>CAKJTW010000009.1:7462500-8662500 GCA_917880005.1 Nanger dama
TAATTTTGGATAAAATATTTTTCATACAAAGTGATTTCAAAAATAAATCATAAAATAAGTTATGGTATGAAGTACTAACAATTCAAAGTTCATAAGTTGCAACTGTAAATAAAAACAAATTGAAAAAGAAATATAGATAACTGTACATATATTCATTAAAGACAAGACACCATAAAATTTCTGTATATTTTTGAAATCTCCTTTCAGTTTCATTATTCAGTGCAGTCTTTTCCTGTCTTTTTCTTTACTCCTAACTTCTGTGGCAGTTATACACAATCTATGCTGCAGAATTTGATACTTACAGTATACCATGCTATATGTTTTGTGTGTAGATTGTAAGATATTTACCTGAATTTATTACCATAGATCCTAGCTTATTAATGAGCCTGTCAGTCAGTTCAGTTCAGGTCAGTTGCTCAGTCGTGTCTGACTCTTGCGACCCCATGAATCGCAGCACGCCAGGCCTCCCTGTCCATCACCATCTCCCAGAGTTCACTCAGACTCACGTCCATCGAGTCAATGATGCCATCCAGCCATCTCATCCTTTGTTGCCCCTTCTTCTTCTGCACCCAATCCCTCTCAGCATCAGAGTCTTTTCCAGTGAGTCAACTCTTCTCATGATGTGGCCAAAGTACTGTAGTTTCAGCTTTAGCATCATTCCTTCCAAAGAAATCCCAGGGCTGATCTCCTTTAGGATGGACTGGTTGGATCTCCTTGCAGTCCAAGGGACTCTCAAGAGTCTTCTCCAATACCACAGTTCAAAAGAATCAATTTTTGGAGCTCAGCCTTCTCCACAGTCCAACTCTCACATCCATACATGACCACAGGAAAAACCATGGCAAGGTTTGTCTAGTCAAGGCTATGGTTTTTCCAGTAGTCATGTATGGATGTGAGAGTTGGACTGTGAAGAAGGCTGAATGCTGAAGAATTGATGCTTTTGAACTGTGATGTTGGAGAAGACTCTTGAGAGTTCCTTGGACTACAAGGAGATCCAACCAGTCCATTCTGAAGGAGATCAGCCCTGGGATTTCTTTGGAAGGAATGATGCTAAAGCTGAAACTCCAGTACTTTGGCCACCTCATGCGAAGAGTTGACTCACTGGAAAAGACTCTGATGCTGTGAGGGGTTGCGGATAGGAGGAAGAGGGGACGACAAAGGAGGAGATGGCTGGATGGCATCATTGACTCGATGGACGTGAGTCTGAGTGAACTCTGGGAGATGGTGATGGACAGGGAGGCCTGGCGTGCTGCGATTCATGTGGTCGCAAAGAGTCGGACATGACTGAGCGACTGAACTGAACTGAACAGTTACTGAGCAATTAATTTAGAGCCAGTTATTGAGCTAAGTACTTTATAAAAATTATCTCAACTTATCATAACAACAGGCCAGTGAGAATTAAAGGAAACTGACTATTTTATCAATGAAGAAACTAGCGTTAACGGGCAAGTAAATGCAAGAGTTAACATTAAAAAAAATGTTATTAACATAGTTAATTTACAATGCCATGTTAGTTGCAAGTGTATAGCAAAGTAAAAGAGCAAGTCTACTGTGTAGCATAGGGAACTTTACTCAGTATCTTGTAATAACCAATAGTAGAAAAGAATCTGAAAAAATATACATGTATAACTGAATCACTTTGCTGAACACTTGAAGCGAACACAACATTGTGTATATGTTAATCCTAAACACCTAATTTATCTCCATTCATTCCCCCACTATCACCTTTGGTAAACAAAAATAAGACTGTTTTCTGTATCTGTGAGTCTATTTCTGTTCTATATATAAGTTCATTTGTATCATTTTTTTTTAAGATTCTACATTGCAGTGATATCATTATGCTATTTATCTTTCTCTGTCAGTCTTCACTTAATATAATATTTAGGTCCATCTAAGTTGCTGCAAATGGCAATTTTCATTCTTTTTATGGTGGAATACTATTCAGGTGTGTGTGTGTGTGTGTGTGTGTGTGTGTGTGCGCGCGCAGCACACGTGTGCACGTGCGCTTGCTTACCACATCTTCTTTATCCATTCATCTGTGTGTAGACATTTAGGTCGCTTCTGTGTCATGGCCATAGTAAATAGTGCTGCTGTGAACATTTGGGTGCGTGTATCTTATTGAATTAGAATTTTCTCTGGATATATCCCCAGGAGTGGGATTATAGGATCTTCAGTTAAGTTCAGTCGCGTCTGACCCTTTGCGACCCCCATGGACCGCAGCACGCTAGGCCTCCCTGTCCATCACCAACTCCCGGAGTTTACTCAAACTCATGTCCATTGAGTTGGTGATTGCATCCAACCATCTCATCCTCTGTCGTCCCCTTCTCCTGCCTTCACTCTTTCCCAGCATCAGAGTCTTTTCAAGTGAGTCCATTTGTTGCATCAGGTGGCCAAAGTATTGGAGTTTCAGCTTCAACATAAGTCCTTCCAATGAACACCCAGGACTGATTTCCTTTAGGATGGACTCTCTGCATCTCCTTGCAGCCCAAGGGACTGTCAAGAGTCTTCTCCAACACCACAGTTCAAAAACATCAATTCTTCGGCACTCAGCTTTTTTATAGTCCAGCTCTCACATTCATACATGACTACTGGAAAAACCATGGTCTTAACTAGATGGGACCTTTGTTTGCAAAGTAATGTCTCTGCTTTTGAATATGCTATCTATGTTGGTTATAACTTTCCTTCCAAGGAGTAAGCGTCTTTTAATTTCATGGCTGCAGTCACCATCTGCAGTGATTTTTGGAGCCCCCAAAATAAAGTCTGACACTGTTTCCACTGTTTCCCCATCTATTTCCCATGAAGTGATGGGACCAGATGCCATGATCTTCATTTTCTGAATGTTGAATTTTAAGCCAACTTTTTCACTCTCTTGTTTCATTTTGATCAAGAGGCTTTTTAGTTCCTCTTCACTTTCTGCCATAAGGGTGGTGTCATCTGCATATCTGAGATTATTCATATTTCTACTGGCAGTCTTGATTCCAGCTTGTGCTTCTTCCAGCCCAGCGTTTCTCATGATGTACTCTGCATAGAAGTTAAATAAGCAGGATGACAATAAACAGCCTTGATGGACTCCTTTTCCTATTTGGAACCAGTCTGTTGTTCCATATCCAGTTCTAACTGTTGCTTCCTGACCTGCATACAGAGTTCTCAAGAGGCAGGTCAGATGGTCTGGTATTCCCATCTCTTTCAGAATTTTCCAGTTTATTGTGATCCACACACTCAAAGGCTTTGGCATAGTCAATAAAGCAGAAATAGATATTATTTTCCTGGAACTCTCTTGCTTTTTTGATGATCCAGCGAATGTTGGCAATTTGATCTCGTGTTCCTCTGCCTTAAAACCAGCTTGGACATCTGAAAGTTCATGGTTCACGTATTGCTGAAGCCTGGCTTGGAGAATTTTGAGCATTACTTTAATAGCATGTGAGATGAGTGCAGTTGTGCAGTAGTTCATAATATGTTTCCTTAGTATCTCTCATTTTTCTTGAAGAGATCTCTAGTCTTTCTCATTCTGTTGTTTTCTTCTATTACTTTGCACTGATCACTGCAGAAGGCTTTCTTTTCTCTCCTTGCTATTCTTTAGATCTCTGCATTCATATGGGTATATCTTTCCTTTTCCCCTTTGCTTTTGTCTTCTCTTCTTTTCACAGCTATTTGTAAGGCCTCCTCAGACAGCCATTTTGCTTTTTTGCATATATTTTTCCTGGGGATGGTCTTGATCCCCGTCTCCTATACAGTGTCACGAACCTTTGTCCATAGTTCATCAGGCACTCTTGTCTATCAGATCATACGGTAACTCTATTTTTAGTTTTCCAAGGAACCTGCAAACTGTTCTCCTTAGTGGCTGTACCAGTTACATTCCCACAGGCAGTGTGGACTGAAGGGATTCCTTTTTCTCCACACTCTCTCCAGCATATGTTATTTTTAGACTTTTAAATGATGGCCAGTCTCAGTGGTGAGGAGACATCTCATTTTAGTTTCCATGTGTGTTTCTCTGATAATTAGCAGTATTGGGCATTTTTTCATGTACCTTTAGCCATGTGTAGTCTCTTTGGGGAAATGTCTGTTTAGGTTTTCTGCCCAGTTTTTGATTGCAGTTTTTGTTTCTTTGATATTAAGCTGTGTAAGGTATTTGTTCATTTTGGAAATTAAGCCCTTGTTGGTCTCATTGGGCAAATATTTTCTCTCGGTCTGTAGATTGTCTTTTTGTTTTGTTTATAGTTTCCTTTGCTGTGCAGAAGCCTTTAAGTTTGATTAGATCCCTTTTGTTTCTTTTTGTTTTTATTTCAATTACTTGGTTATTGCTGGAACCAAAAATATATTGCTGTGATTTATGTCAAGGTATTTTGTATATGTTTTCCTCTAGGAGTTTTATAATATCTGGTCTTATATTTAGTTCTTTAATCTATTTTGATGTTTTGAGTACTGTAGCCCTTTAGTGCCGATGGGATTTTTCACAGAACTAGGAGAAAATTTTTTAATTTCTGCAGAAACAAAAAGACCCTGAATAACCGAAATAATCTTCAAAAAGAATAACAAAGATGGAGGGATCATAAATTTTACTTAAAAATGCCATTGATAATTTGATTGGGATTATGTTGAATATGTTGATTCCCTTTGGCAATATGGTCATTTTCATAATATAGTTTATTTCAATTCAAGAACATGGTGTATTGTTCCATCTCTATTGTCTTCAGTTTACTTCATCAGTGTTTTATAGTTCTCAGGGGATAGGTATGTATACCTCCTTATGTATGTTTATTTCTATTTTTTTTTCCCCTCTTTGATGCAGTGATAAATGGGATTGTTTTCTTCCTTTCCCTTTCTGATAGTTGGCTTTAGTGTATAGAAATGCAGCAGATTTTTGTCTATTAATTTTGTATCAAGGGACTTTACTTTTTGGATTCCTTTTATTTTTCTTCTCTGGTTGCTGTGTCTAGGATATCTGAACCTGTGTAGAATATAAATGGCTAAAGTGGGCATTCTAGAAGAATACAAGAAAAAAGGATCTTTATGATCCTGAGTAAAGCAAGGATTTTAAAAGATATGTTAAGTGCATGATTAACACAAAACTTAATAAAAATCATAAGCAGCTACAGCTTTGGTAAATTTAGAATACTGGATGGATTGGCATCCTGAAGGTATGGATACCCCATATTTCAATAATAAAAAGACCACTCAAATTTTAAACAGGCAAAAGATATCAATGACCATTTCACCAAAGAAAATACATACATGAAAATGTAATCAAAAAGCACACAAAAATATGCTCAATATTATTTGTTATTAGGGAAATTGAACTAAACACTGTATTTCTATTAGACTGCCTAAGATTAAAAATTAGTAACCAGTGCTGTTGAGGATATGGAGGAACTGGAACTCTTATACAGTGCTGGTGGATATGTAAAATGACACGTGGAAAACAGTTTGGCAGCTTCTTAAAATAGGTATGTTTAAATAAACCTACCCTAGTATCCATGCCTGGAGAATCCCATTGACAGAGGGGCTGGTGGGCTACAGTCCATAGGGTCACAAAGAGTTGGACACGATTGAAGTGACTTAGCACACACGCATCCTAAGATCCAGTCATTCCAGTCCTGGATATTCACCCGAGAGAAGAGAATGCATACAATAAGTCCCTTACCTAAGAACCTTCAAGTTGCGAATTTTCAAAGATGGGAAGATGCATCTGGTTCCAGGAGGGAACCAGGAACCAGACCTATGCCTTCAGCATAAGGCCTGAATGAAATTGCAGCTTTTCTTCTGACTCCTACTGCTCACAATCCTTCATCTCGACCATCTTGCACCTCCTCGCTCTTCCAGTCAGTAACGCTTCTGGCTTGTTCTCTTTTGCCAGCCCCTGTATACCATCTGTTGTACTACTGTTCTTTTCTAGGTGCTGTATTTTAACATTTAAAATGTTCTTATTTTTTGTGTTATTTTTTCATATTATTTGTGTGAAAATTATTAGAAACATATCACAGTACACTATGGTCAGTTGTGTTTGCTGGGCACTTAGACTAACTTTGTTGGATTTGTGAACAATCTGAAATTACAGTATTACAGTATTTGCACTTTCAGTGACAAATTTACTTCTTTTCCAATTTGGATTCTCTGTCTCATTGCTGTGGCTAGGACATCCTAAACTATGTTGAATGAAAATGGCTAAAGTTGGTTTTCTTGTATTATTCCTGTTGTTCCTGATCTTCGAGAATATTCTTTCACTTTTTCACCACTGAGTATGTGTTTGTTCAGGGTTTGTCATATATGACTGTATGCAATTTCTTCTAGAAATTTTTAGCTTTACATTTTACATTTATATCCAAAATCCATTTTGAAGTTACTTATGTACATGTTACAAGGTATGGATTGTAGGTCATATTTTGCATGTCGATATTCATTTGCTCTCGCACTGTTTATTAAAAAAAAACACAAAACCAGTCCTGTATCCACTGAATAACCTTTGCTCCTTTGTCAAAAATCTTATCCATCTATGTGATGGTCTGGACTTTCTCTTCCATTCTCTTCATCCTACTATCCTTCTGCCAGTGCGTCACTATCTTTGATTATTTCTAAGTCTTGAAGTCAGATCATACTGGTCTTCCAGCTTTATACTTTTCACACTACTTTTTCCACAGGTCTTAAAGTCAGACATTAGTAGTCTTCCAGCTTTATTGTTTTTCATAGTTGTTGTGAATACTGTAGGTCTTTGGAATTTCCAAATGTAGTTTAGAATTAGCTTGTCAATTTCCATCCTATTGGGATTTGACTTTATTTTGTTGATGAATTTTGGGTCATTTGCATCATGATTATATTGAGGCTCTGAATGCATGAAAAGGAATGTCTCTACATTTATATAGTCTTCGATTTCTCCTAGCAATGTTTTGTTGCTATTAGTATATACACAAATACCCATCTTTTCAGATTTATACCTATGTACTTCATATTTTTGATGCTCCTGCTGCTGCTAGGTCACTTCAGTCGTGTCCCACTCTGTTGCGACCCCATAGACAGCGGCCCATCAGGCTCCTCGTCCCTGGGATTCTCCAGGCCAAGAATACTGGAGCGGGTTGCCATTTCCTTCTTCAATGCATGAAAATGAAAAGTGAAATGAAGTCGCTCAGTTGTGCCCAACTCTTAGCAACCCCATGGATTGCAGCCTACCAACTCCTCCATCCATGGGATTTTCCAGGCAAGAGTACTGGAGTGGGGTGCCATTGCCTTATTTTACTTCAGTTTTTGATTGTATTTGTTCATTGCCAGTGTATAGAAATACAGTGTTTTACTTTTTTTTAATTGATGTTGCATCCTGCAACCTTACTTAACTCGGTTATTTTAGTAGATTTTTGTCGTTTCTGTCTGATTTTATATGTAGGCAATTATATTGTCAGCAAAAAAAAATTACATCTTCATTTTTTTTCCTTCTGGCCATACTGTCTGGTTTGTTGGATCTTAGTTCCCCTACCAGGGATTGACCCTGCACCTTCAGCAGTGGAAGGGGAGAGTTTTAACCACTGAATTGCTGGGAAAGTCCCTACTTCTTCCTTTCAAATTTGGATTTTTTTTTTCCTAGTGGGAAGGGGGTATTATTCTTTTCTTTTGCCAGATTATCTAGCATAATGTTGAATAGAAGTGATAAGAGCATAAATCCTTGTTCTTATTCCTGATTTTAGAGGATACAGGGAGACATTCAGTCCTTTATCATTAAATATGATATTCCTATAGGTTTTTCATAGATATCTTTTATGAGATTGTAGTTTTCTTATATTCCTGGTTTGCTGAGAATATTTGTCAAGAATTGTTTTCTCTTAAACATTCAATTTAGTTTTTAATGTTAAAGAAATCATTTGTGGATGTTAAAACAATCTTGTACCCTGACAGTGAACTCATCTTGTCATGAAATATTATCCTTTTCATTATCATTGGATTTGATTTGGTCAAATTCTGTGTAGAATTTTTACATGTAAATTCATGAATAATATTGGTCTGTTGTTTTCTTGTAATACCTCTGACAACTTTTGTTATCAAGATAATGCCAGCCTCATAAAATGAGGGGGAAGTGTTTCCTTCAAGTCATAATTTGAACAATTTGTGTAATATGAGTATTTACTCCTAAATGTTTTATAGAGGTTATTAGTAAAAGAAAGTAGATCTGGAATTTTGTTGGGTGGATTTTTAACCCAAAAGCAATTAAAAAAATATTTTACAGCCCTTTCATTAATCATCAAATTTGTCCAGTTTAGGGGCATCAACTTATTCGTAATATTCCTTTATTCTTTTAATATTTGCAAAGTTTGTGGTGATGTTGCCTATCTTATTTCTGGTATTGGTAATTTGTGTCTTGTGCTTCATGAATTTTTCTTTTTCTATTATTTTGATTTTCCTTGTGATTTTTATTATTTCCTTTCTTCTGCTTTGGGTTAATTTGCTGTTGCTTTACTTAAGGTCATTGCCTTTTTAAACTTTTTTTCCTAATATAGACTTGTAGTTCAATAAATTCACGTCTAAGGTACAGCTTTGGCAGGATCTCATATTTCGATGGGTTGTATTTTCATTTCCTTCTGTTCAGTTTCCTTTCTAATTTTGCTTAGATTTTTCCTTTGAACTAAGGATGATTAGAAAGATGCTACTTAGTTCACAAATATTTCTAATATTCCAGAGACCTTTCAGTTAATGATTTCTAAGTTAGTTCCATTCAGAAAACTTACTTTATATAATCTGAATGCTTTTCAATTTTTCGAAATTTGTTTTATGCCCCAGAATGTGGTCTGTCATGGTGAATGTTTCAAGTACACTTGCAAAGAATGTGTACTGTGCTGTCACTGGGTATAGTGTTCTGTAAATGTCAGGTCAGGTTGGTTCCCGTCTTACAGAACCTTATGATTTTCCGTTGGCCTGTCCCGTACTTACTGAGCGAGGGATGCTGAGCTCTCCCAGTGTCGTGCTTTCCTCGGCCTTGGATAGTTTCCTCACATGCTTGTGGTGATTGCTGCTCTACAGAATACTTGAGAGCCTCCTCCTCCTCATCTCTGGTGTTCCTTTTCTTCCCAGTACCTCTCCTCTTCATTTCTCAGTCCTAAGAACTCTTGCCACCTTCCCTCAGACACTTAGGTCTGTCTTTCCAACTCAGAGAACTGAACTTGACTTTGCTGAGCTTTCCCCTTTTCCTCTTTGCTGTGTTTTGGGCAAGAAATTCTTAAAAAAACAGTAAACTGGGGAAACTGTAGGGCTCAGCTTATTGGTTTCCCATCCCTAAAGGGTCTCTCTGTTTTGTTGTCAGATGTCTGTTGTCTTGAAAACTGTTGCTTCTTTTGTTTTGTTTGATATTTTCCATCATTTGTTTTGTAGAGCAAGTTGCAGTTACTCTATCTCCAGTTTGAAATTCTCCCCTTATCTGCATTATTTTAGCAAAAACTGTTCATTGTTTGGTATGTGGCACTGTGTGACATGATAAAAATTCAGAACTGAATAAGTCAGTATTGGCAAGAAATTTATAGAACAAACGGAAATAGATACATAGAAATTACCATAAAATCAGATAATAAACAGTACTCAAACTCTAGTATTATGAACTAAGTGATGTGCCAACACTAAGATGTAATTATGTCTAAGTTCATAGGGGAAACAGTGATGACATTTGAACTGAATTTTGTTAGATGAGTGAATTTTCTCATATGGAAAAGAAACACTTTGGTAGATGCTTTTGTTGTGTGATTACTCACCCAACCAATTGGATTTCTTAGTGCCTGCCTGAAATTATGAGAAAACCACTGAATGTTTCAGACTCTTATGGAACTTTTACACATTGCTGATGGGAATGCAAACTAGAATAGAATGCAAATGGTATTGCCACTTTGGAAAACTATTCAGTAGCTTCTATAAAGTTATCATGTAATTCCAAAGTCCTGCTGTTAGATATTTACTCAAGTGAAATGTAAATGTAGTTCACACACAGAAAAATACCTGTGCTGTATCTGTACAGTGAATATTATTTAACAGTAAAAAAGAACAGATTACTGACACACACCAGCAACGATCATAATTCTCAAGTGCATTGCCCTGGAGGAAGAGAGATTCAAAAGGCTCTGCATTATGTTTCAATTTGTGTAACATTTTGGAATAGGCAGGCTGTAGGGGTAAAAATCAGACCTGCGATTTGTAGAAGTTGACAACAAAGGGGTACAGAATAATTTTGTGTGTGACAGAACTGTTGTGTTTGAGCTTGTGGTTACCCAATTGTGTGCCTGTGTGCTCAGCTGCATCCGACTCTTTGGGACTCCATGGACTATAGCCTACCAGGCTTCTTTGTCCATGGACTTTTCCAGGCAGTAATACTGGAGGTGGTTGCCATGTCCTACTCCAGGGGATCTTCCTGACCCAGAGAACAAACCAGCATGTCCTGCCTTGGCAGTTGCATTCTTACCACTGCCCCACCTGGGAAGGCCACACAGCTATGTAGAAAAAAACTTAATATAGCAGACTCATATCTTTAGCTAGAACTGATCATAAGGTGTATGGTAGCTTGAATGATAAATAGTTCCTTACACAAATATAATACTTTCTGTAAATGGTAAAAGTAGCTCAGTTTGCCTGTTTTTGCAAAGCATATAGTTTATGCTGGACTTCCCTGGTGGCTCAGACGGTAAAGCATCTGTCTACAATATGGGAGACCTGGGTTTGATCACTGGGTTGGGAAGATTCCCTGGAGAAGGAAATGGCAACCCACTCCAGTACTCTTGCCTGGAAAATCCCATGGATGGAGGAGCTTGGTGCAGGCTACTGTCCATGGGGTTGCAAAGAGTTGGGCACGACTGAGCAACTTCACTTTAGTTTATGCTAAGCATCAGTTTTTATTCTGGGAGTCTGGAATTATGTAACATGCTAGGTAGAGGATACCTTAGTGACCAACACCAAATAAAAACCTTGGGAACTGAGGCTCTAATGAGCATCCCTAAACAAACGTTCCATACACATTCTCCATCCCTTTTGACTCTGTAGGAAGAGTACTGTTGGAAACTTGTGCCTGGTTTCTTCCAGACTTTGCTCCTTGTGCTTTTTCCATTTGCTGCTTTTGACTTGCATCCTTTTGCTATAAGAAATTATAACCCTGAGGATGACTCTCTGTTGAGTCCTATGAGTCCTCCTGGTGAGTCATTGAATCTGGAGGTATTCTGAGAGATTCTGATACCACAACTGTATGATTTATTGAAACTCATAAAATTGTATATGAGCTTTGTCCTCAAAAAGCCCTTATATTATGTTTTAATTGTGTTTAAGAAGAAAAAATTTCAGAAGTTGTTAGGCTTCTTAAATTTGTAACTGTTCATAACTATAGGAAATTATCTCATGAAGTAGTTATGGATGATCATGGCAACTCATTCCAGTATTCTTGCCTGGAAAAATCCATGGAGAGAGGAACCTGGTGGGCTACAGTCCGGGAGGTCACAAGAGTTGGCATGACTGAGCACATCAGCACAGCAGGATGATCATGGGATTTGGCCTCACAGAGCTGTGGATTTGAAATCAGCTCTCTTAATTAGAAGATTATTTTTGGCTAAGCCTCAGTTTTCTCAGCTCTTAAATGGCTATGTTAAGGAATCTTCATATGAAATGTTATGGGAAAGCTTGAGAGGAATAAAGGTTAAGAAGGGGGTCTTTTTAGAAATAGATGTTTGTCAAGAAAACAAATCCTGTGGACCTAACATGTTGCATGTAATTAGATGGTGTTGAAATGGAAAATAAGTGAAAAGTTAGTGACAACCTATTATATTTTAGGCTATACTTGTACTAAGTAATGCATTCATTTATATCAATCCATTTTAGATAATATATTAGGCCATAGTTAGGCATTTTTTGAAAAGAGAAAACTCTAGTGTCCATTCTGAAATCAGAACAGCTTTCCATTGTTTATCCTGCCAGGCGAGTGTAATCTCCTCAGTTCTGTCTCGTCACAACAAAGATTTGAAGCGAACATTTAATGAACATTAAAGCCCTCGGTGTGTCATAGCTGTTGGACAGACCCTGTTATAGCTCTTGGATTGCAAACAGGCTGTGTTGTAGTTCTTAGACAGATCAGTGTTACAGCTCCTTGTTACAGCTCAGTTTTATTTAGAAAATAGGAAAGTATATCCTTGAGGTGTGAGGGAATGCCAACAAAAGACGCAAAAGAAGAGAGAGCCCCAGCCCTTTGGCTCCTGTTTTTATATGTTTTTCCTCCCCCTGGGCCTGCCCTATGTAAATTGGGCTAGCCAGGAGGGTCCTCGGACATTCCTTTGACCTTGCTTTGTTCCATTTTCTTGGGCTTTTCCCTTCCTTGTCTTGCAGCCACCGCCATTTTGGACTCCTGTTTCCTATTCTAACTACCTAACAATACCAACTCCATCTGTAGCCCATTTTATTACTGGTTATGATTATAACCTAGACTTTTGAAAAACTCTGGGTTATAAATGCCTTCAGGTAACCTACCAGTTGATTTCATTGCCTGCCATCTCTCCTAATAGTATTGCAGCTTCAACATGTTCTTATTAAACTCACTCTCTGTGAAAAAGCTTAAGATATGGCATTTAGGGCCCCGTGGTGCCAGTCCTTCGGGCCGCCTTGCCATTCAGTCTTTTCCGTGTAGCTTTAGCCACACCAGGCATCTTGCACATTTTTCTTTTTTTCCCTCTCATGTTCTTCTTTGTGTCTTCAATGGTCTTCCAGTCTTATTTGCTTAGCTCCTATTTATCTTTAAAATTTTTTCTGAAATATGTCTGCCTCTGAGTACTTTACAAGCCTTTGTCTCCTCTTCTCAAAAGCATTACCTGATCCGTTGGAGAAAGAAATGGCAACCCACTCCAGTATTCTTTCCTGGGAAATCCCATGGACAAAGAAGTCTGGCAGGCTACAGTCCATGGGGCTGCAAGAGTCTGGACAGGACTTAGTGAAGAAACCATCATCATCAACTTGTATTTAAAAACCTTTAAAAGCCAAACGTGATTTTGAAAAAAATACTGATGGGGTTATCTTTATACTCTTTGTTGTTTCAGTTGAAATGCAAAATACTAAAGTGGTTTGTTTCAAATGTTAAATATTAGAAAGAGATTAATCTCCATTTCAATGTAACCTTAAAGACAGAGATTCTGGGTGGAAAAAAAGAATGTAGAAACTGTGTATGATTGCCCTCTTATGTCATCTTTTTAAAGAAACTCATAATTTCACTGAAAATAAAAGCATTACCTGATAGATTATTTCATTGTGTATATGTGTTATGATAGCACTTGATAGATGTATATATCAAAGCACTTGTTGGTTTGCAACCCCCAGAGTTAAACCAGCTGATGTTCAAAACTGGCCCTGTACACAGAGGGCAAGGAGAGACCACAGGAAGAGGCAGACCACTCCAGATTGGTAGGTGACAGTTTAAATGAGCAAAGGAACTTGGACATGAGGCTTGGCTTGCCCGGCTACTAGATGAGTCGATCTCTGCACCCACCCTGAGAATGTTACAAGTTTATGTAGCGGCCTTAATGTTAATTATACAGGCCAGATAATTGGAGTAACATTTACACTCTGGATGCTATGTCCTTGAAGTGGCTCCTATGGGAGAACAGTGGGCACAGCTTGCGTTGGAAGTGAAGGAGGGAATAGAGTCTCCAGTTGCTGAGGTCTAGTTTGTGTGTCGACCAGCAGTCCTCTCCTGTGGTGACCTTCTGCAGCAGCTCTGGTGCACACATTGTATGTGTATAGTCATACATTACCTACACATTCTTCTATTTTCCCACTGTACTGACAGGTATTTAGAGAATAGTGCTCTGTGTGCGCTTAGTTGTGTCTGACTCCTGTGACCCTATAACTAGCCTGCCAGGCTCCTCTGTTCTTGGGATTTTTCAGATACGAGTACTACAGGGCTGCCATTTCCTCCTCCAAGGGATCTTCCTGACCCAGCGACTGAACGCACATCTCCTGTATTGCAGGTGAATTCTTTACCTGCTGAGCCACTGGGGAAGCCCTATTTAGAGAATGAAAGAATATAATATCTTCATTTTAGTATTCTTAATCCTTGGACAAGTACATGGAGTATACTAGAATGTACTTGACAGTGCTTGACACCAACTGAGGGAGAGAACACTGACATGAGAATGTATAGGTGTTTCTTCTTACACTTTTATTCTTAACTTTTTTTTTTTAACAGGAAAGGGTTGGATATAACTGTTAATATCTTAATTGAATGGGAAACACAGAAGGAAACCCCATATTCAGGGATAACATTTACTATATTCAAAATAGTTCTTGTACTTTTATATCATATTTGGTGTATTAACAAACTTTTGTAGGTAGTAATAGAGATCATACTCTCTGGCATACCTTCTCTCATGGGTTTGACATGCCTTTGCTACCTTACTGTACCCTGGTCTGACCGAGAGTTGTTTGTCTTCCTATGTATATAGTGCCTTCAAGGTTTTGTCTTTGACGGCACCATATATGCAGGGAGATGATGAAGGACTGGGAAGCCTGGCGTACTGCAGGCCTTGGAGTCTCAAAGAGCTGGACATGACTGAGCAACTGAACAATAACAAAAACTTTTCTCTAGAGATTCAGGATCTACATCCTAGATCTCGCTGTTCCCAAAGTGACCAGTTGCCCCTAGATGGTCAAATTCCATAAACTGAAAGATGGGCTCGATAAAGGACAGAAATAGTATGGACCTAACAGAAGCAGAAGATATTAAGAAGAGGTGGTAAGAATACACAGAAGAACTGTACAAAAAAGATCTTCATGACCCAGATAATCACAATGGTGTGATCACTCATCTAGAGCCAGACATCCTGGAATGTGAAGTCAAGTGGGCCTTAAGAAGCATCACTACAAACAAAGCTAGTGAAGGTGATGGAATTCCAGTAGAGCTCTTTCAAATCCTGAAAGATGATGCTGTGAAAGTGCTGCACTCAATAGGCCAGCAAATTTGGAAAACTCAGCAGTGGCCACAGGACTGGAAAAGGTCAGTTTTCATTCCAATCCCAAAGAAAGGCAATGCCAAAGAATGCTCAAACTACTGCACAGTTGCACTAATTCCATAGGCTAGTAAAGTAAAGGTCAAAATTCTCCAAGCCAGGCTTTTGCAATACATGAACCATGAACTTCCTGATGTTCAAGCTGATTTTAGAAAAGGCAGAGGAACCAGAGATCATATTGCCAACATCTACTGGATCATGGAAAAAGCAAGAGAGTTCCAGAAAAACATCTATTTCTGCTTTATTGACTATGCCAAAGCCTTTGACTCTGTGGATCACAATAAACTGTGGAAGATTCTGAAAGAGATGGGAATACCAGACCACCTGATCTGCCTCTTGAGAAATCTGTATGCAGATCAGGAAGCAACAGTTAGAACGGGACATGGAACAGCAGACTGGTTCCAAATAGGAAAAGGAGTAGGTCAAGGCTGTATATTATCACCCTGCTTATTTAACATATATGCAGAGTACATCATGAGAAATGCTGGGCTGGAAGAAGCACAAGCTGGAATCAAGATTGCCAGGAGGAATTTGTCAATAACCTCAGATATGCAGACGACAGCACCCTTACAGCAGAAAGTGAAGAGGAACTAAAGAGCCTCTTGATGAAAGATGTTTTACTTTAGAATTTTATGATATATCATGGATTAAAAAGAAAATGTGTTAGAATTTATAGTAGATTTTGCTTTCCCCTTAATTATTCCTTTCAGTCTTTGAAATCTGTTTTGGATACTTGAATTTTTAGTTTCAGATAATTTATATACAGTGTCTGGAAACTCCAGAAGAGACAACTCTACACATGGACATCATCAGATGGTCAAAAGCAAAATCAGATTGATTATATTCTTCGCAGCCAAAAATGGAGAAGCTCTATACAGTCAGCAAAAACAAGACCAGGAGTTGACCATGGCTCAGATCATGAACTCCTTATTGACAAATTCAGACTCAAACTGAAGAAAGTAGGGAAAACTGCTAGACCATTCAGGTATGACCTAAATCAAATCCATTATGATTATAGAGTGGAAGTGAGAAATAGATAAGAAATTAGATCTGATAGACAGAGTACTGAAGAACTATGGACAGAAGTTCATAACATTGTGTAGGATGCAGTGATAAAAACCGTCCCCAGGAAAAGAAATGGAAAATGGCAAAATGGTTGTTTGAGGAGGTCTTACAAAAAGCTGAGAAAATAAGAGAAACTAAAGGCAAAAGAGAAAAGGAAAAATATACCCATCTGAACGCAAAGTTCCAAAGAATAGCAAGGTGAGATAAGAAAGCCTTCCTCAGTGATCAATATAAAGAAACAGAGGAAAACAATAGAATGGGAAAGACTATAGATCACTTCAAGAAAATGAGATATACCAAGGGAACATTTCATGCAAAGATGGGCACCATAAAGGACAGAAATCGTATGGACCTAATAGAAGCAGAAAATATTAAGAAGAGGTGGCCAGAATACATAGAAGAACTATACAAAAAGATCTTTGTGACCCAAATAACCATGATGGAGTGATAACTCACGTAGAGCCAGACATCCTGGAATGTGAAGTCAAGTGGGCCTTAGGAAGCATCACTACGAACAAAGCTAGTGGAGGTGATGGAATTCCAGTTGAGCAATTTCAAATTATAAAAGATGATTATCTGAAAATGCTGCTCAATATGCCAGCAAATTTGGAAAACTCAGCAGTGGCCACAGGACTGGAAAAGGTCAGTTTTCAGTCCAGTCCCAAAGAAAGGCATGGCCAAAGAATGCTCAAACTACTGCACAATTGCACTCATCTCAGTGCTAGCAAAGTAGTGCTCAAATTTCTCCAAGCAAGGCTTCAACAGTACATGAACTGAGGATTTCCAGATGTTCAAGCTTGATTTAGAAAAGACAGAAGAACCAGAGATCAAATTGCCAACATCCATTGGATCATAGAAAAAGCAAGAGCATTCCAGAAAGTCATCTACTACTGCTTATTGACTATGCCAAAGCCTTTGACTGTGTGGATCACAACAAACTGGAAAATTCTTCCGAGTTGGGAATACCAGACCACCATACCAGCCTCCTGAGAAACTTGTATGCGGTTCAAGAAGCAACAGTTAGAAGCAGATGTAGAACAATGGACTGGTTCAAAATTGAAAAGGAGTGCTTCAAAGCTGTATATTATCACTTTGCTTATTTAATAGGCAGATTACATCATGAGAAACGCTGGGCTGGATGAAACACAAGCTGGAATCAAGATTGCCAGGTGAAATATCAATAACCTCAGATATGCAGATAATACCACCATTATAGCAGAAAATGAAGAAGAACTAAGGAGCCTCTTCATGAAAATGAGAGAGTAGAGTGAAAATGCTGGGTTAAAACTCAACATTCAGAAAACAAAGATCGTGACATCTGGTCCCATCCCTTCATGGCAAATAGAATGGGAAACAATGGAAACACTGACAGAGTTTATTTTGGGGGACTCCAGAATCACTGCAGATGGTGCCTACAGTCATGAAATTGAAAGATGTTTGTGTCTTGGAAGAAAAGTTATGAACAACCTAGACAACATATTAAAAAGCAGAGACGTTACTTTGCTGACAAAGTCCATGCAGTCAAGGCTATGGTTTTTCTAGTGATCATGTATCGATGTGAGAGTTGGGCTGTGAAGAAAACTGAGCACAGAAGAATTGATGCTTTTTAACTGGGGTGTTGGAGAAGACTGTTGAGAATCCCTTGGACTGCAAAGAGATCCAACCAGTCCATCCTAAAGGAGATCAGTCCTGAATATTTATTGGAATGCCTGATGTTGAACCTGAAACTCCAATACTTTGGCCACCTGATGTGAAGAACGTATTTGGAAAGACCCTGATGGGAAGGATTGAGGATGGAGGAGATGGGGACGACAGAGGATGAGATGGATGGCATCACTGACTCAATGGACATGAGTTTGCGTAAGCTCTGGGTGTTTGTGATGAACAGGGAAGCCTGGCGTGCTGCAGTTCATGGGGTCACAGAGTTTTACATGACTAAGCTACTAAACTGAGAATTTTAAAATGAAGGGAAAGAACTATACTCTTTGAAGCAGCTTGTAAAGAGTCCACCTGCCAATGCAGGAGGTGCAAGAGACACAGGTTCCCTCCCTTGTTTGGTTAAGTTCCCCTGGACAAGGAAATGGCTACCTACTCCAGTATTCTTGGTTGCGAATCCGATGGACAGAGGAGGCTGGTGCGCTACAGTCCGTGGGGTTGCAAAGGGTCGGACATAACTGAGTGCGTATGCACACAGGCTGAATTTGAAAACATTTTAATGTAATAGAAGTTACTCTGAGATACAGTCAGTCCAAGGATTTAAAGTAAAGTGCTACTAGGATTATCCTTTAAATTTATTTTGTAGAACATTTTATGGACTCAAAATTTCCCTTTATTTCTAAAGTTTCCTTCTGCTTATTTGTTATGTAATCAAATTGTAGGCTATTTATAAATATCTAGTTCACTACGTATACTGAATCCTCTTTTAGAAATTTTAATTTTCCACTAGATTTTGTATTTTCTGTCTTTGGGATATGTACCTGTCATGTGTTCCGTATTATGATCACTTTTAACAGCTAATTGAGAAGGCATGTTTATGTAATAATTAAATAAGTATTTCATAGGATTTTTTTCTTGTAGGATTGTCATTATAATCTAAATGTTTTAAATGCTCATTTGAAAGAACAATCCAGAGATAGAAAGGATTTATGTTTTTCATATACCTTTTTAAGAAAGTATCGCTCTTTGAGAACAAGGTCAAGATAGGTCTCTGATCAGTATCAGAAGAAAGGGGGAATCTATTTTGAAACTTTTTTAGAATGCAATTGTTTTTGCGAGCACACTATCTGTGGAGTATCGATCGTCAGGGTCCCGTAGTTAGTCAAAGGCTATCTCCTCTGACTCACCCCTTCGTGTGGTGTCATCCTCCTCCATGTGATAGATTGTTACAATCTCAGGCAGTGTAATTACACACGAGCCAAGTGGGTCATTTATTTCTTTACCTTCACCATTTACCAAAAATCTCCTTTATCTTTGGGAGCCAGATCTTTCTTTTGCAGTAAAAGCAAAATAATGGCACATAAAACATTACAGGTAAGAACTAAGCACCATAAAATTATTAAGAGAATAACTTTAAGAAAGCAAACTGTTAAATTTTATATTATTAATTCTATGACAGTTGTATGTAAAGCACTTAAAATAGTTTTAGGCCCATGGTAAATATACACGTTTAGTAGTATTATCATTATTAATATGTTAGAATTAAATATTCAGTATTTTTGAATAGAAAACCTAGAACTAACTTTGCTTTACTATGTTATATGAATACCTAAAAACTTAAAATCATTTTTAAAACATTAATTTTTAGTGTTTGGAGAAATTATACTATTTTAATATATTTTTTAAAATTTTAAGCTATGTTGTTCTGAAACCTAATTATTTTTTCCGTAATATGAACTGTTAATCTTCAGTATAAATATTCTTCTTTAATTTTACATATAAACACAATATTAAATGCTTCTATATATCAAAAACAAGTGACATTAATAATAAAATTATAACCCATCAAGACTGATATTGCTAGGGAAAAACTTAACATTTGCTTATACAACCTTGCAGTGTTTCAGCATCTATTAATTATAAAGAAAAAACTGTGAGTTTTAAAGTACAGTTAAGCTTGAAGTGTGATTTGTCTTTAAAAAAGCAGAACAGACTCATCTTCATTAGTGTAGTGTGTCTTCTCATAGATTGCTTCTTGTCCTTTCCTAGTTTTGTACACTTGCTCACCTCATTCCATCTACCTGTACATCTCTCCTCTGTATTTCTGTGAGCCCTTCTTTTTCTTAAAAGCCACATGTGAATAAGGATTCTTGCCCTGGGTCATGGTATTTGAATTCTAGAAGCTCCTATAATGTTGGTAGTCAGCACCACTTCTTTGTCTTATACATTACATAGTTGAGCTTTTAATTTATATGTAGCCCCCATGCGGATCAGCAGTCCCTTAAGGTCAGAGACTGTCTCTGTCCATAATATTTTCATAGTACTTTATATATTAGTGTAATTTATTTATTCATTCAGTAAATATTTATAGAAATTATTAAGGATTGCTGTATGCAAGCACTGTTTTCAGCACAGGGTATCTAGCAGTAAATTAAAGAGACAAAATTTCCTGCCCTCATGGATCTTACATTTTAGTGTAACATTTTAGTGCTCAGTAAATATTTATCTAGTAATGAGTATAGTAACCTGAATGACTACTGCAGCCAAGAGAATTTTTCATAAGATATGGTTTAAGGATATTGTTGTAAACTATGCTGAACAGTGGGCTTCCCTGATCATGGCATCTGGTCCCATCTGTTTCCCTATTTCGTGGGAAATGGATGGAGAAACAGTGGAAACAGTGTCAGACTTTATTTTGGGGGACTCCAAAATTACTGCAGATGATGATTGCAGCCATGAAATTAAAAGACGCTTACTTCTTGGAAGGAAAGTTACAACCAACCTAGAGAGCATATTGAAAAGCAGAGATATTACTTTGCCAACAAAGATCTGTCTAGTCAAGGCTATGGTTTTTCCAGTGGTCATGTGTGGATGTGAGAGTTGGACTGTGAAGAAGGCTGAGCGCCGAAGAATTGATGCTTTTGAACTGTGGTGTTAGAGAAGACTATTGAGAATCCCTTGGACTGCAAGGAGATCCAACCAGTCCATCCTAAAAGAGATCAGTCCTGGGTGTACATTGGAAGGACTGATGCGGAAGCTGAAACTCCAATATTTTGGCCACCTCATCTGAAGAGTTGACTCATTGGAAAAGACCTTGATGCTGGGAGGGATTGGGGGCAGGAGGAGAAGTGGACAACAGAGGATGAGGTGGCTGGATGGCATCACCGACTTGATGAACATGAGTTTGAGTGAACTCCGGGGAGTTGGTGATGGACAGGGAGGCCTGGCATGCTGTGATTCATAGGGTTGCAAAGAGTTGGAGACGACTGAGCAACTGAACTGAACTGATAGCCTAGTTGCAAGAGACCCTGGTTTGATTCTTGGGTTGGGAAGATCTACTGGAGAAGGGATAGGCTACCCACTTCAGTATTCTTGGGCTTCCCTGTTGGCTTAGCTGGTAAAGAATCTGGCTGCAATGCAGAAGACCTGGGTTCAATTCCTGGGCTGGGAAGATCCCTGGAGAAGCAAAAGGCTACCCACTCCAGTATTCTGGCCTGGAGAATTCCATGGATTAATTACAGTCCATGAGGTTTCAAAGAGTCAGACACAACTGAGCAACTTTCACTTTCATAATGAGTAGTGCTATAGCAGGCATAAAAAATGATGTTATAGTCTGATGAACCCTGACTTTGTCATGCAAGTGAAGATCAGACAATTTAAGCCAGGTCTGTTAGTATTAAATAATATGGCTTGTTTTTTAAGAAAAGATGCAGTGAAGTTTCAAGGCTGGCCTTACGTCACTTCTGGATATAAAAACAATTGAAAGTGACCATAACACACAAACATGAACAAAATAGTAGTAAGTCTTCTTTGATAATATAGAAGCAGTTCCTGAGCACCTAGTCAGAATTAATGTCCATGAGAAGGTTGCTGTATACGTTTCATCATTTCACCACTAGATAAAAATGAGAATCTTGGCTGAGGCTTGCAATTTTAAGTCTGGGAGCTGAGAAACATGGTAGAAGGTATAAAGAGTATTAAAAAAAAAAAACCCACAATTTGCAGGGGCAATGGATTTTAGCAGCAGTGGCAGCTACAGTTAGAATTGGTGGTGTGGATTCCAGATGGCAGATACTTTGTGGGCAGAGAAGTGAGAAACTTGATAGAGTCTTATCCTTAGGAGCCTTTCTCGGCATTAGAGATAGTCTCGGTGTAGGATGAGGAGAGAATATGAGGCGTGACGGCCTCACTCCCTAAACAGTGCATCAGTATAGAACTTTCAAGAGAATAGCTGTCTGCAAATGCTTGAGGTTCTATGTCACTAAGATTTTTAATTGGATAGAGTTTGATATTTTGAAATCATGTGAAAATATAATTGTTAGACTGCTAAAATAGTCCTGAAGAATAATTAGTTTTCATTAGCATCCCTGACTATTTTTTTACTGAGCGGAATAAATAAAGTGTTGCTCTTGACAGTGGTGTAAAAATGGGAACAGCATACTGGCTATTTCTAGTAGCCAGTTTGTGTTCAGTTCAATTCAGTTGCTCGGTCATGTCCGACTCTTTGCGACCCCATGAATCTCAGCACGCCAGGCCTCCCTGTCCATCACCAACTCCCCGGAGTTCACTCAGACTCACGTCCATTGAGTGAGTCCATCGTGGAGAAAAGCACATCTAGTACGCTACCTTTTATCTGAGAAAGTGAGCAGCAAATATAACTATAAATATATTTGCCTATATTTTTTAAAATGGAAATTTTAACTCAAAAACTAATAAAAATGATTTCAAGGGGGATAGAGGAACAAGGTGGAGAAGGCAACAGCACCCCACTCCAGTACTCTTGCCTGGAAAATCCCGTGGACGGAGGAGCCTGGTGGGCTGCAGTCCATGGGGTGGCGAAGAGTCGGACAGGACTGAGCGACTTCACTTTCACGTTTCACTTTCATGCATTGGAGAAGGAAATGGCAACCCACTCCAGTGTTCTTACCTGGAGAATCCCAGAGACGAGGGAGCCTGGTGGGCTGCTGTCTATGGGTTCTCACAGAGTTGGACACGAAAACAGAAATTGAAAATAGATTTCTGAATATACCTTGTATCATATATGGACATTTTTATCCATAATTAAACAAAAATTTTTAAGAATCAATGGCTAATTTGGAAGCCAAATGAGATAAATCAGTTGGATATTTTATACTACATATAAGAAGAAACCCTGATGCTGGGAAAGGTTGAAGGTAGGAGGAGAAGAGAGGGACAGGAGGAGATGGTTAGATGGCATCACCACCTCAGTGGACATGGATTTGAGCAAACTCCAGGAGATGCTAAAAGACAGGGAAGCCTCACACGCTACAGGCCATGGATTGCAAAGAGTTGGAGATGACTTAGTGATTGAACAACAAAAAAATACTGTTTATATAGAGGGATTATTTCAAGTGACTTTTTGAAGATTTCTGTTGGAGACTTTTCCTTCTTCCTGTCTCCCTACGTGCCTCACCCCCCACCAGTATACATGTGCTACAGACAAAAAGTTTTCAAGTTTTTGGTTATCTTACTGATAGTATGGCTTCCCCGCTGGCTCAGACGCTAAAGTGTCTGCCTGCAGTGTGGGAGATCCGGGTTCTATCCCTGATGGGAAGATCCCCTGGAGAAGGAAATGGCAATCCACTCCAGTACTCTTGCCTGGAAAATTCCATGCAGTGAGAGGCTCCTCAGAGCCTGATAGGCTACAGTCCGTGGGGTCGCAAAGAGTCGGACATGACTGAGTGACTTCACTTCACTTTACAGATGATATAATTGATACCTATAGGTATATAGCAGGCACAACTGTTTTGCCTTAATCACACTTTAAGCAACACATGGATTTCTTCTTAGATTTGTTTCTCAATTATTCATGATACTGACCCTGTTATTCAATAAGCATATCTTTTCTTTCCCTGTTGTGTCTCATTTTGTCTTCCCTCTATGCTTTTTGCCCTATTTTCCTACAAGGATAGTCATCACAAGAAATGGCCCCTGGTTTTCAGACTTATTTGAATAATGGAAACCAATAGCTGCTGCATACATTATTTTTTTCAAGAGGGCTAAGCTCAGAACCTAACAATTGGAATTGTTATTCTGAACTTAATTCTTATAATTTCTCAAAAATGTAACCTTCTTTATTAATTCATCCTTTTATTTAATTCTTAAATACTTACTGAGTTTCTGATATATGCTTAGATATAATTATGATCACAAAATTCACAGCAAATAATTATGTTACTGATATTAGGAAGTAAGATTTTTTTTCAAGCGAGAAAAAACAGTATCAATATTGAGAAGGTTAGGGGCTTCCCTGTTGTCTCAGGAGACGTGGATTTGGTCCCTGGTCTGGGAGGGTCCCGCACGCCATGAAGCAGCTCAGCTCTTGTGCCACACCTACTGACCCTGTGCTCTCAAGCCCAGGAGCTGCCGCTGCTGAGCACAGGAGCCGCAGCTGCTGCAGCCCGCAGGACCGGTGCCTGTGCTCAGCAGCAGGAGCCACAGGATCGAGAAGCCTGGGCGCTGCAGCTAGAGAGCAGCTCCTGCTTGCCGCAGCTAGAGAAGAGCCTGCACAGCAGCAAAAAGGAATGAAGCAGAGCCAGCTACAGCAAAAATAAAGTAATTTTTTAAAATTGAGGTTAAGTTTATATTCAGTGGCAGCTTTACCAAGTTGACTGGAGGGCTGTACCTCTGGATCACATTAACTCAACTCCTTGTTAAGCTGATTCCTTTATTGACTGGTACTTTAATAATATGCCCATGACATGTATTGAGGATTTTAAGAATATGTTTTTAGAGATATTTTCAGTTACCTCTGAAGACAGAGGAGCTCCCAAAACCCATGTGGTGATGATGACGGGCACCTGTGGGCATCATTCTCATTTGTTTACCAAACAGACCGAATCCAGCAGCTCCTGGATTTGTGGAAACGGATTTTTCCTTAGCAAAGTGAGTGGGAGAGGGATGGATTTAAACTTAGGAATAAACGGTTACTTTGAAGGTTGTGTAAATATTTTTAGAATCTGTTTTACTGTTATATTAATAAATAAATTGTGACTCCAAGTAAGGAGAGGTTGGATTTTCTTAGATGAGATTAAGAATGACCATTGTTGTTGTTGACATTACAATGTCATACTTAGCAACTTTTAGTTTGTTCTTTCCCGTATCTACAGAATCTGTATGAAATCTGGGGGTAGGCTTTATACATAATGAGTGATTTGCCTGCATATTGAACTTGGTAGAATATTCAGAAACTCTTACCCACTCACCCAAGCCTGAATTAGAGATATTTGGAGTATAATCAGACTGCAGTGAGTTCACATCTGCCTCTGCCTCTCCCTCACACTTTCCCTCATATTGGGTCTTCCCTGATAGCTCAGTTGGTAAAGAATCTGCCTGCAATGCAGGAGACCCCAGTTTGATTCCTGGGTCAGGAAAATCTGCTGGAGAAGGGATAGGCTACCCACTCCAGTATTCTTGGGCTTCCCTTTTGACTCAGCTGGTAAAGAATCTGCCTGCAATCTTTTGACTCAGCTGGTAAAGAATCTGCCTGCAATGTGGGAGACCTTGGTTGGATACCTGGGTTGGGAAGATTCCCCAGAGAAGGGAAAGGTTACCCACTCCAGTATTCTGGCCTGGAGAATTCCATGAACTGTATATCCATGGGGTCGCAAAGAGTTGGACATGGTTGTGCAATGTTCACGTTTTCAAAAAACTGAGGTATAGTTGTATGTTGCTGATCCTGCTCACAGCACCAGTCGTCTTGTTGTATCTCATGGTGCACACTGTTCATTGAGCCCAGCGTAGGAAAGCTCAAGGTCAGAGGCTGAAGAAGACTTGGGGAGCTGTAGGAACTGCAGACATGTTTATTCTTTTCTGCCAGCAGCCATGGCATAACCTAACAGAGCGCAGTCTCTCCTGGCTGGCACAGTAGCCATCCTGTGGTTCTCTCCTCTTGAGGCTGACCCCACAGACACAGCGGGGACGCAGCAGTAACTCACCCTGCTTCTTAGGTGAGGTTCATGTGCATGTGTGGCGCACAGCCCGTGACCAAGCAGGCGCCCCGTGATGGGCCTGTGCCGCGCCGTAGGTGATCTCAGCTGGCACATAGTGATTTACAAAACCTGGGGCGAGAGAGCCTGAATGTGCCATCTTGGGTAATTTTCTCTCTCCCCACAAGTTGACATAACATTTTATTAATCCTGGGTGTACAACATAATAATTTGCTATGTGTATATATTGCAAAATGACCACCTCAGTAAGTCCAGTTAACATTTGACTCCAAACATAATTACATTTATTGAATTTTTTGTATGTGCTTGGTACTATGATACAGTTAGAAACAAGGCAAATTTGGTTTAGGCCATCTGTAGATGTTGTATATTAAAAAATTACATCAGTTGTTTTAAAAATTTCTAATATTGGAAATGCTACAAAAACCAGTAAATAAACTAATTGTGTGGTAACATTTGAAGATCCAGAACTGGAAGGTGAATAATATAAATTAATCACAAAATATTTCCATATCCTGCAAAATAATTTCTTCAGTGAATCATAAGTACTTACCTGTGCTGAACCCTGAGACGGTGTTATGGATTCGGCGTTACCAGATTTCGTCCTGCCCCCTTCCGTGTGGAATCTACAGTCAGTGGGATATTCTAGTGTGTGGCTCTGTGAATTTGCAGCAGGAGCCCATGCTAGCTTCACACCACATGGTGGTGTTCATTTAGTAAAATAATTAGTCATTGTATCACCTAGAATTTGATATTTTGTTATTTATTGAGCCCATAGTAAAGTACATACTAAACATGTGCTTTACAGTATAATAATTAGCATATAATTTTCAACGTTTCAATGAACTTTTGCCATAAAATTTAAGAGGATTTTAATTGCAAGTAATAAGGATTGCTTGTTAATAGGCTGTAGATAATTAGGGAGCTATTTGCATTCTCTGCCCACAAATTTTCTTAGTGTTCTGAGCTTCACTTAATTCATAACTTTATCTCATGAGGATTAGTTAATCCCATTTAGTCAGAGTAATAACAGACATGATGTTTCTCCTCTTCACCTCTCTCCCAGAGTTCTAATGATTCTTGGAAAGATTTTAACATTGATTAGTTTTATTTATTGTGAGGAGAAGTAGAGTATCTTTCTTAGTCTTTTACTCTAATGAAATAAAACATCATGGTAAGTGGCACTGACATTCACGGCAGTTAATTTTAGTTTTGCTAATGTAAATTTTATTTTACTATGGCATTTTAATATAAATCTCATTTCAAATATTAACAGATCACTTTACAGAAAAGTACCAGCAGGAATGAGTTTGCATGCATTTTATCTATCCTTTTGCTGACTCTATAGCTGTATTTTAAAATCAGGTATTTATAATACTGTTCAACTTCTACTTGAGATTTCTTATTGTGTATAAAATTTGGCTAGTTAATATATATTGTTTTTCTGGAAACGTTTCACTTCCGATAACACTTTTTAGGGCCAGATCCCCCAAATCTACTTGAAGGTGATAGGAAAAATAGGACATTTTCTTCGTTATTATATGGCATATTACCATTGATAGATGTCCGTTCTTAAGAAACAAAAAAAGTGAGAGTCCGTAATTTTAAAATCTTTTTCTTTCAGGTTTTAGGCTCTTTGGGCCTTTTCAGTAACTACTGTAGAATAAAGATTTTTAAGTAAGAAAGTTTGGATTCTGTATATTTTGATTTGAAACTTTAATAAGCTCCCTATGCCTTGCTCAGTGAAAACACCTATTCAGTGAAAGTATGTATTCTAAAGGATTGTTCTGAATGTAAAATAACATATGGAATGTGCTCTCCATGTTGCCTGGCAAATAGAAAGTGCTCAAAGTAAAATGTAATGTTTAATATTCTATTTAACATCTTGCCTATCATATGTTCATTTTTTTGATCTCTGCCTGTGGTTTATATGAAATGAAACATCCTTATATTTTTGTAAACATTTAGAGTGGTCCATCATCTTGGAATAATCATTTTATTGTTTATTTATTTTTTGCTAATCTATTTAGTGTTCTTAATTTCTAAGCCTCTACCTGCTTTTACATGTATTAGATTTAGGTGTAAAGAAATACAGGAAAACAACAGAATGGGAAAGACTAGAAATCTCTTCAAGAAAATTAGAAATACCAACAGAACATTTCATGCAAAGATAGGCTCGATAAAGGACAGAAATGGTATGGACCTAACAGAAGCAGAAGATACTAAGAAAAGGTGGCAAGAATACACAGAAGAACTGTACAAAAAAGAGCTTCATGACCAAGATAATCACGATGTTGTGATCACTCACCTAGAGTCAGACATCCTGGAACGTGAAGTCAAGTGGGCCTTAGGAAGCATCACTACAAACAAAGTGGAGGTGACAGAATTCCAGTTGAGCTGTTTCAGATCCTGGAAGATGATGCTGTGAAAGTGCTGCACTCAATAGGCCAGCAAATTTGGAAAACTCAGCAGTGGCCACAGGACTGGAAAAGTCAGTCTTCATTCCAATCCCAAAGAAAGGCAATGCGAAAGAATGCTCAAACTACCGCACAATTGCACTCATCTCACACGCTAATAAAGTAATGCTCAAAATTATTCAAGCCAGGCTTTTGCAATACGTGAACCGTGAACTTCCAGATGTTCAAGCTGATTTTAGAAAAGGCAGAGGAACCAGAGATCATATTGCCAACATCTGCTGGATCATGGAAAAAGCAAGAGAGTTCCAGAAAATCATCTATTTCTGCTTTATTGACTGTGCCAAAGCCTTTGACTCTGTAGATCACAATCAACTGTGGAAAATTCTGAAAGAGATGGGAATACTAGACTACCTGACCTGCCTCTTGAGAAAGCTATATGCAGGGCAGGAAGCAACAGTTAGAACTGAACATGGAACAACAGACTGGTTCCAAATAGGAAAAGGAGGACGTCAAGGCTGTATATTGTCACCCTGCTTATTTAACATATATGCAGAGTACATAATGAGAAATGCTGGGCTGGAAGAAGCACAAGCTGGAATCAAGATTGCCGGGAGAAATTTGTCAATAACCTCAGATATGCAGACGACAGCACCCTTACAGCAGAAAGTGAAGAGGAACTAAAGAGCCTCTTGATGAAAGTGAAAGAGGAAAGTGAAAAAGTTGGCTTAAAGCTCAACATTCAGAAAACGAAGATCATGGCATCCGGTCCCATCACTTCATGGGAAATAGATGGGGAAACAGTGGAAACAGTGTCAGACTGTCAGACTTTATTTTGGGGGCTCCAAAATCACTGCAGACGGTGATTGCAGCCATGAAATTAGAAGACGCTTACTCCTTGGAAGGAAAGTTATGACCAACCTAGATAGCATATTGAAAAGCAGTGATATTACTTTGCCAACAAAGGACCATCTAGTCAAGGCCGTGGTTTTTCCAGTGGTCATGTATGGATGTGAGTTGGACTGTGGAGAAGGCTGAGCTCCAAAAATTGATTCTTTTGAACTGTGGTGTTGGAGAAGACTCTTGAGAGTCCCTTGGACTGCAAGGAGATCCAACCAGTCCATCCTAAAGGAGATCAGCCCTGGGATTTCTTTGGAAGGAATGATGCTAAAGCTGAAACTCCAGTACGTTGGCCACCTCATGCGAAGAGTTGACTCATTGGAAAAGACTCTGATGCTGGGAGGGATTGGGGCCAGGAGGAGAAGGGGATGACAGAGGATGAGATGGCTGGATGGCATCATGGACTCGATGGACGTGAGTCTGAGTGAACTCTGGGAGTTGGTGATGGACAGGGAGGCCTGGCGTGCTGTGATTCATGGGGTTGCAGAGTCCGACACACCTGAGCAACTGAACTGAACACACTCTTTTAAATCCTAAAAGATGATGCTGTGAAAGTGCTGCACTCAATATGTCAGCAAATTTGGAAAACTCAGCAGTGCCCACAGGGCTGGAAAAAGTCAGTTTTCATTCCAATCCCAAAGAAAGGCTATTGCAAAGAACTCTCAAACTACTGCACAATTGCAGTCACCTCACACACTAGTAAAGTAATGCTCAAAATTCTCTAAGCGAGGCTTTAGCAATATGTGTACTGTGAGTTTCCAAATGTTCAAACTGGTTTTAGAAAAGGCAGAGAAACCAGAGATCAAATTGCCAACATCCACTGGATCATCAAAAAAGCAAGAGAGTTCCAGAAAAACATCTATTTCTACTTTATTGACTAGTGATTCTTTTGTTTGTTTGCAGTGAGTGGTATGTAAAGCAGATCAGTGAGAACTAAGGCCATGATTGTCAAGGATCTTAAATTAGAGACAAGAAATTTACCCTAATTCTGTCAGTCATTTTAAAGTTTTTGAGCTAAGAAATGAGTTACTGTGTTTCTATAAGTTGATCTTGTCGTTTTTAAAATGGATTAGGTGTTGGAAGAGATTGAATGGAAAGGAGACACGAGATATTTTAGTATTTCTGGAGTGAACAAGTGCTTAAAGTAGGACAGTTCTAAAAGAATAAGTGGTTTTAAGAAAGATCATGTCCAATGCTGGAAGGTCAGAGGAAACAATAAGGAAAGAACTTTAGACTTGTCAACAAGGAGCTCCTAGATATCTTAGAACTTTTTTGTTCGTATGGAAATATTGGAGGCCAGATTATAAAATCTAGGGAATGAGTGAATGGTTAGTAAATGGAAGTAATGAGAAAAGATAGCTCTTTTAAAATTTGATGATGTGAAGAGATCAGAAAATCTTATTTGAAACTATTATCTGTTAAGTTCTCTTAGCGGATAAACTTATCTCTGACAAATCAGAGGCCCTCTGGGACAAACTCTTCACATATGTCCCCAAACATACTTTGTCTTTCAGGTGTATTCTCAACATTTTCCAAAGTGCTAACAAGCTTCTTTGTAACCTATAAAAATGATCTCATGGGAAAGAGGCTCTTGGTCAAGCATGAGTTGGCATCCAGAGGTCTTTTGTTCTCCTGGTCTTCTGCCTTTTTCTCAATCTTCCACTTTTTTTTTTTTTTTTTTTTGCTTAAAGACTATCTTAATTATTGCATGTAGGTGGCTATTTTCCTGAATTTTCTATCCTCCTCCTCTTAATTCAGGGTACTATTTACACTCTCTATTACCCATTTGAAATTGGAATCAATAAACATTTCTTGAGCTTTGTACATGACCCTACTACCAAGAAGGATATTTGCCAACAAGAAAGACATGTTAATAGTAAGTATATTACAGTATGATAAATAACAGTAATAGATACATTGAAACATCCAGGATATACAGGAAAAGAAAAATAGGCAAATAATGCCTGCTTGTATATTTATTTTCTTGATTTAAGTGTATAAAAGGTGTATAAAAGGTGCTGAGATATTGTTTAAAAAGTAAATGAATGTAAATTTAGCTACATATTTCTGTCATTACATATTTAGGATAACGTATTAGTTGCTCAGTCATCTCCCAACTCTTTTTGACCCTATGGACTGTAGCCCGCCAGGCTCCTCCATGGGATTTTCCAGGTAAGAACACTGCAGTCGGTTGCCATTTCCTTCTCTTGGGGATCTTCCTGACCCAGGGATCGAACTTGGGTGTCCTGCATTGCATGCAGACTCTACCATTTGAGCCACCAGGGAAGAAGGAAGAAATAACCTGTGGAAATACATTTAATTGTGTCATTTAAAATATTTAACTGTTTGTGGCTTATGTCCAGACTTTCAGAAAAGATAAGACAAGAATGGAAAATTATTTAAATATCCATTAAATCAACAAATCTTGATAAGGACCATTGATAAAAGTTATTCATTCTACAACATAGAGATATATTATTGTGTATGAGAATATTGTGGTTTAATAATAAATTCACACATGTCATTAATTATGTTGCAATGGGATATGTATGGCAAAAGACGTGATGGTTTACTTTCAGACTTTGGTGAAGCATAGTGTAGATTTAGGGGGAGCAGGAATGTTAGGATTTCACAATGAACTGAAGTCCAGACAGACAAAAGATGGCATGGGAATGATGATAAGTCACATCAGAATAGGAAGGAGGTTATGCAGGGAGCTGCCATGAAGCATATTGGAATTTTGAGGAAGTCCAGAGAGAAGGCGTGGTTTTGACACAGGCTGAAAGGTAGGGAATGGTTGTAAATAAATCTAGAACCAGGTGAAAGCAGATCCTAAGAGGTCCTAAACTGTATAATGGAGAATTAGGACTTGAAAGCTGTTCTGAAGGGAAGGTTCAAGGGTAGAGACTGGGTAAGAAGCTGTCAAGAGAGTTGAGAGGACCAGAGACAGTGGAAGTGTTGGCTGTGGCAGTGCCAGTGGGGGTGGTGAGAAAGGGACAGATTAGGGGGCAGTTGCAGTGCTTCTCTACTTTCTCAAGTTTAATGCTTTCATTCGTTAACAAATATTTGTAATTCTCCCTTATCTATGAATTTTACTTTCAAATAGTGAATAGACTTTTCCTAGAGAAATAATATTAAATCGACAGAATGTCTAAAGTGTTATTAAACAGAGAAATAAAATGAAAATAAAAGTAAGTAATATTTATCTTAGTATTCAATAAGTACTCCAACATGATGATGCTGAAAGACATATGAGGTGCTTAGATGCTTGGAGTCCTACATAGATTCACTATGACTGTGACAGCTGCAGATCTGTGTGCTGGAGTTAGAGCATACAGTGAGTCTTTCAGGAACATGTGACTGGCTATGATGTGACTTTCCTAAATGGTGAAAAACTGTTGGCATAGTACTGAATGAGACAAAGTTCAGTTTTTACCTCAATTTACACAACAATTATTTGGGAAAAAAAGCAAAAATATTTGGAGGCATGGATAGTTTTAGGTAGTCATCTGTCTGGTTGTCTACTGTTGTGTCTACTGATGTCCATTAGAATGTTCTAAAGTCGTGCAAGATCTAAGACCATCATTAATATAATAGTGTTCCACTTCTTGTAAATGTCTAGGATCCCTTTCTGCACGTTCTTCCAATAACTCAAAGTCACACTCCTTAGTCCTAGTGACAATCAAAAGTTTCCTATCAAGTTTCCTTAACACCCTCTAGGGAACAGTACTACACTTATTGAGAACCAGTGGTATAGTACAGAGAGCATTATTTTTAAAAATTTCAGAGACACCTAAGTCCCAGTCTCATTCTCTGTGTTTTGCTTGTGTGACTTTAAGTAAGGTAGTATATGAACCATAGTTTTATCATTTTAAAATTAGAATTCTCTTGTTAAAACGGAATGAGTTCCCTCATAAGCACAGATGCAAATATTTCTAGTAAGATATTATGAAAAGTTGAGTAACTCATAGAAATGGTAGAATTTATCTAAAGAATGCAAGGGTAGTTTGCTATTGAAAATCAGTCAATATATCATATTAATCAAAGAGTGGTCAAAACTTTATGATCACTGCAATAGATACAAAAGAAACATTTTAAAAAAACTTACTCATAATTTTAAGAACCTATCAAGAAATTAGAAATAGTAGGAACCTTCCTCAAGCTGATAAACAATACCTATGAAAGACTTAACAGCTAACCGCATTCTGGTGAAACTGAATGCTTTCCCACTAAAATTGGGAAATCTTATCACTTTGACTCAACCTTGTTTTAGAGGTTCTATGTCTTGCAGAAAAACAGGACAAATCTATAGTTTTTCCAGTTGTCATGTACAGATGTGAGAGTTGGACCATAATAAGTCATTGCCAAAGAATTGATATTTTTGAATTGTGGTACTGGAGAAGACTCTTGAGAGTTCCTTGAAAGGCAAGGAGATCCAACCAGTCAATCTTAAAGGAAATCAACCCTGAATATTCATTGGAAGTCCTGGTTCTGAAGCTGAAGCTGAGTACTTTGGCCACCTGATATGCAGAGCCAACTTATTGGAAAAGACCATTTTCCTGGGAAAGACTGAAGGCAAAAAGGAGGAGGAGGCAGCAGAGGTTGAGATGGTTAGATAGCATCACCCAATCAATGGACCTGAGTTTGAGCAAACTCCAAGAGATGGTGAAGGACAGGGAAGTTTGGTGTGCTGCACTCCTTGGGGTTCATGAAGAGGCGGATAGGACTTAGCAGCTGAACAACAACAACAAATGGCTAATAAGCTCATGCAGTAATGATCAACATCATTAGTTGATCATAAGTTGAGGGTATGAGCAGAGATGATCTCAAATGTGCACAAGGGAAATTTTGGGGTATGGAAGCATTCTAAAAATGGATTATGGTGTTGACTGCACAGGTGTATAAATTTACCCTAAATTGTCAAACTGTAAGTTTAAAATAAGTTAAAAAGTATAACCTCTCCCCTCCCTTTTTTCCTCATTTCATTTCCCAGTTGCTCAGTCAAAAAAAAAAAACGCTAGGTAGACTGAAAAGCGTAGGAGTCCACAGGTAAGAGCAGCAAAGTGTAGGCAAGATGTGGAGGCTATCTCTGCAGAACAGTGGCTCAGCATAGAGTGTTGGGGCCCAGTCAGGTTAAGGAGAGTGTCACACTGGGATGGCTGTCAAAGTCTGAGAAGAACAAGCAGGGTGTCTGTCTAAGAGGGATCCAGCACAGGCAGTCAGACCGAAGTGTGGTGAAAGAAACGTCCACAAAGCAAGGAAGCCAGCGTGTGATGTTGGGGCTTAGGAACGTGTGGAGAGCATCTGTGCAGAGTGCCACAACCTTGCCTGGCACGCAGTGATGAGCCCAGCGGACATGAGTAGGTCATCTCTGTGTGTAAGGAGGCTGCTGTGTTGAGAGGAGTTTGGTCACATTCACAAGGATTGATCAAATAATCCTGACTACCGTAATCAGGATTTCTCTGTGTTAAAAAAGGGAATTGAGGTGAGGTGAAGTCGCTCAGTCGTGTCTGACTCTGCAACCCCGTGGACTGTAACGTACTAGGCTTCTCTGTCCATGGGATTCTCCAGGCAAGAATACTGGAGTGGATTGCCATTTCCTTCTCCAGGGGATCTTCCTGACGCAGGATCAAACCCAGGTCTCCCGCATTGGAGGCAGATGCTTTAACCTCTGAGCCGAAAGGGAGAAAACTGGAATGTACTCTGTGGTTCTTTCTTGGGTTTCTGTTGTTTGTTTGTTTGTTTGACCCTGTGGCATGCAGGATCTTAGTTACCCCACCAGAGATCCAACTTGTGCCCCCTGCTATGGAAATGCAGAATCTTAACCAATGGACCACTAGTGATGTGCCCATTCTCAGTCGATCAGTATATGAGTGTGTGGATATAGATCCTGAAATAAATGCAGATAGACACACAAATAAATGTAGAAGTATGTGTATATGTGGCATATGTATATACTTAGCTATATTTCCTAGCTCTTCTAATGAGAGAATCTGAGAGCATCATCTCAAGAGCAGTGAATAAGCCTTGAGCCCTGATTCTTGATTTTGAAATAAGATTCCACATTGAAACCAGGATTCTGTAGAGTAATGGGCACTTTCAGGACCCTGGCAAGGAAACTCTTAGGATGAGCCAAAAATAACTTGTTGCTGTAGAAAGTAAAAGTGCTGAAAGAATTAGCTTTGAAGACTCGCACTGGCTAAATTGGAAGATTTAAACATCAGGATAAAAAATGATAGAAATGGATTATAACCCATTGAATTCATATTGGATGAAACTATAGCACAGGGCTTCTATCGATAGTTACAGAAAGGGTGAAACCATATACACAAAATTATAAGACAGTTGTGTAACTGCTGTGATACAGAATGTTCAGGTTACTGAGATCAAAATTACCTATAGAACCTGATGTCTAAGCTGAGAGTCACTTTACCGATGATACTTGCTAGCAGGTAAATAGGGAGCTCCTGAAAGACAGGGACAGCATGGGATAGAAAGTACTTCACTGTGGCTAAAGAATGCTGTAGGGCCAGGACTAATAATGCTCTCTTTCTTTATCTTACTTGGCTCAAGTTCTCTGCTTCTGGTGTTCTTCCATTTTGATGCTGTGTTTCATTCTCATATGAATTAATCATTCAACACATTTATGGAAAATGTACTCTGAGCATGGCTTCCTGCAAGAACACTTTTGTGTCCCTGAATCTTCCTTTTCCCTAATCCCACTTAGAGCCATCCCTGGAAAGTTCTGTTGCTGATATTTTTGTTTTAAATTGGTTCTTCTGTGATCTTAATCTCTCCTTGCACTTCAGTGCTTGCTTCTGTGCAGATACCTAATTCCACTGTTTGTGGTTCTTACCTGTCTTGTAAGCCCCACACCTCTGTTTTCAAAGACTTTCTAAGTGTTTCCATGCAGGTGTACTTTGGGCTCCTCAAACTCAACATCCAAAACTAAATTCACCTTCTCTTGCAAGCCTTCCCACATTTCCTGTTTTTGTTAGTTGGATCCTTTTTGAAATCTAAGCATAAAGCTGTGAATTCATAATCAACATGTACTCTCTGTCATAAACTTCAGCTGTAAATTTGGCAAAGATGAATAAGGCTGATATTGGTCAGTGGTGATTACAGTTAGGAAACAAACACTTTGATATGTTTTTGGTAGAGGAGTAAATTGGTCGTATTCTTTTGGAAGGTGATTAAGTAATAATGTCTATGGGAATTAAAAGCAGTTTATTCTCATCTTAACACCTCTACAAATATGCCACTCATTCAGATGGTCTTGTTGCTTTGCTGAAAAATGGGAAATCTATTTCTTCTTTCAAGCCCATCTTATTTTCAGATTGGTTACTTTCAACTTCTGTTTTCTTAGAAATTAGCTTAAGATTGTACCCTCTCATTCTAAGAAACAAGTCCCTTTTGTTACTACTGCTAATGGTGTTCTGGTGGTGGCCTGGCTGCAGCAACTTTTATTACTAGTTAGACATTTGTTTACTAAGTTCATAGGACTTCCCTGGTGGCTCAGATGGTAAAGCATCTGTCTACAATGCGGGAGACCCGGGTTCGATCCCTGGGTTGAGAAGATCCCCTGGAGAAGGAAATGGTAGTCCACTCCAGTACTGTCACCTGGAAAATCCCATAGACAGAGGAGCCTGGTGGGCTACAGCCCATGGGGTCGCAAAGAGTCGGACATGACTGGGCGACTTCACTCTCACTTTACTAAGTGCATAAGCCTTATTATTTTGTGAGGTAAATAACATTTGTCCCTACATTTACTAGTTTAAAAATCACAAAATGCAGAGCGGGAATAGTCTAAATATTGGGAATTCTCTAATAAAATGGCGAAAGACTGTTCGTCTGAGAAATTAAAAGATGAAATAAAGCTGATGAAAGTGTTTTGAAAAGATTAACTGTACAAAAACGTTTGGTTCTTTTCATAGATGATTATTACTATTTTAATGAAATTCATTGAAACCCAAGGTTAGGAAGCTCTGTTTCTAAGTTTTAATTAAAGGTACAAATTTGAGAGTTTTTATAGGTGATACAAATATTTTTAGCAACAAAAATCTCATGATGATGGAACTATCTCTGAATATTTCTATAGTATGTACTTTTTAAAAATACTTGCTTTTCACTGTTAAAATGCCACCTTTCTGTCCAAGGGGTATGTGATTATTTTCAAATAGTTGCTATGTAGCATATTATTGCCACGGAGAAGTGAAAGTGTCAGTCACTCAGTTGTGTTTGACTCTTTGCCACCCCACGGACTGTAGCCCACCAGGCTCCTCGGTCCATGGGATTCTTCAGGCAAAAGTACTGGAGAAGGTAGCCATTCCCTTCTCCAGGGGATCTTCCTGGCACAGGAATCAAACCGGGTTCTCCTACATTGCAGGCAGATTCTTTACTGTCTGAGCCACCAGGGAAACTCTGCCATCATCCTAGTCAACCATTATCAGTTATGTTTCAGTCTTCTATATTTCATTACAAAGTATTTAAAATATTATACTATTTACAATAGTGAAATCTGTAAACCTGTTCAACTGAGCACAAATTGACTCAGCAGTCTCAATATCATAAGATTACATACCACAAAAGACATGATTCCTGGTACTCAGATTGAGTAAAAATGTTAGAAATAAACTATATATTTTATTTATTTATATTTTTACTGTAGCCCACCAGGCTCCAAGGGATTTTCCAGACAAGGATGCTGCAGTGAGTTTTCATTTCCTTCTCCAGTTAAACTATATATTTTAAACATTAGTAAAGGTTAACTTGTGTTTTTCCCCATGCAAGTAAATGTCAGTAGAAGTTGCACTTTTATCTTTCAGCTTCCTAATGAATTATCTTACATATCATGTACGTGCACACTCCTTTGGAGATCACTAGTCTTAGGGATGGAGTAATATTGAAGTGGTCAGAAAAAGATGTTGATGTCAACAGATTTTCTGTTTAATAGATCATTCTGGCAGGTCTTTTTGCTTATGGATTTGAAGAAGAAAAATATTGCCAATAAAGAAACTTTAGAAAAGTATCATAGTAGCAGTAGACGAGGCAAGAGAGGTGATACAGCTGTAGTAGTGAATATGGATTTGATATGTTTTTAGGAAGAAAAATGTTTGTGGTTTGATTTGATGAAGGTTAGGGAGAGGGTGTGTTCAGTGTTGATAGCCAGACTCCTTGCTTGGATAACTACATGGATGATGCCCAGCCGTAGAGCTATGATTTTATAATTTGCATTTCTTTATATACCTTTTTAAAAAAGAGCTATTTTGTAATTAATATACCATTTTCATTTATGTTCACCCTCTTTATTTCTTTTTAAAATTTAAATTTATTTATTTTAGTTGGAGGCTAATTACTTTACAATATTGTATTGGTTTGCCATACATCAACATGAATCCACCACGGGTGTACACGTGTTCCCCATCCTGAACCCCCTCCCATCTCCCTTCCCTGTACCATCCCTCTGGGTCATCCCAGTGCACCAGCCCCAAGCATCCTGTACCATATATCGAACCTGCACTGGTGATTCACTTCATTTATGATATTATACATGTTTCAATGCCATTCTCCCAAATCATCCCACCTCCTCCCTCTCTCAGAGTCCAAAAGACTGTTGTATACATCTACGTCTCTTTTGCTGTCTCGCATACAGTCACCCTCTTTATTTTAAAACTGAAAGAATGTAGTTATGTTTTTCTTCAATTCCTTCCCCATTGCATTGACATTTTCTTGATTTTGAATGCAGTGACTTATACACATGTATTAATGCATGTTATCCATTAAAAATTTAGTGTTAATTGTCCAGCATGGTTTGAGTTTAAAAAATGACTTTAATGACAGCTCAAAAAAGGAATAGAGAAACCAAGTACATATTTTTGAAACAGTAGGTTTTATTACCCTCTGATATATTCAGCTTAAGTAACAGTTCAAGAAAGGACACAAAATGATGACTAGGACTTAATGTCTTTCTCTCAAAACTTTAACACTTTACCATGAGCATTATAAATGACTATTTTTCCCTTAGAAACTGACTTGCTTTAAAATGATGCATGAAATAATATGTGTTTTGCATGTCCTGGTGTAATGATAAAGGTCATATAGTATCATTTACATAATCTCTAGCCAGAAATGAACTCAGTAATATCCTTGGTATAACATATACATTATCTGAGGTTTAAAACTCTCATTATTCATGAAAGTTAATTTTACAGTGGGTGTGAATGATCTATCTTATGGCTGGTTTTTTGATCATTCTATAAAATAATATGGGGCAAAGCCTGCTCAAGTAACAGGAAAACCAGTAAAGAGTGATGCATTTGCCTGACTCTCTGTATACTCGATTGGATCTTGATTGATGGCAATCATTTGTCTTTGTCAAAAAAAAGGAGAAAATTCAGACATTGAAATAGGAGTGCTATCAAACTTTCTACAATGGCAGAAAGATTCTATTAATGTGGCCTTAGAGTATTAACTGCCTCTGTTGGGAAATGATAAAGAATGTTAATTTTTTTCCTTGGGCATATTTAAGTATAAAATACATTATTTTGTCTGCTGTTGGGATTAAAAGAATACTTTTGATTTATGGCAGACTAAAATTGATGAAAGCAAAAAAGAAAGCTTAAAATGTTGAAATATTAAAAGATCTTAATCCTTTTTATTCTTCTTATTTTTCTAGATGAAATAATAAAAATTTAGCATAGTGTCATAACACCTTACTGCTGCATTCCAACTGATATTGGACCTTGAAAGGTTGACTTCAAGGAGGGTTAAAGTAGAAGAAGAGAAAGCATAGCTTTAACTGATTGTCTTCTCTTTGGAATTCCTCTGTCTTCCCAAATATTAGAGCAAGAAAACATTCCAGACAAAATTATTTTTATTTTTAAATTTAAAAATCACCTTGTTGTGATCTAGAAATGTAAAAAGAATGTTAGAGCTGTAATATCATAAAAGATACAATCAGTTAAACAGCATTGTACATCAAGACCAATTCTGACCTTTCTTAATATCTTAGTGATAAATATATATTATTATATAAATATTTTATGTATGTTATGAGGGCTGAATTGGAGAAGGAAATGGCAACCCACTCTAATATTCTTGCCTGGGAAATCCCATGGGCAGCAGAGCCCATGGGGTCGCAGTGAGTCAGACATGACTTAGCAACTGAACAACAAACAATAATGAGGGCTGAATATGCTTTATTTAGTTTTGAATATTTGCTTTTTAAAAACTGCATTATTTTAGATTGTTAATTTGGCCATAATTTCAAAGTTATTTTTGAAAATTCAAAATGCAAATTATATTCTATATAAGATTTTTTTAATTAAATAGCCTTGTGTTTGTGTTAATAATGATGTGAAATTTATATAAAATTAAATAAGGCTGTTACATGTTTTTGATCACAGTACCATAGAATTTTCTTTGTCAAAGTACTTTGGAATATTGAACTGAAGTTTATTATTTGTGTATCTGTTGATTACTTTGCAATATATAATCATACTCTCATTTTCTGTGGTGCCAGATTGGAACCAATAATGCTAGTAACAAGTAATGCTTAGTTGCAAATTATTTATACCTACCTTTAAAATGTGCTTTAATTTTTTTGAGAAAGATTTTTTTTAAAGTCTAATGGAAAATGAGCATAAATTTAAGTTTTCTGTTTATAAAACTGTATGGTTAGTTGATAATTATGTTCTAATAAATGAAAGGTTATTTTTTAATATAAATTTTAGCATCTTTAAAAGTAGAAAAATGTTATAGCCATAACATTTAAAAATAGCATTTTATTTTCTTTATATTCCAATCAGAGTGTGTAAATCTCAAATTAAGACTTTGATGCTGAGAGGGATTGGGGGCAGGAGAAGAAGGGGACAACAAAGGATGAGATGGCTGGATGGCATCACTGACTCGATAAACGCAAGTCTCAGTGAACTCCGGGAGTTGGTGATGGACAGGGAGGCCTGGTGTGCTGCGATTCATGGGGTTGCAAAGAGTCGGACGCGACTGAACTGAACTGAACTGAAATCTCAAATTATATGCACTTCAATTAAATTTTTTTGAAACTCTTCATTGGGTTTTCATGCCTTCCTAATGTGAAAGTGAAAGCCACTCAGTTGTGTCTCTTTGTGACCCCATGTACTGGGGCCTGCCAGGCTCCTCTGTCCATGGAATTCTCTAGGCAGGAATACTGGAGTAGGTAGCCCATTCCCTTCTGCAAGGGATTTTCCCAACCCAGGGGTTGGACCTAGGTCTCCTGTATTGCATGTGGATTCTTTACTGCCTGAGCTATCAGGGAAGCTGAAGAATACCTGAGTAGTAGCCTATCTCTTCTCCAGGGGATCTTCCTGACCCATTTATCTAACTGGAGGTCTCCTGCATTGCAGGCAGATTCTTTACTAGCTGAGTTACTAGGGAAACCCTTCTAATGTTAATTTCATTCTAAATGTTCAGGCGGAAACTATTAAATGCTTGTGTAATACGGGGCAATGAAATGTTGATTTGTTCAAAGTGAATTTATTGGTGTTTCTTGTGAATACTTTTTGACGTGTATTTAATTGCTTAAGTCTAACATCATTATTATCTGTAAATTAGTTGTTGATTTAGATGAAAATAATTCACATGAAAACAGTAGTATCTTATTTATTGTTTTTGGTGTATTTTGCAACAAAGAATAAATGTTAATGATGTGTGATACTGAAAATGTGCCCCTAGAGTGTAATGAGGATTTCAGAATTTTTAGTGAGTGATAGAATTTCATAGTAATTTACTTTTTCTTTCCTTCTGTAATTTTTTCCAGTTTTATTGAAAAATAATTGACATACAACACTGTGGAAGTTTAAAGCGTAAAGCATCATGATTTGATTTATATTGTTGTGAAATGATTTCAGCAGGTTCAGCTTTTATGTACATAAGATGAAAGAAAAAGCAGTTTTCTTCTGTTGAGAAGTCTTAGGATTTCCTCTCTCAACAACTCTCCTATGTATCATACAGCAGTGTTAGCTATAGTCAACCTGTTGTACATTATGTTCCTTGAACTTATCTTAGAGCTGGATGCTGGTAACTGGTCCACTTGCCTCCAGTTCCTCTTTACCCTAAACTCCTCTTCTGGGCACCACAAGTCTAATCTCTTTCTCTGTGAATTTGTTGTTGTTCAGTCACTAAGTTGTGTCCAAGTCTTTGTGACCCCATGGACTGCAGCACACCAGGCTCTTCTGTCCTTTACTGTCTCCCTTGGTTTGCTGAGATTCATGTCCCTTGAGTCGGTGATGGTACCTAATCATCTCATTCTCTGTTGCCCCCTTCTTCTTTGGCCTTCATTCTTGCCCAGCATTAGGTTCTTTTTCTTTTTGGAATTCTGCATATAAGTGAGATCATGCTGTGTTTGTTTTTCTCTGACTGACTCTTATCAGTTAGCACAGTGCTTTCAAGGTCCAACTGTGTTTTTGGAAATGGTAGAATTTCCTCATTTTTAATGGTTGAGCAACGTTTCATTGTATGTATACACCATAAATTCTTTATTCATTCATCCGTTGATGAACACTTGAACTATTTTTGTTCCTGGCTATTATAAATAATGTTGTTATGAACATGGAAATACACATATCTTTTGTTTTTGTAATTGCTATTGTTTTTGTTCCCTTTGATATACTCCCAGAAGTGGAATTCCTGGATTGTATTGTAGTTCTGTTCTTAATATTTTGAGGATCCTCCATACTCTTTTTGATAGTGGCTGTACCACTTTGCATTCTTACGACAGTGAAGAAGGGTTCCTTTTTCTCCACATCCTAATAATATTTGGTATCTCTTAGCTTTTTATGGTGACCATTCTAGCAGGTATGAGGTGCTATCTCATTATTGTTTTAATTTACATTTGTCTAACTAATAATGAATTTTTGAGCGTCTTCTCATGTACATGTTGACCTTTTGTATATCTTCTTTGGAGAAATGACTGGTCAGATCATTTGCCAAGTTTTTAATTGCCTTATTTGTGTTTTTGCTGTTGAGTTGTATGAGTTCTTTATATATGTAGATTCTTAACATTTTATCGGGCTTCCCTGGTGGCTCAGAGGTTAAGCATCTGCCTGCAATGTGGGAGACCTGGGTTCGATCCCTGGGTCGCGAAGATCCCCTGGAGAGGGTAATGGCAACCCACTCCAGTATTCTTGCCTGGAGAATCCCATGGACGAAGGGGCCTGGTGGGATACGGTCCACGGGGTTGTAAAGAGTCAGACAGGACTGAGTGACTTCACTAACATTTTATCAGGTATATCATGTATAAATATTTTAACCCATTCTGTAGGTTTTCTTTTCACATTGTTGATAGTTTCTTTTGATGTGCAGAAACTTTTTAGTTTGATGTAGTTTTATTTGTTAAAATATTTTGTTGCTTGTGCTGTAGGTGTCACATCCAAAAAAATATTATCACCATCTATGTCAAGGAATTTCATCGTATGTTTTCTTCTGTTTCTGTTTGATTTCAGGACTTACATCATTAACCTATTTTGAGTTCATTTGTATGAGCGAAGTGTGGTACAGGTCCGGTTTCTGTTCTTTCTTTCTTTTCATTTTCCTGGGCTCCCCCTGCACTGGCAGCATAGTGTCTTAACCACTGAACATTCAGGGAAGTCCCTCTAGTTTCATTCTTTTACATGTGAATATTCAGTTATCCCAGCACTGTTTGTTGAAAAGACTGTCTTTTTTTCTATTGCATTTTCTTGACTCTCTTGTCAAATATTAATTGACCATATATGCTTGGATTTATTTCTGTGTTCTAAATTCTGTTCTGTTTGTCTATTTCTCTATTTCTATGGAAACAGCATACTGTTTTGATGACCATAGCTTTATAATATAGCTTGAAATCAGGAAATGTCATGTTTCCTGTTTTATTATTCTTTCCCAGGATTTTCAGCTATTTAGGGTCTTTGGAAGTTCCATATAAATTTTAGGAGTGATTTTTCTATTTTTTTTTAATGTAATTGGAACCTTCATAGGGATTGCATCAAATCTAAAGAGGCTTTTGGTAGTACTGACATTTTAAGAATGTTCTTCCAAGCCACAGATACCAATACCTTTCCATTCATTTGTGTCTTTTTCAGTTTATTTCATCAGTGTCTTGTGGTTTTCAGAGTAGAGATCTTTTACCCCTTAGTTGTAATTTGTATTAAATATTTTATTGTTTTTGATGCTATTGTAAATGGAGTCAGTCTATTTATTTTCTAGAAAATTATTAGTGTATAGAAATGCTACTCAGTTTTCTGTGTTAACTCATTACTAGCCAGAATCCTATTAATAGGTCTTCTGTTACCCAAATGTTATTGATCCCAGACATTTAATATTCACTTACATAAACAATCTCCAGCAGCAGTCATTAGTTTCTGCAAAAATCCCCCAGTCAATGATATGTTTATTTTGTATCCTACAACTTTATTGAATTCATTGGTTATATCATAGTCTTTGATTAAGTCTTTAGGATTTTCTGTATATTATATTGTGTCCCTTGTAAATGGAAACAGATAGTTTTTCCTTTCCAATTTTGATTTCTTTTACTTTTTTTCTTGTCTCATTGCTCTAGCTAAGACTTCCTGAATAGGAGTGGTGAATGTGGTGCCCCTGTCTTCTTCCTGATCTTAGAGGAAAAGGTTTCAACCTTTGACTGCTGAATGTGTTATTAGCTGTAGACTTCTTATATATGACCTTTATTATGTTGAGATCTGTTCCTAAGTGCTTAAATTTTTAAGAATTTTTGTCATGGATTTTCAGTTTATCCAAAAGTTTTTTTCATTTATTGAGATGATAAATTTTTTTCCTTTACTTTCATTCTGTTAATGTATCACATGGACTTATTTGCACATATTAAAAGCATCCTTGCATCCCAGTGATGAATTTCACTTGATTATATTTCATTGTGCTGCTGAATTGAGTTTGGTAGTATTTTATTGAGAGGTTTTGCATCTGTGCATCAGGGATATTGCCTTTAGTTTATTTTCTATTAACCTATCTTTTGTTTTCCTTTTCTGATACTGGTACAAGTATAAAGCTGGCCTCATAGTGCATTTACAAGTATTCTTTCTTCTTTCGTTTTTTGGGAAGAGTTTAAGGATTGGCATTAATTCCTCTGTAAATGTTTGTTTAATTTATCAGTGAAGCAGTCTGGTCCTGGGGTTTTCATCATTGGGGGATATTTTATTACTGATTCAATTGCCTAACTAGTAATTGGACTATTAATGTTTTCTGTTTCCTTTTAATTTAACCTTGGTAAGTTGTATCTTGTAAGTTGCATATTTCTAAGAATATTTCTTCTAGGTTGACCATTTTGTTAGTGTGTAATTGTTTATAGTGGCTTCTGGTGACCCATTGAATTCTATGATGTCTGTTATAATGCCTCCATTTTCCTCTATAATTTTACTGATTTTGATCTCTCTTTTTCCCTTGGTAAGAATTTGTCAGTTTCATTTATCTTTTCAAAGAACCAACTCTTAATTTAATCTTTTCTACTTTTTTCCTCTGTTGCATTTATTTTGTTCGAATTATTTTCATTTTTCTAATGACTTTGGGTTCAGTTTGTTGTCTTTCTAGTTTCTAAAGGTGTAAGAGTTAGGATTTTCTTCTCAACTTAGGTATTTATTGCTCTGAACTTCCCTCTTACATATGCTTTTGTTACATCCTAAATGTTCCTGGTATGTGATTTCCATTTTAATTTTTCTCAAGAAAATTTTTTTATTTCCCTTTTAGTTTTTTTCTCTGATTCATTAGTTGTTTAGGAGGGTCTGGTTTAATTTCTATGTGTTTGTAAATTTTCTCATTCTTCAGTTCAGTTCAGTCACTCAGTCATGTCCGACTCTTTGCGACCCCATGAATCATAGCACACCAGGCCTCCCTGTCCATCACCATCTCTCGGAGTTCACTCAGACTCACGTCCATTGAGTCCGTGATGCCATCCAGCCATCTCATCCTCGGTCGTCCCCTTCTCCTCCTGCCCCCAATCCCTCCCAGCATCAGAGTCTTTTCCAGTGAGTCAACTCTTCACATGAGGTGGCCAAAGTACTGGAGTTTCAGCTTTAGCATCATTCCTTCCAAAGAAATCCCAGGGTTGATCTCCTTCAGAATGGACTAGTTGGATCTCCTTGCCGTCCAAGGGACTCTCAAGAGTCTTCTCCAACACCACAATTCAAAAGCATCAATTCTTCGGTGCTTAGCCTTCTTCACAGTCCAACTCTCATATCCATACACGACCATAGGAAAGACCATAGCCTTGACTAGATGGACCTTTGTTGGCAAAGTGATGTCTCTGCTTTTGAATATGCTATCTAGATTGGTCATAACTTTTCTTCTAAGGAGTAAGTGTCTTCTAATTTCATGGCTGCAGTCACCATCTGCAGTGATTTTGGAGCCCAAAAATAAGGTCTGACACTGTTTCCACTGTTTCCCCATCTATTTCCCATGAAATGATGGGACTAGATGCCATGATCTTCATTTTCTGAATGTTGAGCTTTAAGCCAACTTTTTCACTCTCCTCTTTCACTTTCATCCATAGGCTTTTAGTTCCTCTTCACTTTCTGCCATAAGGATGGTGTCATCTGCATATCTGAGGTTATTGATATTTCTCCCGGCAGTCTTGATTCCAGCTTGTGTTTCTTCCAGCCCAGCGTTTCTCATGATGTACTCTGTATATATGTTAAATAAGCAGGGTGACAATATACAGCCTTGACATACTCCTTTTCCTATTTGGAACCAGTCCGTTGTTCCATGTCCCGTTCTAACTGTTGCTTCCTGACCTGCATACAGATTTCTCAAGAGGCAGGTCAGGTGGTCTGGTATTCCCATCTCTTTCAGAATTTTCCACAGTTGATTGTGATCCACACAGTCAAAGGCTTTGGCATAGTCAATAAAGCAGAAATAGATGTTTTTCTGGAACTCTCTTGCTTTTTCCATGATCCAGCGGATGTTGGCAATTTGATCTCCGGTTCCTCTGCCTTTTCTAAAACCGGCTTGAACATCAGGGAGTTCACAGTTCACGTACTGCTGAAGCCTGGCTTGGAGAATTTTGAGCATTACTTTACTAGCATGTGAGATGAGTGCAATTGTGCGGTAGTTTGAGCATTCTTTGGCATTGCCTTTCTTGTTCTTAATTAATTTTTAATATAAATTTATTTATTTTAATTGGGGGCTAATTACAATATTGTATGTATTGGTTTTGCCATACATCAACATGAATCTGCCATGGGAGTACCCGTGTTGCCCATCTTGAACCCCCTCTCACTTCCCTTCCCATACCAGCCAGTTCTTCTCTGGTTATTGATTTCTGCTTTCATGCCATTTTTTCAAATAAGATATGTAGTATTATTTCAGACTTCTTCAGCTTGTTAAGACTTGATTTTTCTCATAGCATATGGTCTGTCCTAGAAAATGTCCCTTTGCTTTTAAGAATGTATATTCTATTGTTTTCAGAGGTAGAATGCCGTATTCTATCTGTTAGGTATATTTGGTCTGTTGAAATCCTCTGTTTTCTCACTGATTATTTATTTTCCTGAATGATCTACCCATTGTTGATAGTGGGGTATTAGGATCCCAACTATTACATTATCCATCATTTTTTGTTTTATATGTTTAGGTGCTACAATGTTGGACACTTAAATATTCATAGTTGTTATAATCTTGATGTCTTGCCCCCATTATCATTATACAATGACCTTCCTTATCTCTTTTTACCATTTATAGTTTAAAGTCTATTCTGTGTGATAGTAATACAGTCATGTCTGCTTTGTTTGGTCACCATTTGTTTGAAATGTCTCTGCCATCCCTTTACTAATCTCAGTCTATGTGTTCTAGGCTAATGTGAGTCTCTTGTAGGAATCCTATTATTGGATCCTGTTGTTTTGTCCATTCAGCTATTTTGTTTTCTAATTGAGAATTTAATGTCTTTATTTTTAAAGTAGTTATTAATAGGTAAGGACTTACTGTTACTAATTGTTTTCTGATATTTTTGTAGATTTGTTTTTTCTTGTTTCTTAGGCTGCTTTCTTTTTTCTGTTTTGATGTCTTTTGTGTCAGTCCACCTTGACTTTTTATTTTTTGGCCACACCATAGGGCATGTGAGATCTTAGCTCTCCAGCCTGGATCAAACCTTTGCCCCCTGCAGTGGAAGCCTGGAGTCTTAACCACAGGACCACCAGGAAAGTTTCCCTGCATTAACTTTTTTCTTGTGTTCTTTTGTATTATTATTATTATAGAATTTTCCCTTGTAACTATGAGGCTTAGATGAACTAAAACTTACAACACCTTATTTTTAACTTATAACAACTTGACTGTAGTTGAGTTTGTAAACTTTATTCTCCTCTCCTTCACATTCTAGGTTATTGCTCTTAGAATGAACATGTTTTTAATATTGTTAGTCAAACAAGTTATTTGCAGTTCTGGTTATTTTTACATTTTCTGTGTGTGTGTGACTTTTAAACAAAAATTGTAATTATGCACCACTAGTACATAGTGCAGAATCTAACTGTGACTATGCGTTTATACCAGTGAGAGTCATACTTCTTTTTAATGTTTTATGATGTTAATTAGTATTCTTTTACTTCCACTCAACAAACTCATATGTCTGATGATAATGAACTCAGCTTTTGTTTGTACTGGAAAACATTATTCTTTCAAGTTCAGCTTTGTTGATTATAGATTTCTGTTATTTTCTTTCAATACTTCTAATATATCATTTAATTATTTACTGGCCTGAAAAGTTTCTGTTGAGAAATGTATCATTCGTCTTATAGGGGTTCCCTTGTATGTAACTTCTCTCTGTTCATCAACTTTCTTCTTTATTTTTGACTTTTTACCATACAGTGTATTCCTGTGTCCCTCTTTTTGGGTTCAGTCTGTTATGGGTGCTTTGGATCTCAGGTATCTGGATGGACATTTCTCTCCCCAGATTCTGGAATTTTTAACGATTATTGCTTTAAATATACCTTGTGTTCCTTTCTCTTTCTCTTTTCCTTCTAGAATTCTTGCAATTCCAGTTTTTATTTTATTTTTTTTTACTGTGTTCTGTAACTTCTATAGACTTCCTCCACTCTTTTTTCATTCTTTTGTTTTTGCTTTTCTAGGTAATTTCCAGTTTGGTATCCTCCATGACTTTGATTCTTTAATTTGCATGGTTGAGACAAATTTTGAAACTCTACTGAGTTCTTAGGTACAGTTATTGTGGCTATAAAAGAAAACTCTAGGATTTCCTTTCAAAAAAAAAGTTATTTCCTTGTTGAGGTTATTGTTTAGTTGTCTATATTTTCTTATATGGGCTTTCTTGGTGGCTCAGTGGTAAAGAATCCACCTGCCAATACAGGAGATGCAAGTTCATTCCCTGGGTCAAGAAGTTCTACTGGAGAAGGAAATGCCATCCTGCTCCAATGTTCTTGCTTTGGGAATCCCATGGACAGAGGAGCCTGGTGATGTACCGTCTGTGAGGTCAGAAAGAGTCGGACACGACTGAGTGACTGAACAATGGCAACCTTTCTTACACAGTAAATCCCCTACATATGAATGAGCTCCATTCCAAGAGCATGTTCATAAGCCTAATTTCTTTATAAGTTCAGCAAACTTGGCCTAGGTAACCAACTAACACACTTGGCAATGTAGTACTGTAGTAAGATTTTGATACTTTTAACACAAATAATATGTACATATAAAAAAAATAAACACAAACAACAAAGAAAACGTTTTTAATCTTACAATATAGAACCTTGAAAAGTACAGTTGTACAGTATAACAGCTAACATGTGGAGGCTGCATGCACGTTTGTATCTTTGAAAGTTTGCAACTTGAGATTTCATGTGATAGGGGCTTACTCTAGTATCTTAAGCTTCTTTAAAAGGATTACTATGAATTTCTTTTCCAAAAGTTCATAGTTTTTCATTTCTTTAGGTTCAGTTATTAGAACACTATTATTTTCTTTGGTTGTGTTAAATTACCTGATTTTTCTGTGATTGTTGATTCCTTTGCTTATAACTGCATGCTTGAGTAACTGGGCTCCTGTTCCAGACTTTAAATGTTTGCTTTTACAGAGATAGATCTTCACTTGTCAGCTCAGTTTGGATTTCTGGGTGTATCTGCATGGGATATCCTTAGCCAGGTGGGGCCTGCTTCTGATGGTCTTTCTTTGGGTGAGGCAAGTGAGCTCGGTGGACAGGGATGGATATGCATGCCACTGACTGAGAACAGTTGAGTAGGACTTCTCTCTTGGTTCCTTACCCATGTGAGGCTAGAGAATGGGCCCTGCAGTTCCCTGTATTCTCTGCTTAGGCTTCTGGACAGTCAGAACTAGGTCCAGTGTGCTAAGTCACTTCAGTCGTGTTTGACTCTTTGCGACCCTTTGAACCGTAGCCCTGTAGGCTCCTCTGTTCAGGGGATTCTCCAGGCAAGAATACCAGAGTGAGATGCCATTTCCTCCCCCGGGGATCCTCCCAACCCAGGGGGAGTCTCCTGCATTGGCAGGTAGGTTCTTTGCCGCTAGTGCTGCCTGCGAAGCCCCGGGTACAGTAGTCAGTAGTGAATGGGACTTGGAGTTCGCTTTCCTGCCTTGGCAATGCCGCAGTGTGGGCTGCACAGCTTCTAGGTGCTCTCACCAGCCCTTCTGGCCAGATGTGCTAGGAAGACAGACTCTACCTGGGCAGGCTGTGATTCAGGTCCTTGCCTGGATGTGGGCATACTGGGCTTGCCAGCTGGCAAAACTCCTTGTTTGAGGATCCAAATCTGGCAGATCTGCACCCTTCGAGTCCCCTGGTCTGAGTGTACCCCTTAACTCAGTTCTGCAGATGAGCGCAGCTGCTGTTTGGCATTAACTCCTTGGGAGCAGCAGGCATGAGCTTGGCATGCTGTGGTCCTCGTGCTGGTAGTTACATGCTCCTCCTCACCTCACTGTCGCAGTCAGATTCCCCTGCAGTCTTTTCTTGGATTGGGATGAGAGGAGGGGCTCCTGTAAAGCAGCCCACATAGTGAGTGAGGGCTGCTTGTCCGCATGGCCCTGGGTTCTCTGTTCCCACTGGAGGAGTTTGGAGATCTCTCCACAGGGTGCTCGGTAGCCTGGAGCGGGTGCAGAGCCGCCAGCACGTCTCTGCTGCTCCTACCTTCTAGTGAAACCTGTCTTCTCTGTTGGGCGGGGAATGCTTCAGCCTCAGTGCTGTGTTGATGGTTCTCTCAGTGGTGAAAGAAATAAAAGTTCGTTTGTGCCAGGCTCCCAGCCCAAGAGAGACACTGATTTGGCATGGGTGGTTTTTAAAGTTTTGCAGATAAATCTAATAATGATCAGATAAGATGGGGCACCACTGAATGATTTTATCTCTTTCTGTCTGTGGAGTCCAAAGTAGTTTGTGATCACTAGGGTGGGTTTTTAAGTTAGATTAAGCTTTCTGAGCAGATCTATATATAGTATTTTACAAGTAATAGTATATAAAAACTGCTGATTTTGTGTTAGTATCCCAAAGTGGTATGTTTTTTGTTGTTATTTTGCATAAAATGTAATTGTGGACAGTCTCTTGAAAAACTTTAAACGTTTGACTTTTCAAATTTACTAGTCACTTATCAAAAGCAGTAGTTCACATGTGGTCATTGTCCACACTCTGGTCAATTGTGTGGCTTATGTCTACTAGTAACCTTGCTGGTAGGAAATCTCAGAAGGTAAGAGTGGGAAGAATAAGTCGCCCATAGAGTTTGAAAAGCTCTTCTGAATATTTTCATCTTTCCCCTGTTTGACATGACACCCTATACTCACTGTTTCTCACTCCCCATAATAATTTTAAAGCAGTAAATTTATATACATTTCAATTTATAACTTCCAATATTCTATTTTCTGGAGCTCTTATAATTAAGTAGTAAAAATCAGTCTAATAAAAATGCAGTGATTCTTATAGAAAAACAACTCAGGATCATTTGTTTGAGCTTTCTGTATTCCTTCTTACTTACTTCTTACTTACTTATAGAAGTGCCACAATCCTGGCAGATTCATCTTTAGGAATATGTGTATTTCCATAGGATACATATCTAGAGGTGAAAATTTTATGTCAAAAAGTATTATATGCACTAAAAATTTCATTAAAGATTGTCAACACGCCACCTCCTTGTGGTGCTAGGCATACGCTGCCAGGCAGGATGTATCGGTAATTGATTTCCAGCAGGAGCTTTCTGCTCTTACTGATCATTATCATTTCTAGCTAGGACACTGCCCTCCTTTTAACCCAAGAGTCCATAACTTTTTACCTAAAGTGTGCAATTGTGCTGCCTGCTGCCGTGATGAAGTAGGGGAGGAGAGATGTGAAATCAGCCTACAAATTGTCTTAGATTACCACCATCTCTCGGAGAAGGCAATGGCACCCCCACTCCAGTACTCTCCCCTGGAAAATCGCATGGACAGAGGAGCCTGGTAGGCTGCAATCCATGGGGTCACTAAGAGTCTGACACTACTGAGTGACTTCATTTTCACTTTTCACTTTCATGCATTGGAGAAGGAAATGGCAACCCACTCCAGTGTTCTTGCCTGGAGAATCCCAGAGATGGCAGAGCCTGGTGGGCTGCTGTCTGTGGGGTCACACAGAGTCGGACACGACTGAAGTGACTTAGCAGCAGCAGCAGCAACCACCATCTCTACCCTCTGCTTGTGTCTCTTGCCTGAGACTGGGCTCTTGTTTCTTCTACAGAGGACTTCTTTTCTGTGTACATCTGGGTTTGATCCTATCAGCTTTCCTTGTTTGGGTAATTTCTGATTTCTTCTGTATTGGTTATATATTTATTTTCATATTCTAAGTCTCAAGCACCTTTCTTTAGCTTAACTATTCATTACAATGACCATCCCATTATAAAACCAGGTCAGCTTATGTCCTCACCCCTCATCTTCAGTGTCTTTCTACCCATGGCATTCATCAGATTGAAGAAAAATTAGATGCTCACACTTTTTCCCAGTAAGCTTACAGAAGTTTCGTTTACCTTACTTTGTTTATACTACGTTCTATTGTCTTGGAGGGCAAGGGAAAGAAAAAGTTTGTTCCTGGGTTCCATCTAGGGGTTTATCTATATGCTAGACCCCCTTTTAATGTCAAAGAGATGAAGCATTTCCCTCAGTAAAAGCTAAGACTTATTACCACTGCACAATTAGACATTTTATTGCTGACCCTCCCTACTCTCAAGATAAATATATAATAAGGAAGTAAAATAATTAATTCCAGGAATTTCCTTGCCATTAAACAGTATACTTTAAGATTCTAAGGAGCAGAAAGTAATAAGATTTTGAGCATTCACATAGAGAGGTATGTGGGGTGCCCTAAGAGTAGAATATATATATTTTTATGTATAATAACAAAATAATATTTTGAGGATGATAGAGCCTTACAGATTATTCAATTCAACCTTTTTATTTTATAGAAGAGGAGACTGAGGCCCAAATAGAATAAACAGGTTTGCTCTGGATCCAACAGCTGTATTACTTTGAAGTGAGAACTAGAATCTAGATATTGTTTCTTTCCATCTGGTACTGTTTTTTTTTTTTACATACCACCTTGCTTTTACATTAGTATTACAGAGTGACAAAGTAAAGAATCTGCCTCCAGTGTAGGAGACCCAGGTTCGATACCTGGGTTGTGATCATTCCCTGGAGGAGGGAATGGCTATCCACTCCAGTATTTTTGCTGGGGAGTCCATGGATTTACAAAGAGTCTGACAGGACTGAGTGACTAACACTTTCACTCTCACAGAGTGACCTAATTAAATTGTTTTTAAACATATGTATGAAAACCATCTAGAATATGTAAAATTTGTTAAGGAATTAAGAAAGAAGTAATTAGAAAGCCCACAGTTTTCAAAAGTGAATTTGAAGAAGTTTAAAAAATAATTTTAATGATTGAAGAGGTCGAGGTATAAGAAGAGCTTTTAAATCACCATAAAGTAACATCTTTTAAAGCTCTTCTCTGTTTGGAGCCTGCAATAATTTCTGTTTTCATGCAGTGTTTTTTCAGTCTCTTTTTATTGAGAGTTGTTGTTCCTTAACATTTATTTGCCTTTTCTTCCTAGTAAAAGTGAATTCGCTCAGTTGTGTCCTACTCTTTGCTAACCTGTGGACTGTAGCCTGCCAGGCTCCTCTGTCCGTGGGATTCTCCAGGCAGGAATACTGGAGTGGGTTGCCATTTCCTTCTCCAGTGGATCTTCCCGACCCAGGGATCGAACCCCAGTCTCCTGCATTGCAGGCAGACGCTTTACCCTCTGAGCCACCAGGGAAGCCCTTTTATTAGATAGTATTTTTCCACAAAGTAGGGGAGAAAGTTGGAGGAGAAGTAAGAAATACATAAGAGGTTGCTTTGGGGTACCTTTAGTAAATAACAGAATAAAATTAAATTCCTTTAAAGAAAAAGCAAAACAAATTCATGTTGTGTTTTTGAAAAAAACAAACACTGTCTCAGTTACTTTTTTTAAGTCCCATGTAATTTTTTACATTAATGAAAACCTGACTGTTTTTAATGTAGACAGTTCAAACATTTGTGAGTATGTCTTAGCAAACTGCCTTTCACATAATGGATATACAGTAAGATTTTTTACAGTTAACTTAGGAGTTGTATGTGTTTGTAGTGGAGCACACGTTATCCAGTGTGTGTTATATTGTATAAAATTGAGCTTCCCTTAAAACCTGTAGGCCATTTTTATCTTGATTTTGAGAGGAAATGATTTTAAATATATAAAATTTATTTTAGGTTTAGGAAAGAATGACTAGGATAAAGAAATTACATATTTATCTTCTTGGTGGATTTTTTTAGTGTGTACTAGAAGCATTGTGGTAGAATCTGAGTATTCATACGTAATGAGAAAAAGACAGACTCTGCCCTCTTAGAGCCTGAAGATATTGCAGGTAGGTGTACATGTAATTGATTACAAACTACTGTTACAATTCTTAAAAAAAAGTTACATTTGAATATGTATAGCAATAAGAAATAGACTCATTGAAAGTGTTAAAAATATAGAATTGCAATATGAACATACTCAAATATATACATGTGAATTCTTGTGTTAAGCTTATAAAAATATCTTACACTTAGGAATAAGTGTTGATTATATGCCTTCATTGTGAGATTCTGAAGATTCAGCAACTTTTTTCTAAGTAATTTGGAGTTAAACAGGTGTTAAGCTTTTCTATACTTGATAAAGATCTATTTCATTCCCCTTAAGAATGATTCAAATCTTCCTGGAGAGGGAAAAAGTCACATCAGCTTCCAGTTGTCAAAATTCAGTTTTAAAAAACTCAAGTCTTTTTCCCAGTGGGTTTCCAGATTGAAAAACATATGGACTCTATCTTCTGAGTAAAAACTTTCATTTTCCTTTTGAATTACCTTTAAGACTTCACCCTGATATGAGAAGTATAAAATGAAACCATAAGGTATTTAAACAAAATCTACCTTTCTGTGATTTTTTTTTCCTTTGTCAACTTGGATTGATAATTTTGTTAAATTTAGAAATAAAGCTTTCCCTTTTAAAATGAAATGTATTTTGTTACAGGTACCATTGCATTTATTTTTACAGGAGATGAAAACATATAGGTTATTCTTGGTGTTTCTAATATGATTATTTTATTGATTTTAGTGGATTTTAAGTAGATACTTGTCTTTTCATTCAAACTCCTAGCTTAGGATATCGATCATGTTTGCTGTGAATTTACTACATGGTTGAAATAGATATTATTTTTAACAGTTCTGTGACCAGAGGAAATGCTATAGCAGACTAGGAGGCCTTGCTCCATATTTGCAGTAAAACAATACACTGAATAGGTGATAAAAGAAGTTTGATCAGCATATCTCATTGCTATTTGAGGAGAGTTGGACTGAAAAAATTAGTCTGTTGTTGAGAAGATGCAACTCATATCTTTTATAGAAATTTATTTTAAACTTAAGTATATAGCTTTTATGTTTAATCTTTTTTAAAATTTGTTACTTTCCCAAATATTGGGAGTTGAAAGGGAAGAGCTGGAACTTGAATAACTTAATTTTCCTGTTTCCTAGTGAAAATAAGATTATTGGAGTCTTTTCAACCATTCGGAACATTTCTACCTTTGATTTTATTTTTGTTAATGTGCATCCTCCTTTACTGAAAAATGTGCCAAGATGTTTTTTTAGGATAGACATTCAGATTGACACGTATAAAAATGATAAGGGATTAGAGTCTTTGCTTCCTTTTTTTTCCCATGCTCTATCTGTAGTCCAGCATGAATCAGCAAATGAATGAAGTAGTATAATGAAAAATAAAGTTTTAACTACAGTAATTTGCCAAGGCTGATTATATGGGCTAAAGGCAAGAATATAAACTCTCAGTGCAGAATCTTATAATAGATCTATTATTATTTTTAATGTCCCAGTGTTTATTCTAGAATTGTAAGGATAGTCAAATATTACAAAATGTGTTAATGTGATAACTAACAACATTACTAGTCAAACATTCATTAATAATCCTTTTCTCATGGCTCTGAAATATTTTATTGTAATGATATGCTGTACTAAATTATTTTATATCCTGAGTTTCAGAAATTTCTGTTGTTTCATTGTTTTGTCAGTTACTGTGTCAGTGCATTTGTTCTAATAAAAAAGATGAGTTTAGTCGCTATAGTAAAGAACTTTTAGAACAAAATGTATATGTAAGCTGCTGCTGCTAAGTCGCTCCAGTCGTGTCCGACTCGGTGCGACCCCACAGACAGCAGCCCACGAGGCTCCTCTGTCCCTGGGATTCTCCAGGCAAGAATACTGGAGTAGGTTGCCATTTCCTTCTCCAATGTGTGAAAGTGAAAAGTGAAAGTGAAGTCGCTCAGTCGTGCCTGACCCTCAACGACCCCATGGACTACAGCCTACCAGGCTCCTCCGTCCATGGGACCTTCCAGGCAAGAGTACTGGAGTGGGGTGCCATTGCCTTCTCTGTATATAACCAAATATAACAAACATAACATACATACATATATATATATATAAAACCTATAGGTTATATATAGGTTCAATGGGATATATATATATATATATATATATATGTATATATATAGGTTCAATGGATAAAAGCTCTGACACAACCATTAAGTTGTCCTATATATATAGGTTCAATGGTATATAACTCATATATATATATAACCTATATATATAAAACCTATATAACATATATATGTATATATATATCCTATATATAGGTTCAATGGATAAAAGCTCTGACACAACCATTAAGTTGTTCAGTTTGGTAGTGCTGTTAGTTAGAATTAACTTTTTTCAATTTGTATCCTTTCTTCCCAGTTTGCATTAATAACATAATTATATAGGATTCAGTGTTTTATTATTAAAGCTTGTTTAATTCTTTGTGAGATTTTTTCTTTGGAGACAGTCCATCTTTTAGGATAAAATAGGTAGATGGCATCACCAACACGAATGACATGAGTTTGAGTAGAGTCTAGGAGTTGGCGATGAACAGGGAAGCCTGGTGTGCTGCAGTCCAGGGGTTGCAAAGAGTCGTACACGACTGAGCAACAGAACTGATCTTTTAGTTATTGAAATTAATATAGAGAATAATGTCATTTATTGGAGCTGTTTCAGCTCCTATTAATGAATTTTTAAGTACCATTTTCCCTTTATCTTTCTTTTCCTATTCAAAGTTGAATATTGTTACTTTCATATCAGTATTTGAAATATAATCCCTAGTTAACAAACTTGCAGCACAGTCACCAAAATTCATGCCTATGAAGATTAATGGATTGGGTCATGAATGAACTCTTAGATGGCTAGTCAATTTTTGTGATTTTGACCTTTTGTCTTTACACAATATACTTATCCATGCCTAGAGTGTTCTCATATGTCCAGGTCTCATAGAATCTCCTTATATTGCAAACTCCTATATAAATGGCTTCTTTACTACACTTGAAGAAACTTAGAAAGATTAGTTTCTACTTGCTGATTGTCTCTTCTCTCATTTCTCTCTTGAACTCACTTCACTCAGGCTTTTGCTTCCTCATTCTGTGGAAGCTGTACTTTTCAGGGTCACCAGTGATACCCATGTTGCTGAATCAGAGTTAATTTTTAACTTTCATGTTTCTTGACTTATGAATACTCCTTGATATGGCTGATAACTGCCTCCTTGAGGTACTTTTCTGTTTGGTATTTGGAACACCATATTCTTCATGTTTTCCTCCTACAAATAGTTGCTGCTGAAGATTCCTTGTATGTTTCTCATCTCTTCAACCTCTTTATTATTGGGATTACCCAGGCCTTCGTTGTTGGAGTACTGCTTTTTCCTTCTTTGGCTCTATGCACTTCAGGATTTCAGTCCATCCCCACCTGTATTATGTAAACATGAAAAATCAGTGACTCCCAAAATATATATCCTGACGCCTCCTTTGAAATCCACACTCATATATTCAGTTGTCTACTCATCATCTCTGTCTGGATATCTATACTGCTTCTATGATACAAGCTGCTTTAAAAGAGAAATCCCAGAATCTCATTCAGTGGCTGACCGTAATAGAACTTTATTTAGTTTCTTATATAAAGTACATACAAGTTAGATGTTTCTGATGGGTGATTTCTTTCGTCTTATAGCCGCATTACCTTTAATTCTTGGTTTCTAAGATCGCCAAATCTTATCTATTTCAAACCAGTAGAAGATGCATGGATGATTGTGTATAGAAACATTTCATAGCCAAGTTTGGAGGTGACTCTTACCACTTCTGCTCACATTTCACTGGCTAAAGCTCAGTCATATTAATTATGGTCATATGGCCATTATTAATTGCAAAGGAGATTGGGGAAAGTGGTCTAGTTATATGAAGAGAGAGAAGAGAAAAATTTGTTGAGTGAAGAGTTAATCCTTTTCTAATAGGCACATCACATATAACATGTTTAAATCCGAATTCTTGACCTTCTTGGGAATTACCAAGTCCTATCCTTGGGAATTCCCGTGGTTAGGACTCCTTGCTTCCACCGGAGGGAGCATGGATTTGATCCTTGGTAGGAGAACTAAGATCCCACAAGCCGTGCAACCAAAGAAAAAAAAAGAATTGCCAAAATCTATTATCACATTCTCTTCCATCTTTATTAATGTCTATTATTTTCCTCTAGTTTCTCAGATAAAAAGTTATGGCCTCCTCTCCTCTCATACCCCATATATGACTAGTCAGTGTTTCCTTTTGATAACTCAGCCTTCAAAATGTATCCAGAATTCAATAACTGTTTTTCCTACTGTTTCCATTTGTTCCCTGACACCCCATCTTCTGTATTATTGCAGAGTCTACAAACAGGAGTTCTTGCTTCTACACTCACCTTCCCACTCATACTGATGCTGTTTCCACAGCCAGAGTGAAACTCAGCAAATCATCTTACTTCCCTGCCTAAAGTATTCTAATGTGCTCCCGTTCTCTTGGTAACTGGTCTCTGCTTATACCAAGACTCTTCATCCATTCAAAATGGCCTCCCTCCATTTCATGGTTTCAGGTTACTTCAGGGCCCTTGAATTTGCTGTTGTCTTTGCCTGAAATTTTCTTCCATATGCATAACTGGTACTTTCACGTCCTTCAGGTAGGTAACTTTACTCAAGTGTTACTTTCTTTTGGAATCCTTCCCTACTCATCCTGTTTAAGGTATATACATGTCCCCTACTCTTTCTTGGTATTTTCTGTTCCTCTTTCAGGTTTCATTTTTCCTATGGCACTTCTTCTCTGTGGGAGGTATGGCTAGCTGATAATCTTGATTTCATGCTGTGTCTCCATGTGTAAATTGTTACTGGGAAATGACTATCCAACAAATGACCACATTGCTCCTTGTAGAGTCATGTGATTTGGTAAGATCTGTGGAATGTAAATAGAGGATGTGTATGTCATTTCTGGGCTGGGTTGATGTAGCACCCACTAGACCATTCCTATGCTCTTTTCCGATCTTGTGTCTTAGCTTCAGGATTTTGATATCTACTTTAGTTCTAGGCCTCTTTCACACCATGCAACATTAATTCACCTTGTACATCATATGCTTTGGAATCCACTTTATTTTGAACAGTCTTCCATGTATGCTTGAACTTTCTTTCATGTGTTATTCATTTATTCACTACATTGTATCTCAGAGAATTTTAAACCAATTTCAATAATGCACTAATAAACTAAAATCAGAAAAATAGGAAATTTAAAATTACTGTTAAGACCCTTGTCTTGTTTAAATCATTTTCATAATATCTTTATATATTGCTGATCCTGTTTGTGACACCAGCTGTCTTGCTGTTCACACCATTTCCTGAACCCAGGGTAGGCAAGGTGCGAGCTAAGAGGCTGGAAGGAGACATGATGAGCCTTAGGAACTGCAGACACGTTTATTCTCTCCTGGCTGACAAACCAGTCATAACATAATGTAGCACAACACATCCTCTCTCCTGGCTGGCCCAGCAACCATAAAAACAGACACACCGTATTCTCTCCTCTGGTGGCTGACCCAAGGAACGCAGCCGTGAAATGCCACCGCTCTCTTAGGTGGAGCTTGTGCTTTGAGTTACAGCACGAAGTAGCTCCTGACCAAGTGAGCACCTTGCGACGTGCATGTGCAGTGCTGCAAGTGATGTCAGCCATTACATAATCACTGTTTACAAAATGTGGGACCAGAGAGCCTGAACTTGCCATCTTGGCCAATTTGCTCTCTCCCCGTGCCTTGTGTCCTGATTTTAGATGATTCTTCCCTCGAACCTAATTTTTATATATTTGTTCCTGCCGTCACAATGACTACTTAAAACTCTTTCAGTATTTCCCCATTGCTACAGGATAAAACCCAAACTCCTTAGCATGGCATGCCTGGTGTCAGGAAGAGATTGCTGAGCTAAAAGGTGTTCGAGTAGTTGGTTAAAGAGACAAACCAATATGAAAGAGTTAAGCCTTTAATCACTGCAGTAGTATAAGAGTTGAAAACTGTAGGACTCCTTCTGAAAAATTATATTTCTTCTCTGAAACTTTGACCCAGAGGACTGTCAGCAGGTTCAGAATAGATCAGCATAATTTAGTGTAGAAATTGGGGTGGTCTCACTATTGAGGGAGCCCTGAACAAAAGACTCCAGCAGTTTTGTGGACCCTACATTTGGAAGAAGTCAAAGAGTATGGCTCCAGTTGACTGAATGAAAGTGTGGGCAAGTGTCCTCAAGATTTCCCCTTTCTCCTCTTTTAAATGTGCATGGTCATGCTATGTCCAAATCTTTGTGATCCCATGGACTGTAGCCCGCCAGACTCCTCTGTCCATGGAATGTTCCAGGCAAGAATACTGGAGTGGGTAGCCATTTCTGTCTCCAGGGGATCTTCCCAACCCAGGGACTGAACCTGTGTGTCTTTCGTCTCCTGCATTGTCAGGCAAATTCTTTTTCACTGCACTGTCTGGGAAGCCCCCTCTGGTAAAAACCCTCTCCAAAGGTACACGAAGAGGACCAACAGTCAAAGCTTCAGATAAAGAACCCTAGGGATGAAGCTGCGGGGTCTAGGGTGCAAGCATGCCCAGGGCATGAGGGGGCAGTGGCGTCCGAGTCCCTGGCCGCAGCTGTTTTCAGAGACTGCAGTGTACTGGCTACACACCAAGTCTGGTTTGAGTTGGGGAGGGCAGCTTTCCCTAAAAGTGCCTTTGTAATTGTCTGGGCTTCCCTAGTGGCTCAGAGGTTAAAGCAATGGAGAGGGTTGGAGATCCCTGGGTCGAGAAGATCCCCTGGAGAAGGAAATGGTAACCCACTCCAGTATTCTTGCCTAGAGAATCCCATGGACAGAGAAGCCTGGTAGGCTACAGTCCACGGGATCGCAAAGAGTCGGACACGACTGAGCCGACTTCACTTTCACTTATAGTTAATCTGGAAAGAAAAATTCACGCGTATTCCGGGAGTCAGACTCTTCAGATCATTCTCCGTGATGTGACTTGTGCCTGTTTCTATAGTCTCTTCATTGGCCACTTCTTGCCTTAGACTCTCCAAAAGTTCTGAGACACTTAACTTGGGCATATATCCAATTGTCTCTTACTTATTTGGCTTTGCTAGTGCTTTTCCTTCAGAATGAATGCTTTTCCTTCTTCTGGTTAGCCTCTGTTAACTCTTAGTCTCAATTTACATCTTATGGCCTTCCAGGTTGCTTTCTGTTACTTTGGAAAATGCCTCTCCATTGTGTTCTCAAAGGACTCTTTTTATATATTAAAATTGTCTCTTCATATATCAGTTTCTTCCACTGGACTGTGAGGCCCTTGAGGGTAATGACTCTGTCACCAAATGACTCCTTAAGTCTCCAGTGCCTGGTATAGATCCTTGAGTATCATTGGTGCTTAATAAGTGTTTGTTGATTAAATAGATGAATGAATGAGTGAAATACAAGCTGGTTAGTTTTTCATCTCTAGTCCTTTACTACCAGGCAAGAACCTTTCTCTTTTACTTAATTTCCTACTGGGACCAACCAAATGAAATTACTTAATTTTCTGACCTCTATACTTTGCTTATGTTCTCTTAAAAGCCTACAATGCCATCTTCTTCCTAGTATATCAACTGAAACTTGACCTCTTCTTAAAGGTCTTTCTCAAAAATCTCTTCCTCCTTCAAGTGTTTCCTGATCCCTTTAAAACATGTGTGATCACTTACTCCTTTTTCTGAATTTCCAAAGCTCTGGATTTTTACTTTTCTTACTGCATGAATCTTATGCCATGTAATTCTTTGCTTCTTTTATCCCATTTATTAGATTGTAAATGACTTGAGATTAGAGACCCTGTGTTCCTAATATCAGTATCCCTTACAGCACCTCAATCAGTGCTTTCCAAATAGTAGTGGACCCTCAGAAAAAAAAAATGTTTGTAAATGAATATAATTAAGCCAAAGCAGGACTGGTTATTGAGAGCCAGAAAAAATATGAAATGCAGTAAAGAAAGGGAGGAAAATAAATCACTTCCGAATGTGAAAAATTGCTTCAAAATTGAAAGTACTAGAAAGTTTCTAGGGGATGACAGCAACTATTGAAAGAACCGGCTTCCAACTGTCTTAAAAACCTGGAAGTGTAACTTAATAAGCCCGTTCTCCCCTGTGGATAAGGAGCATATACTTTGGCTAATTTATCTAGGTTGCAAAGAATGGTATATATATTTTCTATTTTATGCTAGGTAAAATCTGTTATTTGCTTTTCCCAGTATTTCCAGCATATTACGGCACCCTGAGCATTTTGGATTAAAGGCAGCAAGTGTTGGATTATGCTGGCTTGCTGATGCATTTCAGCCTTTAAATTATTTATTTAAAAATATGAATGTCATACATTGGAGGCTGATACTTTTTTGCCTTTTCCGTCTCTCCCTATAACTTATAAACTATCTTAAGAACAACAGCAACAAAAATATGCTTTAGGGCCTGAGTTTGAGAAAAAGAATGTCCTAGATGCCAAAGTAGTGGTTCTTTGCCATGAGACTGGATTCCTATGTATGCTTAAAAACCATGGAGTTGCTACACATTTGGGGCAGGTGATCAGAGCTCCTAGAAACATTTAGTGAATATGAATAGATTCCAGACTTTTTAGGAACAAATGCTGATCTACACTACAGAGTACTCATAGTGTTAATTTTACTTACCTGATAAAGAGCAACGGAGCATTATAACCCCTTCCCCTACCCACCAAACTTATAGCCTTGCTATTTCAATTTTGGTGATGCTAGTGCTAGAAAAAGTAATATCTTGTAATTGTTCTTTGTTGGAATGTGTGCAAATAGTCATATAATTTATAAATAATTTAGGTTCCATTCTAATCTATCATTTTATAAAAGATATTATAATGTATAAATGAACTGTCATAATCTATTTCTGAGACTAGCATGAATATCTTGGTGTAGAAGTAGTGGCATTACCAAAATCCTTTGCTAATGAAGAGTTGCAGATGGAAGGTCTAGCTTTGTTTCTTCGTGGCTAAATAGTTTGACTTTTGAGCCTTAATTCTTCACCTGTTAATTTGGTGGTATATTCCTAATTTATAGGATTGTTTTGAGAATTAAATGAGATCATGTATAAAATACTTAGTGTAGAGTGCCTGGTACATCATCAACAGTCAGTAAATTTTAGTTCCCATGCCCTTTCCAGAAGCTCAGAGTAATTTCTTTCTCAAGAGAGTGAGGTCCTATCTTCCTAAGGCTTCAGATTATCCTTTGTGTGTACGTTGTCCAGCTCTGTGACTATTTATTACTGTGATCATACAGCTTAAATATTAAAGACAGTCTCCAAATATAGGCTCAGTTCTTTTCTTCTAGGCATGGTTTAATACAAGCTCGAAAATTCATAACAGTATCAGAAGGACAGGATACACTGATTAAACATATATTCATTAATTGTTTGGGAAACCAAATTATCATCAATATCAATGACTTAAAAGCAGGGTAAATTTGGTTTCCCAAAGAATCAATGTGTAATAAACTTCCATTTAAGTGTTGTTTCATTGAGGTCCAGGAAGATTATGGGTTTATCGTGCTTAGCCATCCCAGACTTTCTCATCGTTTTCCTACTCATTTTGCTTTAACCTTCCTTGAGTGAATTTAGCCAACTGCTCTTTTTACTGTTGCCTCTTAGGTTGCTGAATATGGCTGGGGATGGGGAGGATCACAGTTGTACAGATTAGCGCCACTTTAGCCAAATGGTTTCCAGTCTCTGCTAGGCCTTCAGAACTACTTAAGTCATCCTTAAACTTTCCTTTAGTTAGCTTTCTTTCACACTCTCCAAGGCAGCTCTCTAAAATGTTATCCTTTCATTCTGTACTTTACTCAAAACCCTCCTATTTAATAGAAGAAATAGAAATAACCAGGCCGAAATTAGTCCTTCAGTTTTTCTTATCTTCAACCGTAAACTCCTTTATTAAAATGCACAGCCTTGTAACCTTCCATCTTGCCACAGAAGGAAATGATTTTGTTTACTTCCAAGGCCATGGTGCTCTTTGTGTAGTATAGTAGTACCTCTTCTCTTTCTCTAGTTTGCTCTTACCTTCTCTTCCTTGCTGTCTTCATTCTTTGAAGTTTGTCTTTTCACTTGCACGCATACTCGTCTGTTTTTCACCTTCTTTAATTACCTTATCTCCCTAGTTCCTTTCTTTGACAAAAAATTTTAAAATAAAGTCAGTAACTTTTGTCTATTGACACAATGGAATATTTTTCAGCAATAAAAAGAAATGTAGTGCTGTTATAGCCATGACATAGTTGGATCTCAAAAACATTATTCTGGGCTTCCTGGGTGGTCCAGTGGTTGGGAATTTGCTTTGCAGTACAAAGAACACAAGTTTGATCTCTGGTCAGGGAAGATTCCACATGCCATGGTGCTGCAGAGCACATGTACTACAACTACTGAGCCCATGCGTGACAGCTCCTGAAGCCCAGGTGGCCTGGAGCCCATGCTCCACAGCAAGACGGGCACCAGACCTGGAGAAAGCCCGTGAACAGCCAAGAAGAGCCCTTCAGTCATCTAAATAAATATTTATTAAGTAGATAATATTTAAGTTAAATAAATATTTAGTAATTTAAAAATAATTTAAAAACAAATATAAATTTAATAATAAGCACTTATAAATATAATGGATATTTAAATTTATGTAAATTAAATATTAATAAATATTTTTGCAAGAGATGTTACTGCTCATATAGTCAAATATATTAAGAAAATAAAACCATTATGCTAAGTGAAAGTCAATCAGAGAACTCCGCCTACTCTGTAATTCAGTTTGTGTAAGCTATGCAAGATAGGTAAATCTGTAGAGAAAGATAACTAAGCTAATCATTTTCAGGACTGATAAAGGACTCTTTAATGGTGTTTTTTTCCTTAATCAGTTTTGAGGTCACTGGTGATACCACTTTAAGCACATTGTATTATCCAAGTAAGTAAATGGCATCTAGAAGTATCTGAACACTTAAATTTATTATCAGCTGTAAATAATGCCATATATTTATTTGCATAGCATTTTACTTAAGTTGAAGCAATTCCATATACTTTATTTTTTTGATTCCTCACAATAGCACTTTTGTAAATGAATAAATTAGAATTATTTTATTAAAGCAATGGAGACCCAAAAATGATAAATGACTTACGTAGAAGCTGTAGATTTGGTATATGATACAGCTAATGTGACTATAGAAATGGAGTGATAGTATTTTTTCCATATATAGAAATTTTAAAGCCTAATGATTTTTAAATAAAAAATTTTCTAAAACTTTAGCTACCCTTTATGTTATAGCATGAATTAGTTATAAATTTGATTTTAAAAATCTTCTTAAAAGGTAAATTAGACTCAGTTCTTGGTATCTTTTATATATAATGGAGATGTTAAAGAAAAAAATGCATTCTCATGGGCTCTCTGAAAAGTTCCAGTACTAACAATGATGCCTTTAACCAATTACTTATACTTTGACTTATTTTAGATTGGCCCAAACTTAAGACACTGCAGTCCAAAGCAAACCCTATATTGCCTAACCTATATTCTGTGAAATCCTGTACTTATCCATCCCCAAGGAAGGGAGAATAGTGGGTATGGGATTTCTTTGGAGGGAAATAAACATTTTAAAATTAGATTATTGTGATTGTTGCATGACTCTGTACACATTACAAAGCATTGAACTGTACACTGTAAACAAGTGAGCTTTATGGTATATAAATTATATATTATAAAATTGTTTAAAACATACAAAAAGCCATCAAAAGCTTCCCTCCATTCTTTGTCCTTCTGGACATTTTTATCAGAATTAAATATTGTTGGCCATTCAATGCTCTGAAAAATCTTTGCTTGTTTGTCTTTTTGGCACCATTCTATTTTGCTGCTTCTATTATCTTATTGATTATGAGAATCAATTACTTCCTTTCCTGTTTATCTCTTTCCTCTTTTGTAATTTTTAAATATTGGAATTTCCTAGATTTCACTTTTTCCTGTCCTTTCAATACAGAGTTTTCACTGGATCTAGCACAATATCTAGCTAATAGTAAACACTCAATAAATTTTTGCTAGACAAATATATAAACCCATTGACTTCCAAGGCTAATCAGTCTCCCAATTTTATATGTCTAGTCCAGGCTGCTTTTCCGAGTTCCCAAGTTATGTTGCATACTTACTAGACATGCCTACCTAGACTTCCTAGGTGGCACTAGTGGTGAAAAATCTGTGTGCCAATGAAGAAAATGCAAGAGAGGCTTCAGTCTTTGCGTCCTGAAGTAGGGAATGACAACCCACTTCAATGTTCTTGCCTACAGAATTCCATGGACAAAGGAGCCTGGCAGGCTGCTTCCCTGGGGCTGGAAAGAGTCGGATATGACTGAGCGACTGTGTACACCTAGATATAATTAGGAATCTATGATATGGTTATTCTCGCCAACCATGTCTACTTAAGCTGCTTCATTTCAGTTAAATAGCATCTTTATCCCCCTCCTCTTTGGTCAGAAACCTCAATTTTATTCTCATTATCTCCCTTTTTCTCACCTCCCACATTGAATGTCTCATCAAATCTTATTCCATTTCAAATATGTCTCTGAAATTGTAGCCTCTACACTCCATCCATCCCCTATGTCTTATTTTATATTGCTGCCATATAACATACAAGGCTGATCATAAATAATCCTTTATTTGAAAAGTTTAGTTCTCTGTTGACTATAAGATATAGTTAACCATACAGTGACTTTTGAAATCTTGATTCTAACCCTGTGTTTCCTGCCTTAGTTTTTGCCACTCTGAAGCTGCTTGGAAATGATGTGTCTTACCCAAACCCTCTTCGACAGAAATGCCTTTTTATGTTAGCCTTTGTGCATGATGTTTCTTCTGTTTGTAATGCCTTTTCTATTTTGCCAAGCAGACTCCTGTTTATCATTTAAATTATTTTTAGAAAATCATCTTGTTCATTCTTTAATGATTAAATGCTGGCTTTGTTTCAGTTACTGGGCTTGGTCAGTGAGTTAACATAGACACAAACCCTTGTCCTCATGGAACTTACAAAATAATAGATCCTCACTGAAAGCTTAATGGAATCTTCAGTCCTCCCAGGCAGGGTTAATTAGTACTTTGATTGTAGCTATAATAATATCCAAAAGAGTTTCTAGAGGAAGTGTCTTGTGAAAAGCTCATTGGCTTTGAAGTCCGTAGACTCATGATTTACTACTGATGGATAGGACTGAGCTTTTTCATCTTAAAAATGAAAAGAGCAGTATTTAATCATGGAAGGCTTGTAGTGAAGCTTGTTGATCATGCATGTAAAAGAGCGTAATGTCTAGCATACAGCAGCCTAATGCAGTAATTGTAATCTAATTTAAAATTTTATTGTTTATATTCGATAATTTTCTTATTCTGATTCTAATGTAAAAAAATTCTGTGCTGAACCTAGCGTAGTTTATTTGTAGGTACCAAGATTTGGTACATAGTTGGCACTCAACTGATTTTTTCTGAATTATTTTTTATATAAGATTTTTGGGGAAAAGAGAACAGATCTGTGCAATTAGTGTGGCTACTGAGGTGAATTTTAGAGTTTCTGGTATCCAGTGGTATCATGTATTTGTTTTTCAATTCTCTGTTATTAGAGTCTTAACTGGTAGTACACTTAACATTAGATTTTGATTTCTCATAACCTACTCCTAGTAAAAATACTGAGTGAATAAAGAAATGGTTAACAGGCTAACAACAGCTAGGAAAACTTTGGTATTATTTTTTGAATAATTGACTCCGTTGCAAGATTGTATTTCTTTTGAAATGTCCAAATTTAATGAAGATGAGTCTCTAGTTGTCTCTGAAAGCAAACAGAAATACACTGAATAGCACCATTGCTTAAGTTCATTACTACATAAAATGTAATTTTACCTAATTAACACATGATGCTCTAGTGACTCAATGTAATATAAATTCTCTATGTAAGTCCTTAATAAAGAAAGGATTCCGCTTCAAAAGGTGTCTCTTCTGCAACTGAAGGATTTTTTTTCCTTTTTTTAAAAATTAAGATAGCATAGTGCATAGATCACTTGCATTTGATTTATAGTTGGTATCTGGTAAACAGGTTTTAGTTAATATTCTGTCTATCTGCATGAAGTCACAGTAGATTTCAGCTTGTGAGATAAAGCATTCTTTTATATTGTACGATAACCTGTATAGTACCTGCACATTATTTCAGTGAGATTTATGCAGAAAGTGAAACCCTTCTAGAACTTAAGCACTTTTATCTTCTAACTGACAGTGCACTGAAAATGTTTATGTGCTTCTTTTTTAGAGGTTACCATTTAAACTGTAGCTAATGTCTAGTGTTAATTTTTAATCCAAAACTGTAGAATTAGAAGCTAGCCAGATATAGGAGTCAGAAAAATAGGTAATATACAAATTTAAGAGCAAAATATGAATACCAAAATTTTCTAGGATTTAGAACTTTTTCTGGCCAGAAGAATTTATTACTGACTTGTGTAAGGTCATCAAGATTTATCAGGTATTGTCACAAGAAAATAGGAAAGATGGAAAATGGAATATTTTTCTAATATAATTGAATTTGACAGTTATTCTTTTTAAGACTAGAATTCATTTATTGGTATAGATCCAAGTTACATAAAAATAACCCTACAACCAAAGGGATCACAAACATGCATATATTTGACTAATTTAAATAATGTGACAATGCATTTAGATTATATAATAACTTAGAAAAATTTTTATAAGCGCTAACCCTCATTTCAGTAATTAGCATTGCTTTACTGTAATAGAATGGTAGTAGAACATAATATACCTTAATAGAACAATATGAATTTAATGACTTCAGTGAAATACCTGTTAGTGTTTCTCTTTGTTCTTATTTTATACTGAATATTGAATTTTGCCTGTTTTTTTTTGACAGTCATGCCTGTTTGTGATCTGAACACCTTTTCCCGCATCAGGGAAATGCTAAATGTGTGATTGCTACTGATAGCATCTGAAGGGCTTATTCTGTTCCCTATTCTAAAGATTAGGTTTAACTTGGGCAGAGAATAAAGGAGCCTGAGCAAAGAAAGGAGCGGGGAGAAGATAAGATGTTCTCAGAGCACCCTATCATTTCTCATAGGGTGCTTGAATACAGCAGCACAAAAAGAACATCACACAACTCCAGGAGTGCCACTTGCACAAATTTTGGTGAGAATAGTGCTCCTCGCGTTGTGCCATTTAATAGAGCTCTGCTGTGCCACACATAAGTTTTGAATTCTTACTGTTTTCTCATCTGTCTTTTCTCAAGGTCAGAGACAAAATATCTTAATAGTTTTTGTACCCCTAGCTGCTAGCTCAAGGTTGAGTCGGTCATTAGTAGACAGTATTTTAGGAGCCTACTTCAGTATCCATCCATTCAGCACTCTTAATTGGCCGATTGGATTGCCGTACTTTTCTGAGGAAAGCTAAAGTTTAGAGTCTTATAATTTACTTGTGGGTAATAATATATTATTTATAGGTAAACCATTCAACTATTAGAGGAAGATTATGGATCATCCCTTAGTTACTGATTCTCTGTTTTAATATTTCTTCCTTTTCCAAGTGATTCTCTTTGGCTCATCCTTATTCATTTCTTTAGTAGATCAAATCACTGTCCACAGTGGGCCTGGGAGGGGAACAAATAGCCTATTTATTTCATTAGTCAGTTTTGTTCTTTAGAATAGACAGTATATATTCTTTATATACAAATGGCATTGTGTTATATTATGTGGCTCATAACAATATGTTAAAGTTCTGTTTGTACAAATACATATATGTGTAGGTTTTTAAAAGAGTAGAAAGGTAATTAGATGACTTTTGCAGAGTCAGACATGACTGATGCAACTGAACATGCACGCATGCTTATACTTTGAAAAAGACAGGCCTGTGTTATCATGTTAATGTTAGACTTTGAGATTAGGCCAAAGAAAGGGGAAGAAATAATTAGAAAGAAACATTAGAACATTTATTTTCACTGTCATTATTTACAAATGCACAACTTTTCAAATACAGTATATTATATTCCTGTTAGTCAAAGGTACTTGGAGCTTGTGTATTAACAGGGGACCTAACTACCAGACCTTTATAGAGAAGGCTTTATTTCTAAAGCCTAGGGTTACATCTTGAATTTGAGTACTTTTTGAGGATCTTACTTTTAAGTATTTGTAGAAGTGGATGTAGATGAGGTTTGTGAATGTGACATCATGTGGTACTAATGTGATTTTTTTTGATAGATACAGATATATACAGGTATAGGTATATTGTGATCTAGATGTATATTTATACAGAATAAGTGATTTCTCATCTTATCCATGCTTATATTTGGTTAGCAGTCTGTTTCTGAATACATGACATCTTTTAAATTTTTCTACCATACCATAGTGATAGCTACAAAAATATATAACAATTTAGTTCATAAACTTATGAGAAAAGTGTTGGATCAGTTTCCCAAATATGTCAGTTTCTTATCCTTTTTCCCAAGAAGGAGATTTTGGAGAGGGAATGTCAGTATTTCCTAAATAAGAGTGAAATCTTTATGTGAATAATCAAAAGATATTAAGTTGATGATTGGCACCTACACATTCCCTTTCCAGTCATGTTCTAAACTGACAAATTGTGACTCAATTTCTCAGTGACAGAGCTTTATGCTGAGACTGTATGAAAGGAAAGAGCAGAGTTGGGACAAAACAGTGAATTTTTATGTCTCAGTTTCTTACTATGTAGATGACTTTAAACTTACTAGTAATTATCCTTATCTGAAAGAAAAATGAATATAACTTATTTTTTTTCAAAGAACATATATGACTCTTAACGATCAGAAATTGGTTGATAAATGCTAATTTTTTTTGAATGAGGCTAATAGTGATTCCATTTTAAGTAAATTCCTTGAAGGTTTTTATTCTGCATTATCTGGAGAGACTTTTAAAAATGTATTGAAATTGTTGGTCTCTCTAACTGGTTTTTGTAATCCATTGTGGATCTGTGATCTGAAATGAGTGATTTTGCTTTTATCTTCAGACTAAATTGTTGTAACAGGGGGTAGACTGCTTGTATTGAGAAGATATTCTGAGATGTAGTTTTCAGGATAGTGGAAATTATCATGCTGAGGTATAGATTTCTTCATTTTATTTGGATATATCTAAAGTATATTTAAATTTTTGATAGAATGTTTACATTTGAAGACAGAAGTCCATAATTAGGATAAATAAAACTTAGCTTAAAATTTTTCTACGATGTGCACAGTTTCTCTGTTTCTTATACATCAGTGTTTTTGTTTCAGCCAAATGTCACCATTGTGACCGTTATTTGTTACTGTTGAAGAGCACGAAAATAAATACTATAGTTCTGTTTCCTCCTAATTGTGGTTATTATTGTTACAGATATTTTCTTTGAGTTTCTTGAAAATTTGTGAATGATTTTATAATTCCTCTGGGTTTTCTACTGCTTGACAAAAATGATCACCCACATGCTTTAAGAGCCATCAGATTTGACTTCTCTCTCAAGTATTATACTGGAATCTATTGTTACCTAATTTAGTAACAATTTTGTAATAGCAGCTTAACATCTCTTATAATTTTAATTGTTATCAAGAAGAATGACATCATTTAATCTGACTCAAAATTCAGAAGGATGGATGAATGACAAATTAATAATTTACCACCTTTGCATAACACTGAAGCACAGAATATTAGAAGGATTGATGGCGGAAAAGGTTAACAAATTTTAGCAGCTTTCATTAGCTTTACACCGTCATATGTTTGTGGTGCTGGCTGAAATAGGCTTTGTAGGAGATCTCAGTCTAGGGAACTAATTACTTGTGCCGATTGCTGCTCTGATGAATAGACCCTCATTGTATCATTCCCCTGAAGACGAGGAGCAGCCTGTGATTCACGACTGCATCCTGGCTGATATTTGATAATAATTTTAACAGATAAATGTAGGTGGGCAGAATGATGAAGTACCTATCCAAGCTCCATGACTATCAAAGCCATACACATAGCCATCTGTGTACCGCCTTTCCCCCACTATCCTAAGGAGAATTTTATTAATTGAGTTCGAACAACTGTTTTCTGTGTTTACGTGTATTCTATAGGTTTTTCTTATTTAACTTTAAATGCTATCATAATAATAGTTTTCATTTGAAAGACAGCAAAATAAGAATGAAAGAGTTTTTTAATTTCTCTTCAAGGACTACAGTTCTTATACATTTTTGTATTCTACTTAGATTACTTTATATTTCCTCCTCTTTAGGCATGAACAAACTCGACAAAGGAAATCTTCTCTGTTTCCTTGTCTCCCCAGCATTCTCATGAAGAGCATAGGATTCCTGTTGTTTTTGAAAAATATTTTCTTTAAATAATGCCCTGTTTTTTTAATGTGTGTTTTCATTAATCTGAGCCAATTTTTAATTGGTGGAGTATTTATTTACAAATCTATTTTGAACTTTTAAAGGTAGCCTCTTTAAACCATCAAAATGTGGATAACTTTTATGTAGGTATTTTGGGACTGTCAGTTGGTCAAGGCTACTAATTTGTCAAAGGTGACAGGTACAATTTTATTAGCTCATGAAATACAAGTGAGGTTTTATTTTGCATTAGTCATTTTTTTTGCAGAATCTTTGATTATGAATTTTAAAATTTCATTATTGAAACTTATAGGTTTTCATGTTGCATATCTCTAGTGTAAATATATTCTGCAGAGGTATTTTTTAACTGTAAATGAAAAAAACTTAATACTAGTGTTTTCTTTAGAAAACATTTTTCAGCATGCTAGATCATTATTAGTTAATAGAAAAGAAAGTTGACATTCATATATTGCCATGTAAAAAGATCTACATAATTGGGGAAAATAGAGTGGAACTTGAATTGAGTGAACCCTTTAAAAATACATTTCTAAAAGTATGCTTTTGATACAGCACTTATTGCACATCATATACCATGTAGTTTTTAATTAAATATAAAAACAGACTACATAAAACAGAAATCCAATCTGATTTGCTTGAAAATAGATTGCTATTTCACTCTATAGGAATGGTTTATTTAAAAACAGTAAGTGGAAAAGAAATGCATTTTCTTGTGTTGTTCTAAGCCTCAGGGGCTAAATGTAATGAATATTTTAAGAGATTATTTTAATTAAATTCCTGCACATCTAAACAGAGTAATATTTTATTATCACATACATAACCATGTAACTGAGATATTCATTAAAGTTAACACTTTCTGGACCAAGAATTCATGGTATGATTTACTGACCTTGTGCAAAAAGGCACAAATTAGGAAGAAAAATGAAGGGGGGACAGACTTTGATTAATATAGGTAATGCTATCCCATATTTATAATAGCCTTTTCCCTATTCTGGTTTATAAATGCAGCCACAGAGAAAGGTGCCCTGCTGAGGCTGAAATGAGGCTGAAATCAGAGCACATGCCACTGGAGTGTGGGGAAACTGATCACACTGTCAGCAATTCATTTCAAAATGATGTATTTAGTGCTCATTTCACCTTCCAAGAAAAAGGAAAAGGAGTTCCTTAGACTGGAAGGTGATATTGTTATTTTCAAGGACATACCTAAGTTAAAGATTGCAGAAAGGAGAGTGTGAGGTGGAGGGAGAATTAAGAGGAATGGGAGGGAAAAAAGGCAGAGCAAACAAGGAGAGCTTTATGCAGAAATTCAGTGCTACCACGCTGTTTGATAATTGCTAACATATGTGGCTTCTCTGTTTCATTGTAGTCGTCCTCGTGAGTTCTGGCGCCTCGACTACTGGGAAGATGACTTGCGGCGCCGGCGACGATTTGTGCGTAACCCTCTAGGATCGACACATCCTGAAGCGACACTAAAAACAGCCGTGGAACATGGTCAGTGTGTAAACCACTCCTTGCCAGTAGCGAGCAGCAGGTACAGTACTTGGTAATGAAGAGCATAACTTCATTATTACAAGGTACTGTAAAATGCTCCAGTGCCATATTCCCCAGCTATTCACCCTGGAATCAGAAGTTAAATTTTTATAGTTAGTGTAGGGTCCTATTAAATTATGGTGTTAAGTGTATTTATTTATTATGTTACACATGCAAAACGTACTTAACATAGACCCTTTGTTTCAGAGTAGGGGATAAAATATTTCTCCTTTTAAGTGACATACTCAGCTTTGAGTGAATTAATCCAGGACGTCTGTCTTAAATCCATGAATATCAGAAAGACAGCATTTACAAACCAAATAGGTTTCCAGGTCTTGTCGGGTGTGTATGGTTTTCCCTCAATCATGGTATTTTAGCATGAGATTATGAAGTGGGAGAGATAGTAATAAACGTCCAAGTGCCTCGATACTTTCTGAGCCTTGATTTGTAGATGGTTGTGATAGATGGCTCCTGGAAAAAGAATAGACATTATTTTCATATGTTCCTGTTCTGCATCATCTTGTTATCAGAACTTAACAATTTTTCCTTTTTGATATAATGCATAGCACTATGATTCAGTTGAGGTAGAAGACTCATGAGCAAATTGGGAAAACTGAAAAAGTCCTTTGGACTTGATAATATACCGTCTTTGATCACAGGATTTCTACATAGGTTTTGTAATTTTTGAAAGCCAATTAAGTTTTGTTGGTTAAGGGGAGGGAAATGTACCCACTCATATTAAATTGTTTTTGATTTTATAAAATAAAAATTGGTTAGCTTTTAGTAAGATGAGAAATAGTTCTGATTTCCTTCTTCTGGGTATTAGTTTAACATGCAGCAGCTTATAGTTAAATGATAATATGTAATGTCCAAAATAAATGTTAAATTACATTCAAGAAGGATATTAAGAATTTAGATTAAAAGTCTGTGATGTTAGGTTTGGCCTCAATCAGGCAGCTTAACCTCTTGCACTCAGCCTTAAAGAGCCATTTCTGGAAGAAAATGTCCACAATATGTCATCAGATACAACACCAAATGTGACATCAGTCCTTTAAAATAAATGATCATACAGAGAATAGTCAATAACAAAGTGATCTTAAAGCAATAATAGTTGCAGGGCCCTACATCTTCAACTATAGGAGGTGGAGAAGGAGAAATAAGATGTAGAATTAATTAGGCCACTTTTGCTTTTAAGGTTCAAGTGCTTCTTATGTAGTGCTATGAATTTTAAGAGTTTTATATATATATTTTTCTTCTTCTTTCATTTTGTTTTTGGCCTTTTTTTTTGTTTTAGTTAATAACTCTTACACTGAAAAAAAATTAGCCTTTTGCAATTTTATTCTCTCAAAAAGATGTTGCCATGTGCACTTAAGATTTATTAAGTATCTTTCTTATTAATTTTCATTTAGCATTCAGTTGTGAGTTCTGAAGTCTATGAATGACAGTAAAAATATTTTTATGAAAAAATTTCCTTTTCTATCTGGACGGGGGCCCTGTTTTCTAAAATTGCATATAGGCAAACTCTTAGTACTTTATTGTGAAAGAAATAGCACTAACTGAATTTAAAATTTGTTGTACAGAGCTTAGTAAAATCAACTGATCAAAAATAGTACATTGAACCACTTTGAGAAGTCATAGGATATTTTATAATGAGTAAATTTTAATTTTGTTGTTGAATTTTAACTTTTCAAATAACATTATGTCAACTTTTCTATGCTGAGTCAGATGTTTTTTAAAAGATGTTTGTTAGCAATGGTTACTGTCATTTAAGACTTAGAATCCTATTTAGAAGTAGATTTCACTCCAGTTAGTCTAAATAGTAATTGAAAGGTTAACATAATGTTATATGTGTTTTATTATGGATTTTTAAATTAAGAGAGAAGTAAAGTTTAGTATTTTATGTAATTCCATTCTATTTGGTAATACTTTATACTAGTTTCATAATGATTGATATTTAAAGGACTGAAAGATTAAGAATATATATTTAAATCTGAAATATATTTTTAAAAACTAACAAAATGTATGCTATGTAGTAGATGCTTCCAATTAAGATGTTATATTTTATATAACTTTAAAAAAAAAAGGTAAAAACTCAACTCTAGCTAATCAAATATTATATATTATAAAATTTTAAATAATAATGATTAGTCAGTTTTGGAACTCAGCACATAGATTGTAGTATAGTATTGTTTGATGTCTGTGCGATTTATGTGACTGTATTAGGTAAGCAAAGAGCTTAATTTGTTGATGTTTTATTAATTGTAGTATCTTTTAGTTCACATTCAATTAGTTTTGTGTTAATTATAAAGGTCTTTGTTTTTTTAATTCTAGCTTAATTATAGTAAGGAAGCTAATACAAATAAATATTGATATATTAAGAATCAAGAATGCAAAACAGCACAGTTAATGTGATCAAAATGCAGTTGAAATCATAGAATTTATTGTGGATGAACACTGTGCTTCAGTGTTGGAGTCAAAGAATTAAATAGATTTTCCTGAAGATAGTATGTCACTTTAATGCTCTTAGGACTTCTCACTTTTATTTGTAATTTAACTAAGGAGACAAGACATTTTGAAAATGCAGAATCTTAAAACATCACAAACTATAGTACTATTATTCAAAGAAGATATCTAAATAGAAATACTGTTGGCGATTAGTTATGTATTTTAGTAGTAGGAGCCATCTTTTTTATAGATTGATTTGATTTGAAGGAAAGCCTCTGGTGTAGGGTGGCAGAGTAAATACCTGAAGAGTGATGTTCTCTGTTCAGGCGATCAATACCAGCCCCGTGACTCTACTTCTGGCTACCTTCTAGTTAAAAACAAATTTTTAATTCTGACAATTTAATTGCCCTTCCCAAGTTCACATTAACTTGCTTGGGGAAAAGGGCTTTAGGTAATTTTTCACAGCAAGACCCTCCAAAGTGGTTATTTATAAAAGTCATTTTGTAATGGGAGATTTCTTTAACTTTGTAGAAACTGAGTCATATTTTAAAATTAAAATTAATACTTCCTCTTATGATGAAATATTCTTTATAAAAACTAGCAGCAGGAAACAAAGGTGGGTATTTGATTTTTGAGGGCATTTTCTCCACTTTTGTAGTTTTAAACTTTATCAGAAATCAGTTGTAATGATTTGTAACTTTCTCTTAAAGCGCAGAGACCAGTTTGTCAGTTATTTATCATCAGAGCATTTTAGATCTGAAAAGGACTTAAAGCTAAAGTCTAGTCTGACTTTATTCTTTACAGATAAGGAAGCTGAGGAAACAAAAGTCCAACATACTTAGTAGATACAGAGCTAAATCCCAGGTTGACTGATGGCTCATCAGATTTTCTTATCACTCTGCTGTGCTGTCTTCTAAAATTCATTGTTAAATATAATGGGAATTTTATACTCAAAGACATGTAAAAAATGTTTTAAATGGTGGAAAGGTTGGTTTTAATTCAAATACTAAAACATTTTAGCACTAGAATCCTATTGCATTTAAGACATGTTTGTTTTGTAGAGAATTTGCATACTAATAGAAGTATATGAGGAGTATTTTACATAGTTTTACAAATGTCTGGTAATCACATTTACTGATACAAGCAACTCATCTGATTTTCTAGGGATGACAGACCATGTAAAGACCGTAAATCATGTCATTCTCTCATATCTTCAAATAATGCCAGATATGATTGCTTCTTTTTAGGATAAACTTATATTAGATTTCTCTGTCTAAAGCTTTTGAGAAACCCATGTTGGAGGTGGCTTTTTCTCCTAATTACACTTTGTAGTTGAACTAACTTTTCTAGAATAAATTTTATTGACTTTGGAAATTGCGTAAACTATAAAGGGGAATTAGTTTAGGACAGTAGTTGAATATAAGATATTCTTTATGTGTCCTGTTCAGAATCAACAGTTATGGAATCCACTACACATCACACTAAGTGGGTACTCATATTTATTTTATGTATAATTAAGGTCACTTTGTTATACCAGTCATTATCTTTCTTTTTTAATTAACAAAGTAGCTAATTCTTAATGTGTAAACCTCTTCTTACCGTAATATGGACTATTGATAATTCCAGTTCACTACAACAGTCACTGGACTTTTAAAAAGAGATTATATATCATGAGTAGAACAGTATTCTATATTCTTTTCCTGTTTTAATTTTACTTGGCTCATCTCTGTTACCTAGATAAATCAACTCATGCCCAGAGCTAGCTCTGAAGAACTGGAACTTTACATTTTGAGGACTAGCTTTTCTCTGAGCCTGCTCATTGCACGTAGCCCCAGTGAATCACGTTTCAAATAAAACATTTTGTACAGATTTCTGCAGTTTTATGTAGCAGTTGCAACTTAGTTATCAAGTTAGAATAAATATTAAATCAGAATAAGATATGAGATTAGTGAAGGCAGTTTGTTGATAGTGAAATGAAATATTTAAACACTTGTCATGTTTTTTAGTAATTTTATTAACTAGAAAAGATGTGACTCAGGCTTTAAAATTGAACCAAAAGTATATTTTGACTTCATCCAATTAAACTTTTATACAAGTGTAGGATACACTCACGGAAGATATTAAAATAATTGATTCTTGTTTTAATGGTTGATTGAGTATATGACAAATGAAAGTTAAAAACATACTTCTCCCAGCACATATAAACATGATAATTATCTTTTATTTTATGCTTGAGACAGTTTTGTTCTAATTTTGAGGGGGGAAAAAGTTCTTTAGTAGAAAGCTATTAGACCACTGAGAATTGAACACCAGCGCATGTGGTGTGTATTAGAGTACTGTTGGTAATTTTACTGCTGCTAACTTAAAATCCTCAAGGGGGAGTTAATTACAGGAAAACCATTCTAAATATCAGTAAGCTGCATATTTTCCGTGACAAGAGCTTTTTCAGTTGAGGTTGAACAATCCCAGAATCTGAGCTTGTAAAAATAAGTAAATAAATAAATTAAAGTGGTATTTGTATGTGTACATTAAAACTATAGTGTTTTAAATTTTTTCCATAAAATTTTATTTAATTCAGAAGTTATTGTCTTATTTGTTGTCAGCATGATGAGAAACATATTTAAAATTTTAAAATTTCAGTTGGAAGGGATAAAACGTTATAGTTAGTAATCATTTAAATGAATGTAATTTACTTACTGAGCTATTTTAAACCATTGCATATTGCCACTGACGACTCTTACAGTCATTTCATTTTTTTGTAAATGTTTTCAGATTAATTTTTTTTTCCTTCTTTCAAATAAGATTGATATACTTCAGAACATGTATGGCAGTAATCAGAGAAAGTAATGAGTGAGCTGTTGAATTTAGTTGTTTCAGATTTGTTGGGCCTGTGTTCATCAAATTTAGGTTTGGAAATGAATATGTCTTTATTCTCTACTTATTTCTTATGATTGTGACTTAATCTTTTAAAATGCATTATGGGAAACATTAGATTTAGTGAACCAACCAGTAAGTTATGTATACATTCATATTTGTATATTGATTATTTTCATTTTCTCTGGCATAGTGGTTAGAAGCCCAGATTCTGGTGCCACAGTGACTAGATTGGATTCCTGACTTTACTTCTCATTAACTGTGTTGCTTTGAGGAAGTTATAAAACCTCTCTGAATGTGTTCGTGCATGTGAAAAGGAGAATTTAGCAGAAGGCATATGAGAAGTAAATGAGTTAAATGTCTAAAGTTCTTTTGACTACTCTTCGGCACGTGATAAGTGTATTTAATTTTAGCATTATTGTTAATTCTGTTTTGAAGGAATTGTGCATCCAGGAAGTGAGAATGCAGCATACTGAATTTGTGCTAAAACTCTTGACTGGCTACTGTTAATTTATTATAATTTACTTCATAACAAAATACAGATGATGATCATTTTTCTTGTGTTACTCTGTGACTAATTTATTTTTAGTAAAATTGTTAGTAAGTTGAAAAAGATCTTGGTAGCAGTGTTTGTTATTTCAAGGTAAGGAAATATAAATGCTGCAAATACAAACAATGATGTAAAAACTTATACTCCTATTTTCCAAAAAATAGTTGTTTTTTGGTATGTTTCTTTATAGTGTTTAAGAAAATAGAGTCATTTTAATGTATACTTTTAAGTTCTTTTCAATTATTGAGACCTTCATATACTATGCTATATGTGGGTGTCAGAAAATAAATATTTATCCATAGAGGATAATCAATACTAAATAGAGAATGCTTCTTCCCATGGCTTTCTTATTTAATAGAAAGCTCTTGTGTTCATTTAAATAATGTCATAAATATTATATGTAAATGTTATGCATGGTGAACTCACAATAAATATGATAAAAATAAACTTTTACCTTTAACATTATCCATAACCATACCTATTAAACTCAAAGAAGCCTTGCTTTGTCACGTTAACCAGTTAGGACACATGCAGTTTAACTATTTAGAGTAAATTCTACAGATAAATATTTCTTCAGACTGAGTGCTTTATCCTGTATCTGGGTTTGGGGCCTTGTGTCTCGGCAGGCATTGCAGTGGAGCAAAAGCCTCTCCATCTGATTGTCGTCAATAGCTGCTGCCTGGTGGAGCAGGTGCTTTTACCTCTCAGGCCTCCTGGGTGGAAACCGGGACTGTCAGTCACATACTGCGGATTCTGAACTTTCCCTTATGTGACACTATGAGCTTTAAAAAAATCCCAGTCCAGAAGTTAGTATCTGCTTTTGTGTGTTTCTTAAGGAGAAGGCTGCTCAAAGTGAGGGGAGTCGTCTTGGAGGGTTACAGGGTTTGGGGCTTCTGCCCGGACTCTTTCCAGCTGCCCTCCCGCTGTCTCCCTGGGTCCACTGCTGGCTATGGGTGCTCTTCCCTTTCCTTCCTTCCTTCCCTCTGGCTGCCTCGGCACTGTGCTTCTGGCGGTTCTGGCGCCGCTGCTCTGCACAGGCTGCTCCAGTTCGGGCGGTGTGAGGCTCCATGCCCAGATGCCTCTCATCTCGGGCTTTTTGTTTTGTTTGCCCCCGGGGTGTCTTAGCCCTTTAGTTTAAACACATGGAGGAGGTAGTGTTTGAGCCTCCACTTCGTTTCCACATTGCCTTGCTCTTGGATATTTGTGTAAGGGCTGCAGCAGGGGTGTGGCAGGGGTGAAATGTATGGAAGGTCGGTGTGAAGGAAAGAGGGCGGATGGAGGGAGAGGAAGAGCCTGCAGCTTCTGGGAGCTGCTATGGCTTTATTAGCATCAGCCATGGCCTCAGAAGCTGGCCTGGTTCCTCATTGGCTGCGAATAGCTCTCGGCCCTAAACCCTTCTCATTTCTGGATTCTCCTTCACAGCCACTCCCCCACCATCGTAGAATGTTTGTGGGTATAATATTATTCACAGGAATAAATCAGTCTTCCTTTTTTTTCAGTGTTAAGCGGGTATTGTTTCCAAAACTAGGTTCTGATTTTTTTCTACTAAGAAAAAGTGCTGTTACTGAACCCTCTTCTGCCTTAAATATAAGTAAACAAATGGTTCAGTGAGCAGTGCCAGGGTCAGATTTAATGGGATTAGGGTGCTTGTTCAAGGTAACGTTAGACTAGGTTTGGGGAATCACAGTTGTCAGAAGGAGTGTGTGGGCCATGCCCATCACTTTCCCCACCCTGGATGATGCTGGGTGAAATGAGTGACCATCTTGGCCACCGCTCCTTACCTCAGTTCCCTGCCCCTCTGACACAGGACTCTTCCCAGAGTTGATGGACAGCTTTGTTTCCTTTTCATTTCAGCTGCAGATGAAGATATTCTTGCTAAAGGAAAACAGTCCATCAAGAGTCAGGCTTTAGGAAATCAGAACTCGGAAAACGAGACCCTCCTGGAAGGCGACGATGATACTCTGTCATCCATGGATGAGAAAGATTTAGAGAATCTCACCGGTAAATCCAGTGGTTGTGCACATGCTTCAGCTAGTTCTGGTCCAAGAAGCATCTAATTACTTACTTTTCTAGCTGTGACTGCTAGGACTACCAGCTTTGCACCCACAATTATGTTCAATGAAGACTGTTTTTGTTCTTCTAAACATTTTCCCCCTCATCTTCAATATTGTATCCCTGTCACTCTATTCTGTTTATTCTCTTTACCCTACTCATCTTTTTTCTTTGATGAATAATCTTTACTGAGAAAGAATAAAAGTGTAAACCAGCAACAACAAAATTGCATCACCCATCTAATGGGAGTTAACCTAATCTCTACAGAATGAGAGCTATAAGTAAAATTATGGCAATTGCTTTGTAAATAAAGCTTGGAGGTAGATGAGCTATTTGCTTTGATATACAGATCTTAAGAAACATGCTGCATATACATTTAACTCCTCTCAAAAAAAAATCCATTTCAGGAATGCTATGGCTTTTCACAGGATTCACATATTTTACCTGATGTAGGAATTTTTGATTTGCGCTCTGCAGATTTTCAGTTTTACTTCCCTTAAGGGAAAAATTCTCTTGTTTAGCTTGAAATTTTAGTCATTCATTAAATGGCTTTTTTTCTTTAATGCCTGAGTCTATGTTTCTCAAGGAGGAAAGTCTGAAAGATTCTACAACTTCTATAGATGAAAGTTATATACCCTTCTATTTTGATAACTTTAAAAGGCATGAAAAAATCTTTCATTTAGTGACATATCTGCAACCATGCAATGAATGATAATGAAAAGCAAAAACATGATGGTATCTTCTCTGATGGCCGTAAATCTCTTTGTAGAGTGAAATAAAATTAATTGGAGCATACTGTTAAGGGGTTCGGGGTGGCGTAGAGAGGAAGGTGTGCGCTGCTATTCTCTAGTCTCTTCCTTTGCATCCATTTATTTTGCCTCTATTCTTGCTACTAGTAATACATTCATACAGTAATAGAGGTGAAAGGGGAGCTTAATTATATAATCTTGACAATGGCAATAGGATTAAGAAGTAATCCACACTAATAAAGTGGTGTGGGTTAGAAATGAAGTGGAAATTGTCAGGGGGTCTTCTGTAGGACCTAGGCTGCTCCAGCTCCTGCAGCTGTCTGCTTACCCTGTAATTGAATGTCTGAGAATGATTGAAAAAATGTTATTTCTTCTCAGGATTACATGCTAATGTACGGAGGGCAAAGGAGACAGCAAAAGAACACATAGCTGCTTATTTCATCCATTTATGGGGATGAGCTTTGGGAAATCATGGCTGTTCTGCAGTTATCTGCTGCCCATCTGCAAACACAATGTATTTGTACATTGGGAATAGAGGGCAAAACCTGCTCTGATCTCCGCAGAGCATCCCTCCTATTGTCCTGCTGGCACACATTAAGATTGATGTGAGATTAAGGACCAACACCCTTCCAACAATCGATGGAAATGTCAATTCATCTGAATTTTGAAACACTTATTCACCCATTGATTACCTGAATAGGTGTACCTTGTTTGTAGGCACTATATTAATTCAAGACTATAAATGCCAGTCTTGTCTTGCTTTTTTCTTCACCTATAGGATTTTTCCAATGAGGAATTAACATGGAATTTCAAAACCTTACTACATCTGTCGTTACATAAGTGTATATATGTATAATCATCATTTTTAGTCCTTATTTTAGGTTTGGCTCTAATATACTTTATGCTCTTCTATCTGTGGGGAATCCATTGTTTTCAGTAGCAGGCTGATTTGTCTCTTTGATAAGCCCTGTGGAGATTTGATTATTCCAATAAAAATTCATTCACTTGGAAACCCACCCTCCAGCTGTTTACTCCCAGAGTCCCCGAACTACACTAATATTAGATTTGGACACATTGAACAATATTTAACAATGGAAGGGCAGGCTTAGAAAAGAAGTATTTTCCCAATTTTGTATGGGGTAAAGTTGTTATGGAAGAGGTTTTGTGTCAACCTGGCACACAATCTTTATCAGATAATATGGTTTAACATTTCTCACTTCACTGATAAGCTGATCTTTTTATAATCATGCCTCAGCCAAACACTAAGCTAACCTCTGGCCTTGGAAACCTATTGAGTCTTCCTTGCTCCTAGTTGTTGTTCTGTGTTGTTTGATAGCCTGAGGCTTGTTTTCTAAATGGAATGTAGATGGACTTATTTAGGCAGAGTCACCTTCTAGCCAGGAGATTAGACCAAAGCTTTGCAGACTCCTTGTAAAATAATTGCATCATAGTTTACTGTTATGATTAACTGCCTTTTATATATCGATTTCTTAATATGAGAACCCTAACTTTGCATTTTCAGATGGAGGTTTGGGGTGTACAGAATTTTAAGTGTAAAAGGGGTTGGCAGGCAGTTTGCTAGAGGAGAGAATTTAAAAGTTATATGAAATTTCTGCCTGAATCATCCACTTGATTTTTGAAGCAATGTCACTCCAACTTGTCCGGCTTGTCTTTTGCTTTTGGCAGGTCCTGTTAGCCTGAGCACACCAGCTCAGCTTGTGGCTCCCTCTGTTGTAGTAAAGGGCACTCTTTCTGTCACCTCCTCCGAACTCTATTTTGAGGTGGATGAAGAAGACCCTAACTTCAAGAAAATCGACCCCAAGGTGAGAAGATGAGGAGTGGGTTTCATTTTTATGGAATTTTTGTTTTTCTTATGATGGGATGGTGGACTACTGTTAAGTAAGACTGGCGTTAGTAAAATCTGAGAGAGTTTAAATTTCTTGATGAATTGCTTCTGCTTGTATGCACGGCAACTATCTCTTTTAGCTTATGATTCCCTTACCAGCTAGTTACATTATTGAAGTTCATTTAGATTCAGAAACAATTTCCATTTAATTGCATTTATCATTAGCTCATTCTGGGGTAGGGGAAGAACCTCAGGGAATATCGTCTATAAAATATATTTTGCCTCAAAGGGTCCAGGGTGAATTAAGCTACACAATTCAATGAGATTCAGAGTGAAATTATTTTGTTTAGCCTTTATATTTTCTGGATATAATACCAATATATCACTCTCCTTGCTTTGTCCACATGACTTACTACTCTGTCGTGCACGCAAGCATGGCTTGTGTGTGAGAGATACCTCTGTTTCCCATTACCTGTAGTTGATTTTACAAGGCACTGCATAATTTCCTATTCTTAAATGAAAATGTAATTTCCCCTTTAAAATGTATTTCTGATTACTTTGCAGACCTTGGCAACTTTATTTTACTAAGAAACATTTGTAGCACAGCCGTAAAGCCAAAATTAGGTTTATTTCATGAAAGTGAATGGTAGAATCTGTTCTGAGTCTCTCTTAAAATGAGCAAAGTAAGTAACCTGTAGAAAGAGAAGAGGCTTTTAAAAATGGAATCATTTCTTTTACAGGCTGTTAGTGTGTGGTGTATGTCCACACACATACATGTGTATGTTTTTCTTGAGTTTATTGGTAGGAAATTCTTTGAACTTGTAAACCTCTGAATTATTAAAATTTAGTGACTTAGAAGAGTTTCAAAGTCATTCTTAATGAAAATGTTGTAATTTTTTAAAACTTTACAGATCATCTCTTGTCTTATGCATGTTTATAGCCTTGGGTTCAGCATTGCTGCTTTTATTAAGATGGGACTTGGTAGGCTGTATGAAAGGAAGTCTATGCTGGAACCGATTGTTTTGAGTTTGAGAATGCAGCTAATTCAATGCAGAGAAAACTTTAATTCTGCAATTATATCAGCTAGAAAAAATTTCTACTTTGTTATATGGCTGAAATGTCTGAAAACCTGTTTTAGTTTTTAGGGAAGAAAAGTAACCAAAATTACTCAAACTCTCTAATTTATAGTAATTTGTGAGTGTGAAAGGCCAAAATTTAACTCAAAATATTATGTTCAGGGACATACATGGCCTAAAGTCTAAAATGTGACTTATTTAAAAAGTATCTAATGAGTTGTCCTTATTGTTAAAACCTCTGCCAATCTTTTGGTTAGGCTCTTTGAAGTTATTGACTCCTTTTGGGGGAAGTTATAACTTCTATTTCTGTCTGCTCTTTTTCTGTGCAGCATCATTAAATTATTTTTTCCCGCTGCTTGTGTAATATAGGATCTTTGAGCCTAATCACAGACCTTGTACTGCTGCATCCTGCTAAATGTACAGAAATCAAAACTGTAGCTACTTTATATTAGTAAAATGTTTCAGCCCATTATGTGAAGAATTTTGATTTTGTATAAATGTTGGTGCTTTTTAAATTGAGGGACTAGAGTTTTTTCTTTTCTTGTTGGTGATACCTGCATTATATTAAATAAGGATGGAAAAAGATACTGAATTTGGGGGAATTTTTGTTTCTTAAAACTTGTTTCCTGGGACATTTGGGAGGAGACATGTCTAATGCTTTATATACTTTCATGAGTAAAAAAAATGGTCATTTAAAAATGTCATTTTTATCTTTTCAACTAAACACTGTGTGCCCTTAAGTCATTTCTTTGTAAATGTAAGTACCTTCTGCTTGCTTTGAAATTGTTCTTAAAAATCAGAACATTTTCCCTAGAGAGTAAATTCATCTGTGTTATTTAAAAACTGGTATATATGCCTGACCTAGTTATTGATACAGTGTTTATTCTGTGTCTGCAGGAAGAGAGACCTGAGAAAGGTCTAGTATAGGTTGAAAGAGTGGAGATGATTTCAGAACTGATAAAATCGAAGTTTACATTTCTAACTCAGAACTATTTTTTGCTATGGAATTTTTACCTGGGAATCTTAAAACTGAAGCCTGCTTTACCAAGTGAACTAGGCACTAGAGCTCTGAGTAGCCTCCTTGTTTTCATCCATCTCTGCTATCCTGCTGCTCATCCCTCCATACCCTGCAACCCCCACTCTGACTTCTTCCTCTGATCTTTAAAATTTGCTTTGTAGAACATTTTTCTTTGTATCTCTCATTCAGGGATTTTCTCAGTAAGTTAAAAATGGGCTAATTCAAATAATAAATTTTAAATATTAAAGGGCAAAATCTGACATGTATTCAGTACCTGTGCCTTGTATTAGCATGTCTAATGGAGTATACAGTAACCTCCAGCATAAAGAAGAACCTTGGAGATGCTTTCAGTTTTACTAATTATTTAATTTTGTGATCAGTTATTTCCTTGAATTAAAAAGAAACCTTTGTTAAAGTTGAAACGTTGAAATGAATACATTAGAAAGGCAGAAAGAAGAGGAGCCTACTTATATGTAATTTTTCTTTGGTCATAAAAATAGCATGAAACACTTTTTAAAATTTAAATTGCCTATAAGCTACTTCTGAATAATTCTGGGATTTGGATTCTAAAAGATGATCTTAGTTACAGCATTTATCACTAAGGCATTTAAAAACTTGAAGTAATTTATAAATCTGGATTGTTCATTTCACCATTTGCTGGGAAAAGGAAAATTACTGTATCCATTTTATTCTGTTTTACTGTTGCTGATTTAATTGTTAAGTTTGTATTATTTAAAACTTGAAGAGAACAAATGATTGGAAGCTAAGTATTAACTCATCGTGTTAACTATTCAGAAAGGATCCATAAATGTTTCTTTTGTAATTCAGGCTTGGGATTTTTAAAAATTATAGCATAAGAGAGCAAGTCTCTTAATTTTTAATGTGAAAAACTTTTTCTTTTAAAGTTAGGATCAGAATTAGTTCTTCCATACAAAATCTGTTCTTTTTCAAGTGTGAAATAAGATACTACCTTTAATCTAAAAATCTACAGAACAAATGTATAGTTGTGTAAAATTAATATTTTCCTTGTTCTAAATATCTCGGTGGAAACTTGAATGGTTAAATCTACAAAATGTTCTACGTTTGTAAATTTTGCAGACTGGAGTTAAAATGGAAGCTTCTTGCATTTAGTTCCTCAAGTTCACATCTTTATATTATAAACTATAAACTGTGCTCTCACCTGCCTTCATTTAAGAACAATCCACAATCAGTCAATTACAATGTAAAGTCATATTTTTATTACTGTTTTCAACAAGACTGCTTAGGGTGAGGGAAGAGGTGTGGGAGAAGGAGGGGCGCATTTGACATTGGCACTGAGATACAGTTAACATCAGCAAAACTTTGTTTTTAAAAGAGGAATTTTACATATAATTAAATACTTTTTTTTTTTTCACTTGGTGACAACATTCAGGCAACCCAAAACAAAGTGGGGAGGGTAGGAGAGGGAAAAAGAGAAGAGGAGGAGAGAAGGAAAAGGGAAAACGACTATATTTTGATTTGAAAATGTACCTTGGGTTTCATTTTGTGGTGGCAAAGCCCGATTGCTTCTTTTGTGTGACCTTTTAAATTCACATTGTTTGGAAGAAAACGATCACTTTTGTGCAAGAATGTGATTTTGGCTGGGTGGTGGGCTTGCTCTCCTTTTCGTTTGCTCGTGAATTAAGGGAGTCTTCTGCCGGGTTCCGTTCCTCTTAGGTGGCTGACAGGAAGAATTTGTGTCTGGAGTTCTCGCAGCTTGTCGCCGGGCTGTGTGTCTGTCGTGTGTTCGAGAGCATCCCCGTCCGTGCTGCTTTTCAAGCAGCCCCCAGCGCCCTATAGTTTGTCCAGGCTTTTGGGATTGGTGAGGATCTCCTGGCCAGCCTCCAGGTCTGCTTGGCGGCGCTCTCCAGGGCCGAGTGGGGCTTGCCCTGGAAGAGGTCGAGGTTGGGCAGAAAGTAGTGGGGGCAGCGGCGGCACTGCAGGCAGGAGATGAGCTGCAGCAGGATGCCGTTGAGCCGGTCCCCCAGGCACGCCTCGTCCCAGTCCGTCTCCCGCGGGTGCTTCTCGCACTCGTACAGCAGCAGCGTCTTCATGTGGTAGTTGTTGAGCGGCTGGCCGGGCAACTCCAGGTGGCGGTCCCGCAGCGTCTTCAGCACCGAGAGACACTTGTTTCGGCAGCCGCCCATCAGCAGACGGTTTTCAGCCTCCCCAAACTGGAGCACCCAGGCGTCGCTCTCGGCGGAGCTCTGCTTGCCGGTCAGCGAGTAGCACTCCTTAGAGAGCAAGTTGAACCCTTCGGCCTTGACCTCCGCCACCCGATTGGGGCCAGGCCAGGGGATGTGGGGCATCGGCCACTGTGCGCGCTGCAGGGGCCAGATACCGGTGCACTTGAACGCAGGAGTGATTTGCACCACGTAGCGCTCCCTGATGCGCAACTTGACCTCGCTGGTATCCGCGATCATCTTGACCACATCCCGGTAGCTGCACTTGTCCACCGCCTGAGCCACCAGCGTCTGGAAGCGGGAGCGGATCTTGCGTGCCGAGAGGTAGCCGGACGCCGTGATGAACTCGACCCAGAGAGACATGCTCCGCTTCCGCCCATCGCTGAGTTTGAGCACCGCGCAGCCGGGCAGCGAGCCGTCGTCCACGAAGTTGAAGACGCCCATCTGGTTTAGGTAGAGCACCACCTCAAATTCCGTGGGCGAGATGACCTCCAGACCCTCGTAGCGGGCATCGATCTCGCTCAGGGAGCTGATGAAGCGAGGCTCCTGCACCTCCACCTCCTTGAGCACGTCCGAGACCACCTTACAGACCTCTCGGATGGTCTTGGCGATGGCCGCCTTGCGCGCCTGGCAGCGCTCAGTGTAGTATTTATTGAGCTGGTAAACCAGCTTGGCCTGAGCGGCGATCATGTTGGGGCACAAGTCCGGGCTGTACACCGGCGTCTCGCAATACGTTGAGGGATCCAAGGCTCACGCGCTGGTGGTGGCCCTGCGGCTTGCGAAAGAGGCACTGCGCTCCCCTGAGCCCCACGTTCACTCTTGTTTCCACCTGGGCTGACCGGCTGATGCTTCAGCCGTCTAGCACTTTCTTTCCCCTCTTTTGAAAGCTTTTTTCTTCTCCAGAAAATAAGAAGAAAAAAAAATCTTTGAAAAAGAAAAGTACCTGCTGGGACTTTTTTCCCCCTTTCTCTTGATAAGTGAAATGAAGATGTGCCTGCGGGCAAGATGAAGGGAAAGAAGGGGGGTGGGGAAAGACAGGGTGAGTCGGAAAAATTCAGGTTACCAAGAGGTTAGGCTTAACGTCTGCAGCGGAGATGGTCCAGAAATCTGGAAATGAGGTCTGTTAAGTGCCGAAGTAAATTTAAAAATAAAAGCAAAACATTCAGTGTTTCATTCTTAAACTTCTCTCCCACGCTGGTAGCACTTCTTTATTCAGCTTAGGTGAGTGCTTTTCTCCTCACCGTCCCCCAAATGGAAGGTGAAGGGTGTAATTAATGTCCAGAGAGCAGCGAAGTGCAACTCAGCCCACAGCACGCGCAGAGGTTCTCAGACGCCTTGCACTCCCAGCGTGTAGGTCTGCTCTCCGCTCAGGGGGTCCTCTGGTAGCGGTTTTCCTCTTTTCCTACTGGAGGCGTTGTTTGGACTGGGTTGGCTTGTTTGCAGTGGGTTCTTCTTGTCTTTCTCTAGGTGCAAACCTCTGGAAGTTCTTTGATTTTCATTTCTGCTTCGTAATTTATAAATTTGGCTCTCACAGAATCTGTTTTAGTGTGACGAAGTCCTTGCTTGCGTTGCATCTGGGGTTTAGTTATAACGACTTCAGGATTTTTCTTCTCCTCCCCCTTTAGGTTGCTTGTGCAGATTCCACTTTCTGAGTCGTCTCTCCCTCCTCCCCTCCGATCTCTCTCTCTCTCCTAATCTCTCTCCTTTTCCCTCCCTCCCTCTCCCCCTCCCTCCTTTTCCCTCCCTGTCTTTTTCCCTCTCTCCCTCTTTCTCCCCACCCCCCCACCCCCACCCCACCCGCCACCCAATCTCTCTCTCTTCCCTTGCTGCTTCCTGGAGTTATTTAGTTTATGAATGGTCCTGTACCATCATGAGGGGGGTGGAGCTTCAGTTCCTACAATCGCTATCCGAGCTGTCAGTGCTGTAGCCAATCCCGGAGAGAAGACAGGCATGCTTGGCAAACAGTAGCAGCCACCGCTGCCCTTGATAAAGAAAGGGAGGAAAGAGAGAAGTAAGAAAATAGGAGGAGATAGTAGAAGTCAAATGCTTACACACATTTTACAGCCCCCTCTTCTTTATCCTCCGCTCTTATCAATTGGCAGGAAGAAAAAGAGTATATAGAGAAGGGACTTCTTGGGGATGGCTGGAATGATTCAAGGGAGAGTGGCAGTGGTTCAGAAAGGTTCACTTTTTTTTTTTCCCTTTCCTATCAGCATTGTGAAGAAGGTGCAAACTCTAACAAAATTACTTTCGCTTCAAGGCAAACGGAAGGAGGAAGGGAAATCTGGGAAAGGACCTAAATTTTTCTAGATTTTCTCCTCAGGCAAAGTCTTCCTTTTCTTCCCCTCCCCTCCCATTGTTGCCAAGAACCCTAGCAATTGCTGTGTGTGCGCGCCAGTTGGGCAGTTGGGGGGGTTGGACATGGGGTGGTTTATAATCATAAATCTCTTTTTAGTAATTTCCATATGCTGTTGAAAAACAAGGCAGGACACAAATAGTGCAAGTACCTTGTTTTATAATTACTTCACAATTAAGATTAAGATATATTTAATATTGTTTCAAGAACTAACTTAGAAAATATGTTTAAGTTGTGAGAAATGGTGCAGATTTATATATGGTAGAATTTTGTTGGATATACTTTTAAAATAAACCACTAAAATTTTAAACTTAATAAAAACGAAGGGAAGTAAATGTGAATCTGACTTAAAGTTTTCTTAAAATGTTTATGTTACAAATCTAATTTTGAGTATATTTTTCAGGCAGTACAGAATTTCTCTTGTAAAATCATTTTATTTTCGTAATTGACTCTTGCTTTTAAAAGACTTCACTGCTGCAAAAATCTATAAACTATCCTGTTATTGATTACACAGATGGCTTGCTCCTCCCTTGGCATTTCAGTGAAACTCACGCATGTGCTTTTAGTCTATGTATTAGCCTTTCAAGCTGAACCTATGGTAGCCTTTAGGTACTTTTGGTTGAAAAAGCTATAACAATGTTTCTGATTTGCTTAGAATTGAAGGTTTATGTTTGAACCTCAGGTGTGTGGATTCTGAGTCTTTTTAGGACACATCAAGTAGATGGGAATGCTTTTAGTTAGATTTTGGACCTTATGTTCTCCGATAATGCTATAATTATGAAAATCTATGAAGCCGATTGTGTTAAGACTTCATTTTGCAAACTGTATGCGGCTTTGCAAAACCCCGTGGGAAGGTTTGACTTGCTCTCTTAAGGCTGAATCAGGTGAACCCGGATTCAGTTGCAGAGGGAAAGTTTGTTTCATCAGGTACTTGCTGTCAGACGCTTGGACCTCTTGGTTCTTACACGTCTGGTGCATACCAGTGGCATCTTGTCACCCCTGCACTCTTTGTTGCTGTAAGTCTCTTTATAATGAAGTTTGTCCTTTTTGAATCAAGTCGGATTTGTCGTCCGCCATCCATCTCAGCAGCCGGGGTTGGAAGAGCAGTCCGCGGGACTCCGGAACGCCGAGCTGTAGTGACTTCTCAGGAGTGGCGGTGGCGCCGGCGGCCGCGGGCTCTGGCGGTCTCCCGCCTTCCCGGGCACTCGGCTGGCGTCGGACCCCGGGCCGCGGGGGATCGACGGAACTGGCGGTCTGCGCGCGCGGCGCCCGGGCTCTGCTGGCACCCGGGCTGTTGGCCGCGGTCGCAGCGGCGCTCCGGGCAGTGGCAGTGGCAGCAGGGGCACTTGGCGGCGGGAGCGGCGTGAACGCCGGCGGAGGGTCCCGCGCGCCTTTTCCCGAGGGCCGTTTCTGGGCGGAGACTGGCGGCGGGGCCTGAGGTGCGGTGCCTGCCCTCCTGGACCCCGTCCCCGCGCCCCCAGTCTGAGCCGCCCAGGCCTGGCGCGAGGACCGCCCGGGCCGCGACGCCCCGGGGAGCGAGCATGTGCGCGAGGCCCGGGTGACGGCGCCGGCGCCCTCCGCCCGCGCGCCCTTCCCGGGTGGGGCGGCCCGGCGGAGCTTCTCGCCGCCTTTCGCCGGACACCCCCGCCTCCTCTCCTCCCGGGCGGCCCGCAAGGCCAAGCCTCGTCCCACCCTAGTCCCCTCACTGGTCCACTTTTACATACTGAGGCCGAGGGATGATAAAACGTTACAAATGTTTTGATTTAAAAACAATTCATTACCAATTTACCCTGTCCGAGGTAGATGCTCTAGTAAATAATAAATCAGTTAAACAAAGGCGACTTTAATTTATTGCCGTGGTACTAATTAGAAACATCATTTGAGCAATAAACTTAAACACTTCCAGCAAATAATGCTCCCTCTTGCTGGTCCCCTTCCTCCCCCCCCCCCACCCCAGCTCACTGGCTGCCTCCGCTCCCGGAGCAGCTTCAGCTGTGTGTTTGCGGACGGCTCTTCCTCTGGTTGAATAATTGAAGGGGAAACGGTATCCGAGGAGGCTGTAATTGAAGAGCCCCTGTCACCCTGCTTTTATGTATGTTAGTATAGAAGTCCATCAGCAGCTCCTTGATGGTGTATTAAAACGAAGTGGCAGCCGCTTCTGCAGGAGATACCGTATTCTATTAAAGGAGACCAAGTGAGAGAAAGAAACTCTAGAGGCTAAAAGCCACTTCAAGTCTTCAGACCGATTGATCTGTATTCTCTTGTTATAATCCGTCTCATCATACTTGAGTTAATGAGGCAAAAGAGGGGGAGCGGAATCTGATGGTCCTTGACAAATTCATTAGGGAGGCTGCAGGACATTTTATTTGACTGTTAAACATCTTGTTTGTTTGGTTTAGGCAGTGCCAACATCAGCATGCTTCTGCCCAGACTTATCATGTTGGTCTGGCTACAGACATTCCTAAAAAGAGAAGGAGGACATGCAGTGTGTGATTTGAGTATTTTGTTTTGGATTTCATGTAGCTCATAACCTTCAGACTTCTCTAGGATTTACCCTCATCGTCCTTACACTAGGAACATTTTATAAGACTATAGATGATAATACTGAGGTGGGCATGTTTTTAGTTACTATAAACTCAAATATGTATGTTTAAACTTTAGTCTGAAAAGTTCCTATTTCCTTAAAAAAAAAAAAGTGAGTCAACTTACAGCAATTACTGTGCTAGTTTTTTAAAAATGTGAATGTTTAAGCTGCAGAAGAGTAGCAGGTCATACATTAGATCCTGTTTTTACTTGGTTGTGGTTAAATAAACTTTTAATTATTAATTGAATTTCCCTTTGCAATGAAACACTTATGCGTACAGAAACTGGGGAATAAAAATTTTAACTCTTTATATAAATACAATGTTTTTGAAAAAAAATTGTATATTTTAATTTGAAGGGCTTTTTATATTTAAAATCAGAAGCAGAACCAGATACTGTATGAATGGTGCTAAAATAAGATGATGAGTTGATAGAAAACTTAAAAAGCTGAAAATATTTCTAATTGAAGAATAATGAGCAAGTAAGTTAGAATGTTAATTTTGTAATACTACAGTGCTTGATTTTCTCAGTTTATCCAATTACAAGACTTTCTTGCATAGAGAATTCAGTCATATTTTCCTTCAGCAATTGACTTAAGCAACCTCAACTTCAGTTCTTTGAGAAACAAGTCTTCCATTTGCAGGCAAACAGTATGAGAGAAAAAGAAAACTGATGCTCCTTGCCTGTCATTTTTATACGTTCTTGCACTGCTGATGAAGCTTGAACTGCTACAGGGAATGTATGGATTCTAAAAGAAATGATTCAGTAGTGCATGTTGCGTTTCTCAGGGCAAAACCAAACTAATGGCCGAAGCCAGTGCTTCTGTGCATCTGACAGTTATAATCCTGTTTACATTTCCAGGAATTCAAAATCCTTAAACTGTTTTATTTTTTGCTGATCTTTACTTAGAAATGTGCTGAGTTAAACTTCAGAGCAGGTTTTACTTTATCATATCACTGGGACTTAAAAGATACCCATTAATTTATTGTCCCTAGAAACAGCATATAGTATTTTAATAATCTTTGCTAAAGAGTATGGAAACTTTATATGTTTTTATTTTCCAGGAAAACATTTTAGAAGTATTTAAAAAATAATCAGATTATTGACTTAAAAATATCAACTGCCTGAAGGATTTATACTTTTGGGAAAACAAAAGATCACATATTTACCTGTATATATTCTTATCCTCTAAAATCTGACTTTAAAAATATCAATGCAAATTGATAGGTGTTTGGTTCTTATATGCTTAATCATTCCGAATATTTATAGAAATGCTTAATATTTTTAAGAAAATTCTTTCTTTAGGGGATCAAGGTGTAAAAGGGAAAATAAGTAAATATTAAATTCCCAAATTTAAAAACTATTCCAGTAAAAACAAGAATAATCCTAACATAGTTTGTTAGTGTATTAATTGATGAAAGTTCATTGAAGAAGATATTAAAATATCTGTAAGAAGGTTTAATAGCACCAACTCTTAGGATTATATGGTACACATTCAAAGTAAAATCACATTCTTTTTCATTCTATGTCAAATGATCTAATTTTCCAAAACTCCTAAGTGTGAGAGAAATTATTTATAAGCTATTGATAATTATGACTCTGAAATCAATCTGGAGAATAATCAGTCATTCAGTGTTTTCTTTGAGCAGTTCACAATAGTTCCTGTTACTTTAAATGGTCAGTCATACTGCCAAAACAAGTTGTTTTTTTAAATTTCCTTCACAAAATAGCTTTTAAAAAAAAGGAAGAAACTCAAACTTTGTAATCACATTGATTGGTAAGCCAAGGATATTGTTTGAACAGTTTCAATTTAGTGTTCTATAAAGTCAAAGGAATGGTCTTAACTTTGCATTACTGAAGCCTCAAACTCTATTGAAAAATACTTCTATATACCTTTTGAATATTGTTTTGTAGAATTAAATTTGTTTGGGTTACGTTGGATAATATATTTGATTAGTGATATTTACACTTATTAAGCTTTTATAAGTCTAATTCTGTGTAATTTAGTAGGATGAGACAATTGAAAATACAATAGATTTTTTTTCAGAAGTTTAGTATCAACTGTGTATATGAGTACTTTATTAAGCCAATCATAAGGTCACATCATCAAGTAGACGATTATAGAGCAAAGAGCTTGTATTCAGGAAAATGGAAGCGAGCAGCTTTTAGCCTGACTGAAATGTAAAAGCAACATTATTGAGCTAGGATATGCAGTGTTAACACAGTCTTAGTTAATTTGGCGATGATTTTTCAGAAGGTATTTCATTGAATTTACTATATTTTCACTTATGTCTTTTAACTTTACCAAGAAATATACACATTTTTGAGTTGCAGCAGTCACATTCCTTTAGTTCTATAAGACAGTTCTGAAAAGTTTGAACAAATAAAAGTTTGCCTTGTCTGTCTTCTTTCCTTCCTTCCTTCAGCTTTCCTTTCTTCCTTCTTTCATTCATTTTAACAATTTTTAACTTAATAATATACTCTGAGGTATATATTATATTTTTCTTGTTTAATAACATTGACATCATGACTTACTATAATTTCCAGCAAATGAAAATATGCTTTTACTAGAGCCAATTCTTAACGATTTATGGGAGGATTATATAATTAGTTGGTTATTATTTATCTCTCCTCCATCTTTGAGAAACAAACTTTTACTGGCCTTTAATATCACTTCCAGAAGATAGAAAATCAAGATTGTTACTATTAAACTTGACGCTAGATAAGTCAAAGTTTTGATTTCAGTTTCATTCAGTTCTGTTTGGAACATCGAATTGTTTGCTTTAAAGAAGATAAGGTTTCCTTTGTTTCATAAGATGATAGTACTGACTCACATGTAGAATGCTTCTTGGGATCTCAGAGCCATCCCCACTCCCGTTTCTACTTTCTCTTGCGATCAGTGCCAGACATTTCTGAAACAGATGATGGAGAGGAGGGATGTTGATTATGCCAGTACTGAGCGGTGCTTAGTTCAAAATACAAGACTTGGTGTTATGTTCCATATTTCTTTCAGTCCATATGAGAAATTTTGTGGATCTCTGTTAAAAATTTATCAGTTAAGCATATTGTAGGTAAGTTTTTGTTACACTTCAGGAAAACTAGTTCTTTTCAACATCTGTTTTTTCCTGAAACATAGGTTCTGCAGCACTCTGTCTGTATTATTATTAGTAGTAGTAATCTTGAATCCATCTTCTGCTACAATTACAGGAAATTTTTAATAGACTTTGTGGTATTTTTAATGAAAATGTTAAAAAATCTAGCCTATTCCTTCCTTTAAACACTATGAGTAAAAGTGATGTGCTGAGAGGTTTCTGTGATTCCTGGTAGTGGTTAAATAACAACAACAAAAATCCTTCATTGGCTCTAATCTACATATAGAAGACATCTGTGTAGTATAAATGAAATAATATTTGATGATCTAAGGAGTGGAAACTTTTCCTTTAACCATGTGAAGTCAAGCTGGGATATAAAACAGCTATCTGGGCCTATGTATATCAAGATTCTGGCAGTCTGTTTCTTTTCTGAATTTTCCCTTTCTCCCTTCCCTTATTATCTTTGGATCCTAAAGAATCACTCTCTTACTTTTTGACTGGTTTTGTCTGTAGACAAAACCTGGGTTGGTAGGTTTAAATCAGCCTAGATAGAGTGAAAAATCTTTGATCTATGACTATGACTTTTTCCAAATGATTTGCTTGCTGGGACAGACACTATCCATGCCCTTTCACTTTGCTATCAGATAGGTGCACACAGAGGACCTGAAAGGCTACCAGATGCACAGTTAAATCATCTTATTAGATAAGTAGAGGGTTCCAACCTTACTTAATTAGATCTTATATTTCTAATAGTTATTTGTTCTGTTGGTTATTTAACCTTGTTGGTTAAATGTTCTACAAATCTAATCTTTACTTCAAATTAGTCAAAACTTTCTATAAATTGTATTGAAAATTAATGAAATACAAAGCTGTGTTTTGGTTTTTTTTTAATGTAAGTTTGCTGGCTGTCACATAGCTTACCTGGATAGATAAGATAAAGGGAGACATACATTACATTTAAGTTCGGTCAGTTGTGTCCAACTCTCTGTGACCCCATGGACTATAAGGTCCATGGAATTCTCCAGGCCAGAATACTGGAGTGGGAAGCCTTTCCTTTCTCCAGGGGGTCTTCCCAACTCAGGTCTCCCGCCTTGTGGGGAGATTCTTTACCAGCTGAGCCATAAGGGAAGCCCAAGAATATTGGGGTGGGTAGCTTATTAAAGAGCGTTAGTCTAGGGGATAAGAAGCCCTGAATTTTTACCCTTCCTTGGTTACAAGTTGTGTGAGTGACCTTGATCAAGTCATTATCTCTACTCATATTTTCTCAGTTGTTAAATGAGGGGACAGATAAGCTTTTCTGCCTTTTCTAGATAGTCAGAAATCTGTAATTTCTTACCCCAACATGATCAGAGTTGTTGTTTATATCTTTAGCAGTTGATTTTAAATTAGAAATCTTTTTGCACACATTTAGAGTTTCAACGCTTTTCTAATATAACCATCTGAAAGTTTTCAATGTGAAAATAATCACAGAAAAAAAGCTTACAAATGGTTATAGTCCATATTTTAGACTTAAGGGAAGATTGCAAATTATAGATTGAAGACAGTTGTGAGGGACATCCCATTAACAAGTTGGAATAAATTCTAAGAGTATGCTAATTATTGCTTGGTAAGAGTTGGATCACAGAAATGTGAAAATGAAACAGGCTGTGTATTCTTATATATTTAACAAAACTGTATGTGTTTAAAAGTGTACACAGGGTTGGCAGGTGTGTTTATTTCCTCAGGTTGTTGAATCGTCTTTCAGTGTTTCTGATATTTTCACTAAGATTAGCTTATCTGTAAATATTAGTTCTTAAAACCAAATAAAGTTCAAGTTCACAGTGAACTTAAAGGAATGTTCAGTCTTTTCTTTAAAGAAATGACATTGCTTTAAGCAACCATAACATTACCATATTTATGTTGTGATAAAAGATAGACCCAAGCAGGGAAATGGTTTTCAAAACATGAGTCACTAAAGTAAGTTTTATGCTACTTTCTCATGATTTTCACTTGTTTTCATCAGAAGATCTGACAAGCATAAAAGTGTTAACATCTTTTATTTTACAGATGTTCTTAGTTTTCCCTCAAACTGTAAAAGATGCTATATCAGACTAGCATGGTAGGAAATAATTTCAACACCTCCCTTCACTTATGCAATAACTTATTTGTCTGCGCTTGTGGATATTTGAGGGAAGTGAGACAGGAAAAGACACCATACTGAGATCTAATTGTTCTCATTTTGAGTTATAGATCAATCAGTCTGTCTGCTTTATTATAAATTCACTCTAAAATAGCTTTTCAGTGGGCATAGTTGACTTATTTTTATGTCTGTATTGTATTCTTTGGAAATCCCTTGTTAATGTAGTAGGCATGGCAGGTGACCACCGAGAGAGTTGCTGATGGACACTCTGTGGGTTTGCAAAGTGCAAGCCTAAAAGACTAAGAGATGAGAAATGTATTGCTATTTGTGAATTTATGTTTTATCTCACTTCACTTGAAAATTTATGAGTAGTGTGGCTTAAGGGTGCTGGAGTTGTGTGTTCCAGGGCTTGCCCCTACTGATAACACCCTTGTTGGCGTGAAAGTGCAATGCAAATTATGACAGTTACAACCTTCTGTTTTGTTTAACCTGTCAGTAGATTTCCTGGCTCAGTGCTGAGGGCAATGGTGTGTTCAGCTAGTCCATATTCGCCTAAACTTAAAAGGTCAGGTTTCTACAGGCAAGTCTAGTCAAAGCCTAATTGATGAGGAGGGCAGAGAGACAGAATTTACTGTTCTGTTGGCTAGTTTCATATCGTTAGGTTGTCCTGAAAGCATCAGGCAGTCACAGCCCCTTTCATGTAAGTGCTGACCCTAGACAGGAGCTGACAATCAAAGGAGGCAGCCACAGGAACCAGTGCAAGTAGGCTATTGATTTTTCAGTTAGGTCTAAGTAGTTTGTAGTATGGGTAATGGGTGACAGAGGCAGGTATGTCATTATCAATGAGCTCCAGAACAGTCGCCACAACCCTCTCTCATATTTCCTTCAGCCCTGACAGTATACTTCCAGGGCCGGTCAATAAATCGCCCAACCCTTAACTGACAAGTGACTTGGAGGTTTAGGTTGAGGGGTGGAAGTTACAGAGCTAAACTCCTCTACTTGACCACGTACTGGATCTCAGAATTAGTAATTATGTTGTAAGTTTTGGAAATTTTGATTTGTAAAATTCTGTGCAACTCAGTAGAGTTTACTTTTAAGCATTTGAGAATTCAAAAAGCATTTTTACTTTGTTTAGAAATTAAGAAATGAGCAGATTATTTGTAAAGATAATCTGCAAGCACAATTAGGTTATTATTGCATGGTTTTGCTTTTAATTTAGACTAGATCCTTACTTATTCATGATAACTCTGAACTTATAAAAGTTCAGTAGTTAGAAATTGCCCCTAAAGATCCTTTAGAAATCCTAATTTCTTCTGAAATGTTTCTACTGCAGTAGAAAAAAACCCCGAACCATTTGTAAATGTGATGTATTAGACACTAAGCAGTTACTATTTGACCTTCAAATTTGCTTTATATTACTTTTCACAGTAAAATAGTCAGGAATTGAACATTTAATGATTAAAGTTTGATAAATTATGGTTGTTTCTGAATTTAAAAAGTGAGGCTGATACTTTTTATAAAAGCCTTTTGTATGGATATTTACACTTAAAGGTAAGTACAGTTCATATTCACTTAAACACAAAAGTGTAACAGGTTTTGATTAAAAGTACACATGTTCTAAAAGGGATATAAAATAATACAAGAAATATTTAAATTTAAGCCAACATCTACTTTGTTACAAAATTGAAGTAATATAAGGAGAAGATATTATTTATAACTAGAAAGTGGGAGTTTGGATTGTACCAGGATCCTTGCAAACTATCACATGCTTACATTTTTTTTGAAAACTTTAAACAAATTGAAATAAAACAGAAAAGTAAATGTTTTTTAAGACTTCCTTAAATGACTTATCGCTCTGATATCTTGTTTAACACTGTGATATTGTACAGAGCCGCAGTTTAAGTCTGCAGTATCATCTAGTCATGGGGCACCATGCGTGGCCACAGGAATCACTTTCATTTGTCCAGTGCAACTGAAAATACCACTGTTCGGCCCCGCTTTTTTTTTTTTTTTACGTAACCAGCAGGTTAATGCACACTGATAGTACGGATACTTAAATATTTTCTTGAGTTTGCAGTGACATGTCTGTGTGAATGCCCCTGTCTTCCTTCTTAAGAAATGGAAAAATACACAATTGAAACATAGTGAAAGATGGCTGCTATTGAAATATGACCAGTAGTTTTAAAGAAGCTTGCATGTTATGTGATTAATATTTAGAGGAATTTTATTTAGGTCTCTGGCTTTAGTCCTCCTTTGAGATTTGCAGATTCTTTAAAGCAAGATTCCTTTTGGAGTCATTGTTTTCTCCCTGTTGTTTGTTACTCATTCTCTAACCTGTCTTTTTCTGCTGGATTAGATAAAATATTTAGTGAGAATTTTGTAACCTCTATATTGTCAGCTATGTTACAGGTACAGTGTCTTTTGCTGTGTTTGAAACCTTTCCTGAATGCAGAGTTTTATAGGAATGTATAAAAAAAAAAGCTGAAGAAAGGGGGACAAATTAAATTTTCATGAAAGAAAATCCTAATCAGCAGTGACAGTGTAAGAGAAAGATGATTGCCACTTGGCCATTGTGGAGAGGCACTTAGATTTGGTGTCAGTGCTTCTGTTAATGATGACTAATGTCTTTCTTGGAGCAAGTGCATGCTCCAACATACTGCTACAGCCCAGAGAGCAGGCTCAGCAATAGGCGCCACTCAGCAAAAGCACTAGGCGTCCTAAAACAAAGGCTTCTTAATGCAATCAGTTTGACAGTCTCTATTATTAGAAGAATGCAAACATAATTCTAAGGCATTTGTCAGCACACTTTAAGTTGTTATATGTACAGTACTAAGAGGTATTATTTTAACATTAAAATGTAAAGAATCTGAGCAGTGTTAATAAGATGCGCTCCCCATTTTGTCACTTATGGGAATGGGCACACATGCTGCCATTGCACAAAATCACTGGTGTTAAGCAAGTTTTAAAGAGAGAGAAACATGCAGCAGACTTTTTTTCATACTGCATCACCGTATGTTGAATAAATGCTTTATAGCTAACAAAAAGAGAATGAATGACTCAAAAGGTCTTTTAGATCTTTTAATCTCAAATATACTGCTTACTAAAAGAAGATGACATGTGTTATTTCTTCGGTGTTCCCCCAAAGTGTAAGACCTTTCAGAAGGGCATTCGCAATGCTTGTCATATTTTTTCATATACATCTTATTGGCCTGACATGTCTTGAGGACCATGAGAACACAGATGTCATTGCATTCAGACAACGCTAATTACTCTGGGATTTTTGCAGCCTCAGTGCCTGCATGTAACTGTCGGTTATGATTGTTCATGCAGCCTACAGTGGGGACACTTTGCACGTGAAAATAGTGAGACACAAAAATTGTGAGACAAGCCTTTTAGTCCCCTATTGTTCTCCAATAGAACTTGGAAGAAAAAAATTCCTGACACATCAATTTCATTCAGTGTTTTGCATTTGAACCATGTTTTGGCAACATTTTCCTTTCTAAACTAAGTATGTTATGCTTTAGTGTTCAGTGAAATCTATTATCCATCTGTTTCTTAAGCTTTTGGTACAGTCTTCTACATCATTTTGTCTTCAAGCTTCATGGGAAATGTCTTTATGTAGTTTATAGTTTGAGAGAAGCACTAATTGTGATATGAGTCTTTCCGAAATGACATTGAGAAACAATTAATATGTATGATGTGTTGTTCTGATGTGTGATTTAATGTTTAATGAGAAGCTGCAGCAAATATGGTTAGTCTCAATGTCGGTAAGTCCAGTCGTCTTACGCTTTTAACACAGGTCAGTTCTTTTCTTTGTTTAATTTTCTCTGTAATGTTCTGGATTTCAGTTGATGATTCATGGTGTTTAGATGCTTTTGAAGTGTCAGAGGTCAAATGGTGGTCAGATGTGGGCCCTCCTTACTAAATGTGAAGACCAAATCCATGTTTTGATAGAACAGCCTAATCTGTGTTAATCACTGATGGAAAATAAAAAACTCTAGTAATGTAACTTCAAATGCTGATGAAGCAGAAATTGAAGCAGCTTGATCAAAGATGTATGATGAGATAAAACTGCAGTCTCTGCTGTACAGTTATAGTAATTATGACTAATGAACCGTCCAGTCTGGATGAAATGGCATGCCCACAGGGACTGTGTCCAATCAGTTGTGACTTACACAAGCTGAACAAACCATTGTGATGGGATTCCAAATTCTTTATTGTTAGAAGTATACCCTTCATTATTAGTTTAACTTTTGTTAGGGTGATATACAGTGGTTGGAAATTATTTAGATTTTTGTTAAATACAGAGTATAATTCTCTTTCTCTTTTCATATACTTATTTAAAACACGCATTTGGTGTGACCTCTGGTTTACCTCTTCTCTCCTAAACACATTTAGATCACTAACACCATTCTTTGACTTCCGACTTTTTCTTCTGTTGTACTACTTTTGAACACTCCCTCTTTTTAGAGCTGTTGTTTACTTTTGCCAGGGATTATTGTTCACTAAGTGGGTATTGAAGAGATGCTTTTACAATAGTAATAAGACATATGAGACAGTTACTCCGTGTAAGCACTATGGTAAGTGCTTTCTCTATGTTAACTCACAAATCCTCTCTGCAGCCCTTTGAGGTGTGGATGGAGAGAGTGAGGTGCAGAAGGTAGAGTACTTTGCCCAAGGTTACATGCCCTTATAAATGTTGAATTACCTTCCGGAGGTCAGTTATATTCTTCTAGCCCTAATGTATTTCTAAATTATTCTCACTTTCCCTTTTTCCAGCCTGGATTAGTTTTTTTTTTTTTGTTCTTACTGGTTTTCTGGCAGCTGACAAAACTGCTAGGGTATTGTAAATCTGAGGGCTCATGTGCAAGTTAGTCTAGCGTAGGTTTCCAGGTGCCTAAACTTAAATTATATTCAAGTCCCTAAACTCCCTCAATTGGTGTGTTTTTAAGTGATTAGTTCTTTCAGGGTGGAGTTTAGGAATGTGTGCTTTTGATATGAATGTATATCTAAAATGTAATAAATGCATCAATTTGATTCACTCTTAAAATTATAAAATCTTTTAAGTTGTAATAAGAATACAGTTTGTTCACTTAAAAGAAGATAAAATAGTGCTTGTAAAATAAGCTTGGTTGGTTCTCTTCTGAGATTATCTACACTGACCTTTCTTCATCCTGCCAAGTATAGCCCTAATCTTAATGATTTCTTATTCCCAGCATCTTACATACTACCTTCTAGATAGTGCTTTCCTGGTGGGTCAGACGGTAAAGCGTCTGCCTGCAATGTGGGAGACCCGGGTTCGATTCTTGGGTCGGGAAGATCCCCTGGAGAAGGAAATGGCAATCCACTCCGGCACTCTTGCCTGGAAAATCTCATGGATGGAGGAGCCTGATAGGCAACAGTCTGTGGGGTCACAAAGAGTTGGACATGACTGATCGACTTCACTTTCACTTTTAACTTTCTAGATAGTAGGTATTCAGTAACTGTTTGTGGAAAGGAGGCATCAAAGGAAGCATGGGAATTTTTCATTGATTCAGTAATTGAGTGATTCTGTCAAATACCTGCATTAATTCCAGTTTCTCTGACAAATTTTTACTTATACAGATAGAACAAAACAGGCTTTCATTATGTCATTAATCTTCAGCATTTAAAAAACTCGACCTAATCAATTTTGTTTTCCACTGACCCTCAGTCTGAAGTTTTTGTCTTTCCAGGCTGACATCCTTGCATTTATCATGTAATATCCCACAGAGAGCTTTCTTTGAACTCATATTCTAGTTATCATCAATCTCAAACAGTTTATCTTTTCATTTTTGTTGTCTTCTCTATGTCATTATCTATGTATTCTTCTCCCTTTATTACCTTAACAGTGTGAAAAGTTATTGAAAAGCAGGTATCATCTTGTTTATTTGGTGGCATTGCATGACTTGATACATAGTACATGCTCCAGAAATACCTATAGATTGGTCAGTAACTTCGGCGCCCTCCTTTTTTACCAAGTTTCTTTCCATAACCAAGGTTAGATTTTCAATGTGAGATTTCTAGAGGAAATGTTTTAAAACTCTTTTAGAACTCAATTGAAATGAGATTGACACAAACATATTGAGAGCTTATTCTGTGCCAGGCACTGTACAAAGCACTGTCATTGTCTTAATCCTGTCAATAAATGTATGAGTTATAACCTGTTATTATCCCTATCTGTGTAGTAACCAAGGCACAGAGAAATTAAATAACTGGATTAATTCTAAAGCTAGAAAGTAGCAAAACATGACTTGCGAAGATAATGACAGTTTTTTTAAAAACAGAGTTTTTTGGTATCCTTCCAATGCCATGCTCTTTCTGTTTTTAATGCCCTTTCTGCAGTTGTCTATGATGGTTTCTGAACTTCTGCTTTCCTGCAACTTAAGTGATACTTTGCAAACCTCCTTATCCTTACCTTCTCAAGATACTCCAAAGTCCTTTTCTTTCCCACTAATTTTCAGAAGAGGCGGAAGCTTGGTATATACTACTCTGAAACGTGACATGATCAGACAGTGCAGACAGATAAAGAGACCCCAGGCTTGTGTTTCTGTTTGTTTTGGTTTCCTTTTAAATTCATGGAGGACCAAATAGCAGTTGTCATTATCATCATCTTATGCAAGTTTTAAGAGACGGTTGCAGTGTAAACTGTTATGTAGTCTGGTTAGGAAATTTCCAAAGTAATATGAACTAAATCATTAGAAAAATGCTTGAAATGTAAATTTGCTTTTAAAGTGATTGGTAGTTACATCCATGGCTGTTTGTAAAAAGGAAATGGAGTTAATAAAATGCATATTTTATATTTAGGAAACATTGTGGCTTATAATGAGTCTTTATATAAAATTGAAACCACTGTGTTATCAAACAGGAAGCAGTTTACCAAATATAGTAAACTCTCAGAAGTAAACTGGCATCAATTTCAATTTCTTTTTGGATTTCAGCTTTTACGTGGAAGTTGATGGCATTCTGTTTTATAAGCACTGCAATACTTTGTGTATTTTTAAAACTCATATCCATATATTTGGCTTGGAGGAATTTAGTTATTCAAGTTCTTCCTTATTCAATAAAGGTCAATTCACATTTAACCAAAAAATTTGTCATGGTAATTACTATTTGTATTACTGAAAACATTTTAGTCTGAAATCAATATCAATTATTGATCTTCTTTGAACTTTTAAAATTTAAATTACTTTGCAGCTTTTCCTAAATAATTTAATTGGAAATCTTTAATTAGAAGAAAGTCCAATAAGATCCTAAAATAACTTTTTTGAGATGAGTCTGTTTCATTTTATGGTTTATTAAATCACATTTTATTCATTCATTAATTATTTTATACCTTTGACTCTTTCAGATATAATTTAGATATAGTAAGTTAATGGAATAGTCTCATAAAAATGCCATATGATTCTGTGATTCTTTTTACAAGTTTTTATAAGGAAATTGAAGTGACAGATTTATATAATTAGAGCATTAGTCATATTTAAAGTATTTCAAAAGAAATTTTAAGTGAAAAAATAACACAAAATCATTTCTGCTGTGATTTTACATACATTAAGCTTATGTTATATTCATGAAGAAAGACTTGAAGAGAAGGAGCAAAAGGAGCATAAAATGGAATAGTTAGAATAATAGTGGTTAACTTTTAAGGGATTTAATCTCCTTCATTATTTTATTAATATTTATTTAGCAAATTTAAATATTTATATATGCAAATAAATAACTTTGAAAATCTAATTTGTTTTAAAATAACTCAAGTTGTATAGCTTTACCATATTTTATTGTCTTTTGTATATTAAAGAATTAAACCAGGTTTCCATTATGTGCTGCTTATACTTCGCCATGTAAATTGTCAGCAGGAATTACCTTGAGAGTTGTCATATAGAAAATATACATAAAACAGTTATTCATATGCTGCTACTCTACAGTGTTGTGTGTGATCAATACGAAACATAGGCAGGGACTTCCCTGGCGGTCCAGTGGTTAAGACTGTGCTTCCACTCCTTGGGATGCTGGTGTAATCCCTGGCCGGGGAACTAAGATCCCACAAGCCCCGTGGCAGCTCCCCCGCCCCCTGGAAAACCACACATTCCTGTATTACTGGAATTCCCAGGTGGTCCAGGGGTTATAACTGTGGACTTCCACTGCAGGGGACAGGGCGTGTGTGTTCAGTCCCTGGTCGGGCATGTGCTACACAGTGTGGCCAAAAATAATTTTAAATAGTTTGAGAAAAAAATAGCCTTTTTCGCTCCTGTGATTATATGATGCTAATTGATAAGTTTTATTATTGTTAGATTGCCAAGATCTATGCTTATATACAAACTTGTAATAAGATTGAAAAAGATTACTTCCTAACAAACCCAATTCTGGGCAGCAGGGAAACAAATGAATAAGACTTAAGACATAAGACATCTTATTCATAAGAAATGAATAAGACATACTTTTGAATATCTCAGAGCTCTCAGTTAATAATATTTGTACTGTTTAAGTGTTTGAAGGCTTTAATGTATTGAATGCAGGTAAGTTTTAAGAACATGTATTGCATATTAAATGTCTATTTGCTGTTTCAGTACTTCATCTTTTTGGCTTTGTTTTGTTCTCTCTGCTTCCTGTAACTTTCACACTATGAAGTTAAGAGCTTGTCTCCTCACGTGTTGGTTAAACAGTTACTGAGAACATACAGGGCAGGGGGTGCCTACCTTCAGGGAAAATGAATATGCACTTACATTGCCATTTATCACAGCTGCCTATAGCAGTGTGCCTATACTGTCACTAACTTTGCTTCTTTCCTATTCAAGTTTGCACACAGAGTAAATGTACTTAGTGTTCAGTAAATTCCCAGAAAAATTCAAAGTTTAGATTGCAAATAGGGGGAGAAATATCCTTGGAAAACAGCCAGTGAGTACTCAGCAACAGTGAGAAGAGCTGAGGTGAGCAGACTATTATATGCTGAATGGTAGATTTGCAGACAAGGAAAACCGGCATTGAATAGCTTTGTGCATTTAAGGCCAGGCTTTCTGCAAGAGCCAAGATCTTTCTGAAGTGTATGACGAATAACTAACAGGAAAGAATTAAAAGGGGGACTGAGTGGGAAGAATAGTAGAGACTGAGGCACAGTCAGTGATGTGGAGAGTGATGAGAGCAAAGTCATTCACAGTAGAGGAAGAACAGTCAGAGAAAGATGATAATGCAACAGTCTCATTGTCAAAAGATCACATGGTGAAGGCATGGTAACCCACTCCAGGATTCTTGCCTGGAGAATCCAACGGACAGAGGAGCCTGGCAGGTACCGTCCATAGGGTTGTGGAGTCAGATTCTACCGGGGCGACTTTGCGCGTGTGTGTAGGTAGATGGATAGTGTGTGCCCCCAATCATGGTGTGTGTGCTCAGTATCTTAGTTGTGTCCAACTCTGTGCAATCCCGTGGACTGTAGTCTGCTTGGCTCCTCTGTCCATGGGATTTCTCAGGCAAGATTACTGGGGTGGGTTGCCATTTCTTCTTCCAGGGAATCTTCTGTACCCAGGAACAAACCCACATCTCTGGTATCTATGACTGTGCCACCTGGGAAACCCATATCTGTATTTATTACACATCCCTGGTGGCTCAGATGGTAAAGAATCTGCCTGCAGTGCAGGAGACCCAGGTTCCATCCCTGGGTCGGGAAGATCCCCTGGAGAAGGGAATCAGAGGAGTCCATAGGGTCACAGAATCACACTTGCCTGAGCAACTTATGAAGCTGCTCAATAAAGGAAAAATATATATCTATTAGTTTTGTATTGCTGCTGTAAAAATTACCAAAAATGTAGTGGCTTGAACAATACATGTCTCCCTGGGCTAAAATAAAGTGTTGACAGGGCTGCATTCTTTTCTAGAAGCTCTGGGGGAAGGATTTGTTTCCTTGTCTTTCCACCTTCTAGAGACCTCTCATATGCCTTGGCTCACGGCCCCCTTCTTCCACCTTCAAAGTCAGATACCACTGGTTGAGTGCCTTTTCCATCACATTCTTCTGACCTACTACCCTTCTGCCCCCTTCTTCCGCTTTGAAGGACCTCTGTAATTACATTGGGTGCACTGGATAATCTAGGTTAATCTTATTTGGAGGTCAGCTTATTATTAACCTAATTCCACCTGCAACCTTAATTCCTTTTTGTCATGTAAGAGACCATATTCCTGGGTTTCAGGTGTTAGAATGTTAACATCTTTAGGAAGGAGTGTAATTCTGCCTACCAGAGTACCATCATGGTTTAGAAAGATTTTCACCTAAAGGAATACAGTGTTATCAAATCTTTCATTATTTAGAAAAAGTTCTCATTTAGGATAGTTCTTCACTGGTTCCAGAATAACACAGTCACATCATGTTGAGTAGACTAAAAATACGAAGCTTGTGACAAAATTCTCGGGAAGAATTTTATTATTTGTAATTTGAAGTAGAAGATCCTTCTTTGTAAATTGTTATTGGAGTTTCAGGTAAAACTTACTATTGGTAACTGGTAGTTCTTTTAATTGCTAATGATTTGAATTATGACTGTAGACCTTTGTGCTGTTCTCCTTAATATCAATTTAGAGTTCTTAATGGTTGAACTGGGAAAACTCCTTGAGGCCAAAGTTGTGCTTGTGATACTCTGTAAATATGTATCATTCAGAGGTAATACTGAAATCATAGTTGGAGGTCAGTCAGTGTTACTCTTTTCCAAAAATATCCTTTATTTCATATGAAAAAGTAACTATTTATGGAAAATATTCCAAAGTCCATACTTCACTGATGTTGGCTCAGGCTTATAAGACACATGTCATATGCTTATCTCACATGAGACGCAGAACATGCTCTTTTAAAAACTTACTTGAACATATCGACCTCTAACATTTTGCCCCTTTTGTTTAGCATTTATTCATTCATATTTTCTTTGCACATATATATATATATATTTATATGGGGGTTCTAAATATATATGTGTGTATAAATATGTGTGTGCATGCTAAGTCACTTTAGTCATGTCAGACTCTTTGCGACCCCGTGGACTGTAGCCTGCCAAGCTCCTCTGTCCATGGGATTCTCCAGACAAGAATATTGAAGTGGGTTGCCATGACCTCCTCCAGGGTATAAATATGTATTAGTATATAAATGTACACTTTTTCCCCTATACCCTTTGTATACAATATGCTCCTTTATTCCTAAGTGCTTCAGTGTATAGTTTCTAGGAATAGGCATGTTATTTATATAACCAAATTAATTATCAAATTTATGAAGTTTGGCATTGTTATAATACTTTAATATGCCATCCACATTTCACTTTCGTCAGTTAACCAAATAATATTTTTCTTCCATTGTAGGATGTAGTCTAGGATTAGGCATTACATTTAATTTCTTTAGTCTCCTTTAATCTGAAACATTTCCACAGCTTTTCTTTGTTTTCTTCTCACATCAACAATTTTGGAGAATAGAGTTCCCCCCTCACTTTTTAAGAAGAATAACTTCTTTGAATTTATATACTTTTATGATTTAGGTTCAAGTTATGCATCTAGTTGGAATATTGCATAAGTCATATGTCTTTCTCAGAATTTCACATGCAGAGGTGTACAGTATCCATGTGTTCTTCAATGCTGGTTTTAATTTTGATCAGCCTGTCAGGGTGTTGTCCAATATTTACAATATATTTATTATTTTCTCCTTCACAGTTAGTAAGCAGTCTGTAGTGAGACCATGAAAATATCCTACTTCTCATCAAAATTTCTTCCCCTTAGTCTCGAAGAATCATGTCACACTAAATGAGGGAGTCTGAGATTTCAGTATGAACTCTGTGTTTAGCTGCTTACAGATAGAAATAGATATATGCAGAAATAAGTTACAGATATGTGTCTTTACATGCTGCTGCTGCTGCTGCTGCTGCTAAGTCGCTCCAGTCGTGTCCGACTCTATGCGACCCCATAGACGGCAGCCCACCAGGCTCCCCGTCCCTGGGATTCTCCAGGCAAGAACACTGGACTGGGTTGCCATTTCCTTCTCCAGCGCATGAAAGTGAAAAGTGAAAGTGAAGTCACTCAGTCATGTCCGACTCCTAGCGACCCCATGGACTACAGCCTACCAGGCTCCTCCACCCATGGGATTTTCCAGGCAAGAGTACTGGAGCGGGTTGCCATTGCCTTCTCCAGTGCATTAAAGTGAAAAGTGAAAGTGAAGTCGCTCAGTCACGTCTGACTCTTAGTGACCCCATGGACTGCAGCCCACCAGGCTCCTCCGTCCGTGTGATTTTCCAGGCAAGAGCACTGGAGTGGGCTGCCACTGCCTTCTCCGTGTCTTTACATAGGTTAGTGTATATGCATATATTTTTAGCTTTGTCTGCTGAGAGGGTCTAGAAGCAATGATACCCCAGTAGCAATGAGCATTCTCAGTTCCCAGATTTTAGTTTCTAAAGCCAGTCTCCTGTCAAAGGAACCAGGGCTCCTTAGAGAAATGGCTGATTCTCAGGCTAGGGCAAAGACTATACAAGATGAGCCTGAGCATATTGTGGTGCCCAGAAGGTAAGGGAGTGCCCACAAAGTAGAATGGGGTTATGTCAGAGGGACTTAGAGCCAAGTGTAAGAATTTCCAAAGCTGGAACAATTTGACCAACAAAACAAATAAGTAAATTAATATTAGATTATAACCTAAAGTGTAAAAATTGAGTCCATATTGATATACCTGAATACCTGAATGAATAGACAGGAAGGAAAAGAGAAATATGCCTTTCTGAAGAATTCCTTCCCTGGTGGCTCCAGAAGTTGAAGCGTCTACCTGAAATGCAGGAGACCTTGGTTTGATCCCTGGGTCAGGAAGATTCCCTGGAGAAGGAAATAGCAACCCACTCCAGTATTCTTGCCTGGAGAATCCCATGGATGGAAGAGCCTGGTGGGCTACAGTCCATGGGGTCGCAAAGAGTCGGACACGACTGAGCGACTTCACTTCAACTTGCTTCTAAAGAAAGTACACCATAACTCTGCACCCTTTGAGTGTGGGCTCTGTTTGGTAACAGTGCAGTAGGGTATGGAGAGGGTTGAGTTATTGTATGGTAGAGAACTGTCCAACATATATCTTACCCCAGTGATCCAAGTTGGCATCATTAGTGATAAGCCGTGTTGATAGCATGTATCTGAAATGGTGATTTCCGATCTCCAGATTTGAGAACAGTGTCTGGCACAGAGTGGGCTTTCAAAACAATTAATTTTTTTGAAATGAGTCAATGTGTAAATATTTTGCTTAACACATTGTCTATGATGTAAAGAAAGCTCATTTTTTTTCTTGCTACTCTAGTAAAGTAATAGTGAACATTATTTAGAAGGGTTGCTATTACCTTATGCAGTGTTACATTATTTACAAGCCTCACTGGTGGTAGAATTTTTTTTAAAGAATTTAACAATATTATGGGAAAATTAGGGTTAGAAGAACTAAGATCAGCAATGAACCTATAAAAGCCCTTTTGATTATTGTTATATTTAAAAAATATGTTGATGAGGTTTTTAAAGGAAATATCAATAGTATTTCATTTGTTGTTCAGTTGCTCAGTCGTGTCCAACTCTTTACAGCCCCAGGGACTGCATCATGGCACGTGTCCCTGTCCTTCACAATTTCCTGGAGTCTGCTCAAACTCATGTCCCCTGAGTCGGTGATGCCATCCTACCATCTCATCTCTGTCATCCCCTTTCCTGCCTTTAATCTTTTGCAGCACTTGGCTCTTCACATCAGGTGGCCAAAAATATTGTAGCTTCAGCCTTAGACTATTCAGGGTCGATATCCTTTAGGATTGACTGGTTTGATCTCCTTTCAATCCAAGGGATTCTCAACAGTCTTCTCCAGCGCCACAGTTCAAAAGATCAGTTCTTCAGCACTAGGCCTTCTTTATGGTCCAGCTCTCACATCCATACATGCCTACTGGAAAAGCCATAGCTTTAAGTAGGCAAAGTAATGTCTCTGCTTTTTAATATACTGTCTAGTTTTGTCATAGCTTTTCTTTCAAGGAGCAAATATCTTTTAATTTCATGGCTGCAGTGAGTTTGGAGTCCAATAAAATAAAGTCTGTCACTCTTTCCATTGTTTCCCCATCTATTTGACATTAAGTGATGGGACCAGATGCCATGATCTTAGTTTTTTGAAAGTTGAGTTTTAAGCCAGCTTTTTCACTGCCCTCTTTCACCTTCATCAGGAGGCTTCTTAGTTCCTCTTCACTTTTTGCCATAAGGGATGGTGTCATCTGCATATCTGAGGTTATTGATATTTCTCCCTGGAATCTTGATTCCAGCTTGTGATTCATCCAGCTTGCCATTTTGCATGGTGTACTCTGCATATAAGTTAAATAAAAGGGTGACAATATACAGCCTTGATGTACTCCTTTCCCAGTTTTGTATCAGTCTATTGTTCCATGTTCAGTTCTAAATGTTACTTCTTGACCTGCATACAGGTTTCATAAGAGGCAGGTAAGGTGGTATAGTATTCCCATCTCTTTATGAGTTTGCCGGTTTGTTGTGATCCACATAGCCAACGGCTTAAGTGCAGTCAGTGAAGCAGAAGTAGATTTTTTTCTGGAATTCTGTTCTTTTTGTATGACCCAACGGGTGTTGGCAATTTGATCTCTGATTCCTCTGCCTTTTGTAAATCCAGCTCATTTCATATTTCTTTAGTTATGATTGATTCTATGTTGTTAATTTCCATTTACCATTCTTCATTTGCTAAAAACATTTTAGGATTTCTCATGTCTGTGGTTTCATTAGATGCTAATAATTCTCTTCTTTTTAGGGAGTAGAAAATAAGCAAAATTTGGAGTATATTTTTGGTCTAATATTTTAGCAGATTATTAAATTCTGATTTCTGTCCTAGCTTTTGTAATTCTTGTCTTTCTGATCATATTTCCTAGAGTTTGCGTCCTTGCTCCAGCTAAGTGCCAAAAATGCCAAGAAATTTGAACCTTCAAGATTTATTTTAGTATTTGAAAAGGGATGTGGGGAAACCTCCCTTTAATCAAACTACCTGTGCTTATTTTTCTTCCTCCATTTTGTTCCCCCTCTTTTTTCCCTGTCAAAGCCACAGTTTAGAGTCTTGGTTCTACCATAACATCTTCTTAGCAAGATACTATTCTTCCTCATCCTCTGTCATGCACATCTCTGCTAAGGCACCAGCTGGATGTCAGTCTGAAGGTCCTGCCTTTCTGTTACATGTATCTTGTTATTCATTCCACAAATATGCTGAATATACAGCCACTAACAAGTCAGCTAATGGTGAACTTTTGATAATTTCCTGTAAAAATTATATAAATGTGAAGTTCATTGTCAAAGGGACAGACATTTCTTTTAAAATTAGGGCAGCTTACTAGGGGCTTTGGCAAGTGCGTCTGTGTATATATAATTGTAGGGTACACAATTATTAGCATGGTGACAGACATGATGTTATTAACTTTCTGACTTTATTTCTTTGGATCTTAGTACAAACTACTTTCTGTATCCTGTTTTTTAAACACCAAGCATGATATTAAAGATTTTAAACTTTTTTCTGGTACTTAAAATGAAATTTTGTTAGTTAAAATACCACTCTGATATAAAACATATGAGATCCTTACTGTTTGAATCCAGCTTTGCCCTCCAAGTTTTATCAATTGTTCTGATTCAATATGTTTATCCACATATATAAACTGTATATATTTAGATATTTGTTTACATATTTATTTTGTTGTAAATATTTTATAATATAACTGAATATCCATTCTTATATAAAGTCTGGATAATCCCACTGTGAGAAGCCAAGACAATGATAGAGTCTTTCAGTGAAAGAACTGTTTTCCATGTAAGGTTAATTGCCTCTTACTGAGCAGCAAATAAAGGCTTGAAGTTTTTATTTGATGCCCTAGAAACAGTAACTTATGAATGAACACCCAAATGGAAGATAACTTTTAACTCATCAAAGTTTTTGGCCAACCATCTAAAAGTAAAACATTACGTGTAGAAACTTAGTTGAAGTTGTAAAGAAGCATAAATGCACATGGAATGATTAAATTATATTTTTCTCTGATATTTACCTACTCACCACTGAGATGTACATAGTAACTAACCTGTTAGTAAAATGCTGCAGAGGAAAACAGTAGTTGATTTCTTACTTTTCATAAACTTCCAAAATAGTACTTACTACGTTTATATTCTAAATATGTTTTAATAAGTAATCCACTTTATTGAAGATACTTGTTATAGATTCTAATATTCCTGAATCCTTTTCTTGTTCTTTCTCCATAGTTGGATTTTTTTTTTTTTTAAAGTAAGTCAGCAATCCTTCAGAAGATGTTTTAGGGTATCATAAATGGAACAACTAAGTAACCCCTACAATAGAACTCATGTGTTCTTGTTATTTTTAAAACGTATGATTTATATAAAATACTTTTACCTGTCCAATTAAAGATTGTTCTTGAAATACATGATACTTAGTTTTGCCTTGTATGAAATTTTAACATAGGCGTTCACGTATTTATGAAGCCTCTAATAATATGCATGACATTTTCCTAGGAACTGAGCTCAATTTGCTAAAAAACAATTCTCTGCTGTAATAAATTACCCCAAACCAGTTTGTTTTTATTTTTGTTGACTCATTGTGTCTTTCATGGATTGAGAGGGCCTACAAGGGCTATGATAGCCATGATTCATCTTTATCCTCTGACCTTGCCTTTTAGTACCCGCCCCTCACCCTTCATTCTTAGTGATCTCAGGAATCAGAACCCCTCCTTGAAATGTGTGCTTTCTTTTCTATCATTCCTCCAAAAAGGCTTCGTTCAGAGGGATGTGGGGCAGTAGAATGGAAAACTGGTCAATTAAATTTTCACAAAAAATTTTAAAGCTATAAAACCAGTTTTCAACTAATACAATATTAAAGGTGACAGAATTATACTCAATATGATAAAATAATATAGAGACTGTGAAAAGAAGCAGAAATCAGTATAAACTGAACAATTCATATATCAAAAAGTAAAATTTTAGTTCTATTTGTAATAGAGCAGTACAGCCCTGTGATCTTGGCTTTGAAAACTGAGTAGTTTTTGAAATGTTGATGAAAGGAATATAGTATCTTAGAATAATATGTTCATTGAAGTGAAGTCACTCAATCATGTCTGACTCTTTGCGACCCCGTGGGCTGTAGCCCACCAGACTCCTCCGTCCATGGGATTCTCCAGGCAAGAATCCTGGAGTGGGTTGCCATTTCCTTCTCCAGGGGATCTTCCCGACCCAGGGATCGAACCCAGGTCTCCCACATTGCAGGCAAATGCTTTAACCTCTGAGCCACCAGGGAAGCCCAATATGTTCATTAGGAGAATATAATCATATATTTAATATATTCAAGAATAATATTCTTTATGTGTTTATTATTGGTAAATAGGTAGTTTTGATAACTTAAGCTAGTCTAGCAGATAAACTTCTAGAAAGTTGGTCTCCTATCCTGTGGAAAACATTTGCAATGCAGTAACACAGAAACTCACAGAGCTTACTTTCTTTGGAGCTATGTAACCTTGGGCAATTTAATAGAACTTTTTAAGGCTGGTTTCCTCATGTGTGTAAAATAGGTAATAGCATCTACCTTGTGGGGTTATTGAGAGAATAAAATGAGAGACTTAACGTATTACTGTCAGCACGGTGCCAGCCAGACACTGTCAGTAAACGTGTATTTGTTAAGTTATGATAAGGGCTCCAAAATGGAGGGGATTCTTTCTGAGGATGTTCTTGAAATTAACTGAATAAAGAAAGTGTTTTCAATAGCACTGTTAAATAAGTCACCAACGCTGATTTATTTTTATTTCCTTTTCATGAAGACTTGTAGCCTACACAAAGTAAGTGCCAGTTTCATTGGGATCTTCATCTCTCCTAGCACTTTCCTTTCACAGTTCCCAATTGTTTTGATAAAGAGTATGTATATTTTTGAGAGATTAAAGTTGGAGGTACATTCTGGATTTCATTTCACTTTAGATGTTATATTTGGCACATTAAATATCTTTGATTCAGTAGGGGAATAACTGTTAATAAGTATGAACTGTAGCTCCATTTCACTGTAGAAGACACGCCAGATGGTTGAAAGTACACTTTAGAAGGGGCAGAGGCAGAAGTACTATAGGCTAAACAAAGGCTATTTGGAGATGGGGTGTGTGTGGAAGAAACCAAGAGTATGGCTGGGTAAGGAAGATGACTGCTGATTATTTGTATCCGATCCCCTGCAAAACAAAATGTATTTTTGCTTAGAGACACGTTTGTCTTACAGCAGTGTTTCCAGACATGTATAGGAAGGAATTATATTAAAAAGAAACTTTTTTTTCCCTCTATTCTCCTTAGACATTTAATGGGGAAAATATGTATGTAGAGGAGGGAGAATATAAATGTATGCTCACATTTTCCATAGGTTTACAGCATTCCACTTGTTCCCTGGCATAATAGATATGAATTGAGGAAAAAGAAGGTATAGTTTGTTTCTAAAGCTAACACTTAAAAAGCTAAAACTTAAAACGTGAGTTGAAGAAAAAGAAAGTATAAGTTGTTTCTAAAGCTAAAACTTAAAATGTGAGTGTAAATGTATTGTTAGCCTTAGAATATAATTTTATTTTCACTTTTGCTTTGCCATTTTTTTGGAAAGTTACCTGTTTAAGGAAGCAATTCATTTGTGTTCTGGAGTTGATGAATTTAAGAGAGCCACATTTTAATCCTTGATTCCCTGAGGATTTTCTTTCACAATACCTTTCTCCTTTAAGTCCCTAAAACTACAGTCCTTTTGAGTGAATAGGGGCTATTTTATACACCACCCTGCTCCCAATCCAATTAAAGTTTCCATAATAGATGGATTAGGGAAAGTTTACTTCTTAGCAGAAATAAAGCTTTAGAAAAATGGTGCCCAGATAGCAAGGGGGAATGTGAGGGAAAGCGGAGAAAATTAAGGAGATAATGGTCAGTAATCTTAACTTGTCTGATGTTTGCGCTGTTCAAAATATATCGGACTTTTAAACTAAGGGGGACAATGCTTCAGATTCTTTAACCATTTTGTTGCTGAAGTTTGGCTGTCTCTTCAATTTTCTTCACTTTTGCTTTTGTTATCTGCATCTTGGGCAAATATGTCTAATCCTTTACTTCAAGTGTCTGTGTGTTTTGTCGAATTTTCTTTTCTTTTTTTTCTTCTTTCTAAGTGTGAGTGATAGTGTTGGAAGGAGGTTAGGGAATGGAAAAGTTAATCTGGATAACAATCTACTTGCATAATTATGTAAAAAAATAACCTAATAACAGTGAGTATACTTCAGGTCTCATTTTTAAGTGTGTATTTGTATATTTGTATTTCAGAAATTAAATAATTTGTTTAAAAATACTTTACAAGTATTCTTTGGTAAATTTTGTTTCTGTTAGGCTCTAATAGACCAAACCAATATATTTGAATATGGTGATTTACTTGGACAAAATTAATAAAATATAAATTCAGAATTGTTTTTGTTGTTGTTTAGATATTACCTGTCTTTACAAGTTGGTGGAGTTTTTACTTCAACTCTCTCAACCTAAACTTTGGAAGATTTTAGTTGCTTGGGGAAATCTGTTTTGTTTTGTTTTTTAAATCGATAACCAACACATATTAGCCAAAACAAAGAGTTAGCCAGAGAAATACTACCTTTAGAGCAGTTAAGTCAGGTATTTCCAAGTCTATGAAACAATAAGGAGTCATTAAAAAACAAAAAAACAAAAGTATTTACTATGTTGTTATTTCTAAATTGGCCCTAGAACTTTCCTTTTGCAAGAATACTGGATTGTGGTAAGGCTAAATGTTTAATGAGTCTCTATGTTAAAGGCTACACTTATCTTCCAATTAACCCCAAGACCACTCTGGCATTTTTTGTAAATCCACAGAAGTATTTTGAGTGAGGCCTAAAGGGTAAGCTGCAGGCTGCCTGTGAAAAATGTAAAAAGACTAACCTGCTAACAAACCCTGTGCAATGGGACAAAGAAAGTTTAATCCGTATTATGGTAAATGCAGGCTTAGTGTCCCCAAAGGCCTTTGCAGAGTGGAGCAAAACAAAGAAGGGGCAGCGCCAATAAAAATCCAGTGCTTTTATTTTTATACACAAAATTGTTGCCAAAAACCTGATAATAGCATTAAGAAAAGGTTTGAATGGTGGTTTTAAATATGATACTAAACATTGTATTTGTTCACCAATTGAATGCAGTTTGTTGTACATAAAGAAGCTAAAAGTAACATGTGCAGCGTGGCCATGTTAATATTGCTAAAGAAACCTTTAGTTGAATAGTATGATTTTGGAGTTTTATTTCAGTCATAACATCGCAATAGTATTCCTTTTGCAAAGTATGTAAATACATCTTGTATATGAAGAATGGGGATTAAAAAGACTTCTTTTCTCAAGCTTTAACTGTAATCATTGTTTTATGCCTTCAGAACTTTTGGGATACATATGCTGTTTATGGTTATATTTGCATCTTATAATGGGTAGGAATAAAGAAAACAGAAATTTTTTTCCTTTTCAAATTAACGTTTCCCTCAAAAGGGTTATCTCTGAATTTTGGAAAGCCTAAATTTTATAACACTCAAAAATTAAGGATCTGGGTTATTTTTACTCTAGGTAGGTAACAGAATCATGAATAACTGTCCCAAAGTGAGTTTAGAGAATTTGGTTTCATTATTTAATCACATTTAACTGACTCCCTTAATGAAACCTTAAAGTGAGTTCTAATCTAACACCTCAAATTTGAAATGAAATGTTTGCAGTCTTAACCATTATTCAGATCATATATACCTATTAAAAAGCTTAAAAGAGTTTGAGGTTATATAGCAGAAAATTCTCATTCATTATCTAATATAGGGTTAGGTAGTAAATTCTTTAAAAAAAAAAGTAAAATACCATGTGTAGAATTTTGAAGTGTAGTAAAATAATTCAGATGAACTTAATAATATTATCAGATATTGTGAAGGACAAAAAATTTCAGGAGATGTTCTGAGATTATAGCTGGGAGATCTTAGAATATTTGAACATATTTTATGACTGCTTTGTAACATTCTTTTGACTGAATTTTTGTGATTATTTTTAAATAGTATATTTCATATATAAGCCTCATTTTCTGAAATGAGTAAGCATTCTTTTTAGCAATTATGATATGTTAATTGAGATATTAATAAAGATACTAACAATTCCTTTTATTATGAAGTCCTTGGCATTTTTTAAGGGCTTTCACAAGCTTAATTTTGTTAATACCTTGCAGCTCTCTGAGGTCTGTGGAACAGGCATTAATATTCCCTATTTTACAGATAAGGAGATTGAGACTTTGTGACCTTAAGCAACTTCATGGCATCATGTAGGTAACAAGCTTGTGCAATTTGAACTCAAATCTAGGATAGTGACTTGAAATTCTGTACGACTTCTCAAAGTACCAAATTGATGCCATGTCAAAGTATGTCACAGTTTCTTCTTTGCCTCCTCCGTTCTCTCCCCTGTCTCCTCCCTCGTCCCCTCCTTCTCCCTTTCCTCTCCTTTACCTTCCAGCTGTTTAGAACATTTTATGTTCACAGAAAGGAATTTATAATGATGAAAAGATAATATGATATTTTAAATGGATATTATAATGCATATGAGCTCTGCTTTGACTTGATACATATATATATGTATAAGATACATATACATATATATGTATAAACACACAGATGCCAATTTTAGAAATCAAATAATTATTGAGAATCGGGCCCTTATGTTGTAGACCTTGGAAATCCAACAGTGAGTAAGATAGATGCTGTTCTTCTTAGTGATACAGAGCTTATACTCCAACCATGGGTGATCAGTTAGCAATTTCAGTATATTACTGTCAATGTTATGGTAGGGGTGATGTGGATGTATATATCCTGTTGTGTATATTTTGGGGGGACAGGAGGAAGGAGTTCATGGAAGATTTCATTGAAGAAGTGACATTTAAACTGTGAACTGGAGGATGACCAGGAATCTCCTAGATAAATGAGGAAAGTACATTCAGATTCCGGGAAGTATACCCATTTGAGAGAACATTGAGATGGTTGAGATGGAGAAACAGAATCATAGTTGTGGTTGGAGCTTAGGGTGTAGGAGTAGGTGGTTGGAGATGAAGATGGATGTATAGACAGATGTTGGTTAAGGAACTATTCCAAGCTCAGTGAGCAACCACTGAAAAATTTTAGGCTGGTAACTAACCCAATCAGATATATTTATTTAAAAGGTTAATTGAGATTGATATTTGTACTTTAAGCTTTTTCTTTAATTTACAGAGATCCTTTTGTATTATCTTTAAAACATAAGAATACATATTAATATATAGTAGATATATTCATTGCCCTTTTACTATATAAATGGTATTTATTGAGATACTCTTTTAATAAAATATGACACTTCAAAAGATTAGGGCATGTCTGAGCATTTTGAAGTGATTGATATGCTTGCTAAATAAGAAATTAATTATTTGTAGTGTTTCTACTGTGAAAACCCTTTCTAGAGAAGCAGTCACAGATATGGTGACCATACATGTCTAATTTTCTAGAATTGATCCAGTTGTTTCTAGAGTCCAAATATTTCTAGAATTTAAGTATTTTTTCTTGTAGTCGGATGATTCATCAAATGATATTTTCCCAATTTCTAGTTCAGAAAGCGTTTACCATACATAAAAGTTTCTGTGATCACCTTGAATTTTTAAAAAGAAACAAATGATTATTTTTATATCTTATGTTTCAAGAGAATATTTGTTAAAACAGATGAGTGGATAAGTGAAGCTACATTTCATTTTGTCTGAACAAAATGAAAAGGAGGGAGCATGGCAAATTTCATTCACATAACTGGCAATGGATAGTATCTCTTTTCTAGGTGTGAAACGTTATTCTTAGACATTAAACAAATTCAGAATGTATCCCCTAGTGCAAGCTGCATGCTGGCAACAAGATATAGGAGTTCAATGTGTATACAGAGATAAGAATGACATGTAATTTGTGTTAGAATTTGACTGTTAATTGTGTATAAAGCTGGCTGTTTTGAGTCCAAACATTTGGCAGGGTTGTTAATTGGGGAAAAGAGAAGAAGTTTGAATAAAATTACATGTAGAAAAGATAGACATTTACATAATTAGCAAAGTCCTTTCAATTAATAAGTATGCGTCATTTTTTTGGAGCCTTGGCAGGTTAGTACTTTCATTTGTTTTTGATGAAACCAATGGCAATTTATTTGCATTGTGGTGTTTTTAGTGGCAAGACTCAGTGTAATTTTTGTCTAATTTTTTTAATACCACAAGGTATCTTGAACATTCTTAAAGTTTTCTGTGAAACTTAAAAAATTTGTTTTTATATGATTATGACTACGTCAATATCAAATTTATAGTTAACTGGAATGGAAATTCTGAAAAGATTGGGTAACTTCAAATTATAATTTTTTTGATTCTGCATTTGTCTTTTAAGGACACCCTTAGCTGCTTGTTATAGAAAATAGGAACTGTCTCAGCTTCATTTCCTTATAAATTTTGTCATTGCTTTATAAGGATGGGCTTATGTATGATTTGGTCATAATAGGCATTGTAAGGGTTTATCACAATATCTGGTGCACAGATAACTACTCAATGACGATACCTCAAATGAAGGAAAAAGTAATGACAGTAATAGGAAAGAATACTTATAATACATTATGTGCTAGGAGTTATGTATGTTAACTCATTTAATTCGTTCAGGTGCAATTATATTTAGTATTTTACAGTTAAAGAAAGTAAGGTCCTGTGAAATTATGAGTAATTTCCCCTAAAATTGCTAGTCATTTTGACCCCAGGCAGTCTGATTCTAGAATTCATTCTCGGTTCTGTTGCTTACAGGGCCATCTCAGTTGGGGAATGGGCCTCCTCAGTTGGAGGAACTGTCTGGAAACACCTTTGGAAGGGAGGCAGTGAATAAATTTATTAAGATTTATTTCCAAAGTAAAGAGTTGGTTTAAAAGTACTACAGATGGTACAATACCATTGTAAAAATGCAGTGGATTATTCAGCCAAAATAATATATGCTTTATTGACTGATTTTGAAAAATGTAAGTAGAAATAACAAAAAAGTTAAACATCTTAAATTCTTATCTTTTGCAAAGTAGTTTATCCTGTCCTCAGTGTATATTTTTCTCCTTAGAGATGTTTTTCAAAGAAGAGTAAAGATCTATATTATGAAAAAAGGAATGGTTTAGATAAAAATAGTTTCAGAGACATATTTTAAGAAAACATTTAAGAAGACAAGACTCTGAAAAGACGTCATGGTTCCCAGCCTAAAAGACATATTCTCACACACACACATACACACACACACACACTTTCCTAGAAGGTAATGCTGGCAATTAAATAAAATTTGGGCCAGTAAGATATAGGTGGAAGTTGCTGCCTTGGAGTTCTAGGAAAGCATTTTACTGGAGGCACTGGAGTTCATTCAGTTTTGCCATTTGCTCTTGTCCTTTTTCTTTGTATCCCTCCCTAAAACTTAAACGTTGGAACAACTCAGGAAAAGCAGAAACCTTAAGCTGTGCATTAATGTGCTCCCTTTGGATTACCTTTGTTTTGTTACTTGACAAGAAAGAGAAAGTCCCTAATTTGCTTAAAGTAATTTTAGTTAGATTTCATGTGTGTGTTCAGTCGCTGAGTCATTTCTGACTCTCTTCAACCCTATGGGCCACAACCTGCCAGACTCTTCTGTCCATGGTGTTTTCTCAGGCATGAATACTTGAGTGGGTTGCCATTTCCTTCTCTGGGGGATCTTCATCTCCTGCATTGATGGGCAGATTCTTTACCACTGAGCCATGGGGGAAGCCCAAATTTTACCTGGTAGCCAAGTGTAACTGTACTTGACTGAGCCACCATTTTGTTAAATTATCATTATGATTTCCCATGTTTTGTATTAGCAGTAGTAAGTTTATACTGAAAATCAGAAAACTAACTTTATTTACTAGTACATGTATCTGGTTAAAACTTTTTGTTTTTAATTAGAAAAAAGCTAATTGGATGCTAATGGCTTTACAGTGTTGTGTTGGTTCTCTGCTGTACTTGGCTGTATGTATACGTGCATGTGCCCTTTTTGTGTGTCCCTCTCATCCACCCTGCCCCGTCCCTTCCCTCTAGATCATCACAGAGCATCCAGCTGAGCTCCCTGTTATACACCAGCTTCCCACTAGGTTTCCCTGGTTAAAACTTTTAGAGCAACAAAATAGCTTTAAATTCGGGTTAGTGCTCTCTCATTTCTAAGCAGGATACTCTGTAAAGTTGATTTTGCTGATACAGAGTCCCTCTTCCCAGGTTGTTGGGCTATATCTTCTGTTAGACAGTTGCACTAATTTATATAGCTCATGTGCATCACTGGGTTGGATGATAACATTTTAAAAGGAAAAGCATTTTTAGGAAAGTGTAAGTTGCTATTTGAATAATGAATGTTATAAACAGTCTTGTAACTACTTATTGTTGCCCTACTTTGCAGCTACAAGATTAAGCTAGGCTATTTTGTAAAGCCTGACAGCATGCCTGAGAATCTTCTGTTTCATTGCTTTTTAAAATGTGGTTCACATGGGTCAGAATTGCCATCATCAAAAAACCTACAAACAGTAAATGCTGGAGACGGTATGGAGAAAAGGGAGCCCTCTTGCCAAATTTGCAGTTTGCGAATGCAAATTGTTAGAGCCACTGTGGAGCACAGTATGGAGATTCCTTTAAAAACTAGGAATAAAACTACCATGTGATTCAGCAGGTCCGCTAGCGGGCATTTACACCTGAGGAACCTGTAACTGAGAAGCACACAGGGACTGCATTGTTCACCACAGCGTTGCTTGCAATAGCTAGGACTGAAGCAGCCTCCAGGTCCATTGACAGATGAGCAGATAAAGAGGTTGTGGTATGCACACACAATGGAATGTTACCTCACCATGAAAAGGAACACTTTTGACTCAGTTCTAATGAGGTGGATGAACCTAGAGTCTATTATATAGAGTGAAATAAGTCAGAACGAGAAAAAAGATACTGTATGTGAACACATGTTTATGGCATCTGGAAAGATGGCACCGATGGACCTGTTTGCAGGGCAGCAGTGGACACACAGACGCAGAGAGCAGATTTACGGACGTGGGGGAGGGAGAGGATGGTGCGGACTGAGAGAGCAGCACTGAAACGTGTGCGTTACCATATGCAAAATGGACAGCCAGTGCGGATTTGCTGCGGATGTGAGAGGCTCAGGTTCAGGGCTGACAAACTAGAGGGATGGGGAGGGAGATGGGACAGCCAGCGCAGATTTGCTGATGATGTGAGGGGCTCAGGTTCAGGGCTGACAAACTAGAGGGATGGGGAGGGAGATGGGACAGCCAGTGCGGATTTGCTGCTAATGTGAGAGGCTCAGGTTCAGGGCTGACAAACTAGAGGGATGGGGAGGGAGATGGGACAGCCAGCGCAGATTTGCTGATGATGTGAGGGGCTCAGGTTCAGGGCTGACAAACTAGGGGGCTGGGGAGGGAGATGGGACAGCCAGCGCAGATTTGCTGATGATGTGAGGGGCTCAGGTTCAGGGCTGACAAACTAGGGGAATGGGGAGGGAGATGGGACAGCCAGCGCAGATTTGCTGATGATGTGAGGGGTTCAGGTTCAGGGCTGACAAACTAGAGGGATGGGGAGGGAGATGGGACAGCCAGTGCGGATTTGCTGCTAATGTGAGAGGCTCAGGTTCAGGGCTGACAAACTAGAGGGATGGGGAGGGAGATGGGACAGCCAGCGCAGATTTGCTGATGATGTGAGGGGCTCAGGTTCAGGGCTGACAAACTAGGGGGCTGGGGAGGGAGATGGGACAGCCAGCGCAGATTTGCTGATGATGTGAGGGGTCAGGTTCAGGGCTGACAAACTAGGGGGATGGGGAGGGAGGTGTAAGAGGGAGGGGACATATGTACACCTATGACTGATTCATGCTGATGTTTGGCAGAAACCAACACAGTATTGTAAAGCAATTATTATCCAATTATAAATAGTTTTAAAAAAAAAAAAATTTTAGAATTGTTGTTAAGCATACTAATAACATTATAGTAGATTTTAAGAATACAAAAATAATTCTCAGTTTGTGTATTAAAATATCTATTAAACCTAGAATATTTGATACTCATTTTCAAGAGACAGGAAATATGGAAAAAGAAATGTTAGCAATGATTTAAACTATATTTAATGTGCTTCAAATGACATAAAAATCTTCTTAAAAAATATAAAATTAGAAAAAGCATTTAAAATAATAAATCAGTACCCTTAAAGTATATAAATATTTTCATTCCTTTGTTGATACTGAACTGATATTCCAAAGATATTTTTAGATATTTTCATTTCTGATAAAATACACATCCAATAGTGGTAAAATAATCTTGAATGATCTTCTCAGCAATATCTTCTTTACTTTCCCTTTATGAATTTTTATTTATATATATATATAATATATATATATATATATATCAGTTTCTGTTTTCCAGATCATTTAGCATGTTGAATGGTATTCAAGCCAAATTAACTTGCAGTATTCTTACTTTGGGCTGGAATTGTACCACAGAATTACTGCCACTTCCCACTAACTAGAGCAGATACCTCTTAACAAAACCAGGTTGATGTTGTAAATTTTCTTTCAGATAGGTAAGACTACAGACATTTAGTTAGATTTAGAACTAATGTTGCAGGTTTATTTCAGAATGTTTCCAATTTTCAGAGAGAGGGAATTAGAACTCTGTTTTGGACTGCATAAGGACTGCAGTCTAACACAAAAACTGGCAAATAAAAACCAGAAGTTGCCTTATAAATGAGCATTATTAAAGTAAAATAATTATGGTTAAAGAATCTGCCTGCAGTGCAGGAGGCCGGGATTTGATCCCTGGGTTGGGAAGATCCCCTGGAGGAGGGCATGGCAACCCACTCTAGAATTCCTGCCTGGCGAATCCCCATGGACAGAGGAGCCTGGCGGGCTATACAGTCCATGGGGTTCCTAAGAACAGGACACAATTGAGCAACTAAGCACACAACAGATTGCAGATGAAAAGGTTCAGAGATGTTAGCAAGTTACTCATGGTCAGAGCCAGGACATGGTAGAGCCAAAATTTAAACCTAGGCAGTTTGTTCCAGAGCCCATACATTTGAAAAATAATTCACTTAATTCTTTTTAATGTTGATGAAGCTTAGCTTGTATTGAAATATAACATACAGAAAAGTGCAGATAATTGTTCCACTTGCTGACTTTTTGCACACAGACACATGAAGCCAACAGCCAGAATAGGAAACGAACATCACCAGCATCAAAAGCCCTTTTTGTGCCCTCTGCCACTACTGTGATTGGAGCGCTGGGAGAGTTTCAAGTGAATTGGTTATTCAGCTTTCTGTCCCAAATAATTTTTTTCATATTTTGCTAAAATAATGTAGTTTCCTACATAGAACAAAATAACATACTACCCAACAAGATTACTAATATTTCTTATTGCCTCATACCTAACCTATATTTGAATGTATCATTCTGTCCCCAAAGTATTCTTTATAACTTGTTTGCCTAAATTAGGACTGTATATTGTATCTGGTTATACAAAGTCTGAAGTCTTTATTCTACAACAGTTCTTTATTCATGACACTTACTTGTTGAGGAGACTAGGGCATTTGTGCTATAGAATGTCCCACCCATTTATCAATTTGCTTTCTTGTAGTTATTATTTAGCTTGTTCTTCTATTCTTTGTAATTCTGTAAACTAGAAGTTAAGTATAAAGGATTAATTACATATTTTTTGGGGAAAGTATACCATAGGTCCCATCATGGCATCTGGTCCCATCACTTCATGGCAGATAGATGGGGAAACAGTGGAAACAGTGTCAGACTTTATTTTGGGGGGCTCCAGAATCACTGCAGATGGTGATTGCAGCCATGAAATTAAAAGACGCTTACTCCTTGGAAGGAAAGTTGTGACCAACCTAGATAGCATATTGAAAAGCAGAGATATTACTTTGCCAACAAAGGTCCATCTAGTCAAGGCTGTGGTTTTTCCAGTGGTCATGTATGGATATGAGAGTTGGATTGTGAAGAAAGCTAAGCACTGAAGAATTGTTGCTTTTGAACTGTGGTGTTGGAGAAGACTCTTGAGAGTCCGTTGGACTGCAAGGAGATCCAACCAGTCCATCCTAAAGGAGAGCAGTCCTGATGTTCATTGGAAGGAGTGATGCTGAAGCTGAAACTCCAATACTTTGGCCACCTCATGCGAAGAGTTGACTCATTGGAAAAGACTCTGATGCTGGGAGGGATTGGGGACAGGAGGAGAAGATCACGACAGAGGATGAGATGGCTGGATGGCATCACCAACTTGATGGGCGTGAGTTTGAGTGAACTCCGGGAGTTGGTGATGGACAGGGAGGCCTGGCGTGCTGTGTCTCATGGGGTCATAAAGAGTCGGACACCACTGAGTGAACTGAACTGAACTGACAGCATAGTTAGGACTTCCCTGGTAGCTCAGAGGTTAAAGAGTCTGCCTCCAATGCGGGAGACCCGGGTTCGATCTCTGGGTCGGAAAGATCCCCTGGAGAAGAAAATGGTAACCCACTCCAGTATTCTTGCCTGGAGAATTTCATGGATGGAGAAGCCTGGTAGGCTACAGTCCACGGGGTTGCAGAGTAGGGCACAACTGTGCGACTTCACTCACTATAGCATAGGTGAGGGTTTCCATGGTGGCTCATTGGTAAAGAATCCGCCTGCCTATGCAGGACATGCAGATTCGATCCCTGGGTCTGGAGGATCTCCTGAGGAGGAAAAGGCAACCCACTCCAGTATTCTTCCCTGAGAAATCTCATGGACAGAAGATTCTGGCAGGCTACAGTCCATGGGATCACAAAAGAGTCAGACACAACTGAGCAATAAACCACAGCATAGCATAGGTGATGGGACTCATGTTGGAACACATGAAGAAATACATAGTGTCTCCAGACCCACCCTCAGTCTTTAGCCCCTAACTGTACCACTTCCATGAAACTGTTGGAGTAATATTTGTTCTCTGATAACTCGGTAAAGAATCCGCCTGCATGCAGGAGACCTGGGTTTGATCCCTGGGTTGGGAAGATTCCCTGGAGAAGGGAAAGGCTACCCAATCCAGTATTCTGCCCCTGGAGAATTCCATAGCCTACAGTCCATGGGGTTGCAAAGAGTCAGACACAACTGAGCGACTTTCACTTCACTTTGATATTTGTCTTAGGGATAAAACTATTTTATATTTTAAAGAATATTAAAAGGTATTTTCCACCTTCAGTTTAGAATAATGTTGTTTTTGAAGTTCTCCAAATTATGGACCAAAGCATTACTCAGCTAACAGTTTTGTTTAAATAATGGTTTTTTTTTTTAAATCATTAAGTTGGGAATTGCTATCTACAAAAATGGTCATTAACATTTGTCCTTCTTCAAATGGTAATATTACATGTATATTTCAATGTAGAAAGAGAACAAACAAGGGAAGGGAAAATTTAGAGAGATGAATTAAACAGTTAAGAATAGATGAAAGGAATATAAAAATTTAAAACCATTTTATTTAACTATTAAAACATTGAAATATAAAGTGTTAAAATTGTTTTAAAGTGATCATATTTTGCTACTTACCATTAATTACATGAAACATTAAGGTTTTAAAAATAGGCGTTTATAAGTTTGTTACAGTTTTATTACACTGATTTTGTCAGCACTGGAGCAAAACCTCTGCCACGTAAGTTGGAGTTCTCATTAAGCAGCTGATTTGCCTGAATTCTCATTAAATTGATGAACTCATTTGCTTACAGGGATTGGCATCTGATACGGTTCAAGGATGTTTAGAGATTGAAATCAAAATTGTTGAATACATAGTCTTAATTATTGATTCCTTTGTAATTTTCATATGCTAAATAGCAAAAAGTTATTAATTCCTCCCTGTCCTTAAAAGAAAAATACACATTTGATGTATCTAATATGAACTTTATAGTATGTTGTCAGTTCTTTGTAGAAAGTAAGTATTGAATCACTGTAGCCTATTGATATTATAATTTATAGAAAATTTGTGTTAGTTTACAGAAAACAAGGATTATTCCTGGAGAACATAATGTAACTATGACTTGTAATTTATGCCTAACTTGACTGATATCTTAAAAATTGTCTACTAACACAGGCAGTGTGAAATCACGCAAAAAAAAAAAAAAAGAACTTACTTATGCTGTTGCTACTGCTGCTAAGTTGCTTCAGTCTTGACAGACTCTGTGCGACCCCATAGACGGCAGCCTACCAGGCTCCTCCGTCCCTGGGATTTTCCAGGCAAGAACACTGGAGTGGGTTGCCATTTCATTATTTATTTATGGGGAACATTTAATTATGTTCTATAAAGTCTTAAATGTAAACAAAAATTGATACCTGTTCTTAATTCTGTTAATCTGTTTTTAATTCTGGAATACCAAAACATTGAGTAAACAATACTATAAAATGTAATAACTTTGTAATTGTCATATATGATTTTTGTGTAAATTTTACAGTGAAGCAATTTGCTGGATAAAAAGGAACTTTTTTAAAGCAACAGTGTAAGAAAATAGATTTATAAGTATATTGCAGGTATTTCTTTCATATTAAAGATAAGTTTTATTCTTAGAAAGTAGCATAGCTTCAGGGCTTGTAATTTTTTTCTACAGTCAGAGAACATTTTTTCAGGATGATTGGGAGATAATATCCAATGACCTTTATTATCTGATTAATTTTTCCAGGATTTACTGTAATTAATTTTTAGTCAATTGTTGAGCATTCACATTCACAAATAGAAGGTACCCATCCAAATTAGTGGAAATTTTTTTCCTCCACAAATAGATATCTGTTTCCCTCTACTAGTTTCAGAACTATTAGAATTCATTTAATAAGGATTTGCTATAATGTATAGAAAAATATATAATTTTAACAGTTTTACTTCTTGAAAAGCACAGAATAATTATATATTTGTTCTGTTCAAAATGGCATAGTTTTAAAATCTTAAATCATTATGTCTATTTTATGTATATATCTATTCTCTTTCTACTTAATATGACAGTTATAGACTTCTTCACTAATAGGGCTTGCATTTCAAGATAAGGCTGCATGTAAACAAATTAACTTTTAAAAATAGAGAGCAATTTCATCTGTAATAATGTACCAATTCATAAATTATCAGTGGTATTTTTTTCTTAAAGATAAATGACCCGTCATCCAACACATATTATTAGGTAGTCTAGATGTCTTTGTGTTCTGGGAGATAAGGCTCTTGTATTATTATACCCTAATAAAATGAGTTAATGTTTTAGTATTATCGATAAAAGAGCAGTTGGATATATTTAATAACCGAACTGAGAAACACTTAATTTTCGTTGTCTGTAGCAATATAACACAAATTCTCCTGTAAAACAAATTGCACTTTTGGAATATATTTTAATGTGTATTCAACAAAGGAGAAAATGAGGTGATTGAAGTTCAATTTGTAGCATGTTATTAACCATTTCCGCTTGACTAGATGAGTAAAAGGATAATGGATGAGGGTTTTATTATTACCTTTCTACTAAAATGAAGTGGTATAAAAGATAAGGTGATGAGATTAATGAACATAGGGTAAAGGAGTAATCAATCAAGCTCCAAGAATGGCAGTACCCTATAAGATCTGTAAGAGCACTCCTTATAGAATAGTCCACTTTATCTATTCTAGTTTTTACTAAAACTGTGGAAGACTAACAGTTGTTGCTGGAAGACAGAGCTAAAACTAACAAGATACTGCTTAATCAAACATGAATGAAGTTTTGTACTTAGTTTTAAATGGCATACATAGTAGAGATCTAGCATAGCATCTGAATTTATTACATTGAGAGCTGAAAAGGGTAGCTGTTGAGTCCATGTGCTCTGTCTTCCTCTTTGTTGTTTTTTAATTCTGTGTCTTCTTTTAATCAATACAGTGTAAACATAAGCCCTTCTGTTGGACTGTGGTTACAGTTAAACATCGAGTTCCACTTACCCAGGTCTCCTTGTAGGTTTATATTTATTATTGATAACTTGTTGGAAAAGATTGCAGAAAGCCAAAGTAATTTTCTGGAGATTGTTGCTTTCATGACAGCGTTTATTTAGATTGTGCCCACCTGTTCATTCAACAAAATTTATTGAATGCCTACAGTATGCCAGGGATGCAAAATTTTGCAAATACAACTAAAGAAATATGGACAGTAGACTTTATCATTTAGCTTATAGTCCAGTGAGGGCTTCCCTGGTGGCTCAGATGGTAAAGCGTCTGCCTACAATGTGGGAGACCCGGGTTCCATCCCTGGGTCGGGAAGATCCCCTGGAGAAGGAAATGGCAACCCACTCCAGGACTCTTGCCTGGAAAATCGCATGGACTGAGGAGTCTGGTAGGCTCCAGTCCATGGGGTCGCAAACAGTCGGACACGACTGAGCGACTTCACTTCACTTCCAGTGAGGATAGACATACACATAAATATGTATGTCATTTGGTGATAATACCAAAAGAGAAAGATAAAAGCATAATGCATCTCTAATGACATGCTGCTTCAGAAGAGACCTGAAGGAAGTGAAGGAACAGTCCAACAGTCCGTGAGGGCAGTCCAGGGAAAGAACATTCCAGGTAGAGAGAGCAGGAAGTGCAGAGGCCTAGAGGCAAAAGGACAGTCTCCACAGCAAGGAAGCTTGGTGTTTCTGGGAAGTTAGCAAAGTAGGATTGAGTTGCAGAAAATCTAGACGAGATAGAGGTATAAAATATAGGCCAAAGTGTTTTGTTTGATTATAAGGATAAATTGCTCATCCAGCAGATATTGAGTACCTAAATCTACTCCCAGCTCTGAGAATTTACTAATGAGGACAAAGTTCTTGCTCTTATGTGGCTTCCATTCGAAAGGGGTTGAAGAAGAGAGAGAATTAGTAAGTAAATAAATAAATGAACCATAACAACAACAATAAAAAATGAGCAAGATAATTTCATTTAATACAGTGCTTTGAGGATTTAAAGCTAGATGATACAGGCTTGAGGAAAGGACATGTGGAAATTCAGATTTCACTTACGTTGCTTGTCCATTTTCTAACCTTTCTCTTGCATTCAGCTTTCTCCTCATAGGGAGGCCATGGACACAGCTTTTTGAGCCTCTCTCTCTCTGTGTCATGCTTGCCTTACATTAGCGTTATCAGGATTTAGTGAGATGCAATGTATGTAATCATCTCACTAAATCCTGATAATGCTAATGTAAGGCAAGCATGTAAAGCATCTGCCACAGGGTCTTTCTCTTTTCTGGCTCATCTAAAATCTAAAAGCAAGAAGTGTATCTTGTTTAGTAACTTGTCTTAATTCAGGTTTCCCCAGATTGAAATGCTGAGACAAAGGATCAAATTCAAATAGTTAGGGAAACTCCGGTGACACCCATAGGACAATTGGAAAATGATAGAGGAGAAAGGGAGACAGTGCTGGGTACCTGTGAAACCAGCTGCAGAAGGGGTTTCTATGGAAATTTTTGGAAACAGTGCAAAAATCTGTCACAGAATTATCCCTGCTGAGAGTTGAGGGAGCTTTGATATTTATGCACCAACTTCTGAGAAATATTCCAATTAAGTTTCCAAGTATAGGCAATACTCCCCTCAGGTACCGGGCCCTCAGGCACAGAGATGTAGATCCTGGTAGTTGGAAGTCTGCAGGAGGATATTTAAGTTCCACCGGATATGAACAGGGCCCTAATAATATCTGTTACAGTCATTAAATCTTTCTCAGGCAAACAGCGTTCCTGGGTAATTTAGTATTTGTCTCTAAAATTCATATTTTCCACATTCCTTTGATGATTCTTTTCCTAGATCACGTTCTTTCTCCTCTTATTTTCCTTAAACTTTTCTGATTCCTTAACACTCTTGCACCTTCACAGAGAATAGATGTCCTAAAGGGCTAGTAACTTTTATGTTCCATGCTTGAGGATGGGCAGTTCTCTTAAGTCATCTTCTGAATTTATATGAGCCGTGAAGAGAATAAATTACATTACCTAAGATGTATTTCTCCTTATGTCGGAACTATCTACTCAAATATTAATAACTGCTAAAATCAGCTAAGATAGTTTGTCCTGCATTTTGGAATGCAAGGCATTCATTTTTAAAATACTCTAGAAGTAAATTAGGGAATAGCAAAGATAAGATTGGTGAAAATGGGTAATGACTAAATCTAGGTATATGAATTCACTATATTCTTATCCCTGCTTTAGATGTACGTTTGAAATTGTTCATGATGAAAAGTAGAAAAAAATGTACTGATTTTAGAGCCCTCCTGTCTTAAGCTGAATGCTTACTTTAAATATGAGCTAATACTTAGTGTTTGTTTTACATGGATCTCTGTAACATCATCACTCCCACCAAGTTAACTATCTTCCTAGACAATATAAAATTCACCTCCTGGGCACAGTGTAAATTTAGCTTTTAGATCACCAAATAGATTACAGAAGAAGCATGTGTATTACTGTAAAGGTAGAGTGGCTTCCAGAACAGAGAGTCTTAATCTAAACCCTGGTTTTACAGATACATAAGCCTACCTATGTCAATAAGCCAACCATGTAGGGCAACTGGAGAGTTTTGGAAGCCTAAACAGAGTAATCACAGAAGGAATCACTGGAACTCTCTATCATGTATTGTAGGTGTACTATGTGGTGCTTAGATATGTGATATATGGCAATATGTTCTTTCTATAGAAAAGGCAACCTCCATACTCTTAAGTCTAAGCGTGATATATGTTTGGTCCCACTGTAGACATGGATATGTCAGGCTGTGATAAGCTAAGGAAATTAAAATTTTAATTATTTTGCCCAACTTCTTACATTTGATGCATACCAGAAAAATAATCTGTAGTTTGACCTCTCCTGTAAATAGATACTAAAGGAATAGTGTCTTATTAAATTAGGACTGAAGATCCCAGTTATTTTATAAGTTTATTTTGTTTTTATAACTTTTTATTTCTTGGAAATTAAGATGTTACCTACCTTATGTTGCTTATACACTCTTCATTACCTAACAGTAGTGGTTTGCCATATGCCTTGACCCATTCCTCTTAAGTTAACTTTACTGCCTTAAAAAAAAGATGGATGCATTCTGCTATTTTAAAAAATACATCAACTTAAATACTTAAAGTATAGATTTCCCTTCTGTGGTAATTGAGATTGTGTTTCTCTATCATCATAGTTCTCTCAAACAATTTCATTCATCTCCTATCCTCCAAATATAGGTATATCAAAGTCTTCTTAAGTAGAGGTTGAATGTACAATATGATGGCTGCGTAAATAATGGCCATTGATGAAAACCATGTGATCATGCTTATCAAATGATCTATAATTTCTGTATTTTTGCCTCTTGGATCCAGATTAGTTAGAATTAGGTTAAGAAAACATATTTTCCATAATTTTAAAAAAATTTACTTAATAGAGGCTGACACAACCACTGGAAAACCATTGCTGGTTTTAAGAATGTGAAAGTAGGGGAATTGCAGATAAATCACAATTATGAAAACCGGTTGTCTTTGGCACCTAAAAGTCACTTCTTCTGCCCTCTGAGGTCCCTGAAAAATAATGGCTTCTCATTTTCTTCTGCCCTCTAAAATTTGTACAGATGCTTTCATTGTGGGCTCTAAACTAAAATTGCTGGCAAGGGATATAGGAAATACAGTTTACAAGTTTTCAGTTTCCTTTGTTATATATAGGATAAGGGGACGCCTCTCAGGGCTCCAGAGTGAACTCTTGTCCAACATTCAGACATGAATTGTCGGAGGAGACAAACATGCTGACAAAGCAAAGTCTTTATGGAAATGGGCACCCAGTGGAGAGCAGCAGATTAAGGTAACCCAGGAGGGCTGCCTTGTGGCTCAGACTCACGTTTTGTGGCAGTGAGGTTAGTTTCTGCATTACCTTTGGCCAGTCATCTCGCTTGACCTGTGTTTAGTCTGAGTTAGGGTCTTCCTGGTGGCACGTGTGCCTCTCTCGGCCCAGATGGATTCCAGGCTGAAGGTATCTGGGAGGGTGGAAGGACATGCCGCCTCCTTCCTCCTTTCAGCCCCTCCTGTATTCTTCCCCTCTCAGCCCCTCCTGTACTCTCCCAGTTACTTTTTGCCTGCAGCACGGTGTTCTTTATTAGCACCTCCTGTTGTGGGACAACTCAGGCAAGCGGTTATCATCATGCATGGCCAAGGCAGTGGTTTTGGTCAAAGGTTCCCTAACCTTGCTATTCAGAATAGAGCTTAGAAGAGCAAGGATGGTGCCAAGAGTAAACAAGCAGTTTCCAGCACATTTAGTCATCTTCCCTTTGGAGGCCTCCTTGACTGACTGTTTTTAGGTCTGGCTCATAGCTCTCATTTTAGAATTTACGCCTCATTGGATTCTCTTGCCTAGCACTGATTCTTCCTTTTCCTTGGCTTTTTACACTCTTTTGTTTTGTGAAGGCTCATCCTCTGATAACTTCCCAAGAAGTTCATAGGATGTGATTTTTTTTTTGTTTTCAGTATCTGAGATAATCTTTGGGCTTCCTTCATGTTTGACTGACGGTTTGACTGGCTATAGAATTACAGGTTATCACTTTGCTTCAGAATTTAAATCTGCATAACTCTTTCACTGCTGTTGTTGAAAACGTGTTAGCTCTTATTACTTTTCTTTTGAATAGGATTTTGTTTCTTTTGGAAAATCCTGGGATCTTTTCTCAGTTCTTTTTTAATTATTTGCTTTAATGTGACTCTTGTTTGTTGATATGGGCACTGGGTAGACACTTTAGATCTTGAGACTTGTGACCTTTGGTCCTGAAATTATTTCCCTTTAATTATTATTATTATTATTATTTTTGCTTTTCTGAGATATATCCTGAATTCACCCTTTAATTTTTGTACACATCTTTTTTCCTTTTTCCCTCTCTATTTTTCATCCCCTTCTAATTCTGTATGATTTTTTTTTTTCAACTTTAAGCCTTTCACTGAAGGGTTTTGTTTTTTTCCTTAAAATTTTGATTGTAAAGAATTCTTTTGTTTTTCTCCTTTTTTAGAGGGAAGGATAGCATCTTATACAGTGGAAGTGACAAATAGATTCAAAAGATTAGATTATACAGTGGAAGTGGAAATGACAAATAGATTCATGGGATTAGATCTGATAGAGTGCCTGAAGAATATGGATGAAGGTTTATGACACTGTACACGAGGCAGTGATCAAGACCATCCCTGGAAAAAGATGCAAAAAGGCAAAATAATTGTCTAAGGTGGCCTTACAAATAGCTGAGAAAAGACAAGTGAAAGGCAAAGGAGAAAAGGAAAGATATACCCATTTGAACACAGAGTTACAAAGAATGGCAAGGAGAGATAAGAAAACCTTCCTCAGTGATCATTGCAAAGAAATAGAGGAAAACATTAGGATGGGAAAAACTAGAGATCTCCTCAAGAAAATTAGAGATACCAAGAGAACATTTCATGCAAAGATGGGCACAATAAAGGACAGAAACGGTATGGACCTAACAGAAGCAAAAGATATTAAGAAGGGGTGGCAAGGATACACAGAAGAACTGTACAAAAATATCTTCATGATCCAAATAACCATGATGGTGTGATCACTCACCTAGAGCTAGACATCCTGGAATGTGAAGTCAGGTGGGTCTTAGGAAGCATCACTATGAACAAAGCTAGTATAGGTGATGGAATTCCAGTTGAGCTATTTTAAATCCTAAAAGATAATGCTGTGAAAGTGCTGCACTCAATATGCCAGCAAATTTGGAAACTTCAGCATGGTGACAGGACTGGAATAGGTCAGTTTTCTCTCCCATCGCAAAGAAAGGCAGTGCCAAAGAATGTGCAAACTACTGCACAATTGCACTTATCTCACATGCTGGCAAAATGATGCTCAAAATTCTCCAAGCCAGGTTTCAACAGTGTGTGAAACATGAACTTCCAGATGTACAAGCTGAATTTAAAATAGGCAGAGGAACCAGAGATCAAATCGCCAGCATCCGTTGGATCATCAAAAAAGTGAGAGAGTTCCAGAAAAAAATCTACTCCTGCTTTATTGACTATCCCAAAGCATTTGGCTGTGTGGATCACAACAAACTGTGGAAAATTCTAAAAGAGATGAGAATACCAGAACACCTGACCTGCCTCTTGAGAAATCTGTATACAGGTCAGGAAGCAACAGTTAGAACTGGACATGGAAAAACAGACTGGTTCCAAATAGGGAAAGGAGTATGTCAAGGCTATATATTGTCACCCTGCTTATTTAACTTATATGCAGAGTACATCATGAGAAATGCTGGACTGGATGAAGCACAAGCTGGAATCAAGATTGCCGGGAGAAATATCAATAACCTCAGATATGCAGATGACACCACCCTTATGGCAGAAAGTGAAGAGGAACTAAAGAGCCTCTTAGTGAAAGTGAAAGAAGAGAATGAAAAAATTGGTTTAAAACTCAACATTCAGAAAATGAAGATCATGGCATCTGGTCCCATCACTTCATGGCAAATAGATGGGGAAGCAATGGAAACAGTGACAGACTGTTTTGGGGCTCCAAAATCACTACAGATGGTGACTGCAGCCATGAAATTAAAAGACGCTTAAAAAAAGTTGTGAACCACCTAGACAGCATATTAAAAGCAGATATTACTTTACCACAAAGGTCTAGTCAAAGCTATGGTTTTTCTGTTAGTCATTTATGGGTGTGAGAGTTGGACTATAAAGAAAGCTGAGCGCCAAAGAATTGATGCTTTTGAACTGTGGTGTTGGAGAAAACTCTTGAGAGTCCCTTGGACTACAAGGAGATCCAACCAGTCCATTCTGAAGGAAATCTGTTCTGAATATTCATTGGAAGGACTGATGCTGAAGCTGAAACTCCAGTCCTTTGGCCACCTGATGCAAAGAACCAACTGGTTGGAAAAGACCCTGATACTGGGAAAGATTGAAGGCGGGAGGAGGAGGGGACGACAGAGCATGAGATGTCTGGATGGCGCCACTGACGTGATGCACGAGTTTGATGCACATGGTGGACAGGGAAGTCTGGTGTGCTGCAGGCCATGGGGTTGCAGGTGCTGGATGCGACTGAGCGACTGAACTGAACTGAAAACTCCTGTTAAAAGCATTTTGCATATATAAGAAGTGTATTTCTCCCCTACCAGATATTTACTGATATGGTTCAGCTATTCATTCATGCACTGAGGTATATCCAGGCCTTTTCTGTTCCTTACTACATACTGTCTTATGTTTCCATGCATGTCTCCCCATGATTGTAAGATTATATGTGACAGTCAGGAAAAAGAGAATAAAAATCAAAACAGTTGGAAATAAATGAACTTAACTATCCATTATCTTTGTGACAAACTACACAAGTAAGAATTATTTCAAGTATACTTTAAAAGGTATTCAGATTATACATTTGTAGTGGAATATGTAGTAAGGGTAAAATTTCCAATGAAATTCTTAAATTCGTTGTTTCATGTATTATTGACTTGCATTTTTAAAACTGTTATATGTATTTTCCAAATTAAAGTAAGTAGTTTTGTTATTTATTATTATGATTCAACCTTCTCAGCATAAAGAAAAAGATTCAAGTCTAAAATTCAAGAACTAAAAATACAACTCTTAACTTTGAATTAGAAAGTTACTAACTGAATTAGAGAAGTACTAACTCATTTTTTTTTTCTAAAAATACGTTGGTTTCCAAAACCATCTTTATTCATGGTATCCTTAATGTTTCAGTTATTTTTTTTGTTGTTTTACAGTGACTCTAGGCCATTGGTTCTCAGTCAACAGTGATGTTAACCTTCTCTCCCATTTCTTCACCCCCTTGATGAAAAATCTGGCAATGTCTACATCCATTTTTTTTCTATAAGTAAATATCACATAACTTTATTTGTAAAATGGTATCCATTTTGATAAACAAAACCACTATATAAGCAAATATGGGATCTTAAAACTTTAAGGAAAAACTTGATGAAGACTAAAGATTTTGCCTTACATGCAAATTTAAAATTTTTAATAAAGAAAATTATAAACATGTTACTGCTTCCATTTTTCTGCTTTAGTTTCCATGGTTAATAACAGTAGCTCTATTAATCATGGTTATCCCATGTGTTACTTAAATGGCTTTTAATTTTTAAGATGGAGAAAGACATTCTACTCTAGGGACAAAGATAGAAATTGTCAAAATAAAATTAAGAACCTATTCTGCAAAACTTGCACATGTATTGTATCTATAATAATGATCTCAGCAGATCTGCAGGAATATTTTTCTAATTTCATTTTTAATTCTTTTATTCAAAGCCTTCATTATATTGGCAGTAGTTTTGATGGGTCACTTGATTTTTTTTTTTTTTTTGCAATCTTTATATTTTTAAAAATAGATTTTCCTCCACTTGAAATAATTGGGTTGGAGGAAGAAATGCAAGTATTGTCAGCATCAGTAGGTTAGTTCTGTACATCCATTTTTGATGGTGACAGTTGGAGAACTACTGTTAAGTATCCAAACAAGGATACTGCTAAACATTCCATAGTGCACAAGATACAGCTCCTCACAGCAAAGGACTATCTAGTCTAGAGAGTCAATGCTGAAGTCAGCAACCCTACCTTAGGCTAAAAGAAATGCATAGGAGCTGCATTTATTAATAGTTAGATTCAAGCAATGTATAAAGTTATGCAGTGGTTCTTTGGAAGAAATAAACCTAAGTTAAATGAAAAATATTTTTCTTTTATTCTTAAATAATCTTGATCATTTCTTAATGGGATATGCTTCTCTTTGGTGTTGCCCAGCTTCTATCTCTATTCTTATGTCCTGATCCACATTGATTTTAACATGACACTTTCTGCTGCTACAAAACTTAGTTTTGCAAAATGTGACATGATTGAAAGAGATGTCTTGTGATCTAATATTAAAACTTGATCTCAAGCTAGTAGTTTGTATGACATTTGATGGATATTTATTATTCCTGTGTTCCTCAAAAGTATCCTGCAGTGCCCTTGTGAGTTTGCTCCAGTGATCTGGGATAGCATGTGTGTCTTAATTCTTTCTACTGAAATTGGCCTGGGAGCAGTGAATGCCCCTGATAGCAGTTTCTACTAAAAGGAAAATTCTCTTGTGTTGAGAGGTACAAAACTTTTCCTATAAATTGCTAATCAGATGCCCTTAGATGCTTGCATTTCATTTGGGGGAAATGATTGATTCTAGGCTAGGAAATAGAGGAACAAATTAAATGATACCATGAAGAAACCACAAATTCGAATATGGGGAAAAGATCAAGTTGCCAACATCCGTTGGATCACAGAAAAAGGAAAAGAATTCCAGAAAAACATCTACTTCTGCTTCCTTGACTACGCTAAAGCTTTGACTGTATGGATCGCAACATACCGTGGAAAAATCTTAAAGAGTTGGAAATATCAGACCACCTTACCTGTCTCTTGAGAAACGTGTATGCAGGACAAGAAGCATCAGTTAGAACCAGACATGAAACAATAGACTGGTTCAAAACTGGGAAAGGAGTACATCAAGGCTATATACTGTTACCCTGCTTATTTAACTTCTATGCAGAGTACATCATGTGAAATGCTGGGCTGTATGACTCAGAAACTGGAATCAAGATTGCCAGGAGAAATATCAATAACCTCAGATATGCAGATGCTACTACTTTAATGGCAGAAAGTGAAGAGAAACTAAAGATCCTCTTGATGAGAGTGAAAGAGGAAAGTGAAAAATCTGGCTTAAAACTCAACAGTCAAAAAATGAAGATAATGGCATCTGGTCCCATCACTTCATGGGAAATAGATGGGGAAACGATGGAAACAGTGACAGACTTTATTTTCTTGGCTCCAAAATCACTGCAGATGGTAAATGCAGCCATGAAATTAAAAGTCGCTTATTCCTTGGAAGAAAATCTATGACAAACTAGACAGCATATTAAAAAGAAGAAACATCACTTTGCTGACAATGGTTTGCCTTGTCAAAGTTATTTTTCCAGGAGTCATGTACGGTTGTGAGAGGTGGACCATAAATAAGACTGAGCACCAAAGAATTGATACTTTAGAACTGTGGTGCTGGAGAAGACTCTTGAGAGTCCCTTGGACTTCAAGAAGATCAAACCAGTCTATCCTAAAGTAAATCAACCCTGAATATTCATTGGAAGGACTGATGCTTAAGCTGAAGCTCCAATACTTTGGCTACCTGATAGGAACAGCCAACTCATTGGAAAAGATCCTGATGCTGGGAAAGATTGAAGGTAGGAGGAGAAGGTGACAACAGAGGATGACATGATTGTATGGCATCACTGAGTCAATGGACATGAACTTCAGCATACTCCAGGAGATGGTGGAGGACAGGGAAGCCTGGTTTGCTATAGTCCATGGGGTTGCAAAGAGATGGACATGACTTAGTGACTGAACAACAACAACGAATACAGGGAGGGAAGATTCTTATTGAAGAAAAATATGAAAAGCATATCAACCAACTATAATATGTGAACTTCATATCACTACTATTTGGAAGCAGTTAAAGGGGAAAGGGGGCATTTTTTAGACAGTCTGGGGACTTTTGTATATTGGTAACGTATATTGTCACCCTGCTTATTTAATGTATATGCAGAGTACATCTTGAGAAACGCTGGGCTGGAAGAAGCACAAGCTGGAATCAGGATTGCCAGGAAAAATATCAATAACCTCAGATATGCAGATGACACCATCCTTATGGCAGAAAGTGAAGAGGAACTAAAAAGCCTCTTGATGAAAGTGAACGAGGAGAGTGAAAAAGTTGGCTTAAAGCTCAACATTCAGAAAACGAAGGTCATGGCATCTGGTCCCATCACTTCATGGGAAATAGATGGGGAAACAGTGGAAACAGTGTCAGACTTTATTTTTTGGGGACTCCAAAATCACTGCAGATGGTGATTGCAGCCCTGAAATTAAAAGACGCTTACTCCTTGGAAGGAAAGTTATGACCAACCGAGACAGCATATTAAAAAGCAGAGACATTACTTTGCCAACAAAGGTCTGCCTGGTCAAGGCTATGGTTTTTCCAGTGATCATGTATGGATGTGAGAGTTGGACTGTGAAGAAAGCTGAGTGCCAAATAATTGATGCTTTTGAACTGTGGTGTTGGAGAAGACTCTTGAGAGTCCCTTGGGCTGCAAGGAAATACAACCAGTCCATACTAAAGGAGATCAATCCTGGGTGTTCTTTGGAAGGAGTGATGCTAAAGCTGAAACTCCAGTACTTTGGCCACCTCATGTGAAGAGTTGACTCACTGGAAAAGACTCAGATGCTAGTTGGGATTGGGGGCAGGAGGAGAAGGTCACGACAGAGGATGAGATGGCTGTGGCATCACGGACTCGATGGATGTGAGTTTGAGTGAACTCTGAGAGTTGGTGATGGACAGGGAGGCCTGACATGCTGTGATTCATGGGGTCCCAAAGAGTCGGACATGACTGAGTGACTGAAGTGAACTGAACTGAAAGAAAAATGCTCTCTAAAGAAATAATTCACATAGAAGGGAGAGGACACAATATTGGCAAACTCCTTGGTATTGTATGACAGATATGTAGCCTAAGTCTATTTTTGATTATGTCTGAAGATATTCATGTTGGAAAGTCTTAAAAGAAGAGCTAAAAGGGAGGAGAGTAAAGACACAATGTGCTTGGTTGCTCAGTTGTGTCCGACTCTTTACAACCCCATGGACTGTAGCCTATCAGGCTCCTCTGTCCATGGGGATTCTCCAGGCAAGAATGCTAGAGTGGATTGCCATGTCCTCCTCCAGGGGATCTCCCCAACCCAGGGATTAAACCCAGGTCTCCCACATTGCAGGCATATACTCTACCATCTGAGCCAGCACAGAAGCCCAATAGCACATCTTTATTGAGAGAATTATAGTTTTTCTACAGTTTGTCTATCTTTACAAGTTTCTTTATGTGTCTCATTAACTAAGACTAAGACATAGTATTTGTAAGAGAGGGGATTATGAAGGGAGAGAGACCTCTCTTGTAGGAAGACAGAGAAGAGAAGTGTTGCAAAGGAGGTTAAGTGATCTCACCTGTAAAGTCTATCGCAGGGCAAGAGAAGAGATGGATTTATGGTCACTTTGCCAGGATTAACCAGAAGAGAGCTATTATATTTCTTATTTTAAATTAGTAAACTGTCATTCTAAATTTGATCAGCCTTCTCTTTTTTCAGTAAGGTAAATAATGTAGTGTATATCTAGTCTTCTGAACAGTAATTGTCCTAATCATTTTTCTATATTTTGATCTTTGTGTACTTGGTTAATATTAATCTATTCCCAGCAAATGGATCTTACTTTGCTTCTGAACCTGTAAGTTTAGTGAGTTTAAGTCTGGACCAAGGTAATTCTATCTAGTGAGGAGTTGTCCAGGTAGCCAGCCAGCCCCTCTCTTTGACTAATATTTACTTCTTTTTTCTAGTAGCAAGACAAACTGGGAGAGAACAGAACTTTGAAAGAAACACAAAAAGCTTATTTGAATATGGAAAAGATTTATATCTGTAATTGCTTTTCTTGTCTGCAACCTTAGCATAATATAGTTGATACACTTTTAAATTCGACTGAAATAGCAGGGATTTAGAAGATGCTCTGATGTAAAAGAGAAGTCATTTGTAGCTATATGTTTAATAGGTGGAGGTTTTTTAAACTTACAAAATGTCTTTATCATTGTATTACTGAATCTTAAGTGTTTCAAGCCTGGGCTATGTTTTTTAATATAATATTGTAACTACCTAAAAGGAATCTACAATAAAAACTGAAACATCAGCTAAAGTGAACTTGTATCTCCTTGTGTTTGTTGTAGAGATCTGTGGTTAGTTTGAATGATAATCTATGTCTAAGGCAGATTGCCCATTCGTCTAGGACACAGCCCATTTTCACACACACCGTCACTGAGGCTGAGTTATTTGCTATCTCATTGGATATTATAGATTGAACTTGAGTCTCTGATATATTGGTCATCAAAGTAATGAATCTTTGAGACTATGGAAAAAAGAACATAACTGAAAAACTATTAAACAAAGATGTGTTCTCTTGGGGAAAAAGGACCCACCAGACTATATCAGTTGCTGCCTAGAAACAGTATATAGTAATATTTTGTTGTTTCCCAAGTATGCAGAATATGAGAAACACATTTTGATGCTCACTTTGTAGTTTGTTTTAATGATGTAAAAACGTGAATAGGAAAAAGCTGTATAGTCTATTTTCAGTAGTGTATACTTTAAATGAAATTTACCCATATTAGAATTGGACCTACGTAATTGGAAAATGTATTAATGAGATCCTGAACTTTGGGAACAAGCATCAAGATATGCATAGGCTATTCTTTACTTAGAAAATTTAAATTGTCATTATTCTGTATAAAATTTATTGTTTTTGTCAAGTTTTGGATTTGAAATCAAAGAGTGGCCTTAGATGAATTAGAGTTCAGAGTTTTTATGTGATTCAGTCACTGTTCTTGCAAAACAGCACTTTGCGAGCTAGCCTATGAATTGAACTAAGTTTATAACATTGCTTTGATGGGTCTAATTGCTCGTTTATCGCCTGTGTTTTGAAATACACCATATTTGTAGGTTGAGGGGACCATTGACTTTAGTCTAAGTACAAAACTTACTCATACTGCTACTTCATCAGTGAAATGTATAACTGCAACTGTAGAATTCTTTATAAATATAATAACCAAGTTTCAGAAGCAAAGCCCATGTTATTGATAAATGTACAAAATGCCAGTTGAGTTTATTTTCCATTGAATAAAGCAGAGTAAAATCAGTTCTTACGTGCATTTATCTTGGGTTATCCCCTCAAGCTCCAAGGTTTGCATTAGACTGGGTGTACCACCCATGTGCATTCCAGCCTTCACTCTTATTCAGGTAAAATTGTGTTGAAATAAACATTGGAAGATGTCCGTGGATTAATTTCTGTGGAGGGAAATATGGAGTCTAATTGTCTTGCTGAAAAGCAGGGTCAGCAAAAGAAGTTAGTTTGGATGGTTAGTGGTCTTACCATAAGGTAACATCAACGTATGCCACTCCTTTCCTGCTCCACGGATTCTATTTTACTACTAAGTATAAGCAGCTCATAGGAGCCTGATCTGCTCTGTCTGTGGGTAAGAAATACTATTCTGCACTTGTCTTAACAGAGTATAAAACAAACCTGAAAAGGATCCATCTGAACCACAAGTAAAGCAATTCTCTGCCAGAATAAAATTTCACCATCTCTAAAGAAAGCAAAATCTAGGCAAAATAATTGTGAGTCCATAATATTCAGTGTAGAAAAAAAAATATAAGACATACCAAGAAGGAGAAAATTTGATTTTAGGAGGATTATTTAGTAGCAAGGGTTCCAGAAATTATAGAGATTATGGAATTAAGAAGTCTCATATATATTGTGGAAAAATAGATAAATACTACCAACTTCAGAAGATGGAGCTTATTTTCACTTTACCTACCTCTTTCCAGGGGTGGGTTAGACTTAGTAACAGCTTCCAAAGAATAGATCAAGGGAAGGAAATAATAGTAATTTTACAGTGGAAAAACCTGCCAAATTCTACTTTAGCCAACTTGTGAAGGTTACTGTTAATCAGTGATGTCATGTGAATACCACATGAATCCCTCATATAATGTGACTCAAAGGGCTCTTTAGTTCAGTTCAGTTGCTCGGTTGTGTCCGACTTTGTGACCCCATGAACTGCAGCACACCAGGCCTCCCTGTCCATCACCAAGTCCTGGAGTCCACCCAAACCCATGTCCATTGAGTTGGTAATGCCATCCAGCCATCTCATCCTCTGTTGTCCCCTTTTCTCCTGCCCCATTCTGAAGGGAGATCAGTCCTGGGTGTTCTTTGGAAGGACTGATGCTCAAGCTGAAACTCCAGTACTTTGGCCACCTCATGCGAAGGGTTGACTGATTGGAAAAGATTCTAATGCTGGGAGGGATTGGGGGCAGGCAGAGAATGGGACGACCGAGGATGAAATGGCTGGATGGCATCACCGACTTGATGGACATGAGTTTGAGTGAACTCCAGGAGTGGGTGATGGACAGGGGGCCTGGCATGCTGCGATTCATGGGGTCACAAAGAGTTGGACAAGACTGAGCGACTGAACTGAGACAGTTATAAATATATTCAACTCAGTGGTAGTTTTTGTTGCATGTGTGTTTTACTTCTATGCATGCTTCCCCCCCTCTTTTCTTGGGTCTCCTCACTCCCATTTCCTTCCCCACAGTTTCTCATCCCCCTATACCTAACATATATTAACAGTCTAGCACATATTATTTCATATTTTTGTCTATTTTCATACAAATTTTTGTTTGAATTTTTATTCATTTCCAAAAATGAAATCCTATTATTTATGCTTTTTCTTATGTTGTTTTTCTCACTCCAGTATATTTTGATGCTAAATATCCAGCAAGTCAAACTGATATAGGATTAATTCTTTGTCTTCAATGACTGAAGAAGAAGACGTATCATAATTTTTCATTATTTTCTTAATGACATACAATAGATTTTCTGGTCTCGTCCACCATTTTTGTTTACATCACTATGAAAAATGTAGCTGTCTTTATTTTTGGTAAATAATTAACATAAGATTGCTTTCCGAAGGGGTTTTATGTTTCATCTTTTCATTAACAGCATATACTTTTCTTTGCATTCCTGTCAGCAAAGTATGTTATAGCTCCTTTTCACATTTAAGCCTGATAATTGTCTTCCAGAGTGTCAAGAACTATCACATCTGAAATTTTACATTACTTACAAGGTAACAGTTTAATTTGCCAAAATATCCTGAATATTGGCAAAAGACACAGGACTCCTGGGTCTGATACAAAGACCTTTATTACAACACGATGAAGAGAATGAGCATCATGTTAATGTCTGTTCCCCTTCAGGTTTCTCAAGGTGATTCGGAGAGTTGCTATGGACTGAATTGTGTTCTTGTGCGTTTGTGTATTGAAACTCTAAACCCTTCACCCCAGTCATGAGTGTAACTATCTTTAGGAGGTAATTAAGTTTTAATGAGGTCATGAGGTTGGTTCCCTAATGTGATAGGACTTAAAAGGAAGAGAGATCTTTCTCTTTACCATGTGAGGATTCTGTGAGAAAGTAGCTATCTACATGCCAGGAAGAGCACTCTTTCTGGGAACTAAATCTTCAGGCACCTTGACCTTGAATCTCCCAGGTTCCAGAAGTGTGAGAAATTTATTTTTGAGACTTAAGCCACCCAGTCTGCGATGCTGTATGATGGCAGGCAGTCTGAGCGGACTAAGCCGAGAAACCCAGACACATACTGTGTACCCAGTGAGTTTACATCCCTGTTGAACTGCCTGCATCTTTAGGAACCTGAAATGTTTACAGTGGGTAGTGAAGTCCGGCCTTTGCCCCAAAGGTCATCATTATCTTTATTGTACTGGGTAGTAAACAGACTTGCCCTTTGCTCTGAAGCAAGACACCCTCTGTCTCTTCCAGGGCTGTTCTCTGTACAAACATCCTTCCAAAGAATGTCTGATACAAAAGAGCAATCGTGTGTCGCTCTCAACTCCTGCAGAAGTGTCAGCATTCAAAACAAAGTTGTCATGATTATACTCTATGACTTGGTTCTTCAGTCTCTTTCTATCTGTAACACTCTTCTTTATTCTATCATATATTCAATCTACTTTGTCTCTAACATATCTAAGTTTAAATTTACTGTACATATTTAACACTTAAAAAAATGTGTCTCTCACAAGCTACTTCCTTATTCATTATCTCTACTTAACACAGCCTATGAATTTTGCCTATATCTCATAAGTTACTATCTTCCTCTCAGTGTTTAATTTTTCTTTTGATTTCCATCTAACCCAATTTTTCCCTTATCTTCTGTAGCAAATTAAGTGTTTTTAGATGATATAGAAAAATCGGAGAAGGCAATGGCACCCCACTCCAGTACTCTTACCTGGAAAATCCATGGACAGAGGAGCCTGGTGGGCTGCAGTGCATGGGGTCGCTAAGAGTCTGAGCAACTCATTTGCACTTTCGTGCATTGGAGAAGGAAATGGCAACCCACTCCAGTGTTCTTGCCTGGAAAATCCCAGGGCGGGGAAGTCTGATGGGCTGCTGTCTATGGGGCCGCACAGAGTCGGACACGACTGAAGCAACTTAGCAGCAGCAGTAGGAGCAGCAATGTTACATATGTATTCAGAATTTTTGGAGGGGAAGTGAGGTTTTGGAAAGTTTATATTTCTTGTTTAGTTACTGCTAACTCAAGGTAGGGCAATGATACTTCTATAAGATTATTTTTTCAGTCTCTGGAAAAGTGTCCACTTTTGTTCTTATAGTACATTCCTTTTTAAGTGAACCAAATAAATTCTCAATTTCTTAGTATTTAAGAGAGGTTATTTTAACCACTCTCTCTGTGAACAATGCGTTTCACTAACCTTGCTTAAGGCCTGACTGAATGCCCTTAATAGGAGCTGAGACACAGAGTTCATTCACTGGTTTTGCCACGTCTAGAGATCTCTGTTCTGTTTGTTTTGAAACTAATTGTAGAAGCATAGTGTGGGAAATGAAGAGTAGTTTTCAGAAGAAATAGTTAATCTCATCATTTACTCATTAACCTCATCATGTATTCACTTATATAGTGTACTAGATACTCCAAGTTTATAAGAATAAATAATAGGTACGCCTACCTAAGGAGGGTTATTGTCTGATAAGGGATACAAATAAGTGGCATTTGTACTAGGCCCATGATAGCAGAGAACAGAGAATGGCTGCATCTGCTTGGGGAGTCAGGAGGTTTTACAAAACCTTGGCTTGACCTTTCACCGTGGAGAAGCACTAGGTAGCCTCTGAGAGCACAGTGCTGGATGCCTGATGGACTTGCCTGTCCCACTCACTAGTGACATGATTTTGGCGAATTCATCTAGCTTCTCAAAACTGTTTCCTCATTTATAAAATGGTGAAAATTATATATATTTCATAGTGTCAGTTTCAAAAATAATTGAAATAAAGCAATTAGCATAGATCCTGGCCTAGGACAAGCTTTAATTAAATTGTATGGGTTGCTGTTGTCACTGTGACTGTCTATACTCCTCTAAGTAGCCTCACCATCTCCTCCACAAATCTCAGTAAGAGTTTGCTTTTCAGATACTACCAGACCATAGTATGGCTGAGCTATATGTTGTGTGACGTGGTTTGAACATGAGATATGTCTGAAAATACTCCAAATATGATGAGGACTTGCTTTAAAGTAGATTTCAGTGGACATTAAAGCAGGTAAATGTAAGTGCCAGGAGGATAGCATCTACTGAACTTGTTGACTGAGAGATGAGGGATTAAGATGACTCAGACTTTTGTGGCTTTTGTGATTTCGTTTAGTAAAATAATCTGTAATGGATTAAGAGTAGCTCTTGAGGTGAATGAAGAATGAATTCATTTCTCGATATATTGAATTGGAGAATTTAGAGGACGTTTTTGTGAAGGTACCTAATCTAGTAAGTGGTTCAATATGACTCCAAAACTATCCTTTCCATGTAGAAGTTCAGTTCAGTTGCTCATCTGTGTCCGCCTCTTTGTGACCCTATGGAGTGCAGCACGCCAGGCCTCCCTGTGCATCACCAACTCCTAAAGCTTGCTCAAACTCCTGTCCATTAAGTTGGTGATGCCACCCAACCATCTCGTCTTCTGTTGTCCCCTTCTCCTCCTGCCTTCACTCTTTCCCAGCATCAAGATCTTTTCCAGTGAGTTGGTTCTTTGATTCAGGCGGCCAAAGTATTGGAGTTTCAGCTTTAGAATCAGTCCTTCCAATGAACACTCAGGACTAATTTCCTTTAGGATGGACTGGTTGGATCTCCTTTCAACTTGGACATCTGGAAGGTCACAGTTCATGCTTGGAGTTCATGGTTCTGGCTTGGAGAATTTTCAGCAAAGGAGTACATCAAGGCTGTATATTGTGACCCTGCTTATTTAACTTCTATGCAGAGCACATCATGAGAAACGCTGGACTGGAAGAAACACAAGCTGGAATCAAGATTGCCGGGAGAAATATCAATAATCTCAGATATGCAGATGACACCACCCTTATGGCAGAAAGTGAAGAGGAGCTAAAGGGCCTCTTGATGAAGGTGAAAGAGGAGAGTTGAAAAAGTTGGCTTAGAGCTCAACATTCAGAAAACAAAGATTATGGCATCTGGTCCCATCACTTCATGGCAAATAGATGGAGAAACAGTGGAAACAGTGTCAGATTTTATTTTGGGGACTCCAAAATCACTGCAAATGGTGATTGCAGCCGTGAAATTAAAAGACGCTTACTCCTTGGAAGAAAAGTTATGACCAATCTAGATAGCATATTGAAAAGCAGAGACATTACTTTGCCGACTAAGGTCCATCTAGTCAAGGCTATGGTTTTTCCTGTGGTCATGTTTGGATGTGAGAGTTGGGCTGTGAAGAAGGCTGAGTGCCGAAGAATTGATGCTTTTGAACTGTGGTGTTGGAGAAGACTCTTGAGAGTCCCTTGGACTGCCAGGAGACCCAACCAGTCCATTCTGAAGGAGATCAGCCCTGGGATTTCTTTGGAAGGAATGATGCTAAAGCTGAAACTCCAGTACTTTGGCCACCTCATGTGAAGTGTTGACTCATTGGAAAAGACCGTGATGCTGGGAGGGATTGGGGGCAGGAGGAGAAGGGGACAACAGAGGATGAGATGGTTGGATGGCATCACTGACTCGATGGACGTTTGAGTGAATTCCCGGAGTTGGTGATGGACAGGGAGGCCTGGTGTGCTGCGATTCATGGGGTCACAAAGAGTCGGACACGACTGAGCAACTGAACTAAACTGAACTTGCTAGCGTGTGAGATGAGTGCAATTGTGTGGTAGTTCGAGCATTCTTTGGCATTGCCTTTCTTTGGGATTGGAGTGAAAAATGACCTTTTCCAGTCCTGTGGCCACTACTGAGTTTTCCAAGTTTGCTGCCATATTGAGTGCAGAGCACTTTGACAGCATCATCTTTTAGGATTTGAAATAGCTCAACTGGATTTCTATCACCTCCACTAGCTTTGTTTGTAGTGATGCTTCCTAAGGCCCACTTGACTTCACATTCCAGGATGTCTAGTTCTAGGTGAGTGATCACACCATCGTGATTTTCTTGGTCATGAAGATCTTTTTTGTCCAGTTCTTGTGTGTATTCTTGCCACCTCTTCTTAATATCTTCTGCTTCTGTTGGGTCCATACCATTTCTGTCCTTTATTGTGCCCATCTTTGCATGAAATATTCCCTTGGTATCTATTAATTTTGTTGAAGGGATCTCTAGCCTTTCCCATTCTATCATTTTCCTCTATTTCTTTACATTGATCACCAAGGAAGGCTTTCTTATCTCTCCTTGCTATTCTTTGGAACTCTGCATTCAGATGGGTATGTCTTTCCTTTTCTCCTTTTCCTTTCACTTCTCTTCTTTTCTTGGCTACTTGTAAGGCCTCCTCAGACAACCATTTTAACTTCTTGCATTTTTTTTTCCCTTGGGGATGGTCTTGATCCCTGTCTCTTGTAAAACCTCCATCCATAGTTCTTCAGGCAGTCTATCAGATCTAATCCCGTGAATCTATTTGTCACTTCCACTGGTTAATTGTATGCGATTTGATTGAGGTTATACCTGAATCATTAGCATGTAGAGTTAATCACTTCTAATGCTTTATCAGTCTATTCTTGCACCTCTGTTAAGTTTGGTGTTAGAAGTGGTAGTTATGGATGAAATCCCTCATTGTAAAATGGGAAGGCTGAGAATTCAGTCAGTTTGGTAAAATCTGAAGAAAGTCATATTGGAATGCATCACAAAAGGAAGTTGTTGTAGACATTCTTGAGAAATGTTGGGAATGGTTGGATACATTTAGGGATATTTTGTGAAAGCACAGGAGTGGGAAAACTCTCTTGGTAGTTTGAGTCTACTTATTGTGCAGAACATCCTTAATGTCTTAAGACAAATATGTTATATAAACATTTAAGTGAGATTGCCCTGTGGATTTTCTCGTCTCAATGCTTTTGTTTAGTTTTAATATATGAGTAGGGCTGGCCTCATAGAATGAGTTGGCAAGTATTTCCTCCTCCTAAGTATTCTGGAAGAGTTGTATAGCATTAGTACTGTTTCTTCTTTAAATATTTGTAGCATTCACCCGTGGAGTCACCCGGCCTGGAGTTTACTTTATGGGAAGATTTAAACTATTGATTTGGTTTCTCTAATAAGTATAATGCCGTGCATGTTATGTTTCCTCTTGAGGGAATTTTGGTAGTTTGTGTCTTTCAAATAATCTGTCCATCAGAAAGAACTGTGCAGTTTAGTGATATAAAGTTATGTGTAATGTGCTTAATTGCTCAGTGGGGTCCAAGTCTTTGTGAGCCCATGGGCTCTAGCCCACCAGGGCTAGGTAGTACTCCCTTATTATTCTTTTTGTTAGTAGTATTATTGTTCTTAGTATTTTTATTATTGTTCTTAGTATTCTTATTATTACACTCTGTGTAATCCATAGTGCTGCTTTTTCTCTGTTGATATTGATACTCATATCATTCTTGATTTTCATAATTTGTGTTTTTTCCTTTTTTGCCTAAGGAGTCTGATTGGAGACTTACACATTTTATCAATCTTTTAAAAGAATCAATCTTTTGTCATTGATTATTTTCTTCTCTTTATTGGTTTTCTGTGTCTTTGATTTTTACTTTGATTTTATTTATTTTCTTTTACTTACTTTTGGTTTAATTTGCTGTTATTTTTTCCTGAGTTTTTAAAGTGGAAGCTGAATTTTGGTAGGAGACCTTTTCTCTTTCCCACTAGTATAGGTGTTTAATGCTAGAAATTTCCTTCTACGTACTAATTTAACTGTATGCCACAATTTTTATATGTTCTGGTTTTATTTGTATTCGGTTCAGAATAACTCCAAACTTTTTTTCTCAGACCCATGGGTTTGTTAGAAGTGTATTGTTTCATTTTCATATATTAGGAATGACAAAAATGTGTTATTGATTTCTAATTTAATTCCATTGTTATCAGAATATACCTTTATGGGGCTTTCCTGATGGCTCAATTAATAAAGAACCTGCTTACCAATACGCGGATTTAATCCCTGGGTCTGGAAGATCCCCGGAGAAGGAAATGGTAACTTGTATTCTTGGCTGGAATATTCTGTGAACACAGGAGCTTTGCAGGATATAGTCCATGAGGTCGCAGAGAGTGAGACACGACTGAGCATATTCACAAACTTTGTATGATTTGAATCTACTAAATTTATCACAGCTTGCTTTTTTGGTCCATAGTATGCACTGGCTTTGTAAATGTGTATTTAACTGTTGTTCTATTGATGGTCAGTGGTCTGATTCAAATATTCTATATCTTTACTGATTTCCCATCTACTTTCTTTATCAATTATTGAAAGGGAAGTGTTGAAATCTGTTTGTAATTGAGGATTTATGTGTTTCTTGTTGTGGTTCTCTCAGTTTTTCTTTTGTATATTTTAGAGCTCTACTATTGTTCCAGAAACAATTAGGATAATTATGACCTCTTGATGAAATGATCTGGTGTTATATGATTTCCACGGCAAATGAAATGACCCTCTGAAAGAAAGTGAAAGTGTTAGTTGCTCAGGCATGTCCTACTCTTTGCAACCCTGTGGTCTGTCCCTGGAATTCTCCAGATAAGAATACCTGAGTGGGTTATTACTCCCTTCTTCAGGGGATCTTCCCGATCCAGGGATTGAACCCAGGTCTCCTGCAGGGCCGGCAGGTTCTTTACCATCTGAGCTACCACAGAAGCCCAACCATTGCAAATGAAATGACCCTCTATTATTCTATTAGTATCCTCTTAATGGAATTCTTTAGTATTCTCTTATTTTTAAAATTCTGATATCTACTTTGTCTGGTTTGATGTACTTTACCAATAATCCTGTCATTTTGTAATTTCTCCTCTCATTATGGGTTATGTTTTCCTGATTTTTATTCAGGCCTATTATTTATGAATTAAATGCCAGTTGTGAATTTTACCCTGTTGTGTTGTAGATTTTTTTGTGTTCTATAAATATGTTAATCTGTCGTTCTAGGACACAACTAAGTGCCTTGGAAATAGTTTGATCCATGTGGATGGTGCTGGTACGGTTTGTTAGGCAGGACCAGAGCAGCATTTAGTCTAGTCTGATTTTTCCCCACTACTAGGTCAAACCCTTCTGAGCACTCTAACCAGTGCTTGATGTATTATGAGATTGGTTTTTGCTGTGCTTATGTGAGCTCTGGGTATTGTACCCTGTAATTTGGTGGGATGATTCTTTTACTGGCCTTGAATTGTTTTCTTAAGCTGATCAGGTCTGAGCTGAAGACTGCAGATCTCAGGAGCAATGCTTTCTCTCATCTGCTACTCAACCTTGCAGTTTTAGCCCCACTGATCTTGTAGTACTTCAAGCTGTTTCCCCTATCATAAGAGACCACTATGTTCCAGTTGTATTTCTTCTACCTGCCTGGAGCTGCCAGGGTCTTCTGCTGCAGGGAGTTGGGGCAGTAGTTGGTGTCATCACTCTGTCCTGTCTCTCAGAGTTCACTGTTGTTCATTACTTGGTGTTTGAGCTCTTAAGACAGTTTTTTTCACATGTAGTATCTATTTTAAGTATTATTTATGTACAAGGGTAAGTCCAGTCCCTGTTACTCCATCTTGGTCAGAAGTTGAAATATACTGACTGTTCAATTTGATTTTTGTTAAATGTTGTGTTGTAGTTTTCCCTTTCATTTTTCTGTCTGTTCTTGCTTTCTGTTGTGTTTGCGCTCATGTGTTCCCAGAGCCTTAGGCTGTATGTGGTTGGTGAGGTTGGGCTGGCTTTCCCTCTGTCAGCCAGTGTCTTCCATGTTCCTGGCACCATATCTGATATGTGAATAGAAAGGTGACTGAGACCAGTGGCCTAGTCTCACAAAGCTGTAGGCGAGCAGGAATTCCAGTGTACGGAGTTACACGATGGAATCATGTTAACCTCCAAATCTTACTTACTGCTACTGCTACTGCTAAGTCACTTCAGTCGTGTCCGACTCTATGTGACCCCATAGACGGCAGCCCACCAGGCTCCCTGTCCCTGGGATTCTCCAGGCAAGAACACTGGACTGGGTTGCCATTTCCTTCTCCAATGCATGAAAGTGAAAAGTGAAAGGAAGTCTCTCAGTCGTGTCCCGACTCTTCACGACCCCATGGCCTACAGCCCACCAGGCTCCTCCATCCATCAGATTTTCCAGGCAAGAGTACTGGAGTGGGGTGCCATCGCCTTCAAGTAGCATTCATAATGTTCTTTGTAATATGTATCACTTAAGAAAATAACTTTCTGAAAGATTGTATCTGAAGCAGAACATGAGCCCAGTATTCAGTTTCATGCTTTAACATGGAAGCAAATAGGAACCTGTACTACTCATTTATAATTGGCTCCAGCTAAACAAGTTGAGTACTTAAGAGGAATAAATTTTAAAAAAAGATAAAGTGGAAAAGAATGTCCTTCAAAGTAGGAAGAAAGTGTCCTACTTTCAGCATCGAGTTCTAATGTAACATTTTCCTTTTCCTTTTTATTTCTGTCCTATAATTGAAGAACAGAAACGAATTTATTAAAGATTTTTCCTTTAATTAAATAGGTTAGTCACCAGACAGACTTGCAATGACTAAACCATGTTGTATCTGCAACAAAGAGATATGTAGTCAAGCTACAAGCTGTGTGCTAATTGCTCAGTTTTGTCCAATTCTTTGTAACCCTGTAAACAGTAGCCCACTAGACTCCTCTGTCCATAGTATTTTCCAGGCAAGAACAAGGGAGTGGGTTGCCATTTCCTTCTCCTGGGGATCATCCCGACTCAGGGATTGAACCTACATCTCCTGCATTTCAGGTGGATTCTTTACTGCTGTGCCACCTGGGAATCCCAGCTACAGGCTGCTATTACTATACTTTGGATATTTCCTTCCTGTAGGTAGAGAGGGCCTTTGATACCAATCTGGGATTGATATTAAGTTCATCAAGTAAGAATTGACATCGAGAAGAAAGATAGGTTGTATCCATTGCTTGTTTTAAAAGTATACGTTATAGAATATTCCAGCCCATTAAATATTAGGCAGTATTTTATTAGCGCTGATTTAAATTTAACTCTTTGTTCATGACTTTAGAGAGTTAGTGTACAGAGTAATAGGCAAAAACACTTCGTAAATTGAGTTCAGTGACAATAACAGTCATTCTCACAAGCTTTTAAGAAGGAACTAGGATTCTTTTCAATTTAAATGGAAAAAATAAGATATCACTTATATTTTCATTTCCCCATAACATACCTGTAAGGAAAACTAGCTATAAATATTTTAAAGAAAAAGTAATATGTATATTGTTTGCATACAATTTACAAAGGTGATTTTGGAAATAGAAAGTTAGGCAAAGTGGTATTAATCCATCTTGGGGAGAAAATAGCTAAATTGCAGACATTTTTTTTGTCTGTGGCATTTTTCTAATTTTAAGAATATAGATTAATGGATAAATTAGTGCATGTTTATGTTTAACTTATTAATAAAATGAAGAGTTTGTTCTAGTGATTGTTTCCTCAAGGCATTTGAATTAAACAAAACTCTTTATTGGATAAAGGTAATAAAAATTTGATAAGGTATATATACCTTAGTTTTTCAGTAACTGTATTTTTTTAGTAATATTTTTACCACTCTAAAATACTTACATTTTTTTGTATGTATTCAAAGTAATTTCTATATTTGTAGACTGAAATCAAACATTTTCACATCTTATTCATGATAAAATTAACATTGTGGCTTTATTTTTATTATATTTTTATCTTAAAAAGTAACTCCAAATCCAAATATCTCTATTTTAATTCAGCTATGTACCTGTTTATTCTTTTTCTCAAAATTTAATACCTTGCTTTTTCTGTGCTATGAAGAAGAAAGCAAGATACATTCATGTTGCTTATTATTATTTCTTATTATCCTTCTTTTGTATATTTAGGTTTTTCTTTCATAAAAATCAGATTGGAGATACAGTTTAAATTTTTAAAAATCTAAAAATTAGTTGGATGATGGCTAAATATTTTCTTTGTTCTGCTTATTCATTACTATACTTGGCTCTTGACTTGTTAATATATATATTAAGTGTTAGTTCAGTAAGAGGTGGCTTTTATGAAACATTATTTAGAATGCAAATTGTCTTTAAGCTGAAGAATATTGAAAATAAAAGAACCAACTGAGTCTGAATTATTTACAGGCCAAGGGCTTAAAGGTTCTCTGCTCCAGCACAAATATTAAATTATGAAATGGGAATTTCAGTTTGCCATAAATCTGTCTGCCATAGCAGCTTAAAATAAAATAGTTTTACCCATCTAAAGCAACATCAATTTGCCAGTCTGTGCTTCATGTATCAAAGAGCGTTCTGTGAAAATATCAATATCATTGGTTAATATAAATGAAATTAATTTTTAAAGCTGGGCTAAAGGTTGACATCTGAAAAATTGCATTACTTTGCAGAAGAGAAATTTCTGTCTTCTAGTGAAATTTCAGGTCATGAGGGCAAGTAATTTTCACAATCTTCAATGGGAGTCAGTGAAATATGAACTTCATTGTCACCTAGCCCCAAAGCGATAAGATAAAATGAGCTGATACATCATTTGCTGTGGTTTTATCATCTCCCTCAGTAATTGGAAGAGAAAACATAAGAGTGTATGTGTTTGTGTGCTCCTTCTCGCCCCTCCCAGATGCCCCATCGTCCACACCCAGGCTAAAGCCGTTTTAGCCCAATCAATACAGAGGTCACACAGCATTTTATTTATACATTTTTAATTTTTCATACTGACTAAACTGCCAAATAGAACATTAGAGTAATGAATATGTTTAATTGAATTTGTCACCCATGAAAATGCTAAGGAGAATACTGCATCATACTGCATACCAGTAAGCAGGAGGAAATTTACTGTATAGATGAAAAATGTAAAATAACTCATAATTAATTTAAAAGGTAATTTTCTTTTATATTCATAACTTTTATACTTTTATTGTCATTTTTTCCAAGTTTGTGGACAATTTTTGTGTTCATGGATATATATTAAATAACAAAATGGCCACGTTAAAATTTCTACCAGAGTCAAGTATATACTATTTTTCAAGTCAAAGAGACCACTAAGTTTTTTTTTAAGAATTTATATTTAAATAATGGTGATGAAGAACATCCTTGAACTAACTGGTATTAAATATTAAAATAAATTTAGTGCTATGCTTTGATATCAAGTTTCAGAGAAAATTATGTGCAGCAAAATCTAAAAACTATGTTAATAATAGAGTGGTACAGCTTTAAAATACTTGATTACAATTACTTTCAACTGTTTTGTTAAAATTGCAGTTATTGTAAATAAAATATATTTGCACATGTGTTTAGTGGCAGATTGATAGACTTTATTTAGACTAGTGCATTTTTTAACACGTATTTTCATTTTTATTATTTAAAATATTTGCCATTTTCCACATTAAGGTATAATTCTTGTGACTGATTTGTAATTATGCTCATGAAAATGAGATATGAATATTTTCTATCTGTGGTATCACTGATTGATGGCTTGCTTAGCTTATAGTTTGTATGCTAAGTTAAAAATTTTTGACATTAAATATGTATCCATATATTTTGGAAATGATTTTGTTATGAAAGTTTAAGTGCTATTATTTTTTTGTATTATTTGATTTTACTTTTGTTACTGAGTTCTTTTGAAATTAGTATGGAATTCTCTGAAAGAGTAAAATCTCTCCAAAATTTATGAATATTTGAGTCTATGATATGCATTGCAAGCTTTAAACATTAAGAATAGTGTTTTAAAAAACACTCTTTATTGAATCTACAGATGCAGGCTCTCAAATATTTTTTTTGTGTGTGATATTTTTCAATCACTTTTTAATATTTTTCCCTTTAAAAAAATTTGAAAAAATTGAAACTTTATTGAGGGTAGAGTTTAAAAAGAAAGCCTTTTTTCTCTACTTAAATGGAACAAATATGGCTGTGTTTTCAGAGACTACTTTAAAATCTATTTTTGAACATACCTAATATTCAGTAAATAAGGGTATCATGTAGTTGGGCAGTAAATAATACAGATTTTTTTTTATCCTTCCATGAGGATGAGAAAAGTGGAAGTGTTATTTAGATAAATTGTTTAGCTTTTCAAAATGAATCTTTAAAGGTAAAAATACTTTCTTTCTAGCCAATTAATGCAACAGGGTGAAGTAATTTTCACATGTATTTATAGTATACTATTTGAAATATAGGGGAAAAGGTAGGTTTATTTGGGCAAAATTCTTTTCAGAGTCACAATTTTTAGATAGAATTTTAAAGAAAATATGTTTGATTTTTTTAATGTAAAGAACTAGTATATATGCATTTTTATATGTGTGATAGTATATATACATGTAAATGATTTTTTTGTTCCTCACTACAACCTTTTGTTAACATTTGACCGATAAACTATCTTTATTCAAGTAAATTATTAAAAAATGAAAGTTGAATTCACTAATAATAATACTAACGATATTGAAACAAGATGGAAACATTCAAAGAGAGTGCTGAAGGCTGAAGCTTTCAAGCTATTCTAGACTTGGGGTCATAACTGCGGAGCAATGGTAATGATACGGTTTCCATAGTAACCGATTCATTGGAGGGCTAGACCTCTGTCTAGGGTGCTGTCAGTGTAAGTAGAGTTTCAGTGAACAGAAAGTCCCAAAGAAGGGTCTGCTTCTACCTAATCCAGTTTTAATTGAACTCTAGAGACTTTGAAGTGAAGCCTCAGACCAGGAATATACTATTCCAATAAGAAATAAACCTCTTGCTTAGCTAGGTCACAGCTGCCTCTCAGTACTGACACCTTTTCCTAATGAATACTTTAAAGAAATGTTATTATATCAATTTAAGCTAGTAATTCTCTTAGTTAAGAGATTCTTTGTTTCTGTTTTAAATCCCACTATCCTGATGTTAAGTACAGATTTTCATTGGTTGTTCTTTTTAAGCTGGTCTAATTTTATCTGTACGATTTTAAATGCTGATAGCTTTGGCAGTTTTAAAATAATTTTCTGTCTGTCTTCCTGTTTCTGTGTCTCTTCAGTTTTAAAACATTACTTTACCTGCTTATGTTTAACTCTGAAAACACACTGTCATCCATTCAGTATAATACCATTTACATCAGGTTTGCAAACATGTAGAACAATTCTGGATATTATTTGTAGATGTATGTATACTAATAGAATAAAAACTTATATGGTTATGCTAAACCTCAAAACATGGATAGTAATTGGCTCTGATGAAGAAGGAAAATGGAGTCAGGAAGGATTATATATGGTAATTTAAATATTATCTATAATAATAAATTTTAAAAATCTATACAACAAAGTATAGTGTGACAAAGCATTAGTATTTTATGTTTCAGGGTGGTTCCATGGAGCTTATGTCATTTTCTGTCGTTTGGAGTAAGTTTGACATTTGGTAATAAAACAAAGTTTAAAGGACCATGCCACTTGCTGTATTTCAAGTATATTTTTAAAATACCTATGTTACTTAAACGAATGGGATATAAATGGAATATTTTCATTGATTGGAAAACTATTACATTAAAAATATTATAATAATGTTTTAGTGTTCTTGCTTCTCTTAGTAATTGAGATATTCTAGAAATTACTAATAATTAAATCTTTAGATTGCATGACCGTGACCTTGCAGTGATTGGCTGTTACCATATTAAGTAACAAGTCTTATTACATAGCTCTATAGATATAAGAGGTAGAATTTTCAGACCAGTGTGTGATATTTTTAGTATATGACAGAGCTTGGAGCCTAAAGCTTTGGTGTTTATTCTTGTTTGATTTTCCTCTTTCACTTTTAACACAAGTACAGGGAAAGAAAATGTAGTTGATTAAAATTTCTGAGAGTTCTAGTTTAACAGATGTTTGAAATCTTTTAGAAATGTGACAGTGTATCATAGAAGCAGACTCTGGACAGTTTAGACTAGACAACCTGGGAGGAGACCAGACTTTGCTACTAGCTTTCCAAGGGACTTCCTACTAAGTATTTAGCTTGTTTACGTCTCCTTTTCCTCACAAATAGTAGATAGATTGGACCAGAAGTGTTACCGAACATATATTGGATTCTCTATTACTTGATAAGTTAAAAACGGCAAACTCAAACACCACTGGAAACTAGGCAGATAGTAGGAATAAGTGTGTAGAGATTGTTTGAAAATGGAGAATGCCTTTCAATAGTGCTGTATGGTGTATATAGACCTAGGCTTGGCAGATGCTCCATTTTTTTCCCTGAGGAGCCATAGATCTGACTGTTTTTATAAATAACCCTTTTCTCAAGTGTTTTCAACCAGTTGAAAATTTGGGGAAATATAATATGGCCCAAACAAAATTAATGTGGCTCATATATGGAGTTTCGGTTGCCGTTCATTCACTCATTTAATCATTCAAAGATTTCTCCTTTGTGTAAGACTTCGTTATGGAAGATGAACATAGAGTACATTCAAAACCTTTGTCCCAGTAGAACTTAGATTCCAGTATTTTAGTGCTGAAGAGAGGCAAAAGAGAAGCGAGGAAATAATGTAATTTCTGGTGGTAATAAATAAGTGTTATGAAGGAAATCTGATGAGTTTGGGACGGGATGAGGTGATAGTGGCGAAAGTGGGGTTAGATCCTGTGGTTTCTCTAACGAGGTGACATTTGAGCAGATATCTGAATGTGAGGATAAGCCAGCCACGTGAAGATCTGTGAGAACAGTCTGAGCAGAGGAGAAAGCACATACAAAGGCCCTGATGAAGAATGAGTTGGGCTCATCAGACAGTCCCAGATATAAGGCTTTATAAGCAGTTATGAAGAACTCCAGTGTTTATTGGGATTCCCAGGTGCCGCTAGCAGTAGAGGACCTGCCTGCCAATGCAGGAGATGTAGGAGATGCCAGGTTCAGTCCCTGGGTTGGGAAGGTCCCCTGGAGACGGGAGTGGCAGCCCACCCAGTATTCTTGCCTGGAGAATCCGATGGACAGAGCAGCCTGGCGGGCTGCAGTCTGTAGGGTTGCACAGGGTTGGACGTGACTAAAGCGACTGCGCAGCCCTGAGTTTACTGTGCATGTATTGCGGAGCCACTGCGTGGTATTAAGTACACAGGAGGTACGATCTGATTTATATTTAAAAAGCTATTTTCTCTGACTCCTCTGGTTGTAGTAGATTCTCTAGGTAAGATTAGAAGGGGAGAGACCAGTCAGGAGGCCACTGCGAACTCTGGAGCCTAGGACCTACTGGTTACGGGAGAGAAAGGGGTACAGGTGACGGTTGGTTAAAAAAAATCTTGAGTATTATCAATATTTTGTCCTCTTTTCTGTTAGTCTCTCTTGATCTTACTTACATAAGGTATTGATTGTATGAAAGAGTTTGAAGGATTTTCTTTCTCACCTGTTTTAAAAATGAAAGTGTAGTTATTTGGAATTTTGAATTGTTGTTTGGTTTTTCAGAAAACACTGAATCTAGGAGTTGTGCCCATTCTTTCATTTCTAGACGCTGTGGTACCAGAAATAAAATATTTTCTGTAGAAAAATCTAAATACATATTTAGTGAATTAACTAATGTTGCCCTCTTTAAAAAAGACAACAGAAACCCTGTATTTTGCATTAAGTATTATAGATTTTTATAATTAAGATCTAGAAAATGGAAATATAAAGTGCATAGCATTTATGTAGGATAAATACTTAACATTCATTATTTTTCCTCTTTACTTATCTCATTTTTGTCCTTACAATGCAATATCATATACAAATGTCATTTTATTTGTATTTTTAATGTGGTTACTTTTGAGAGATTTATCTTAGTTGTTTAACTTAATTTGCTTTCATGAATCTTCATCAGTGTTTGATAACACATCCATCTCATTTTATTTATTAATATTCTGTGAAATACTAGTGTGGAGAAATTCCAAATCTGGTTTTCCTTTAACACCGTCATAATTAAGCTTTTGAAATGAACTTTTTAAAAACAAAGCTTGAATAACAAAGCAACAAAGTGGCTTAGTACTAAAGACAGGATTACTTTGAGTTTGCAAAGAATTCTAAGCCATTGCGTCTGTCACATGGGATGACAAGAATTTGTAACAAGTTACTCTGACAACCACCTACTCCATAGAGAGATTATGCTGAGTTCATTCGCAGGTTTATGTTTAGCTTCAGTGACAAAATGATGCTTAACCTCTTATACAGTCGGTCTTTGTGCTTTCTGAATGAGTGACTGTTGCCTTAACAGTGACCCTATTACTGTGATTTTTTGAAGTTATGAACTTAAATTTGTAATTTAAAAGTATAAAGTATTTCTGGATATATTATATGAAACTGAATTTTATATGTGATCTATAAGCATGTAGGACATTCTTTTAAGGTCTTTCTTCTTTTTAAAGTTTGTCTAATATTGTATTTCTATAATATGACTCAAAAATCAGTCAGTAATGCTATATGTATTTCCTGAAAAGCAATAGATGACATCATTGTCTTAAAAAGCCCCCAAATATATTTATAAAATAGATGTGCTACAGTTCTGTTCTGCTGTTTCATTTAAACATCTTTTTCATGAATTGCAATCTAGTTTTTAGTTACCCTCCAAATTATTTCAGTAACTGTTTATTCATTTTTTAGAAATTGTTTTTCTGAATGAGGACTTCTGTGTTTTAATTGAGGGAAAGAACAGACAGATTCTATTATACTTACTCAGGATTCTCTTTTTCTTCACTAGATCCTGGCATATACAGAAGGGCTGCATGGGAAATGGCTGTTCTCAGAGATACGATCGATCTTTTCTCGTCGTTATCTTTTGCAAAATACAGCCCTGGAGATCTTTATGGCAAACAGAGGTGAGATGATGTTGCAGATGTATGTTGTTACAGAGCTAACCTCCATCTCCCTAAGATTTCGTTTTGAACATACCATATTGTTTCCATTCTGTATTGTTTCCATTTGGATAGAATTGTGTAGCCTACTCTCTGCATTACTGACCTCTTTTTTGAACTACGTGCATCTTCATAGTTTATGCCCCTTTGGTTATTCTTAGAATTATCTCCAGTATCTTTATTTTACTGGCCAAATCATACATTAGTGCAAGACTTTATAAATATGGGGGATAAGTACCCATTTAAATCAGTCGTAGAGTTTTGGTATCCTCAGCAGTGCTCTGATGCTTAAACTCCTTCTGGAAGATGGCTGCATTTCAAGAGGGGAGAGGGTAATCAAATAATTCATATAGTTATTTAATTTTTTTGTCTAATCTATTGCCATTTATAAAGGACCATCAGAAGATGGTACTGAACTGTCCCGGTTGCTTTGTATTACCTCATTCTTGAAAGAACTAAAATTCAATTTGTGGGTTTAGAATTGAGCTTGGTAAAATTCATTAAGATTAGAAGGAGGGACAAGGTGAACTTGAAGGGAAAGCATTGTGGGGTATGAGTGGAGGTTTACAAGTGAGAATATGTAAAATCTTGTGATTTATTGTACATGCTTATTTTATTTAAGTAGATTTTTAAGTTTTCATATTTTCTCTTTCTATAATCTACAAGTTTTCATTTAAAAATCTGCACATAATGTATATTCCATGCATACTTTCTTTTTTTAATGAAATCATGTGTCTTTAGGGAATACAGATTTCTTTAGGAAAAGATGTTTTTCTTTTCATATTTGGTCTTCTTCTACACACTTACCACTTTTTCTAATGTAAACATTATTCTTTCAGGTGAATAATTGAGTGACTGTTTTACGCTTTAGTTCAGTCTACATTCTTGCTGTCCCAAAGGGGTTTTTACCTCACAGTATTTATTACTTGCTCATCTTATGTTCCTTCTTTAAAATTTCTTAAGCATCTTTGCTGTGTGTATCTTTGTGTGTTTTTCTATTGCCTTTTCCCTATGGCCTTGGTCACCTGCCATAATCTTATGGCCTTGGTCACCCGCCATAATCTGAGTTTTTCCTTTTGTCCCCTCCTGTAGTCAATGTAATAGTGGATGTGTAAGAATGGCTTATGAAAAAGTTTTGTTGGATATGTATATGATAGTTCTAAATATATTTTAGGTATTTAGTGCATGATCATACACTTATTTACCTAAAAAATATTGTAATGTCACTGTTTAAAAATTACACTGACATGGATAAAAATTTTTGGCCCATAGTATTTTTTCAGGTTAGGTAGAAAAGAAGGATCATCTTCTAGATGAATATTTGTAGATAATTTATAGTTCTGATATAAAAGTTAATATGATTAAAATTTCAGGACTGACCAAAGTACTATCTTCTAAATTCTCTGCCATGATGTTATGACTTTGTTATTGTCATACATTTTAAGGATAAATTTTTGTACATCACTGTCATAAATTAAAACTTATATACTGAGTGTATTTATATATATGATGTACAGTTATATCTACAGTTTTATATAATGTTCTCAAAGTATGTAATTATTCAAATAGAAATGATTAAAAAATTTGATTATTGACCATGGAGGAAAAATTTTCTTTAGGTCACATATTGTTCTGGATTATGTGAACATACAAAGCATAAAAAAAAAAGCACTGTATTATATGTTTATATAATATTTACATAAACTAAAAGAAAATACAAGAATTTGTATAAATTACAAGAGAATATTTTTTAAGTTGCTGATGATAAGAAGTAAATACAACTAACAATTTAGTAGCTATAGGTTAAGTATATTAGATTCTTAAGTATATAATCTTAAATTTTTCTAGAAATTTATAGGTATATTTTTAACTTGCCAAAATTCAACTTTGTAAATTCAGAATTGTAGCTAGATAAAATCTCAACTTCGTGTCACATTAATGCAACAATAGTTATTAGTCCTGACAGTATTTAGAGAAGGAACATTCTATGAGTAGAAAAAAAATCATCTCTGGCATATTAATGCTTAAACTTCATAGATACTATGATAAAACTAATACTATAAAACTTCTATTGAGTAGATACCTGAGCTAAGAGTAAGCATTTTACTGTACCAAGAAATCAGTTTTTCAGCAAGGCACTCATATTTCATTCTGACTTTTAAAAATTATTTTTCCTAGTTGCTATAATGTTCAACTTCCCAGACCCTGCAACAGTAAAGAAAGTGGTTAACTATCTACCTCGTGTTGGCATTGGAACCAGTTTTGGATTGCCTCAAACCAGGTACTGTTTTATATGAAAAAAATATGGAAAGAATCTGTAATAATATTTTTCTAATTTGTTTTGAAATGCATGGCCTTCTGTTTTACACTTCATTGTAAATGGTGTTTGTTAGTGTATTTTGAGTCAACTGAACTTCTGTCTGAAGAAGCTCAGAAAAGAGGAACAAATGTAAATGAAACTAATCTGAAAAAGAAAGCAGTAAAATCAGAACATCAGTGTAAAGGGAAACAATAAAGAAAAATCAATGCAATGAAAAATTATTTCTTTGAAAAGATTAATAAGAGTAATAAATATCTATATAAAGCTTATGACAAAAGACACACAATGCCTATATCAGAGAAGTAATATCACTACAGATCCTATAGATATTTTAAAAATAAGGAAATATTATGAACAAATTTAGAAGGCAATGGCACTCCACTCCAGTACTCTTGCCTAGAAAATCCCATGGACAGAGGAGCCTGGTAGGCTGCAGTCCATGGGGTCGCTAAGTCGGACACGATGAGTAACTTCACTTTCACTTTTCACTGTCATGCATTGGAGAAGGAAATGGCAACCCACTCCAGCGTTCTTGCCTGGAGAATCCCCTGGATGGAGGAGCCTGGTGGGCTGCTGTCTATGAGGTCACACAAAGTTGGACACGACTGAAGTGACTTAGCAGCAGCAGCAGCAGGCAACTTAGATAAATCGGCAGATTCATGAAAGATACAAACTGTAAAATCTCACTAATGAAAGTGAATAGCTTTAATAATTTTACTGAGGAAATTGAATTTGTAGCTTAAAACCTTCTAACAGAGAAAATACCTAGCTCAAATGGTTTCACTGGCAAATTCTATCAAAAGTTTAATGAAGTGACAGAATTTCTTGGAAAACTCTTACAGATAATAGAAAAGAAGGATAAATTTCCCAAGTAATCCTGTAAGCCAGCATTACCTGAATCCCAAATCCACAAAAAGGCTTTTCCAGAAAGGAAATTAAAGACCATCTTGATTGAAAATGAAGAAGTGAAACTGTCTTTATTAGTATATATACTTAATGTAAAATTACTGAGGAAACTGCAAAAATTTTCAAAAAGAAAAAAGCTATTAGAACTCATAAACGAATTTACCTATTTTGCAACAGACATACTTTTATTCTTATATAGCAATGAACAATTGGAAACTGAAATTAAAGTATGGTTTAAATAATATAAATAACTGGGTATATTTGCAAATATATTAAGAACTGTTCACTGAAAACTACAAACACAGTTTAGGAAAATGAAAGAAACCTAAAAATGGAAAAGTGTACTATACCATGTTCATGAATTGGAAGACTCAATGTAAGTAAGATATTCGTTTTCTCTAAACAGATCTGTAGGTTCAAAGCAAGCCTATCCAAAATTCTAGAAGACTGTTCTGGAGAAATTGACAAGCTGATTCTAAAATTTAAGTGGAAATGCAAATATCTAGAATTGCTAAGACAATTTTGAAATTGAAAAAGTTAGGGGACTTTATCTGATTTCAAGACTTAATATAAAATTACATTCACTAGTAGAGTTTCATATTTTTATAAAATACTTATAGAGCAATGAAATATAATATTGTCCAGAAATAGGCCCATCCATAAATGAGCAATTTGATTTTCAACAAAGGTATCAAGATATGTTGATGGGAAAAGATAGTTTTTTCAACAAAAAAGAGAAACAAAAGACAAACAAAAACCCCCCAAAAACAAAAAGCCCACCTCACGCTTTTTCTCAAAATGTAACATATTAACTAAAAATGTAACATAAGTTAACTCAAATTAACTCAAGTATAAGTAACCTAAGCATAAGTGCTAAAGTGTAACTTCCTAAAGAAAACAGAGGAGAAAAATCTTTGTGACCTTGTGTTAGCAGAGACTTCTTAAATAAGATTTCAAGAAACCACTTACTGGCTTTTCATATTAAAAACATTTCATTTTAAAAGATACTTAAGAAAATGAAAAAGTATGTTATAGACTGGGTTGAAATATTGGTACAACTTATACGTGATAAAGGATTTATATAAAGGATATATAAGAAACTCTTCCATTTAATTATAAGACAAGCAATCTGTTTGAAAAAAATAGAAAATTTGAGCAGATACGTCAGCAAAGACTAGATATAAATAGCAAGCACATGAAAAGATACCAAACATCATTAGTCATCAAAGAAATGATGATACCATTTTAAAACCATGGTGAGATACCATGGCACACCTATTAGAATGACTTCTTAAAAATGATAATAACAAGAACTAACAAGAATGCAAAGTAACTGGAACTTCACATATTGATGGGAAAGTAAGCAGTTTTGGAGTTTCATATTAAATTAACCATACAGTTAGCATACCTCCCAGTTCAGTTCAATTTAGTTGCTCGGGGGTATTCAACTCTTGTGACCCCATGGACTGCAGCATGCCAGGCTTCCATGTCCATCACCAACTCCAGGAGTTTGCTCAAATTCATGTCCATTGAGTCAGTGATGCCATCCAGCCATCTCATCCTTTGTCATCCCCTTCTCCTCCTGCCCCCAATCCCTCCCAGCATCAGGGTCTTTTCAAATGAGTCAGCTCTTCGCATTAGGTGGCCAAGGTATCAGGACTGATCTTGGTTTGAATGGACTGGTTGGATCTCCTTGCAGTCCAAGGAACTCTCAAGAGTCTTCTCCAACACCACAGTTCAAAAGGATCAATCAGTGCTCAGCTTTCTTTGTAGTCCGACTCTCACATCCGTACATGACTACTGGAAAACCATAGCCTTGACTAGATGGATCTTTGTTGGCAAAGTAATGTCTTTGCTTTTCAATATGCTGTCTAGGTTGGTCATAGCTTTTCTTCCAGGGAGCAAGCATCTTTTAATTTCATGGCTGCAGTCACCATCTGCAGTGATTTTGGAGCCCCCCAAAGTAAAGTCTGTCACTGTTTCCACTGTTCCCCATCTACTTGCCATGAAGTGATGGGACTGAATGCCATGATCTTAGTTTTCTGAATGTTGAGCTTTAAGCCAACTTTTTCACTCTCCTCTTTGATTTTCATCAAGAGGCTCTTCAGTTCTTCTTCACTTTCTGCCATAAAGGTGGTGTCATCTGCATATCTGAGGTTATTGATATTTCTCCCAGCAATCTTGAGTCCAGCTTGTGCTTTATCCAGCCCAGTGTTTCTCATGATTTACTCTGCATAGAAGTTAAATAAGCAGAGTGACAATATACATCCTTGACCTACTCCTTTTCCTATTTGGAACCAGTCTGTTGTTCCATGTCCAGTTCTAACTGTTGCTTCCTGACCTGCAGACAGATTTCTCAAGAGGCACGTCAGGTGGTCTGGTATTCCCATCTCTCTCAGAATTTTCTACAGTTTCTTGTGATCCACACAGTCAAAGACTTTGGCATGGTCAATAAAGCAGAAGTATATGTTTTTTCTGGAACTCTCTTGCTTTTTCCATGATCCAGCGGATGTTGGCAATTTGATCTCTGATTCCTCTGCCTTTTCTAAAACCAGCTTGAACATCAGGGAGTTCACGGTTCACGTATTGCTGAAGCCTGGCTTGGAGAATTTTGAGCATTACTTTGCTAGTGTGTGCGATGAGTGCAATTGTGTATTTTGAGCATTCTTTGGCATTGCCTTTCTATGAAAGCTGACCTTTGCAGTCCTGTGTTCACTGCTGACTTTTCCAAATTTGCTGGCATATTGAGTGAGGCACTTTCACAGCATCATATTTTAGGTTAGACGAAATAGCTAATTAGATAAAATAGCTAAACTGGAATTGCATCACCTCCACTTGTAGTGATGCTTCTTAAGGCCCACTTGACTTCTCATTCCAGGATGTCTGCCTCTAAGTGAGTGATCACACTATTGTGATTATCTGGATCATGAGGGTCTCTTTTGTATAGTTCTTCTGTGTATTCTTGCCACCTCTTCTTAATATCTTTTGTTTCTGTTAGATCCACATCATTTCTGTCCTTTATTGAGCCCATCTTTGCATGAAATGTTCCCTTGGTATCTCTAATTTTCTTGAAGAGCTCTCTAGTCTTTCCCATTGTATTATTTTCCTCTCTTTGTTTGCATGATCACTGTGCAAGGCTTTCTTATCTCTCCTTGCTATTCTTTGAAACTCTGCATTCAGATGCTTGTATCTTTCCATTTCTCCTTTGCTTTTTGCTTCTCTTCTTTTCACAGCTATTTTAAGGCCTCCTCAGATATCCATTTTGCTTTTTAGCATTTCTTTTCCTTGGGGATGGTCTTGATCCCTATCTCCTATACAATGTCACAAACCTTCGTCCATGGTTCATCAGGCACTTTATCAGATCTAGTCCTGTGAATCTATTTCTTATTCCACTGTATAATCGTAAGGGATTTCATTTATGTCATACCTGAATCATCTAGTGGTTTTCCCTACTTTCTTCAAATTAAGTCTGAATTTGGCAGTAAGGAGTTCATGATCTGAGCCAGTCAGCTCCTGGTCTTGTTTTTGCTGACTGTATAGAGCTTCTCCACTTTTGGCTGCAAAGAATATAATCAGTCTGATTTCAGTATTGACCATCTGGTAATGTCCATGTGTAGAGTCTTCTTTTGTGTTGTTGGAAGAGGGTGTTTGCTATGACCAGTGTGTTCTCTTGGCAAAACTCTTATTAGTCTTTGCCCTGCTTCATTCTGTACTCTAAGGCCAAATGTGCCTGTTACTCCAAGTGTTTCTTGACTTCCTACTTTTGCATTCCAGTCCCCTATGAGGAAAAGGACATCTTTTTTGGATGTCAGTTCTAGAAGGTCTTGTAGGTCTTCATAGAACCATTCAACTTCAGCTTCTTCAGCATTACTGGTCAGGGCATAGGCTTGGATTACCATGATATTGAATGGTTTGTCTTGGAAACAAATAAAGATCATTCTGTCGTTTTTGAGATTGCATCCAACTGCTGCATTTTGGACTCTTTTGTTGACTATGATGGCTATTCCATTTCTTCTAAGGGATTCCTCCCCACAGTAGTAGATATAATGGTCATCTGAGTTAAATTCACTCATTCTAGTCCATTTTAGTTCACTGATTCCTAGAATGTTGATGTTCACTCTTGTATCTCCTGTTTGACCACTTCCAATTTGCTTTGATTCATGGACCTGACATTCCAGGTTCCTATGCAATATTGTCTTTACAGCTTTGAAACTTGCTTCCATCACCAGTCACATCCACAACTGAGTGTAGTTTTTGCTTTGGCTCTGTCTCTTCGTTCTTTCTGGAGTTATTTTGCCACTGACCTCCAGTAGCATATTGGGCACCTACAACCTGGGGAGTTCATCTTTCAGTATCAGATTGTGTTCACCTATGGCTGATTCGTGTCAATGTATGGCAGAACAAATACAGTATTGTAATTAAAAAAATAAATAAATAAATTTTAAAAAAAAGCATGAATTCTTCTGCAAAAAAAAAAAAGTATCTCCTATTTTTACCTTTTCATACTGCTCATGGGGTTTTCAAGGTAAGAATACTGAAGCGGTTTGCGATTCCCTTCTCCCTTGGACCACATTTTGTCCGAACTCTGCGCTATGACCCATCTGTCTTGGGTGGCCCTACATGGCATGGCTCATAGTTTCATTGAGTTAGACAAGGCTGTGATCCAGGTGATTAGATTGGTTAGTTTTCTGTGGTTGTGGTTTTCAGTCTGTCTGCCTGCTGATGGAGAAAAATAAGTGGATTAGGGAAGATTCCTGATTGCAAAGACTGACTGAGGGGGAAACTGGGTCTTGTTCTTATAGGTGGGGCCATGCTCAGTAAAATTTTAATCCTATTTTCTGTTGATGGGTGGAACTGTGTTCCCTCTGGCTATTTACCTGGGACCAAACTATGATGGAGGTAATGAAGATGATGTGGACCTCCTTCAGTCTTCTGCATGAACTATCTCCTGGTAGTATCATTCAAAGGCATTTACCCTAGAATAATGAAAATATATGTATTCATACAGTGACCTATTCACAAATGTTGATAGAGCTATGAACAAAAAATTGGGACTGCCAACATGGTCAGCTACTAGTGAATGGACAAATTACGGTATGTTCATCCATACACCAGGATGCACTACTCAGCAATAAAGAGGAGCAATCTCCAATATACAGAACAATGCGAATGAATTTTAAAAGTATGATGGTATCAAAAGAAACACCCTAATCAAAAATTGGTAGAAGACATAAATAGACATCTCTCCAGAGAAGACACACAGGTGGGCAAGAGGTACATGAAAAGATGTTCATCATCGCTTGTTATTAGAGAAATGGAAATCAAAGCTACAATGAAGTCTCACGTCACACTGGTTAGAATGGCCATCATCAAAAAGTCCCCAAACAGTCAATGCCAGAGAGGGTGTGGAGAGAAGGGAACTCTTGGTGGGAATGTAAATTGGCACAGCTTCTATGCAGAACAGTATGGAGGTTCCTTAAAAACCTAAATAAATAGCTATCATATGACCCTGCAATCCTGCCCCTGGGCAAATATGTAGAGAAAAACATGATACAAAAGCATACATGCACCCCAGTGTTCATTGCAACCGTGTTCCTGGAAGCAACCTAAATATCCTTTGGCAGAGGAGTGGATAAAGAAGATGTGGTACCTATGTGCAATGGAGTATTACTCAGCCATTACAAAGAATGAAATAATGCCATTTTCAGCAACATGGATGGACCTATAGTGTCATACTGAGTAAGTCAGACAGGAGGGACAAACTTATTGTATGATATCCCCTATAAAGTGAAAGTGAAAGTTGCTCAGTCATGTCTGACTCTTTGCAACCCAATGGACTATACAGTCCATGGAATTCTCTAGGCCAGAAAACTGGAGTGGGTAGCCTTTCCTTTCTCCAGGGTATCTTCCCAACCCAGGGATCAAACCGAAGTCTCCCACATTATAGACATTCTTTACCAGCTGAGCCACCTGGGAAGCCCAAGAATACTGGAGTGGGTTGTTGCTGCTGCTGCTGCTGCTAAGTCGCTTCAGTTGTGTCCAACTCTGTGCGACCCCATAGACGGCAGCCCATGAGGGTCCCCTGTCCCTGGGATTCTCCAAGCAAGAACACTGGAGTGGGTTGCCATTTCCTTCTGCAATGCATGAAACTGAAAAGTGAAAGTGAAGTTGCCCATTCGTGTCCGACTCTTAGCGACCCCATGGACTGCAGCCCACCAGGCTCCTCTGTCCATGGGATTTTCCAGGCAAGAGTACTGGAGTGGTGTGCCATCGCCTTCGCTGACTGGAGTGCGTAGCCTATCCCTTTTCCAGTGGACCTTCCCAACCCAGAAGTCGAACCAGGGTCTCCTGCATTGCAGACAGATTCTTTGCCAATTGAGCTATCTGGAAAGCCTGACATCCTATATATGTGGACTCTAAAAAGAAATGATATAAATGAACTTACTTATAAAACACACAGACTTAGCGAATGAACTTAGGGTTGCCAAGGGGAAGGATCGGGGAACGGCATAGTTACACAGTTTGGGGTGGACATGTAGACACTGCTGTATTTAAGTGGATAACCAACAAAGCCCTACTGTGTAGCACATGGAATGTGGCAATGTCATGTGACAGCCTGGATGCAAGGGGAGTTTGGGCGAGAATGGATACATTTATATGTATGGCTGAGTCCCTTTGCTGTCCACCTGAAACTGTCATAAAATTGTTAATCAGCTATATCCCGATACAAAGTAAAGAAGTTTACAATAAAAAGTATGGTGCTAGGTGAAGCCAACTGTTTGTATAGTGGGATTGTATTCTGTATAAACAATCTGTGTATAGTTCCATCTATATGACATTTTGGAAAAAATGAAACTACTTGGACAAAAATCAGATCAATGGTTTCAAGAGACTGAAATTGAAAAGGGGCTATTAATTACAAAAGAATGTGAGGAAAGTTTTCGATAACATGGAAATATTTCCTGTCTTGACTGTTGTGGTGTTACCCGACTGTGTTTGTTTGGCAAAACTCATTGCATTGAACACCTAAAAAGGATGAATTTTACACAATGTAAAGAAATCAGTAAACCTGAGTTTTATAAACAAATAGTTAAATAGTGTGAAATAAGTATACAGCATCGGAAACTCTAGAACCATGCTAGTAGGAATGCAGGTTAGTACAGTCACTTGGAAAATTTGGCAGTTTTCTTATTAACTATATACTATATACTTAATTTATGTCCTTTCGGTTCCATTCCTAGGTGATTATAGAGAATAATGAAAATATATGTACACACATTCACTTGTAAGCAAATATTAATAGCAGCGTTAGTCATGTAGTCCCAAATTGAAACATCTCTAGTCCATCAACTGTAAATGGATCAGTAGATTGTAGTGCATCCATGCAATGAAATGCTATACAAAAATTATTTACAAAACAGTAATACAGACTCAAAAACATAAAAAGCAAACTTATGGTTACCAAAACAGAAAGCTGATGGGGTATCAATTTGGAGCCTGAGATGAACAGATTCACACTACTATATATAAAATTAACAACACAGACTTTTTGTGTATCACAGGTAGCTATATTCAATATCTTATGCTAACATATAATGGAAAATAATATGAAAAATACTTACATAGGTATAACTGAATCACTTTGCTGTATACCTGAAACTAACCCAATATTGTAAATCAACTACACTTCAATTAAAAAGTATCAGCATTTATCTTAGCATGATAGAATTTAAGGTTTACATTTATCTACTTCCAAAATCTTTTTTTTCCAATTCATAACAATGCAGATGCACTCTTTTTATTATCTAATTAAAAGATATAAAACAAATTTCAAAAGAAATAAGGAGTTGGTCGCTGACTCGTGCAGCAGCGTGGGTGCGCCTCAGAACCATTGGAAACGGGGCTCAGCGCTGTGTGCCACAGGCGCCATGGCCGCCACGGGCTAGGGTCCTCCTTACGTGAAGTGGCTGAGAAATAATGTGGAATTATATGATTCTATCTGTATGAAACTGTCGTAGCAACAAAACCGCACAGTGACAGAAAGCAGATCATTGGTTACCAAGAGCCAGGAACTAGGATAAAGGACTTAGCTTTTGGAGTGTTTCTATGATGATTGGTTACAGAAACAGGTATATTCAAAAGTTATTAAACCATACATTTAAGTTTGGTCGATGTTATTATATTATGTTTTATCCCAGCACAGACCAGTGAAGAACAGGCTCTGCATGTTTAAAATACCTAAGTTACAGAAGTGCTTATTTTATAACCATTTTCAAATGTACCATCAGTTAATATGTATAATAAATCATTAAACTTTTTATAATTTTGATTAAAATGATTAGACTTTGCTTTATTATGTCATATTTGTTGCAATTTTTTCTGTTGATGTCAATATCAAATCCATATGTTAAGGATTTTGCATACAATATATTTAATTGAAACTTTTATCTTTAACCTCCGATAAATCAGAGTTCAAGTATTAATTTTGTATATACATGTGGAGTTAATAACTAGCATTTATATTGTTCAAAGTAACTTAATAACTATGTGAAAGGAATGTTAAAATGCCAAAGCATCTCTCACAGTTCAGGGAATTGGAAGAGTGTCAGGTTATATCTCTCTTTCCTGTGTGCTAGCCAGTTGTCTGTATTTAAAAAGCAGGATCATTACCGGTTTTATTTCTTAGTAGTTGTTAATTTTCATCCATACAATTCAGTTAGCTAATTTAAGAACTAGGAAGAGGCTACTGGGATTTTTATATTGATTGAAATGCATTAGCAGTAGAAACTTGCAGTTTATTTTTAACATACCTAATTTTGTACTGATTTGGGCTATTTTTGATTAGTGTTTATTCAGGTTTTTAGTTAGTATCTTCTTATAAATGCAACTGATATAGAATCAACAGATAATGGCTGAAATATCAGTAGGAGTTCTAGTCATCCTGTGCTAGAGGACTTTGTAAGGTGATACACTCCCATGCCCCGTGGCAGTAGAACTCTGGTCTGTGCCAAGCCTACCTTGCCATAGGCTGCTTTTGAGTGAGTTCATGACTTTGAGCAATTGATCCTGGATAGAGTGAGGTAGAAGCCCCAGCGTCTTCTTATGACCTGCCCTTGATAGTCACAAGCCATCATTTCCGCTACATCTTATTTGTTTCAGGAGAGTTATTAAATACAGCCCAGGCTCCTTAGCAGGAGAATCAAGTTCCTTCTCTTAAAGAGAAAATGGCAAAGAATTTGTGGACATGTAACAGGTTAGAACTTTGCAAAGCTGATTCTTTGAAAAGCTCAATAAAATTGACATACTTTGCCTAACTATGAACAAAAGATGTAACATGAATTACTGAAGTCAGAAGTGAAAGAAAGGACTGCACTCCTGACCATGTAGAAATTAAAAACAGTAGCAGGAAAGATCAACTTACAAATTAAGACAATTGAGATGAGATGGACAAGTTCCTGGACAGTCAGAATTGTCAAAACTTACTCACGAAAAATTTAAAACTCTGAATGACAGTTCCATTGGATTAGAATTCAAAAATCTTACCGAAGAGTCAAGGCCCAGATGGCTTAACTCTTATTAAATAGATAAATTAGAAAAATACCATCCCTTCACAAACTCATTCAGAAGATAACAGGAAGAAACACTTATTAACTCATTCTGTGAGGCCATCTTTTCCCTAATATCAATGCCAGGCAAAGATGTCACAAGAAAAACTATAGACTAATAACCCTAATGAACATATACAAAAATGCTTTCCAAAATATTGCCAAACAAATCCAGCAATATACAAAAAGGATTATAAAGTAGCCATATGGGTTTTATCACAGGAACTCAAATTGGTTTAAATCTGAATATCAGTATTATGCAGATAGTTAATAGAATACAGGATAAACATTTAAGTAGCAGCCACCAAAAAGTCCCTTACTTTTCCCATGCTACACCGTACTTAATGTTTAAAGACTGAATGCTTTGCTATGGTCATGAAAGCTAGAATGTCTTCCATTCTCATCTCTTCTATTAACATTACGTTGGGGATTTCAGCCTGTGTGATAAGAAAGGAAGAGCTGGAGGGGAAAAGCAAAGGCATCTAGATTAGAAACGTCTTTATCCCAGATGACAAAGACATGTACAGTTTTTACAATGAAAGATGTAAAACAAATGGCTGTTAGAAATTAAAGACAACATCGATAGATGGAAATGTTCCATAGTCATGGATCAGAAGGTTCAGTATAAAGATTCTCCCCACATCTATACATTTAATACAATCCCTATCAAAATTTAGTACACGTTTTGGGAGAAATTCAGCTGAAATACAATGAATCTAGATTTGCCAGAACAATTTTGAAAAAGAACAAAATTAGAAAACTTAAACTATCTGGTTTCAAAACTTACAATAAAACCACAGTGATCAAAATGTGTGCTATTTATCCAATGATAGGCATATAAGTTAATGAAACTACCTTGAGAAAATGGAACTACATTGAGAATAAAGGAATAAACTAAACCCTTGTATTTATGGTCAGTTGCTTTTTAACAAAGTTGCCAACGCTTAAATAAATACTAATATAATGATTGGAAAGTCACATGCAAGAAAATGAACATCAACACATTGTTCATAAAAATTAGAAAATGGATTTAATCAAAATTTTAAATGTGCTTTAAATACATCACTTAAATATATGAAAAGATAAGCCACAGACCGAGAAAATTATTGTGCATCATATATCTCATAAAGGAACTGTATCCAGAGTGTGTAGAGACCTTTACAACTCAATATAGGATGAAAGAGGGAACATTTCATGCAAAGATGGGCTCGACAAAGGACAGAAATGCTATGGACCTACAGAAGCAGAAGATATTAAGAAGAGGTGGCAAGAATACACAGAACTGTACAAAAAGATCTTCATGACCAAGATAATCACGATGGTGTGATCACTCACCTAAAGCCAGACATCCTGGAATGTGAAGTCAAGTAGGCCTTAGAAAGCATCACTACGAACAAAGCTAGTGGAGGTGATGGAATTCAGGGTTGAGCTATTTCAAATCCTCAAAGATGATGCTGTGAGAGTGCTGCACTCAATATGGCAGCAAACTTGGAAAACTCAGCAGTGAACACAGGACTGGAAAAGGTTAGTTTTCATTCCAATCCCAAAGAAAGGCAATGCCAAGGAATGCTCAAACTATTGCACAATTGAACTCATCTCACACGCTAGTAAAGTAATGCTCAAAATTCTCCAAGCCAGGCTTCCGCAATACATGAACCATGAACTTCCAGATGTTCAAGCTGGTTTTAGGAAAGGCAGAGGAACCAGAGATCAGATCGCCACTTGATCATCAAAAAGCAAGAGAGTTTCAGAAAAACATGTATTTCTGCTTTATTGACTATGCCAAAGCCTTTGACTGTGTGGATCACAAGAAACTATGGAAAATTCTTCAAGAGATGGGAATACCAGACCACCTGACGTGCCTCTTGAGAAATCTGTATGCAGTCAGGAAGCAACAGTTAGAATGGGACATGGAACAGCAGACTGGTTCCAAATAGGAAAAGGAGTAGGTCAAGGCTGTATATTGTCACTCTGCTTATTTCACTTCTATGCAGAGTACATCATGAGAAACACTGGGCTGGAAGAAACACAAGCTGGAATCACGATCACTGGGAGAAATATCAATAACCTCAGATATGCAGGTGACACCACCCTTATGGCAGAAAGTGAAGAGGAACTAAAAAGCCTCTTGATGAAAGTGAAAGAGGAGAGTGAAAAAGTGGGCTTGAAGCTCAACATTCAGAAAATGAAGATCATGGCATCCGGTCCCATCACTTCATGGGACATAGATGGGGAAACAGTGTCAGACTATTTTTTTGGGCTCCAAAATCACTGCAGATGGTGATTGCAGCCATGAAATTAAAAGACACTTACTCCTTGGAAGAAAAGTTGTGACCAACCTAGATATCATATTCAAAAGCAGAGACATTACTTTGCCAACAAAGGTCCCTCTAGTCAAGGCTATGGTTTTTCCAGTGGTCATGTATGGATGCGAGGGTTGGACTATGAAGAAAGCTGAGTGCCAAAGATTTGATGCTTTTGAACTGTGGTGTTGGAGAAGACTCTTGAGAGTCCCTTGGGCTGCAAGAAGATCCAACCAGTCCATTCTGAAGGAGATCAGCCCTGGATGTTCTTTGGAAGGAATGATGCTAAAGCTGAAACTCCAGTACTTTGGCCACCTCATGCAAAGACATGACTCATTGGAAAAGACTCTGATGCTGGGAGGGATTGGGGGCAGGAGGAGAAGGGGACAACAGAGGATGAGATGGCTGGTTGACATCACTGACTCGGTGGACTTGAGTCTGAGTGAACTCCGGGAGTTGGTGATGGACAGGGAGGCCTGGCGTGCTGTGATTCATGGGGTTGCAAAGAGTCAGGCACGACTGAGCAACTGAACTGATAGAATGAAAGAAGCCACCCAGTTAATGAAGAAAAGATCTGAATAGTAATTTCCTCAAAGAAAATAAATGGCTAAGTAGCACATTAAAAGAAATTTAACAGTGTACATTAAAATTATAAGATATCAGTTTACAGTTGCTGCTGCTGCTGCTGTCTAGTCGCATTTGTCGTGTCCGAGTCTGTGCAACCCCATAGATGGCAGCCCACCTCTCTCCTCTGTCCCTGGGGTTCTCCAGGCAAGAATATTGGAGTGGGTTGCCATTTCCTTCTCCAATGCATACATGCATGCTAAGTCGCTTCAGTTGTGCCCGACAATGTGCAACCCCACAGACAGCAGCCCCCCAGGCTCCTCTATCCACGGAATTCTCCAGGCAAGAATACTGGAGTGGGTTGCCATTTCCTTCTCTGTTACACTCACTAGTATGGCTATAATCAAAATTACATACAATATTAAGTTTTGGCAAAGAAGTGGAAAAATTCAAACATCAATCATTGTTTGTTGGAAAGTATAATGGAAGACCTTTTGGCAGTTTCTCAGAAAGTTAAAGTCAGCGTATAGCCTAACAGTTTCACTCTTAGTAATCTACCCCAAAGAAATACAACCATGTGTTTATCAAAGACATGTACATGAATGTTCCTAGTAGCATTTTTTGTAATAGCTAAAACGTGAAATAATTTAAATGTCCATCAGTTGGTGAAGGAATTTTTAAAATGTGGTGTATTCTGTGTTCATACAATGGAATACTACTTAGCAATCAAAAGAAATGAACTGCTTATACATGCTGCCACAGTGCTGAATCTGAAAAATGTTATGGTTGGTAAAAGAAGCCTAATGCAAGAGATCATGATGTCTGATTCCATTCGTCTGAAATGTTCAGAAAAGACCAGTTCATGCAGATGGAAGCGGATTGATAGTTGCTTAGAGCTAGGGGTAGAATTAAGCGTTAGTTCCAGAGAGGCACAAGGCAACTTTTTGTGGTGATCAAAATGTTCCAAAATACATTGTGGTGATAATTGCACAACTCTAGAAAATTTACTTTAAAAACATTGACTAGTACACTTACATGTATAAATTTTGTGGTATGTAAATTACACCTTTGTAAATTAACCTTGAAAAAAATAGGTGTTTTGTCCTTAGTGGTAGGAAGAACTATGACAGCATACTTCTCTGAGATTCTGGGCTTCAAATGTAGTATTTAATCCTGCCACCTATTTCCGCTGCTAGTTAGTGTTGGTCAGTTGTGTCCTTTTGTATTTACATTACATTAAGAAAATAGAAAACTTGGTATATTGTTAGGGTATAAAAAAAGTTTCCCTTACCTTTATCCCAACCCATGAATAGACACCTGAAGAGTGAATTCTCTTTCCTCTGTTACAATAGGTATGAAAAAGATGTTGTTTAAATTAATAATGTACAAATGTGTTAACTTTAAGAGATGACTATAAAAACTGATAAAGATGTATATACAATTTTATATGTATTTTTTAGTAACTATAATAGCTCTTATACCAGTAAAGCAGTGAGTTATTAATCATACTGTTATTAATCAATTTATAGAACTAGATATTATAATGGTTTTGTAATGACAGTTTACCTTAATGAATAGAACATGGATAATAGACCTGTGGCTCATCCAAATCATTTGTTTAAGCATTAATTGTAGATTGAAACACCTCTAGCATTCATTAATATAAATACATCAATTTGAATGAGCCCAGAAGTCATGATTTATTATTGATATAACTAATCTAAAGTTTAAATTGATTCTACATCAAATTCTTTTTCTTGCAGGCGTATCTCATTAGCTAGTCCACGTCAACTTTTTAAAGCTTCTAATATGACCCAACGATGGCAGCACAGGGAGATTTCAAACTTTGAGTACTTGATGTTTCTCAACACAATAGCAGGTAATTTAAGCCTATATACTGATTTATTTCAAATGATAAGTTATTAATTGTGCTATTAGATTGAGTATTCATATGAATGGAGTCATTCTATGTAAAGCTGAAAGCATAAGCAACATACGAAGATGAGGGGAAAATGAAATATAGCTAAAGAACAGTTGTTAGTGTATTGTGTGTGTACATGTAGTCATAAAGGTATGATGAAAATGAACATGAAAAAGATTGTGTGGAGACATTCATTATGAAAGATTTTCTCTCAATTTGAGGAATTAGTCAGTTCACGGGGAAGTTTTTGACAGTTTCTGAACAAATGAGCAATATCAGTTGGAAGCAGTGTAAAGGATAGTGAAGGGTGCAGAGAGTCTAGGTAGAGAGCAAAAGTTAGGAGACAGTTACACATCAAAAGTAATGAGGGCCTGCATTAGAGAGGTGACAGTAGGAATTAAAACAAAGGATTAGATAACACAAGAATTTACAAGGTACAAACCATCTGCCATCCAGCGGACTGAATGCTGGGAGTAAATGAGAAGAAAGTGTCAGAAAAGACTTCCAGGCTTCTGTCCTAAATCATGGGGGAAACCGTGGTGCTATTAACGGAAAAAGAAGGAAAAAAATTTGATCTAGAGAAAGATGATGATTTTACTGTGCTAGCAAGGCATACAGTATATCAAAGGAGATGCTGAAGTATAGAGGGCATTTGGAACTTAGAGAAAGGACACTGAGTTTCATCTGCATAGAGAGATGCAGAGACTAATCAGCAAGAGATAGAGATAAGATTACCAAGCCAGATGATGCAGAAAGCAGTGAGATAAGGTCTGGGGACTGCTCTTGAGCAGGACAGAGAGAGAGAGGAAAGTTGTTAAGGAAGAGAAGAAGATCAATGGACCCAGAAATTGTAGACTTAGTAGGAGAACTAAGTTGAAACAAATGGCTTGAGATACAACGGGAGAGGGAGAGGGAAAAGCGTAGGCCCCTGTATCGAATGTGATTCAGAGGTGAGGGGGAATTCAGAATGAATACAGGTCATGCCTTAGGCTTTAGCATCTCAAAACTTACAGGTTACTTTATAGGAGTTCATTTTTGAAATAAGCAAAAAGTTTAAGGGCTGAATGGTTAGAGATTAAATGAGAACCTTAGGTGTAGATTGGGCTTTCCTGGTGGCTCAGATGGTAAAGAATCTGCCTATAATTATTCAGGCCAGTTCAATTCCTGGGTTGGGAAGTTCCCCTGTAGAAGGGATAGGCTACCCACTCCAGTATTCTTGGGCTTCCCTGGTGGCTCAGGATGGTAAAGAATCTGCCTGTAGTGCAGGAGACCTGGGTTCGATCCCTGGGCTGAAAAGATACCCTGGAGGAGGGCATGGCAACTCATTCTAGTATTCTTGCCTGGAGAATCCCCCTGGACAGAGGAGCCTGGTGGGCTACAGTCCATAGGATTACAAAGAGTTGGACACGACTGAGCGACTAAACACAGGCATTCTGTAGTTATATATTGAATTTAACTTAATTCACAAGAGTCTGTTGACAATGAGCAGGTATGTATTCTATTATTGTAGGTACAATAAACTTGATTATTTAAGCATATAGGATAGCAAAAGGATTTTATTGTTGATAAGATCTCAATCAGAAAGAAAAAAATGCAAGAGAAAAGGGATATCAAAATAGGCTGCTTTTTGCTATTAAGTTCATTTATTTTTTCTGGGAGAAATTAAAGCTGACAGAAATATGAAGTGTGATATTTACGTCTGAATTAAAATTATCCTATTATTCATATTTTGTAAGACTGTTTCCAGGTCAGTCAAGGAAGAACTCTGTTACTCTAATAGGCCTCAAGCTCATGATGAATAGAATGAAATAAAATGTTTAAAACATCAAATCATGAGGAAGGCTTAGATACCGAGAATCTGTGTGGAGAGCTAGTATAATACTGAGCTGTATTGATATAACATCTGTATATATTTGAGAACTGGGAAAGAAAAAAGGGGATAGAATACACTGCAAAAGAGGAATTCAAGCGATACTTGTCTCCGTTGTATGTTAGCCATAAAAGTTTGTTCACGTGAAATCTAGCTAAATATAGGTTATAGACTAATAAAATGGTGGAGGCAGCGTTTTCACTCTGGAAACAGTGATGTCACCTACTGAGCCTGCCTCCCTAAAGTGGTGATATTCAGAAAGCTGCTCTTTCTACATGGATGGGCCACTTCACCCTCTGCTTTATTCATACTGTTAATAGACCCAAATGTGTCATTGAATGTCTTTGATTTAGAAGAAACATAGAAGATTGTGTGGCATCATTTGGGAATTAAATAAGCAGCCTCGATGATGCCATGAATTATATTCAAAGGGGCATAGAATTTGAAAGCTTTCACAGGAATTTCAGAGTTGTTTAGAATAACCTCATCATTTTACAGGTGACTAATGAATGCCCACAGGGGTTAATTCACTTGAACTTAGTTTATTAGTTGGTTGGTTGACTGGTTAGTTAATTAATGGCAGAGAAAGGATTCTGGTTTTGAAAAACTCTTATGTGATAGGAAATTGTTTTTTAAATTCTTAGTGAAGATTATTTTTTTGTTTCAATTAATAAAAATAGTTGTGGAATTTATTTAAGAACATTAGAAAGAATTTAAGAACATTAGCATGGGTACAGAGTATCTAGATTTAAATATAGTTCAACCATTGCTAGTTCCATGATTTGGGGCAAGTTACATAAACTTTTGTGCCTCAATTTTCTATGTGTAAAATGGGGTGATCCTAATTTCCTAGTTATTGTGAAAAATAAATGAAATAATGAATAAATGATAGCACTGGGAACAGTGTTTGGCACTCAAATTGTTGTTCCTTTTTTAAAATAAAATATATTCCAGAATGTTTATCATCTTATTATTCTAAATTAAGAATGACTTTTTTCCCTCTTCCAGGACGGACTTACAATGACTTAAATCAGTATCCTGTCTTTCCATGGGTCATTACTAATTATGATTCGGAAGAACTGGATCTTACTTTGCCAAGTAACTTCAGAGATTTGTCCAAGGTAATGTCTTAGTTCATCTGAAATACTGTGTATAAAATATTATATATTATCTTGCATATAAAAAGAAATCTGATTATCTTTATTTTCACAGCACTTTAAAAACTTTTTAATATTATAACTTTAATATATTTATCTTTTAAATGTGTTTTCATTATTCTCAAATTTAAACAGAGAGATTTAATATGCATGATAACCTTGATGGCAATTAAATTTTGAATTCCAAAAATTCAGTGCTTAAACCTTTCTTGGCTTATCATTGAATACAGAATGCTTCTTTCTCATCTCCACACTTTGCTTCCTCTGCTCTGTGAATGGCTGACCCTCTCAGCCCTTTAGGAACACTACCTCATAGAGACTATTACTGATCCCTTCCTCTCATCAAAGCATCTAAAATGACCTGCATTTCAGATATTCTTCTGCCTCATTGTTTTGGCTCTTCTTGTATCATTGTTCACCATTATTTCCCTCTTGCCAAGTATAGAGTGTGTATTATTAAATACAATAAATGTATTAAGTGAATTTAATAAGATAAACATGACATTTCCTCCAAGTTCCAAAAAATTAATTTTAACTGTATTACATTTTAAAATGTGAAACACATACATAAAAAAACAAAAACTACCCCTAATTTACCACGTATCAATAAGTAATAATTACCTTATATTATACACAATGGTTATTATGTAAACATTTTCATATCCTCAAGTATCATTAAGAATTTTCCTTTTCTGTCATAAATTATCAATAAATGGAATATCCTGAATCGTTTTGTGATTAAAAAATGAGGTTATATGCCTCTTTTTTTCTTTTTAACTTTTTATAATGGAGAATTCCAAGCATATACAGAAGTAGACCGAACAGAATAATAGTAAGTAGACAAAACAGGTGCATTCTCACATATCAATCACTGTACTTCAGCAATTATCACCTTGTAGTTCCTCTTGTTTTATCTTTACTCTTGTTTTCTCTCCCCTTTTCCATATTACTTGGAAGCAAATTTCAGACATCATATCATTCCATTCATAAATATTTCAATATATACTTTTAAAACTTCTCAGAGCACAACCATAATACCATTCGTAAACTTAAAAATATTAACAATACTTTCTTAATATCATCAAATACCCAGTAGGTTGAATTAATATCATCAAATACCATTAGCAAACTTAAAAATATTAAGAGTACTTTCTTAATATCATCAAATACCCAGTAGGCTTTCAAAGTTGTATTTAGTTTGTTTATTCCAGTAAGGATACAAAGAAGAACCACACATTGCGATTAAGTCTTTTTATTCTGTGGAATTCTCTCTCATCTTTTTTCCCCCTGATTTTTTAGTTGAAGAAGTATATTGTCTTGTAGATTTTCTCATAGTGTGGATTTTGCTTATTGCATCTGTGTGGCATAAGCTACAGGTTTATTTGTCTCCTATATGCCTTGTAAATTGGTAGTTGATTGCAGAGTTTTACAGAGTTCAGATTAGTTTGGTTTTTTTTTGCAAAACTGCTTCATAGGAAACTTTTGCATGTCCTTCTGTCAAAGGATGTGCAACATATAATTTGCTGTTTTTGTAATTTTCTTTATTTTGGCTGTGCTGAGTCCTCGTTGCTGCGTGGGCTTTTCTCTAGTTGTGGAAAGCGGGGGCTGCTGTTTTTCTGGTTCCTGGGCTTCTCGTTGCAGTGGCATCTTTAGGGCACAAGGGCCTCAGTAGTTGAAGCACACGGGCTTGGTAGTTGTGGCTCCCGGGCTCTGGAGCACAGGGAGCATAGTTTTGGTGCTTGGGCTTAGTTGCCGTGTCACAGCATGTGAGATCTTCCTTGACCAGGGATCGAACCTATGTCTCTTGCATCAGCAGGCAGATTCTTCATCACTGAGCCAGCAGGAAAGCCCCTCTAATTTACTTTTCTTTTGTCATATTTAATGCCAGAACTCATTAGTTCAGTAGGCATTGCAAAATCATGGTATTTAAATTCTATCACTTTTATTTCATGTGTTATTTGGAACCATTTTCTAAAGAGATGACATCCCTTCATCTATTATTAAGTTTTTCAATGGCGCATAACATTGGAAAGGCAGGATAAACATTTCTTTTTATATACCAGTTTTTAAAACAATGAATTGGTTCCCAACACCCTCCAATGAAACCCAATTAAAAAATATTTATCTTTATGAATTTGTACACAAAACTGAAGTGTGTTTGATGTTTCAACACACTGCAGTTAGTATTTTCATTGATGATCACTTGTTCCTACTATCACGGGGAGTTTCTTCAAGTCCTGTGTTGTTTTGATACAGTAGTCTGTAAACTTAGTAGTCTAAAAACTTGAATGCTGTCTGATAGAACAAGGTGCTTTAGTCTTAACCCTCACATTTTCTGGCCCAATTCTAGTATTGAGTATCATTTATTTCTTTAAGGCACCCTAGTGGGAGTCCTTTTACATGGAAATGTATGTGAAACACGCAGTTTGGACCATTGTCCCTGTTGCTACAAGTGCGTGCCCATCACACAGTCGTTCGATTCTGCAACTGTAGCCTGTCAGGCTCCTCTGAGCATGGGATTTTGCAGGCAAGAGTACTGGAGTGGGTTGCCATTTCCTATTCCAGGGTTGCTGCTGAATTTGTCTTTGTTTCTAGCCCCTTCAGAAAGACCTAGGAAAGAAAAACTAAGATGAAATACTTCATGAGTTGAAACTGATTCCTCCAATTAAATTTAGGAGCATGAAAATTAGAAACAAAAAATATTCCTTTAATGTAAAAGGAACACTGTACCCCCTGCTCCCATCTGTTCAGTCAGTCAGAAAGTCTAGTCTTTTTCCTACAACTCTTAGAAATTTCTACCAGTGCCTGAAGAATGTTTATATATCCTACAAATAGAACCTGGAGGTTCTTTGCTGCCTTTCCCCTGCCTGTTCCCTGAGCCCCTGTTGCTCCGTTATCCTTCTAGGTCACTCTGGAGTTCTCAGAACATGAGACTTCTTCTTTCTAAGATTTTACATAGTCCCATCCCTTAACTCTTCCAAATCCGTTTTAGGCTTTAGTGAGGTATTTAACTAAAGCTTTACTGAGTACCCAATCACATCAGAAGTACAGGCTCTAAGCAGTTTATAGTCTCAGTCTGAGGATCACTGCCTCCTCTGCAGATTACCACAAGATAGGTTCTCATTTACTCCAGTGTCCTCCATGCGGAATCCAAGGATTTCCCATTTTTTGATGTCGGAGGAAGAGTGTTCCCTTCTTTGCCTGACTCAGGTGTACCCTCTTGTTCTGGCTTGATAACATTAGGAATGTCCAGGAGTAACTTCATCTGTATGCCCAGGGTACAATCTGCTTCTCCACACAGTCTAGTTGAAGTAGTCACCAGGGGTGTCAGCACGAGGGTCAACATTTTCGTCATGGCAAACAATGGTGTTTAGGCCCTAGCCTTTGCCTGTTTGATCAGCACCTCTTCTGCCTCTGCCCCATATCTTTGCTGTTGTCATCTGATCCTATATTGCTTCATGTTCTCTTTCACCTTTTTGCCTTTGCTGTTGCTGTTCCCATCATCAAAACTTTTGTACTTGCACAGTACTCTCTATATTCTTCTTTTCTAATGCATTACATAATTTATTATAATTTTACATTTTCTTCTCTGTGCTTCCTATTACAGGAAATAGTTGAATAGAAAGATTTAGTTTTTTAATTTCTATATTTTTGGTGCCTGGTATAGTGCTTCAGTTCAATTCAGTTCAGTCACTCAGTTGTGTCCGACTCTTTGTGACCCCATGAACTGCAGCACGCCAGGCCTCCCTGTCCATCACCAACTCCTGGAGTCTACCCAAACCCATGTCCATCGAGTCGGTGATGTCATCCAACCATCTCATCCTCTGTCATCCCCTTCTCCTCCTGCTCTCAATCTTTCCCAGCATCAGGATCTTTTCAAATGAACTTAGTACTTAGGTATAGTACTTAGAACTAAGAAATTGTTCAGTTCAGTTCAGTCGCTCAGTTGTGTCCGACTCTTTGTGACCCCATGAACTGCAGCACGCCAGGCCTCCCTGCCCATCACCAACTCCCGGAGTCTACCCAAACTCATGTACATTGAATCGGTGATGCCATCCAACCATCTAATACTCTGTCTTCTCCTTCTCCTCCTGCCCTCAATCTTTCCCAGCATCAGAGTCTTTTCAAATGAGTTGACTCTTCGCATCAGTCCTTCTGGCCAAAGTATTAGAGTGTCAGCTTCAGCATCAGTCCTTCCAGTGAACACCCAGGACTGATCTCCTTTAGGTTGGACTGGTTGGACCTCCGTGTAGTCCAAGGGACTCTCAAGAGTCTTCTCCAACACCACAGTTCAAAAGCATCAATTCTTCGGTGCCCAGCTTTCTTTATAGACCGGCTCTCACATCCATACATGACTACTGGAAAAACAGTAGTCAAAATTCTTCTTGCCAGCTGTTCTTAATATCTTCTGCTTCTGTTAGGTCCATACCATTTCTGTTGTTTATTGAGCCCATCTTTGCATGAAATGTTCCCTTGGTATCTCCAGTTTTCTTGAAGATATCGCTAGTCTTTCCCATTGTATTATTTTCCTCTATTTCTTTGCATGGATCACTGAGGAAGGCTTTCTTATCTCTCCTTGCTATTCTTTGGGACTCTGCATTCAGATGCTTACATCTTTCCATTTCTCCTTCGCTTTTGCTTCTCTTCTTTTCATAGCTATTTGTAAGGCCTCCTCAGAAAGCCATTTTGCTTTTTTGCTTTTCTTTTTCTTGGGATGGTCTTGATCCCTGTCTCCTGTACAATGTCATGAACCTCCGTCCATAGTTCATCAGGTGCTCTGTCTATCAGATATTGTCCCTTTAATCTAATTTTCACTTCCACTGTATAATCATAAGGGATTTGATTTAGGTCATACATGAATGGTCTAGTGGTTTCCCCCACTTTCTTCAATTTAAGTCTGAATTTGGCTATAAGGAGCTCATGATATGAGCCACAGTCAACTCCCCGGTCTTGTTTTTGCTGACTGTATGGAGCTTCTTCATCTTTGGCTGCAAAGAATGTAATCAGTTTGATTTTTGTATTGACCATCTGGTGATGTCCATGTGTAGAGTCTTCTCTTTTGTTGTTGGAAGAGGGTGTTTGCTATGACCAGTGCGTTCTCTTGGTAAAACTCTATTAGCTTTTGCCCTGCTTCATTCTGTACTCTAAGGCCAAATGTCCCTTTTATCCCAGGTGTTTCCTGACTTCCTACTTTTGCATTCCAGTGCCCTATAATGAAAAGGACATCTTTTTTGGGTGTCAATTCTAGAAGGTCTTGTTGGTCTTCATAGAGCCATTCAACTTCAGCTTCTTCAGCATTACTGATTGGGGCATTGACTTGGATTACTGTGGTATTGAATGGTTTGCCTTGGAAACGAACAGAGATCATTCTGTCGTTTTTGAGATTGCATCCAAGTACTGCATTTTGAACTCTTTTGTTGACCATGATGGCTACTTCATATCTTCTAAAGGATTCCTGCCCACAGTAGTAGATACAATGGTCATCTGAGTTAAATTTACCCATTCCAGTCAATTTTAGTTCGCTGATTCCTAGGATGTCGAAGTTCACTCTTGCCATCTCCTGTTTGACCATTTCCAATTTGCCTTGATTGATAGGACATTCCAGGTTCCTATGCAATATTGCTCTTTACAGCATCAGACCTTGCTTCTATCACCAGTCACATCCACAACTGGGTATTGTTTTTGCTTTGGTTCCATCCCTTCATTCTTTCTGGAGTGATTTCTCCACTGATCTCCAGTAGCATAATGGGTATCTACCAACCTGGGGGAGTTTCTCTTTCAGTATCCTATCATTTTGCCTTTTCATACTGTTCATGGGGTTCTCAAGGTAAGAATACTGAAGTGGTTTGCCATTTCCTTCTCCATTGGACCACATTTTGGCAGACCTTTCCACCATGACCCAGCCATCTTGGGTGGCCCCACATATGGCTTAGTTTCATGAGTTCGATAAGACCGTATTCCATGTAATCAGATTGGCTACTTTTCTGTGATTGTGTTAAGTTTCTGTGATTGTGGTAAGAAATTGTAGAAGTTTGTATATCTCCTTTTTCACTTTTAAAGAAGAGTTTTCATTTTCAAAAGAAAGCCTTATCTGGGATTAGTATGTAGATTATAGAACAAAACTGAAACAATCTGATTCAAAAATTGGTGAGGAGTTTTACTCGACAGTTCTTCAAAGAAGTTATACTGATAGCCAATGAGCAGATGAAAAGGTGTTCAAACACTACCTGATGTTTAGAAAATGTATATCAAAACCACAATGAGATACCGCTTCACACCTGGTGAAAGTGAAAGTGAAGTAGCTCAGTCGCGTCTGACTCTTTGCGACCCCGTGGACTGTAGCCCACCCAGCTCCTCCACCCAGCTCCTCTGCCCGTGGGATTCTCCAGGCAAGAATACTGGAGTGGGTTGCCATTTCCTTCTCCAGGGGATCTTCCCGACCCAGGGATCGAACCCAGGTCTCCCACATTGCAGGCAGACGCTTTAACCTCTGAGCCACCAGCTTAATTAAAAAATAAATGAACGTAACGTAACAAGTATTGGTAAAGATTTGGAGAAATTGGAACCCATGTGCACTGCTGGTGGGAATGTAAACTTGTAAATCTGATGTGGAAAAAGTATGGCAGTTCCTTCAAAATAAAAAAAAATTGGAATTACCTTAAGATCCAGTTAGTCCGCTTTTTAAATATAATTTCATTTATTTCTGACTGTGCCGGGTCTTTGTTGCTGCGCAGACTCTTCTGCAGTTGCAGCGAGCGGTGCCTACCCTCTGGGTGCGGTGTGCAGTTTCTCACGCGCAGTGGCTTCTTTAGTTGCGGAGCATGGGCGTCATTGATTGTGGCACCTAAGCTCTAGAGCACAGAGTCAGTAGTTTATCGCAGGGCTTAGTTGCTCCGTAGCATGTGGGGTCCTCCCAGATCAGGGATGGAACCCGCATGTCCTGCATTGGCAGGCAGATTCTTTACTCTTGAGCCACAGGGAAGACCCCAGCTATTCCAGTTTTGAGTCTGTACCCGAGAGAAAAGCTGAGACTTGAAGATGTATTTGTATACCCATTTTCTTATTTTAGAAAGTATTACTTACAGTAACCAAAAGATGGAAGCAGTCCAAGTATCCATTGATGGATAAGTGGATAAATAGAAGGTGGTACACATATACAGTGGCATATTGTTCAACCTTTACCGGGAGGGACCTCTGACACGTGCTGCAATGTGGATGAACCTTGAAGACATTATGCTACGTGAAACAAGACATTCACAAAAGGACAACTATTGTATGATTTCACTCATATGAGGCATTAGAAGCGTCAAACTCATAGAGATAGAACATAGAATGCTGGTTGCCAAGGCCTGAGGGTGTTGTGAGGAACGGAGACTTCTTTAATGAGTATAGAGTCTCAGTTTTGCAAAATGAAACAAGTTCTGGAGATGGCAGGTGGCGATGGTTGCCTGAGAGTCTGAGTGTACCTAATGCCACTTAAAAGTGGTTAAAATGATAAATTTCATGTTATGACTATTTTACCACAATTTAAGAAAAAAAAAAAGGCCAGTAAGAGGGGAAAAAGAGTTGGTTAGTAAACTAAACACAAAATAGAAGTTTGAAAAAGCACCTGCATGTTTCTGCTTTTGCTTCCTTTGACCTTGAGAACATGCCCTGGTTAACTAGCTGCAGGGTCAAGACTGACAGGTGGAGGATGGCTGAGCTGTGCGAGCTGAGGCCAGCCCACACCAGGTAGCCCTCAGCTGACCAGAGACTCAGGCGCAGGCACAGCCAAGAGCAGCCAGATGTGGCCCAGATCAGCAGACATTCCCTGGTGCCCCATTGACTGTGAGGAATAATAAATGGAGAAATGTTTTCTTGTTGTTTTTTTTGGTGGGGGGTGGAGGGGAGTTTTTTAAAGAAAACGAAAAAGGAAAGTCTTACTTACATTTAGGTGCTATATTTGTTCTAAAACCCTGTGTATTTCACTGGAACCTGTAGAACTCTCTTGTCTAATAAAAATGAGGACTGTATTTGACTTGTGTTGTCAACCATGCAGTAGGTCAATAGTAAACACTGGATAGCTCTTTAATTCTCAGGCTGTTAAATCCCACTGTCTCTCCTTTATTTGAATTTTATGTGTGGGAAAATTCAAATCTCATTTTTCATTAAGTTGTTAAAATATAAAATTTGCTTCACAAAATAAATATATACCCTTTCTCAACATCTAGAAGAACTCCCTTCTTTTCCTTAAACTCAGTCCTCCAGTTTGAACTTCTGTGTAAGCACATAGCTTAAGAGGCTTTGTGCTTTGGGGAGCTTTTTGTAGGCCCTTTAAGGCGCAGTGAGTAGTTGGTTGGATTGTGGACCAGGAGCGTGCTCACATCTGAATGGAACAGGCTGTAATGGTGATAGGTGGGAGGCTGTTTGGATTCTCCTGCTGAGGTCATTTTTCTCTCCTCTGCCGCCACTGGACTGAACAAGCGCTGCCACCCCGTTGGCGTGTCCTCCCACTTCTTGCCAAAGGTCTGTTCACTGACCCTTATCTTTGTTCTCTATCCCACTGACAGTCTTACATGACGGAAGAAAGCCTTCAAAACAATTTTTTTGAAGTAGGCCCTATGAATTTTTTCATTATGAGAATCCAATGAAATGGTATCAGCAAAATGCAGTTATTACTTGCCAGCTAAACAGAATCTTTTATTAAAATTGAATCTTATTTGTATGTTACAGCTGTTTCTAAGGAACTTGCCAAGTAGTTTTGCTGGATGTGTAAAATGCTGTTTTAACTAATGCCTTTATAACTTATCTCTGTATGTGATAAATAAGGTATTTTAATATCCCACTAAAGGACCAATAGTAATTTTGCTTTTTTATTTTGTTAGATTATAAGTAAGAAGGGGAGGGAGTTCAGAACCAAAGCAAAAGAGTCATTTTCATTACCATCTATCCATAAATGTCCATCTATCCATAAATGGCTCTGTATGAGACATAAAAATATCATTTTTTTGATTTAGTGCCTTTAATTGTAGGAGTATCCATTTTTATAAGAGATTTTGTGAAAGAATTACTTTTTGTGCTGACAAAGGAATATTTATAAAAAGTGTTTTCAACAAGAGCTGAACAGCACATATTGTATAGCCAACAGTGGTGTGATTAGCAGAGGTGGAAGAAGTGGGGAGCTTTAATACTCAACCACATAAGTTACAACTAACATCTCCTCTCCTAAAAGCAGTAGTAATTCAAATGCTACAAAAGTCTTTCAAGTTTGTGAAAATGGAATTCTACTCATACTAATTGTTTTCATTAACTATTGATGGAAATAAGTGAGTTTGGACTTACATTATTTTAAGTAAAATAAGCATATATGATATTTGAAAATTGTACTGTGTATATAAAATTATTTATAAATTGTATCTCATTCCTATTGATATTAAGGTCTGCCACAGTGTTTTCAGTGTGATTCCATTTTCAAGTATCTGTTTATAGACATATTTTCAGGAGTGTGTCACATACATAAAATAAGCTGTATCTGTAAGAAAAATGATTATAATGGAATTATATGCCTGGAAAAGGAAATTGCACCCCCTCTAGTATTCTTGCCTGGAAAATCCCATGGACAGAGGAGCCTGGCAGGCTGCAGTTCATGGGGTTGTAAAGTGTCAGACATGCTTGAGTGTGCACGAACACACACATACACTCTCACACACACACAAATGTGTACACACACGCGCACTCTCTCTTTCTCTCTCTGCATTATGAGGAGACACCATAGGCGTGCCTTCTAGTTCTGCATTCAGAGCTGCTTTGAAGGTGTCATCCACTTAGTATGAATAGAATGCTAGATTTCTAATTTAAAAAGTAGATATACAACACATATATGCACATATACAACTGAATCACCTTGCTGTGCACTTGAAACATTGTTAGTCAACTATACATCAATAAAATACGTATATTAAGACAAAAAATATTAGAATTATATGGAAGTTTTCCCATAGTATACATTTAGCAAATACTGCTGCTGCTGTCACTTCAGTTGTGTCCGACTCTGTGAGACCCCATAGATGGCAGCCCACCAGGCTTTCCCATCCCTGGGATTCTCCAGGCAAGACACCATTTCCTTTTCCAATGCATGAAAGTGAAAAGTGAAAGTGAAGTTGCTCAGTTGTTTATGACTCTTAGCGACCCTATGTACGGTAGCTCACCAGGCTCCTCTGTGTATGGAATTCTCCAGGCAAGAGTACTGGAGTGGGTTGCCATTTTCTTCTCCTTAGCAAATACTACTATTTGTTTAAGTAAACTCGTGAAATCGAAGAAAACATTGTGTGCAAAGCTTAACTTAAATCATAAACAGGTCTTATCCTCATTCTTAAGTGGATAATATAGCCTGACTGGCTTTTTTAAATGAGTTGAATTATTTATGCATATTTATGTCCCCAAAGTTTTGATATGAAACTACAATTTTATTTGGTAATCTTGTCCATGTTTTATAGGAATTCTCTTTCTGAAGCTGAATCAATGTAATTAACAGCCTTTCTTCTGCATTATTTTTCTAATCATTCTCTTTAGAAAAGTTCTGAGACAGATAATGTAAAAAAATGTCCTTTTGAAGGAATTCTATTTTATATATAGTATTTCCGTATAATAATTGCAATGTAATATTGTCAGTCTGTTAAGATCAAATCTATTTTAGTTTGAAAATGTGAGGAAAATTTATTATTTTCTTTTATTGAGAAACTCCTCATTTAACATAATGCTTTAATCTTTTAAAGTTGAAAAAGGTAGAAATCGGTTTTGAAGTTGTTTTTTCCCCCAGTTTCCCTGTTGTTTCATCACCAGTCAAAAATTCTGACTGATGAGAAGACAGATCTAACCATGCATAAACTTTGGAGTGACATTAATCCATATTTTACAAATACACATTGAGTTTAGTTTTATATTTTGACAGCCTCCTTGAAAGAGACAAGAATATTTTCTTTTTGTCTTTTCTTTATAAGAAGTTATAATCAGGGGCAGGAATATATTTATAAAATGTCATACCATAAAAACAAATTATAATAGCTGTTGTTTCAGTACCAGAGATTTCATGGTAGATTAATAAGATTTTTTTGTGCTTTTATTACTTTTTTTCCTTAGTAGGAGATTGTGTAAGCCAATTTTCTAAGTGAGGAAAATGAAAATAATCAGGTGCAATCATTTCTCTTCTAATTGATGAAGATAGTTATTTTGGAATATTTAATGTATATACCTGGATGAAAGTGAAAGTGGCTCAGTCTTGTCTGACTCTTTGCAACCCCATGGACTATACAGTCCATGGAATTCTCTAGGCCAGAATACTAGAGTGGATAGCATTTCCCTTCTCCAAGGGATCTTCTCAACCCAGGGATCAAACCCAAGTCTCCTTCTTTGAAAGCAGATTCTTTACCAGCTGAGCCACAAGGGAAGCCCAAGAATACTGGAGTAGGTAGCATATCCCTTTTCCAGTAGATCTTGCTGACCCAGGAATCAAACTGGAATCTCCTGCACTGCAGGCAGATTCTTTACCAACTGAGCTATCAGAGAAGTCCATATACCTGTATGTCTATTCCAAAAAACACGTATTTTGTTAGATTGAAATGCAGTAGATAGACCAACCAATTTCCAAATGAAATCTTGCAAACAAAAACTCAGCTATAAGAACATCCCACTTTGGAGTGTATTACATATGTCAATTCTTTTAATTTTCACAAACACCTTCTAAGATAGCTGGTATTATTACTATCTTTTACAGGAGCAGAAATTGATGCACCATGAGGTTAAACCAGGTGTACAAAGTCACACAGATGGTGGATAGAACCAGATTTTAAACACTGTGCAGTTCACAGCTCTGTGTGTGTGTGTATGTGCTGGGTTATGATTTAAAGTGACAGATTTCTTGCTGTGAATTTTGGCCCAAAAGCTTGGGAAACACTGCAGTATGCTATACTGCTTTCTATGCTTGGCATCAATTGCTGAGTCTGTTTTTATGTTATTTTATCAAGTTGCTTTTCACCTCTTATGCTGAAGTGCATGGTAAGGTGCAACCAGCATTCTATTGCTCGAAAAGTGCTTTTCCCAATTGTTGCCTCCTGGTGTGTTTGTCCCAGGTTATGCCTCCAGCTTTTTGACCAAACCTGTTTTATGGAAAAGATGAATGTTTGGTTAACTCTAGAGAATACCTGATGTTTCCTGAGCATTCATTTGCTTTTTCATTTAATGATTGTTTATTGAGTAATAGTGTACCAGGGACTCTTAGTTTCTGGAAATTAGATAGTCTTCTAAGTTACTGTTCTACTGAAAAGTAAACTGAAGATTGGTGAGGGAGAAAGCAGGAATGGTCAAACTATAATCAGTAGTTTATAATGGTCAACCTATAATCTATATTAGTTAGAGCTTAAATTCTTCAAATGAAAGAAAATGCTGCAAGAGTTCAAGGTAGAGGGATAAGAAAAATCATGCATTTTTAAAACTTCGGAATGTAAGCACAGTGTGAGTTGTTATTTTGCTTAAGAATCCAGAAAAGCAAATTGCTCTACTCTGGATCAAAGTGTTTCTAAAGAGTAAATTATGAAATAAATGAAGAGATCTGAACAATTTTGCCCTAAATTTATTTACTTGCTGATTAGGTCTGTTGTTCTTCCTTGTATTTATTGTGTTTTTTTTCTCTCTTTGTTTAAAGCAAAAGTAGATGATTTCCCCCATCCCTGTCTCCTTCATATCTCCTACCATCTGGTTGTGTATTTTTATATGTGAGATGTTTCTCGTAACACACACACACATAATATACAGCATTCAACCTGACCTGGAATTGACTACCGGACATTTAACTGTTGTTGATCAGACAGCACTTCTTTATCTCTTTAAATTTTAAGTGCTGTTTCTGACAAATGCCAGTCCTTTTAGTGGGCTCTGTAACAGATACACTGGGAATCAATATACCATCTAGATGTCACAGAGGGAGAAGAACACTCTTTCAGTGGGGAGGGGAATATTGTTTTAAAATGATGGGCATTATAACTTTTACTTTATTTTTCTATCTTTTGGGCTTCAGTTACACCAAAGGAATTCAAAGTTAAAACAACTTTACTATATTATAATGGTAAATAGTGATCCTAAAGCATTTAAATAAAATATGAGTGCAGAGAAAGAAATTAAAATTATCCCACACTTGACTGTTTTCTATTGGCTGAGAAAATATATTAAATATATTTCAAGCTTGGTACCAAATATGCTGTTATATGCCACATGGATCCTAGAGATTTTGGTTTGAATTACATTCCCTGGCCTTGGGGAGTTTATAGTCTAATCAGCAAAAAGAATGATATGGGAAAGTTTAGAATCTTTCTGTGGAATTGTGAGGGAATCCCAAGTAGGTGCTTTTAAAAAACATTTTATATATGTACTCTTCTTTAGTCCCTTCAACTGCACTGTAACGAATGTGTTATTATCTTTATTTTACACATAGGAAACCGAGGTGTAGTGAGGTTAAGAAACTCTCCAAGGACATATATTTCCTAATTGTTAAAGGCTAGGATCTGGCCTCAGATGTGTCCCTATCACTGATCTGGTAGACTTTAGGTTTAACTAGAAAGAATACTTTTGATTGAACAGTGGCATTTATGTCTACTTCTTTCCAAAATGGGACTACCTTTCCCTTTATCTCGGCAAAAGACTAGAGGTTTACTTTTTGGAGAAACTGCACCAGACAAGTTTCTGATTGGAAAACAGGAAGAACAGCAGAGGGGGAGTTGAAGAGTAAGGAATGGAAAGCAGGAGGATTAACAGAAGGCTTTAAGCACCGAAGGGTGAAGGCCCCCAGACCCCCTTGCTGTCATGATATCAGCCCTCCGACAGCCAGGCTTATACCAGCCCCAAAATGTAAGGTGGAAAATTGTGTTTCTCTTTGGGCATACTGATTGTCTCAATGAAAAGACCTCAAATGTGCTGACATTTTAGGTATCCTACTTGGAGCCTATATGATTTTGCTTCCGTAAAAGTCACATTTCTGTTTACACTCAGTGACTGAAGTCAGCTCTTTTGTGCCTCATTCTTAGAAATGAAGATATGACCAAGTACTAGCAAGCATTTAAAGACAGCCTTCAATGTGAAGGACGGTAGAGACTAAATTGAATAGAACAATGAAAGAAACCAGAGGAAACAAAGACAATTTCAGGAGGAGAAGCCTTAAAAGCAAAACAGAATAAATACCCTCATAGAGAAAAGCTATTGCATTAATAGAAAAAGAAAACATGACTATAGAATGTCGAGAGTAAGTACAGATGCTTTCTAAAAGGGATATCTAAAATGAAAGGGGATATAGCTTGGAAAGATAAAATTCAATAACTAGAGTAGGAAAGTTTTGGATTTAAATAGGCTTGTCTCAGCCCGCCTCCATTTATTAGGAAGGACCTGTAGCAGAGCACTTAATCAGAGGGTCCTGAATAGCAGACTGCTTTTTATATAGTATTTTTACAATATCGAAGAAAATTTTTCATGAATAAACTGACCTTTCAAAACTTTAAATTATTACACGTACAGTGTGATATATTTTGTTTAAAATATGGCTATTCAACACTTTGCCTATAATTGAAAATTAAGTTTAGCAAAATGAGAACATATATAGATGTATATATACACACACATACATACATATAGGGCATTATATTGGTGTGTTTAGAGGATTTGCTGCAGTTTTTTTTAACTTAGGACAATAATCCATTGGTTTTGCACAAACTATTTTTTACAATTTGCATCTTTAAATTATTAGTACCATGTATGGCAGATGTTTTTTTTTTTTACTAGAAGTTACCTTGTGGAAGTTTTTTTATGACTCTAACAGGGGTTAAGCCTACACTTAGTGTAAGCAACCTTCACTGACATTGTTTTTTTAACATTAGTCAGAAAATGATAAACTGAAGTTACTGAAATGGATTGTGGTTAATATTACTGTCAGGGAGATGAATAATCTTGACATGTACCAGCAACACACTGCCAGTCCAGTAATCCTTCTCAAAGTTAAGTATTTATTTTCAAATCATCGTAAGTTACTGTGGTGTGGAGTGATCATTTATTATTATTTATAAATAAATTATTTTATTTACATAATGTTACCAGTTTTATCCTATCATACTTCCTGTTTTCTTAGTTTAGTGCTGTGGGTACTAGGGTAGATCCAAGTAAGGAACATATACTTAACCATAAACTTGTATAAAAATTTTTTTGGAACACCTTGAAAAAAATTTAAGTTCAATAAGTACTGAAAGTGTACTTCTAATTTCAGGCTGGGGCATTTTTTAAGACAGTAAATATACTAAGAAACCATTTTTAAAAGCCTGCATACATTTGTAGCTTTCTTTATATCCTTGTGTTAACTTTTCACTCTTGTATTTCCCTGTGACATTAAAAACTTAATTTGTGTGAATGTGTAATAGTCTGCTTTTTAAAATAAGTAATGTATTAATGTATCTTTTAGTGACATGTCCACATTCCTGTCCAAGTCTTTATTCTCCAAATCCACTTACTAGAGTAAGCACATTTATTCAACATAAACACTTATTTATAATACCCTGATTATATTAAATTATATATTATATTAAATATATTAAATGTGTTTAGTCAAATAATTGATTATTAAGCATGTTGTGGGCACCATTCACAGGATTATTGTCAAGAGACTGGTAAATTCACGTATATATGTATATATTAATATTTGAGAGAATGTCCTACTGAAAAAGTTAAAATCTTCTGATTTTCATTACATGCTTTTTATTACCTGACGATGGTTTGACTTTTTCTAAGAACAAATTGTGTCAAACATAATTATTATTACCCTCTGGTATTGTTGCAGCTGGTGCTACTTATTTTTGTCTATATCATGAAAAACCTAGACAGCATATTGAAAAGCAGAGACATTACTTTGCCGACAAAGGTCTGTGTAGTCAAAGCTATGATTTTTCCAGAAGTCATGTACAAATGTGAAAGTTGGACCATAAAGAAGGCTGAGTGCCAAAGAATAAATGCTTTCAAACTGGTTCTAGAGAAGACTCTTGAGAGTCCCTTGGACAGTAAGGAGATTAAACCAATCAATCCTAAAGGATATCAACCTTGAATATTCATTATAAGGACTGAGGCTGAAGCTGAAGCTCCGATACTTTGGCTACCTGATGCGAAGAGGCAACTTTTTGGAAAAGACCAGGATGCTTGGAAAGATTAAAGACAGGAGGAGAAGGGAGTGACAGAGGATGAAATGGTTGGACGGCATCACTGATTCAATAGACCTGAATTTGAGCAAACTCTGGGAGATGCTGAAGCCTGGCGTGCTGTAGTCCATAGGGTCGCAAAGAGTCGGACATGACTGAGCGACTGAACAACAGCAACATCATGTATTATAGTTGTGAAATAATAATTGAGGTTCATTTTTTTTTTTTTTTACAAATGGAAGTCCAGTTCTTCCAAAACCACTTGTTGAAAAGACTGTCTTTTCTCATGAATTATCTGGGAACCTCTATTGAGATTAAATTGGATGTATATGTATAGGTCTATTTCTAGAATTTATTCTGGTCAATAAGCATAATCTATCCTTATATCAATAGCACACCGTCTTGTTTACTGTATGTAGTTTTATAGTTAGTCATAATATCAGGTCATGTGAATCCAGCTCTCTCTTCTTACTTAAAATTGTTTTGGCCACTCTAGGTTTTCTGGAATCAGCTTGTCAATTCTGCTGTTTTGGTTGGGCTTGCATTTAATTGGTAGGCCATTTTTAGCAAAAATTATAGCGACACTGAATCTTTCAATCCACAAATATGGTTTATCTTCCATTCATTCAGGTCTTCTTTAATTTCTATCTGAGGTTTCATGGCTTTTAGTGTTGTATGCTAAAATTTTCAATTTATCCTTAAAATTTTCTTTTTTTTTTTCATTTCAAACTTTTCAAAGTTTATAGGAACACAGTTGAATTTTTTAGATTGACCTTGTGTTTTACAACTTTTGTTTGACTCAACTATTCATACTAGTAGCTTTTTTGTAGACTTTTGGGGACTTTCTACATCTCCACATGAATACTCACTGTATTATATAGTGTTGACCATAAGTGCTGAGAGGGTCTTTTCTTTTATCCTATGGGAAAAGCATTTACTCTTTCATCATTAAGTTTAATAATAGCTGTAGGTTTCATATGTTTCTATTGTGTTTTTGGTGTTGTTTTCAGCTTTGTTTCCCTTACTATTTTTCTTTCTACTTGATTTGGATTCAATTTTAATTTCTCTTCTTTTTATTTTTTTAGTATCTTAAAGTGGAAGATTTAAACTATTCCTTTCTGACTTCTTTTTCTTTCTAATACAAGCGTTTAATGTTACAAATTTTCCTCAGAACACTGATTTTTATAAGGTCCAACAAATTTTTATATATTGTGTTTTCATATTTATTCCAGTCAATGAATTTTCTAATTTTCCTTATGACCCATAGATTCTTGGGTTTCTCATTGACCCATAGATTCTTTAGAAGAGTGTTGTTTCCTTTCCACAGGTTTAAAGGTTTGTCATGTCTTTCTCTTGTTGCTTCCTAGTTTAATTCCATTATGATTGGAAAACATACTTTTTGTGACTTCTTTTAAGTTAGTTGAAATTTGATGTATGGCTTAGAACATGGTCTATGTTGGGAATATCCTTACTAACTTTATTTTTACTGGAGGATACTTGCTTTACAGTGTTGTGTTAGTTTTGGGGTACAGCAAACTGAATCAGTTATACATATACCCTCTCTTGTTTAGTTTCTCTTCCCATATATGCCATTACAGAGTGCTGAGTACAGTAGGTCCTTATTAGTTATCTGTTGTTTTTTTTTTACTTTTATTTATTTATTTTAATACTTTATTCTACATTACAATACTGTATTTGTTTTGCCATACATTGACATGAATCAGCCACAGGTGTACACGATCTCCCAATGCCGAAGACCCCTCCCACCTCCCACCTCATATCATCTCCCTGGATCATCCCGTGCACCAGCCCCAAGCATCCTGTATCCTGTATTGCACATAGACTGGCCCTTCGTTTCTTACATGATAGTATACATGTTTCAATGTCATTCTCCCAAATCATCCCACCCTCTCCCTCTCCCTCAGAGTCCAAAAGTCTGTTCTATATCTCTGTGTCTCTTTTGTTGTCTCACATAAAGGGTCATCATTACTAGCTTTCTAAATTCCATATATATGTGTCAGTATACTGTATTGGTGTTTTTCTTTCTGGCTTACTTCACTCTGTATAATCGGCTCCAATTTCATCCATCTCATTAGAACTGAGTCAAATTTATTCTCTTTAAGGGCTGAGTAATACTCCATTGTGTATATGCACCACAGCTTTCTTATCCATTCATCTGCTGATGGACATCTAGGTTGTTTCCATGTCCTGGCTAGTTATCTGTTTTATGTATAGTAGTGGGTATGCTGCTGCTGCTGCTACTACTGCTAAGTCGCCTCAGTCATGTCTGACTCTGTGCGACTCCATAGACGGCAGCCTACCAGGCTCCCCCATCCCTGGGATTCTCCAGGTAAGAACACTGGAATGGTTTGCCATTTCCTTATCCAGTGCATGAAAGTGAAAAGTGAAAGTGAAGTCTCTCAGTCGTGTCCGACTCTTAACAACCCCATGGACTGCAGCCTAGTAGTAGGTATCAGTTCAGTCGCTCAGTCATGTCCAACTCTTTGCAACCCCATGAATTGCAGCACACCATGCCTCCCTGTCCATCACCATCTCCCGGAGTTCACTCAGACTCACATTCATCAAGTCGATGATGCCATCCAGCCATCTCATCCTCTGTTGTCCCCTTCTCCTCCTGCCCCCAGTCCTTCCCAGCATCAAAGTCTTTTCCAATGAGTCAACTCTTTGCATGAGGTGGCCAAAGTACTGGAGTTTCAGCTTTAGCATCATTCCTTCCAAAGAAGTCCCTGGGCTGATCTACTTTAGAATGGACTGGTAAACATCAGTCCAAACCTCCCAATATATCCCTTTCCCCCTTTTCCCCCTGGTAGCATAAGTTTGTTTTTTCCATCTGTGACTCTACCTCTGTTTTCTAATTAAGTTCATTTATACCCCTTTTTTAATTAAAAAGATATGATTCCACATAAAAGCAATATCATATGATACTTTCTGTGTCTGACTTACTTTACTCAGTATGACAATCTCTAGGTCCTTTCATGTCGGTGCATTATTTCACTCTTTTTATGACTGAGTAATATTCCTTACTAATTTTTATCTACTTATTCTGTTGAGTGAAAAATGTTGAAGTCTCCAACTATAATTTTGAATTGCCCCTATCTTTTCACTTCTTTCATTTTTTGCTATATGTATTATCAGCATTTTTGGGGGATGCATTTTATAAGTTGAATTATGTCTCCCTAAAAGTTATGTTGAAATCCTAACCCCTAGCACCTGTGGACATGACCTTATTTGTAAACAGGGTCTTTGCAAGTGTAATGAAGTTAAGATAAGATCATTAAAGTGGGCCTAATTTCAGTGTGACTGGTGTTTTCATAAGAAGATCAAAATATTATGGTAAGACTAATGGCAAAGGAGAGAACAGCATGCAGTGATGGAAATAGAAATTGGGAGTTATGTTGCTGCAAGGGAAAGAGTACCTGAGACCACAAGAAGCTGGACGAGACCAGAAAAGATCCTCTGTTAGAAGCTTCAAAGAGAACGTGGCTCTGGCAATACCTTATTTGAACATCAAACCTCCAGAACTGTGAGACAATGAATTTCTATTAGTTTAGGTCACCCAGTTTGTGGTACTTTATCATAGGAGCCCTAGGAAACTAAGATAGTGCATACACATTTCAGATTGCTATGCTTTCTTCATAAGTTGTTATTATCTTCATGTAGTATTTCCCATCACACCTATGATAGTCCATGTCCTGAAGTCTACCTTTTCTGATATTTATATAGACATGACAGTAGGTTTTTTTTATTACTTATAGTGTCGTTTTCTATCATTTTTAAAAAGCTGTCTATGACTTTATTTTTTTAATTCCTTTTTGTGGGCAACATATAATACAGTCTTGCTTTTATAGCCATTCTGATAACTTCTACATTTTAGTTGGGGTCTTGAAACCATTTACATTTAATGTAAATTTTTGTATAGTCAGTTTAAATGTATTTTCTTTCCACCTGTTTTTTAATCCCTTATATCAGTTCTTTCTGTCTTATCTCCTTTTATCTGTTTTCTTTCAGATTGGGTTGTTTTATGATTCCAGTTTATCTTCACTGTGGCTTGTTATTTATACCTTAAAAAAATTTAATGGTTTCTTTATGGTTTGAAATATGCATCTTTAACTTGTGATTTCTTTCAGAGGGAATTATTCCATGTGTAGCTAAAGTTTAGGTTTGTCTATGGCAAGAAGTGAGTTCAGGAGCCTCTCGTCACCATTTTGGACCAGATTTTAATGGTCCTAGTTGATTTTTAACTGTATGTATGAGTCTATCTGTGAATAAATAAATTTTGTTATAACAGCATTGAGCCTCTTGGATGTTTGCCATTTTCATAATTACTTTTTTTTTTAGTTGACCTTGGATTGTTAAGATTTTGGGGGCTTATTCCAGGTATTTAGCTCAACATGGGCATTGGATTATTAGATTATTTTAATTGATTTATGTGCCTTTCTCAAACAGATAAATAACTATACTGAAAATCACTTAATATAAACTATAGCTGAATAATATAGAACTGTGAAGATGGTGCTGTTAAATCTACCAGCATGAGCCTTTGAAATTATTTAGATTCAGTTAAGTACAATAAGTTAAATGGAATACTTTCTTTTACTCAGGATATGTTTATTAAATTGAAATCATATAGTGGGTATATTTTAATGTTACTTGGAAGAGAGCTTGTTTTCAAGGGATTAAAAATCCTCTGGTACGTAAAAACAAAAAGTGCTTATTTGTTAACTATAAAAGCCATAGTAGTTTACCAATAAAACTTTTTCTCTGCAATATTAAATTAAATGTAGAGTGTGTGAAGATAAGTGCCAAGCCATTTCAGCTGTATATAGCATATGACGAAATACCCTGAAAACTAATGTTGAGTTAAAATGCTTACCAGTCTGTTTGCTATATTCCTCTTTTAGATAAAAGGGCTGCTACAACTGACACACAATAGTGGCTCCACCCCCGAATGGAGGCAACATTGCTTAAATGATACAGGCTGTTTTTTTATTTTCTTCTCCTTGTAGGTGGGAAAGGAAGGCAGGTGGTAGAGATGCATGGAATTCATTGGCTTCTTTATAAAGTTTTAGCAACACAAGGAATTAAAGGCTTTCATTTGGGTTTGTAGATATGGATATATAAATGCAAAAAAATTAAGATAAAAGTAAAAACAAGCATTCTAAAGCAGTCATACCCCAATAAAGTTAATTTTTAAGAAAGTAAAGCAATAAACTTTGATGACAATGCTTATTTTTATGTGTTCATTTTTTTTTAAAGCAATTTTGCCAAGTGTCTTTTCAGTGTCCCCAACACAAAATATTCATCCCTCTCCCCCATTTGTGAAACCTTCTGCTAAATATCCACTGTATTATATGTGTGTGCATGCTCAGGTGCTCAATCGTGTCCCACTCTTTGTGACTCCACGGACTGTAGCCCACCAGGCTCCTCTGTTAATGGGACTTCTCAGGCAAGAATACTGGAGTGGTTGTCATTTCCTGCTCTAGGGGATCTTCCCAACTCAGGGATCGAACCCAGGTCTTCTGCCTCTCCTCCATTGGCAGGCAAATTCTTTACCACTAAGCCACCTGTGAAGCCCAAGCACATACATTAGTAAAGTATAAATAATGTGTTTTTTTTTTTTTTTCCAAAAGAGCATTTAATCTAAAAGCCCTATGAAAGGATTCCATGGTGCTATAGATTCAGCTCAAGTTACTCTAGGATTTAATAGTCAGGCTAGTTAAAATTGGCTCTGAATCTTGCCTCAGCTATTGATGGTCATTTAACTTCTTCCCAAACTCATTATTTTCATCTGTAAATTGGGATTGCAAATGGTTTTGTATATTAAGGCATTGTTATAAATATAGTAAGATAATATATCTAAGACTCTTAGATTCTTCACTTATATCCAAAAACAGTTGCATTGTCATCAGAATAGCCCCTTTGATCTGTTTATCAGAATTATTTTGTATAATCTTCTCAAAACAAATTATTATTCTCTAACCAATGACCATCTTTTATGATGTTACATTTCCTAATAGTCCATGCTCTTTCATCCTCTTGAATTTGAATTATTTTTGTTTAATTTGTTCATAAATATTGATTACCGTATACATAATTAACGTTTGTTTATTTAACCTGACATTTCTGTAACATATTGGATTCATATGATATTGAGTTCAACCATTTTGTTATCTTTTCCTTATACATAATTAACGTTTTTTTTTATTTAACCTGATATTTCTATGACACATTGGATTCGTATGATATTGAGTTCAACCATTTTGTTATCTTTTCCTGCTGTCACTTTGTAATTGCTCTTTTCGGTATCTACAGGCCTGTCCTACTTCTGCAATAAATTAATACATAACCTCTTGCTTGTAAAGTCGTAAAAGTAAAGTTGCTCAGTTGTGTCCAACTTTTGCAACCCCATGGACTGTAGCCTACCAGGCTCCTCTGTCCATGGGATTTTCCAGGCAATAGTACTAGAATGGATTGCCATTTCTTTCTCCAGGGGATCTTCCCGACCCAGGGATCAGACCCTGGTCTCCCACATTATAGACAGACGCTTAACCGTATGAGCCACCAGGGAAGTCCATGTTGCCACTAAACAGTGGCAAAGTTCTACCTGACTCTTGGCAACCCTACAGACTAGCCCGCCAGGCTCCTCTGTCCTTGGGGTTCTGCACAGTCCTGCCTGACTCTTGGCAACCCTACAGACTAGCCCACCAGGCTCCTCCGTCCTTTGGGTTCTGCACAGTCCTCCCTGACTCTTGGCGACCCTACAGACTAGCCTGCCAGGCTCCTCTGTCCTTTGGGTTCTGCACAGTCCTGCCTGACTCTTGGTGACCCTACAGACTAGCCCACCAGGCTCCTCTGTCCTTTGGGTTCTGCACAGTCCTGCCTGACTCTTGGCGACCCTTACAGACTAGCCCACCAGGCTCCTCTGTCCTTGGGGTTCTGCAGGCAAGAACTTTGGAGTGGGTTGCCTTGCCCGCCTCCAGGGGATCTTCCGGATGCAGGGACTGACCCTGCCTTTTTAATCTCCTGTATTGGCAGGTAGGTTGTTAACCATCAGTGCCACCACGGAAGCCTTGTGTCTCCTCGATCTCTGTTAATTTTGAGCTCGGTTACTCAGGATTCTTATTATCTTCATTATTAAAATAGGATGCCTAGCTCACATGTACTGTGAGAATGCACAATAAGGTTTTATAAAATACAAATACAGTATTGTAATTAAAAAATAAATTTAATAAAAAAATGTAGCCTGGGGATTATTAATTAGATAACTTCAGGTGCAATTTCCTAAAAATTAAAAAGAAAGCAAAAATTTAGGATGTATGTTACACTCTTCTTTTTACAACTAACTTTTGCTAGTAATCAGATGAAAGAGTCTGTATTGGGTGGTTCTAAGGGTCTTTGAATCCAATACTCTTTGTTTTTAATTAATGTAGTACTAGATGATTGTAACTTGCTTGACATTTTATATGCTTTTCACAGTAAAATTTAGAGGCCCTTTGGATTTTTGAAAGATAATTCTGTTTTATATCATGTTTTTGAAGTAGGGTAATGCAGTTTTGGGGTTTCTGTGTACTATTAGGCTTCTGACTGATAATGCACAGTATTGCTCTTCCATTAAATGATTGTGATGCTTAATTACATTCTCTCCTAATAGACATTAATTTCATTAGGCTTTTTTAAATCGTTTTTTTCTTAAATATTCTTGATCAAATAAACTGAAAATAGCAATAGTTATTATTACAAACATATTGTATGCCAAACAGTGAACTGGGTACTTTATATGCAGTATTTTTGGATCTCTAATAATTAGCAAAATTAATTCTCAGAAATGGTAACGAAATTGTTTTGTCATGATATGCTTAAAAACCTTATTTACAAAGTTTTGCTTCGCATTTATTATTCTGAAAGGTATCAAACAAGAAAAATAGAATACTTATGAATCTACCACAGTTGTCAATTTTGCTACTTGTGAAATTAATAATATATCCTGTGGGTAGTGGAATTCTTTTTGTTTTGCTATTTATATGTTTTCAAGTTCTGGTGTTCTTTTTTTCTTTCATTTGCCTTTTCCTATTTTAATCCAATTTCTTATTTGCATTTTTAAATGTAAATACTTAATGTTGGTATTCCTGAACCTCTAAATCATTCTGTTTTATTTTAACCACTTTTTCATCTTGTTGTGATTAAGGTTCTGTTATTATTTTGTAGATTTAAAAAATAACCCAAGCAAGGACTCTGAATCAACCTAGAGTTGTGGGATGGGGAGGGAGATGGGAGGGAGGTTCAAAAGGGAGGGGATATATGTATATCTACGGCTGATTCATGTTGAGATTTGACAGAAAACAAAAAATTCTGTAAAGCAATTATTCTTCAATTAAAAATATATTAATTTAATATATATATATAGTTATATAGTTCTATTTGTTAGCTTTTTGTAGTGTTTAAAATTATTTTTTGTATCCTAGTGCTCTTTATATTTACCTGGTTATGAATTTGAGTTATACCTCTCTAATCAATACTTATTTTTTATTGATTTTTTCCAAGAAGTTATGACCATTTCAAATGACCAGTTTTTTTGTTCTTCCTTTAATCGATTTGCTGATTTTGAAAAATAATCTGGTCAAGCTTTTACAGTTAAATTGTACAGAGAGCTTTTTGTAGGTAGATAATACTAGATATCTTCCAGAATTGCCCTCCATTTGTTATTCTTAGTATACTGCATAAGTAAGAGGAGCCATCAGCATTTACTTTTAGTTCTTTTGCAGAGATGAATAAACATCTTGAAATGCTGATTTAGACAGTGTTTTAAAAATGCTCTGATGCACTTTGGTGTATGACTGACTCTTTCTTAGTTAAATGTTTCGCAGCATTATAACATAGTTGGATTCAGCTCATCTTTTAAAGCAGTTGTCAGAAAAATATGGGCCAGCATGGTAGAATGTATTAGCTCCATACATTGTCTCCATTTTATTATGAAGCTGCTGAGGAAGCTGTGATATACAGCACTGTCATTACAGATCTATTGTTAGGACGGTTCCACAGTCTTCTTTGCACTGCCATTAATTTATAGCAGTAAACAATATGTAGCCTTCCAACTGCAGCAAAGCAGAATCTTTTAATGAGGTGGATGTTATTACCACAATAAATCAGCGCTTTCGCGTAATGTATAATTCAATGTGTGTATTCCCACTGTAACTTCTCTGAGTAAGCTGATAGTGTATCATTGTCATTGCACAGCTCCACTGGTCTTATTTTTTTTTTAACCTTCTTTTATTTGGGGACTTCTTTTTTATATGTTTGCAAATAAATGTGGTATGTCTTGATAGCTGTCCTGTAGCAGGCTTCAGAAACCAACTGTAACAATAATAGCCAGAATCAATACTGTGGGTTCTACCTATATGGATCTCTGCACAGTGCCATTTTTTTTAAAAATGCTAGTGAAATCAATCCTAATTGGTTTTAGCATTATATTCAAGAAACGTGATTCTATAACTATTGATTTTGGGGGTGTACTCATTTGGAGAGTAATAAAAATAGGAGCAGATAAAGTGAATACTTAATATGCTGCAGAATCATACAAACAGAGCATTGATTTTATTTTTAATTCACATAATTTGTCTTCCAGTGATTTTATTTCTTCTTTCTTTCCTTTTGCATGGCTCAGTCTTCAGGGACAACAATGAAAATACATTTAAAGGCATTCCAAATTGGTTCTGTAACAAAGATTTCTTGGAGTCGGTTCCATTTTTAACTGGCATAAATTTAGTAAATCAGACTTAATTCTTTTGTACAGAAACTAATGCTTTAAAAATGCCTTTTAAATTGGTATACTGTGAAACTGATTTAAAATAATAATCACCTAAAAGTTTTTTTAATCTTGCTTGTAAAGTAAAAAAATAGCGTAAAATAAAATGTCAATTAAAACTGTCCTATTGAAAAAGAATGAAAGGTACGAGCAATAAATTGCAGTTTTGAAAAAATAGTTAACTATTTGAAAAAGATGGCCAAAATGATCATTTAAAATGTTGCTTAAAATTACTTTTTAACATGAAAAGCAGTTTTAAAACTCATTTAACTTTGTTTCATTTTCAATAGAATATTTCTGAATACATGTATTTTAAAACCAGTATTTTAAATTTCAGCTTAATATTTCTCCCATAAATGGTCAGATATTTTCTTTCTCATATAAATGAGGAGTTGCTAATTGATAGATTTTTATTAAAGAAAGTAATCTTACATGTTTTTTGGAGTATTGGTATTTATATTTTACATAAAGAATAGAGATTTTCTGGAGATTGGATTATTTTATGAGAATGAACTTTTTCTTATTCTTTAAGGCCTTAAACCCCTTTGTGAATCTGGAAGTCTCTTTGTATCTTCCTGAAGATGTACATGTGCATGATCACACACAGTTTTGCGTTTTGCCTTCTGTTTAGTGGAGTTCATGTATTCCCTGAATTACAACAGCAACCATAATGATACCAGCTAACACTTCTTAAGCTCTTATCTTGTGCCAGTCAATATTCTGAGGGCTGATAGGCTATTGTTTTATTCAGACTTTACCCCAGTGCTAAAACATTACCTTAAAAATAATAACATTCATTGAATATTGTCAGGCACGGTTTGTCCCTCTATGTACTTAGTCTATTTTATTTTCCGAAACAACCTTCTCACTGGGTACCGTTATTACTCCAGTAAGCGCAGACTCTTCATCACTTGGCCATACTGCTTTGGGGACCTTGGCTATAATGTATTGTTCTCCAGTACAAGCTCATATTCTGTCTCATATCCTATTTGTATTATGTATTTTTAAAAAGTTTTCATACAGACATGCTTTTATCTTCTGAATTCTGGTTTTAGTAGAAAATCCTCGATTTTCATTTAATCTCTTTTTCATGCAGTCCTTTTCTTGCACTTCTCACCCCCTACTCCTCAAATTTTGTTCCATCTTCTCAGCATCTGTGATATGTTAGTCCCTTAGCATCAAGATTCTGTTTCTGGTTGTTGCTTCTGATGAATTAAGTAGGATTTTAGAGGTGCTTTCCAAAGTATCATATAGCTAATACTCACTTAATGTAATTATCTTCGTGAAAATGCTTGTCCTGGGCTGATTAAAGACTTTTATTCAAATGAAACCAACTTACTGAGAAATGACAGGTTTCTCCCTTCACTTATATGTATATATTTAATGTGCATTTAAAGTTAAATTTACGTTGCTATCCACTCTGTGACCGTAACACTGCTTTAAATAGTATGTATTTTTAATTCACTTTCACACTTGCTAATAGAATAATGTTTGAAAAGATAAAGAAATAAAGGACAATTGCATTTATGTGGGTTTTGTTTTTGTTTTTTTTTTCTCCTCCCTATTGGCAGCCAATAGGAGCTTTGAATCCAAAAAGAGCAGCATTCTTTGCAGAGCGTTATGAGTCCTGGGAAGATGATCAAGTTCCGAAGTTCCACTATGGTACTCATTACTCAACAGCAAGTTTTGTTCTTGCATGGCTGCTAAGAATAGTAAGTTCGATTTGAATAATAAAGCATGGATAAGTAAATTCAATATTGTGGAGAATATGCATTGATTAAAAAATCATCAGCATCATTTTTGAAGGGTGAAATTTTTTTCAGTGATTGAAGTTCTAATTATATAAATATCCCTGTATCCCATTTGGTCTGTATTGTACAACATGTTACTGTAGAAATGTATCACCTGGAATTGCATGAATTTTTCCCTTAAATTTGCCTCTTCAAATGGTTGATAACTTACCAGACTCTGAATTGCAATATATGTTATTTTCAAATGTAGTCTATTAAAATAAAAACTAAGATTCCCTTAACACAGACATATATTCATATATCTTGAAAACTTCAGTTGCCCCAAGTGGAATAAGTGTGTTTGTAAGTTACACCAAGACCTGCTGTGTATTGATAACATATTGGTTAAGCCAGAAGTTTCTGTAAAATTGGAAGGTGATTCATCTACAAGAAAGTAATTTCTTTGGGAAAGCATTAGCAGCACATCATTAATTTAAGCTTGTTAGAAGGGTACAGGCAGACATAAATCCTAGAGGTAATTTATAGTGCTTAGCTAATTTCGAGCAATTATCCACTAATATGTGTTTAAGTGTTCTTTAACTATGAGGAGGCTTTTAAATCTTCCAAACATTTTTCTTCTCTTAATCATAAATTAAATATTGAACCATAACAATAGGAAAATTATATATTGGACTATTTCTTTGTACTTTGAAGAAAAACGCAGTCTTAGTTTATGTCTGAATGTTATTAATAAATTGTTCTTGGAAAGGAAAGGAGTCTGAAAAATATTGAAAATACCAAATTTTGGAAATACTTCTTCAAAACAGTTTGAGAACCTTAATGTAATAGTTTAGGTATAATTCTCAGTCTGTGCCTAGGACATAATTCTAGCTAATGTCTATTTATCATAACGGATTTAAATATAAAGATTTATAAAGCCACATTTTTATGCATGAGGAAACATATGCATATGGAGTTTTTAAATTGCTTATTTTTTTAGGAACCCTTCACAACTTATTTCCTAAATTTACAAGGAGGGAAATTTGATCATGCAGATCGAACTTTTTCCTCAATTTCCAGAGCTTGGCGAAACAGTCAACGTGATACATCAGATATTAAGGTACAAAAATGTTTCATTTTACAGTTGTTATTTCCAGTGTGTTTCTTGCTGAATGAATTTCTTTCTTGCAGTACAGCCTTATTTACTAAAGATGAGCCTCAAAGGATGAGACCTTAGTTAAATGGTCCAGAACTACTGTAAACGATTTCTCTTTGTCTATCTCCTGTCTGTTTTTTTCTGTCTGAATGTCTCCTCTTTCTCTCTAGTTGTGGAACAGTTGTTTTCCTTCCTTCTTGGAATCTTTTTAAAGGAAGAATATAGTAGTAGGTATGTAAGGCAACATGTTCAGTGGAGTTCCAGAATCAATGAATAAAATTAATACAGTCAGAAAAATACTGTGAGAAAGATCTCAGACTCTTAACGTATTTCATTTGACTTTAGCAATTTCCTGTCTCTGTTCTTAAGGTAATCATATTTTACCTGCTGCTGGTTCTAAATGCATACCTGACTCTGCTTGTATAGAATTGCATTTAATTGTTATATACAGGAAATGAGTTCCTCTATCTATATGTATGTTCAGTACTATAAAAAGATCAAAAACTTGGCACAGTTACTAATATAACACTTATTTTTGCTTCTAACCTCAGAAGTACTGTATTTTATTTTCGTGACATAGTGTTCTTTCTGAAAGATACTGTGTAGATGCAGTTGAGTAAAATGAGATTTGTCTATAGTTGTGAAGTTCCTTACGATGTCATAAAGAACTGTGACTTTTATATAAATAATTATATGTATAATTATATGATAAGTAATATGAGAAATATCTGGGTTTAAAGAAGAAAAGTTGCATTACTTATGTTTATGTTACTATAGAGTACTTTTGAAAATTTCATTAAAGAGATAATTTCATCTTACTTTTAGGTGTGTTACATTACCGTCTGTAAAAATGTGTTCACATACTGTATCTTACTGTAGAGTATAACATTTGTTTATGTCCAAGGTGTTTTATTGAAGAAGATTCATCATATGCAGAAATAATCTTTTATATTGGAACATCTATAGGAATTTTTGATATCACAAATAATGTACTCTGAAATACTCTTGAAATTATATATCATATTCCTGAAGAATCATTAATGGATAGCTAGATAATTATCAATGGATAATTAGATAGCAATTAATCTAGTTAACAAATTTAATACTTGTTTTTTTCTTCTAAATCTCAAAGCTATGTCATTACTGAGCTCTTTGAGACATAATAAGAGATGCAGACATATGAAAACATTGATAAGACTGACTTTCTGTTATCAAACTAAAAACTTAACAAAAAATTTTTCTAAATTCCCTCTTTTTTTTTTTAAACATCTCATGACCAAATTATAGCCTCATACTTAAGTCTGGTAATAGAAATGTAAACAAGAATGAAATCATAAATTTGAAATCTACTCCATATTAGAGGTAGTGGATATTTTCAAATTTCTCCCTCTCTGTAGTAGACATTCCTACTTAATGCTTTTTTGGAAAGGAGATACGTAATCGATATTGTAGTTTCATTGTCTCTTTTTCCTAAATTTTTCCTTTTTCTCTGATGTTTCTTTAATTAATGCATGTCTGGTTCCATTTTTCCAAAGATTTTCTTTACAATGTAATAAAAAATAAATCCACACAAAATAGCTATAGCATTAAAAAACAAGTCCTCCCAAACCATATGAACTTTACCCTTCTCTTTCCTTATTTTTCTCCTTACTCTTGTTTCTTCACAAATAATGACTCAAATCCATTTTGCTTCTGTTTGAATGTCCCAGCATACTTTGATAAAGATAGCCCCAATTAATAGAAAACTACTAGAACTTCAGTTCTTGCTATTGTGCTACTTGACTTTCAGCTTCCTAGCCTAGTGATATAGGGCATCTAAATGAAGAAATAGAGTACAAGGTTAAGGGAAAAGTTGCGTTGCTTTTTTTTTTTTTTAAGTTTTTTTTTTTAACGTGTATTTTTCAAGTATTTGCTGAATTTGTTATCATATTGCTTCTGTTTTATATTGTGTTTTTTTAGCTATGGAGCATGTGGGATCTTAACTCCCCAACCAGGGACTGAAACCCACACCCCCTGCTTTGGGAGGCAAAGTCTTAACCACTAGACCACCAGGGAAATCCTGGGAAAAGGTTTTTGAAAAGTAGAATTAAAGATTCCAAGTGTCAAGTTGATGGGAGCCTGGTTAGAAATACTGTTTAATTTTGAACTACCATGTCCTTATGTTCAAATGCACAGGAATTTTCTTCAGGACTGCTTTGGGTGAAACTTGCTCTTCTAACCAATAATGTATATTTTCCTAATTTTCTTTTCTTTTTCTTTTAAATCATAAAATATCTGTGAGGTAGATAGGACATTGATAAATCACTCCATTTTCTATATTGATAACCAGGTAATTTGGACCCTACAACTTAGTATACTTCCAAATGTAATACTTTGTAAAGTATACAATGTATGGTTCAGTTCAGTTCAATTCAGTTGCTCAGTCGTGTCCAACTCTTTGCGACCCCATGAATCGCAGCACGTCAGGCCTCCCTATCCATCACCAAATCCCAGAGTTCACTCACTTATGTCCATCGAGTCAGTGGTACCATCCAGTCATCTCATCCTCTGTTGTCCTCTTTTCCTCCTGCCCCCAATCCCTCCCAGCATCAGAGTCTTTTCCAATGAGTCAACTCTTCACATGAGGTGGCCAAAGTACTGGAGTTTCAGCTTTAGCATCATTCCTTCCAAAGAAATCCCAGGGCTGATCTCCTCCAGAATGAACTGGTTGGATCTCCTGGCAGTCCAAGGGACTCTCAAGAGTCTTCTCCAACACCATAGTTCAAAAGCATCAAATCTTCAGCACTCAGCTTTCTTCACAGTCCAACTCTCACATCCATACATGACCACAGGAAAAACCATAGCCTTGACTAGACAGACCTTTAGGTTATATTAATAGGCTGTTGAAAGAGCCTCCTTATAGTTGGTCCTTCTGTAATTGAAGAGGGATTTAATCTTGTCTCTTTTTATCTTTACTTTTTGATCTTGCCTCTTCATGTTACATTCTAGCACTTTATAAAGCATATTAAATTATTATAATTAATGTGTAAGAATGAATGTATTAAGAAAGCACATTTAAATCACTATGATGATATAAGCATTTCATTAAGATATGATGTTGTATTTCAGATGGAATCTTATTAATTATAGTCTGATCTTTATTTATGTTGACTTGTTAGAATTTTTAGAAATAGTAAGGGATATGTTAAATAGTAAAGAGAGGATAGTGAAGTATGTGAGTGGGTGGTAGGAATCCTTGTATTAAGTGGATTCTAAAGTATACCTTGCTGGATTAATATACATCCTCTAATGTTTCCATGGTTTTATAAAAGTGAAATATTGTGAGATTGATAGTTTATTTAAAGTTTTTCAGAAAAAGAATAACATGATAACATTTCTAGTACTTAACTTTTTTGCTAAAAGGGAACTATCACTATAATATCTTAGGGTTCCTATTTCTTGCTTTATACTGATACTCAGAGAATCAGTCAGTTCAGTTGCTCAGTCGTGTCCAACTCTTTGCGACCCCATGAATCGCAGCACGCCAGGCCTCCCTGTCCGTCACCAACTCCTGGAGTTCACTCAAACTCCTGTCCATCAAGTCGGTGATGCCATCCAGCCATCTCATCCTCTGTCGTCCCCTTTTCCTCCTGCCCCCAATCCCTCCCAGCATCAGAGTCTTTTCCAATGAGTCAGCTCTTTGCATGAGGTGGCCAAAGTACTGGAGTTTCAGCTTTAGCATCATTCTTTCCAAAGAACACCCAGGGCTGATCTCCTTTAGAATGGACCAGTTGGGTCTCCTTGCAGTCCAAGGGACTCTCAAGTAGTTTTACTGAAAAATAAAGGCTTTTCCTAAGAAATAAAGATTCAAATACTCCTTTTTATTTCAGAGAAGAAAGAGACATGATTAGATTTTGCTAAAGCAGTCTTTCACTTTTAGCATGTTTTACTATTTTAAAATTGGGGATATCTGTTGTATTTCTATGCATCATTGGTGGATCCATTTCAGATCTGACCCTCAATAACACTTTTTATTCCATTTGGATAAAAAGTTTGGAAGTGTTGATCAGTTCTCTAGGCTTACCACACTGTCCAATAGTAATGTAACATCAATCATAATTATGATCACATATATAATTTTAGATTTTCTTATAGTCACATGTTAAAAAGTCAACAGGACCATGTGAAATTGATTTTAAGAATATATTCAACGTGATACACCCAAAATATTTTTATTTCAACATGTAATCAGTATAAAATTATTAATTAGATATTTTGCTTTTTTTTTTTTATATGCTACGTCTTCTTTGAGATCTGCTGTGTGTTTTATATTCACAACAGGTCTGTCCTTGGACTAACCATATTTCAGGTGTTTCTTGGCCACTATAGTTAGTGGCTTCTCCATTGGGCAGTGCAAACTTAGGGCATTGTTTCAGCATCACACTGAGAGATAGCTTTCTGCATATAGAAGGAAGATTTCCTTCATCGTCTTTGAGCAGTGATGTTTCTGATGGTGTACTCCATCTAAATATGAACTGACAGGTAGTAGCATTAGTAGCTAGTCTTGAGGACTGAAATAGAAAGTGCTAAAATTGGTTTGGAAAATCATCTCTGGCATAAATAATAATTTGAAATCTCCCAGCAAGAGGTTGTGTTTCAAGTCTTAAAAAACACACTTAAGTTCAGAAACTGAGGTGCAAAATAGATTACTGTCTTCAGTCTGAATCATTATGACCAGATTTTGTGGAGCAACTAAAACTCGTAAAGCTTGCATGAATTTCATAAGGCAATCACATCTAAACATTTAGGCAGGAAGCTAAGCTTTTCTAGGTAGTTCATTGCCACTGATCTCCCTGCCTCTCTCCAGGCAGCATATTCATTTCAGGCACTTTTAGTGTCAATAGATTTAATGTAATGATTAAATACCACCTGACTTGCTGCAGTTTGAAATCTTTTTCTTCTCTCCTATAGAAATGATTGACAAATCAGGGCTGGAAAGTGGAAGGAGTCATAAATGTCACTTAGGTTCATTGTTTCAGAGTGGGAACAGGAGATTAAATGGAGATTATTGGTGACACTTTTCTAGAAGTTCAGAATTTAGTAGCAAAATATATCTTAAAATAACCTGTGCTAAAAGTTAATAGTAGAAGTCTGGTAGAATCCTAAGATAGCATTTATGTTTCAAGTTTTTATTTTGAAGTTTATGCCCCGGTTGTGATACAGCACCAAATGAGACAGAGTTGCCTTCAGGAAACTTTTGTACCTAAAGGGAGGGCTGACAATAAGAGCATTCCAGCAACTGAGTGTGATAAAGGCTCTGTGCTTCATGGAGACGAGATCGGAAGTGAGAAGGGAGAGGAAATCCACGGCTGTGGTGAGGCGCCTCGTAAGCTGTGGTAAAGAGGTTGGACTTTATCCCAGGGGGAGCAGGGGAATGCTGGAAAGCCTCAAGCAGAAGGGCTGTGTTGGTTTGGGTGAGCACTGTGATTGGTGTTTGAACATGTATTACACCATGAGCAGGAGTGGAAGCAGTAAGTAAGCTGTTCAAGTAATGGGGTGAGAGGCCGTGGAGGCTTAACTCAAGTCACAGCAATGTTACTAGAGAAATGTGGGTGGATTTGAGACATATTTAAAAGGTGAGAACTGTTAGGATTTGGTGACTGATTTTGTCTCCTAAGATGAGAGAGAAATTAAGCTTGACTTGGACATGTATGTAGAGAATTCAATTTGGGAGTCGTTCCCTAACTACTAGCTCCCGACCTTCAGTCAGAAAACTTCCCATGACAGGTGAATTCAACTCCCCCAAATACATTTAGGTAAGCCAGTATTTATTGATAGTTTCATCATATAAAATATGTATGATAGCACAGAGCATTTAGGATTAAAAGGATAAAATGGTTCTTTATGTCACGTATCTCCAGGTGAGAACAACAGATGTACATAAAGCTGTGTTCTAATGCAGGCTAGAGAGTTACAAGCACTATAATAAGCCATAAACAAAGTGGAGTTAATTCTTCCTGGAAGAAGTGGGCTGTGATGACTTCATAGGGCAAGTGGTAATCGAGTTGCTTCTTAAAGGTGGTGAGAGAGTCTTCTATCTCCCAGATTTACATCTCTCGCATGTACCTTTCTCCTGATACCTGACATGCTCCTCAGCATCGCCCTCTCATGTATAACACATTCAGCACCAAATTCCTGATCTTCATTCCCTTAAACCTGCTCTTCTCAGCCTTCCCCTTCTTCGTAAATGGTTTCATGGTTGTGAGTAAAAGCTAAGTCCTTACAGTGTAAGACACTACAGTGGCTACCCCTCCCTCCAAAGTCCTGTTACACCTTGACCACTCCGTACCGTTTGCCCCCTTGTCCACTCTATTTTAGCCAAATAGGCCCTCCTAGCTATTCCTCACGAACTCCGCCTCAGAGCACTTGCTTTTCGTTTCACCTGAAAACCCCTGCAGATACCCTATGGATGAATTTCTTCAGCCATTTCAAGTCTTTGCTCAGGTATCACCTTCTTAGGAAAGCCTTCTCTGTCCTCCTTATTTAAAAGTATGTCCCTCATCCCGTGCAGCTTAACGCATTTCTCGGTGCTGTGTTTCTTGAGTCTGACATGCATGTCCTTACTGTTTATTATTTATATCTTATCCTACTGGAATACTAGCTCCATAAGAGCAGGAATTTGGACTATCTCTAGTGCTTAAAACCATGCCCAGAATATAGTAGGCCCTAAATTAAAAATTTATTAAATTAATGCTTTGATAAAGAGTATTCTGAGCAAGGAAATGACGCAAAATTCAGAGAAAATACTTAGCATATTGGGAGATGCTTGTTTGTCTGCTGATTGGTCTTATGTCCTTAGTATGTAGGAACCACAGAAAGGGAAAAATACTGAAAGGCAATTGTGGTCTGATATGAAGGCCCTCAGTAATATGAAGATACTTTTCAGTACTCAGTCCATGGGATCTCTGGCAAGCTACTCAGCTCTACCGCTGGAGTGCAAGACTAAATGTATACAGACTTTGTTTCTATAACATTTCATTTATTAAACAGGTTGCCATTTCTTGACCCTTGGGCTATATTTTCCTATCCCCTGCTTTAGCCTATGAAGATTCATTTACAATTTTGCAGTAATTGGCTCTATTATAAAAAGAAAGTGCTTTGGCAACAGTATGGAAAGTAGATACATGGAATGGGATAAACGGATGAGAACTTAGAGGTGGGGAGAGATATTAAAGTCTGTGACAGTTAAAGGTAAAGACGATAACAGCCTCAACTTGTTGAACAGTTAAGGAGATGAATTCAGGGGATGAGTTTAAAGTAATTCACCAGGGTTTGGCACCTAGTTGACTGTTAAGGGATGGGAAGGCATAAAGATGATTCTTTAGACTGGGTGCCTAGATAAATAATTATTTTATGAATTATACTGAAGCTAGTGCATAGATCAAATGTGTTAATTCAGTTTTTGACACACAGATATATTTTTGGAATAACCAGAACACTATCACCCAGTTCAGAATCGTGTCACAGGCCTGTAGGAGAAGAAGAAATATTAGGTGATGCTTATCTTGAACTCCTCCAAACAATTGTCTAGTCTCTTGATCTCTACTTAGCTCCTGCCATCTTCCAAGCCCACTCAAATCAGGCTTTCTTCTCCTCCACGTTACCAGCATCAGTCTTGTCAGAATCATTGATGAGCACTTGTCGTTGTTTAGTTGCTCAGTTGTGTCTGACTCTTTGTGACCCCTTGGACTACAGCACTCCAGGCTTTCCTGTCCTTCACCATCTCCCAGAGTTTGCTGAAACTTACGTCCGTTCAGTCGGTGAGGCCATCCAACCATCTCATCCTCTGTCGTCCCCTTTTCCTCCTACCTTCAACCTTTCCCAGCATCAGTCTTTTCCAGTGAGTCAGCTCTTTCCATCAAGTGGCCCAAGTATTGAAGCTTCAGCTTTATCAGTTCTTCCAATGAATATTCAGGGTTCATTTCCTTTAGGATTGACTGGCTTGATCCTTGCTGCCCAAGGGACTCTCAAGAGTCTTCTCCAATACCACAGTTTGAAGGCATCAGTGCTTTGGTGCTCTGTCTTCTTTATTGTTCCGCTTTCACATCCATACATGACTACTAGAAAAACCATAGCTTTGACTATACAGACCTTTGTCAGCAAAGTAATGTGTCTGCTTTTTAATACTCTGTCTAGGTTTGTCATAACTTTTGTTCCAAGGAGCCAGTGTCTTTTAATTTCACGGTTGCGGTCACTGCCTTGTGATTTTGGAGCCCAAGAAGATAAAGTCTGTTTCTGTTTCCAACTGAATGCCATGATCTTCGTTTTTTGAATGTTGAGTTTTAAGCCAGCTTTTTCACTCTCCTCTTTCACCTTCATCAAGAGGCTCTTTAGTTCTTCTTTTGCTTTCTGCCATTTGGGTGGTGTCATCTGCATCTCTGAGGTTATTGATATTCTCCCGGCAAACTTTACATGTTATCAAATGCAGATTCTCAGTTCTCGTGGTTCTTGCTCTGTCAGCATTATTGACACAACTAATTGATTCATTTTCCTTGTAACATTTCCTCTGCTTGGTGAAGGAGCCACCTACCTGCTCTTGACTATCTTCTTTTCTCCGTCTCTTTTACTGGATTATCTTGTTTTCACACCGTAAATTACTGGAGTACCTTTTGTCTTGTCTTTAGATCTCTTTTGTGTCCACATTTGCTCCCTGGGTGATCACACTTCACCTCTCAGCTCTCCCTTGAATTCTAGAGCTGTGTATCTAGTTCCCTTTGAGCTGTGTGTATGTTTATAGATGTTTTAAACTGAACATGTCCAGTATCAAACTCTGTACTCTCCTCTCCACCCTGAAGAAAAAGTCCAGTTTAATACCCGCATTTGCTATCCCAGTGAAAAATAGCACGGTTTACCCAGTTTGCTGAGCCCTTTAGAAACCTTGGAATCTTTATTCCTCCCCAACACACACACACCTCATTACTCTTCTAATCAACCTGCAGAATGTGTCTAGAGCCTGACCTGTATCACCACGTCCATCACTAGGAGCCTCGCGCAAGTGGCTATGAATCCTCACTTCACCTGCTCCCCATGTGGGATTTTCTCTATACAACAGTGAGAAGAATCTTTTTGTTTTATAAGTCAGATCGCATCCTGACTTACATCCACCCAGTGATCGCTTATCTGACCTAGACCAGGATTCAGGTTCTTGCCGTGGCCCTGGTTGCTCAGTGGCTTCACTGATGGCTCCTGTCTTTTACCCTGCTGTAGCCTCACTTGCCTTTGCTGTGGTTCCTCTTCAGAAATGCCGAGCCTATTCCTTTTTTTAATATAAATTTATTTATTTTAATTGGAGGCTAATTACTTTATTATATTGATTTTGCCATACATCAACATGAGTCCACCATGGGTGTACACGTGTTCCCCATCCTGAACCCCACCTCCCACCTCTCTTCTCCCAAGCCTACTCCTGTTTTGGTGGCTTTGCATGTAATGTTCTCTCCGCCACAACCACTTTTCCCATTTATTTATTTATTTTTCATTCAGGTCTCTGCTCAGATGTCACCTCCTCAGAGTGGACTTGCCTGAACTCTCTCTAAAATAACATTGCCCAACCACCATCATTATCTATCCCTTTGTCTTGCCTTTTTTTTTTTTTTAAATACAGTGCTTGCCACCATTTGACATGATACATGCGTTAGTTTGTTTATTTCATGTCTCCATAGCTAGAGCTCTATGAAGGTGGGGACTTTCTGTTTTGTTCACTTGGTAACCTCAGCATTTAGAACAATGCCTTGCATTTAGTTAGAAATCAATAAATATTGGTTGAATGAATGAATGAGTAGATATAAATATATCAGGAAAAGAGGCGTCAGTGAAAAAGCCTGGAATAGATAGGTCATTTGAGGAGAAAATGGAGAGTGTCTGGCCATTTCCACCAGAAGGGCACAGCAAAATCCAATGGGTAGGTACTTCGCTGGGGCTCCTGACATCTCATATTGTGGGACGGGCTTATCTCTGCACAGGAGAACTGGTAGCTGAATATCATCAGCTGACCAAGAGTTGTTAATACTGCAGTTTCCTGCAGTCTTACAATTAAGACACACTGAGTTTTTACTCACATAGCTTTACAAAAGAAGTCCATAATGGCATCCTGCTACTGATCATATCTTGGATATTCAGTTTAAAAATCTATCTTATAATTTTTTGTGTATCATTAGTGATGAATGGAAATTTTGTTGTTATGAAATCAGTAAGATCAGTACAGCGTATTCCATACTTAAAATTAAATAGAATGTGATTAAATCCTAGGAGTTTACTAAATAGTATTTTAAAATAAATGGCCATCAGTAATATTATACAGAATTGATTTTAGCTTTAATAACCCTTAAAGGTATTAAATGTATATCTGTTCATTAGAAGTAATAATACAAAGTAGAGATGATCAGAAAATAGTGTTGTGTGTGTACTGTGAGATTTGTTAAACATGAGACCTTTGACTTGCCCTCCACTACCTCCAAAACCCCAGGGGCTGTGATCTGAAGATAAGTTAGGTTTTTTTTTTTCTCCTCTATCAGCATGTCTTTTACCATAATACATTCCACAGATGCTGATAGCATCAGCATTAGAACCATTTATAAGAAAATGTTTAGCTACAGTTAGTAGAGCATAGTTGCTGGATATGTATTTCTTGAAGTATTTGTTAAGAGAAAAAGCTTAAGTTAGGATGACTTGATAGTTTTATTTTCTTCATCTATTCTTCCTATTTTCAAATAAACTTTTAAATAATTCAGAATTTTAATAATGCTAAAAGACAGTAAAATTAAAATCTTGCCCTTTTCTGTACATCCTTTGCACATTTCTGGCACACAGATCTCCCTACCTTCTTCCCTTCCTCCTTCCCCCACTACCCCTTCCTCTTGCTGTCTCTTCATTCTGCCCCTTCCTTCTCCCTCTCTCTGTCTCCTCTCTCTTTTTCTTCCTTTCTCTCTCTCCTTCTTGCTCTCTTTCTCTCTTCCTTCTCTCTGTTCTTTTGGCAGTCTCTCTCTTTCAGTCTCTCTCTGTCTCACATCCACATTAGAGTGAGCTCAAGCTGTCTTACTTCTCTTGTAGCAATGTAGAACACTCACACTCTAACTGAACTGTATTTGTGTTCAGCCTTGTTTAGGTACATGACTTATAGATTTGTTGATTTAACCACATCTTTTAACCCTTTTCTTTTTAATGCATCAGTAAGTTAAATGATATGTACTGATATTTTTTAGTATTGAACTTTGTACTCTTGTGTCTACAATGAACCATTTTTTTTGTTGTTCTTGTTATTCTTTGACAAAAAAACTTGAGAAACTGAATATTTTTCTTCTGATGCTGTTTACATACTGGGCAGAAAATTTTTTTTAAAGCACCTAGAAAATGTTCCTATCTTCCTAAATTATAAAAATGTACACAAGTCAGCTGTAGTTTGTTTTTGAAATAGTGATCTTATATTTTTGTTCAGTGGAAAATATAAATTGTTCATTAATATATTTTAGATACTGGTGTTAACTGTTCTTCACCATACTTAAAGCAGTATGTATATATTTTATAATTTGCTCCGGAAAAGATTCACCGTGGACGTTCTGTTTCCATCTTCTGGCAGTCACTGCTTACCTATTATTTGCATCATTAATGTCCATTATCTCTCCCCAAATTACACTGTCCTGGAAGATAGGTGTCTGAAACAGCAAAAGATACAGCGAAGATGTCCAGTCCAAAGCTGCAGGTGAAAAAAAATGTGTTTGAAAGCAGGAAAGTGCTATAAAGTATTGGGAGTATTCATCATAAAACAAGGCACGTGAAGCTATGCCATCATTATTAGTAAAAATAAATAAATCTGTTTTAAATGTGATGGCTATTCAGTAGGAACTGTTTTCTCAAATACTTTTGTGGTCATATTTACTTTTACAAGTAAATATTGTTAAATTGCCCTTAGGATTATGTTAAATGCTTTTAAGGATGTCTGTCAGCATTGAGTTACCTGTTGGCAGGTCAAGTCTCTAATTTAGGATTGTTATTGGGGCACATTAATGATGATAATAATAATAGTAAGATCTTTTGTGCTTGTAGAATTCTGTATTATCTCATATTAGCCTCACAGTAACCCTGTGCTTTAGAAGTGGCACTTGAGGTAACTAAGGCTGCCCTGCTGGCTCAGATGGTAAAGAATCTGCCAGCAGGGTGGGAGACACAGGTTTGATGCCTGGTTTGGGAAAATCCTCTGGAGAAGGGAATGGCAATCCACTCCAGTATGCTTGCCAAGAAAATTCCATGGACACAGGAGCCTGGTGGGCTACAGTTCATGGGGTTGCAGAGTCAGACACTACTGAGTGACTACACTTTCAAGGGTTAGAAAAGTTAAATTAAAACCATGTGACCAGTAAGTTGAATAGACAATATATAATCTAAAATTTAGCTTTCACACTTTTTTTTTTTTACCATCAGTATCCCTAAAACAGTGACTTGTTAGGATTTCATATGTTAACAAAAAGGAAAAAAAAAAATTTTACTTTAGTTGTGAAGTAGCATCTTTGTTCTTATTTCAGTTTTGATTGCCTTATTTCTTTGGATTAAAAGACTAGTATTTGTCATGGTTGCCTGGGTATTATTGAAGTGATGGTTTTAATTCAATGGATAGAATTGGTGGCTACTAGAAGGCGAATCGTACAGCCTTGCTGCAGAGGCCATTCATATCAATGCGTATCGTACCTTAGTAAAGAAAACCAAACATATGTGTGGTCACAACCAATCCTTGTCATTATGCCATGAAAGCCTGGGGATTTGTGATCAAAGCAATGGGCTTATCCTTAACTGTGGTATAACCTCTGGTTGAACCTTTCAAACTTTTATTTTAAGAGATGATACACTGCGTTTTGACCATGTTACTTACCTCTACGACCTATCCACCTAATTAAGTGATAGAGATTAAAATTATTGTCAGCAAGTCAAAAGAAAATGTGAATTGTAAATACCTCTGTCTTCTGTCAGTGTTGTTTACTTATCATTTTCCACTGATGTTTTAAAGAATTGCTGAACATGTGTTTTTTATCCAGAGCTGAATGTTCTGTTCTGATGAATATAAAACATACTTCACTTTGTAAATGTACGTTAGAAGTATTAGAGAGACATAATCTTTGAGTCTGTCACTAAATTTCATCTGTCAAAGGAGATAATTCTGAACTGTAATATTTAGTGTTATTTCAAGGCATAGTTCTTAGAAAGATGCTTTTAGGATTTAGATGGAATTCTGCATGTAACTTGAATGTCATTATCATCCATAGTAAAATTTAGGCAGTATATATACTTACCTGTTTCTTTGGTTAGATGTTGGTGCACCTCAGTTGAGTTCAGCTGTTTATTTCCTGTTACGAGGATATTCAACTTTCATCAACTGATTTACTTTTGCAGATCTCCTTATAGTGAGATTATAATATGTTTTCAGTATATATACTTACTTTTTTTACTTAATTGTCTTTAATTGATGATGTCCTTTATACTATATTAGACACTTCATAATCTTTCTCTTCAGTTTTAATTTACTGGAAACATGTGTCCATTTTAAAATTATCTCCTGTACCATGTATATAGTCCTCTCCAAACCAACTGAATAGTTCTTCATTGATCATTGAAAACAAATGATATATGCATGTTTCAATCTCTGTACCTCTTCTTAAGATATTCTGCTTGTCAGAACTGTTCTTGTCTTTCCCATCTGCTATTTATCTTTGATTGTAACTACCATTCTTCAACAGGTTTTTACTGAATATCTAAATGTGCCACTTACTCTGTCTAGGCTTTGGCAGTATAGCAAGACACATAAAGTCCTTAATCTCCTGGAGCTGTCAATTAGAGGGAACAATACAGTTTGATGAGTGTTATATTATGAAAGTACAGTATATTATGTTCTTCTCCCCCAGAACTTTCTCTCACAACCCCAACTTCTAGGTGTCCTTTTTTTCTTTTGAATTTCTAGAATGCTGTTTGTGTATATAACCAGTTTACTCCCAATTAATATATCTTTTCAGTGTTTAGGAATGTACATCTGTGATCTGTAGAGGGGAAGTAATACTTATGTCTCCATATCCCAGATCCTAACACACTTCTTTGTAAAGTAAAAATGAAGTGAATTTCTTTGTGATTGTGATTGCTATATAACACTTCATGTCTATCTAATGTTTATATCAAAGAAATCAAAGAATCAAGTAATGGGAACTTTAAAAAGTTTTCTTCTGCTCATAGTGAGTTCTATCATTTTGTTTCCTAGAAATAATTGTGAGTGAATATATTGGTACCTTTTATTATTTAAATACAATTGACTCTTGAACAACATAGGTTTGAACTGCATGTGTCTACTTCTCTCTGGATTTTTTTCAATAGCAAATACTATATACTACCCTGTCCAGGATTGGTTGAATCCCGTGGATTCAGAACCACCCATGCAGGATACAGAGGCTGCAGATATGAAGTCCCAATTTTGACTGGGTGGAGGGTTGTTGTTGTTGTTCAGTTGCTGAGTCATGTCCTGCTCTTTGCGACCCCATGAACTGCTAAGCACGTCAGACTTCCCTGTCCTTCACTGTCTCCCTGAGTTTGCTCAGATTCATGTATATTGAGTCAGTGATGCCATCCAACCATCTCATCCGCTGTCGCCCCCTTCTCTTGCTTTCAGTCTTTGCCAGCATCAGGGTCTTTTCCATGAGCCAGCTCTTCACATCAGATGAACAAAGTACTAGAACTTCAGCACCAGACCTTCCAGTGAATATTCAGGGTTGATTTCCTTTAGGTTGGATCTCTTTGCTATCTAAAGGACTCTCAAGAGTCTTCTCCAACACCACAGTTCAAAAGCACCAATTTTTCAGCACTCAGCCTTCCTCTGGTCCAACTCTCATATCCATACATGACTACTGGAAAAACTGTAGCTTTTACTATATGGACTTCTGTCGGCAGGGTAATGTCTCTGCTTTATAATACACTGTCTAGGTTTATCATAGCTATCCCAAGGAGCAAGCATCTTTTTAATTTCGTGGCTGCTGTCATCATCTGCATTGATTTTGGAGCCCAACAAAATGAAATCTGACACTGTTTCCACATTTTCCCCATCTATTTGCCATGAAGTGATAGGACCAGATGCCATGATCTTCGTTTTTTGAATGTTGAATTTTAAGTCAGCTTTTTCACTCTCCTATTTCACCTTTGTCATGAATCTCTCTTTAGTTCCTCTTTACTTTCTGCCACTTTAATACCACGGTCATTAAAGTGCTATCATCTGCATATTTGAGATTGTTGATATATCTCCCAGCTTGTCATTTATCCACCCTGGCATTTCACATGATGTACTCTGCATATAAGTTAAATGTATTTTCCAAGGATCAACTGTATAAAGTTAAGTACGGAACCACTAACTCAAGTATATAAGAAATGTCCTCATTTGAGTTCAGATCTTCATATCTGGCTAGTAGGAAATTTATTCACAGTCATTAGATGCTTAGGACAGAGGCCTCCTTTCCCAAGGCTTGAATGAGATACAGGCTTATGTGGCACCTAAAAAAATTGGCTTTTACATCTTCAGTTCATCTTTTTCACTGGTAATATATCCTCATTGTCTAGGATATATGGTCTTTTGGAAGCTGGCAGCTCTGCTGGTTATCCAAGCTTGAGTTAACTGTTTGCTGATGCCAGAAGGCCTGGGGCCAAGTGATTAGCTTAGCTAAGTGCATCATCATGGAGCATGTGTGCAGGTGGGCAGATTGTTCTCTGTGTAAGGGGGCTTGACCAAAGGAAAGAAGAGAAGCCCAAATCTACCTGACTACACTCACCAAACTGAGTTCTCTTGTGACTGAATTAGCCCTGAAGATTGCCTTTTTCCTAATTCATATAGAGGCACCATATGGACAATCTGCAATCCTGATCACTACTTACCATCCTCTAGATTCCAGACTAGCCTCTCTATCCCCTCTCCTTCTCCTCTGGCTCACAGAACACTGACTACCAATTTTGAGAAACTTGGTTCCCTGTTCTGGGGAAAATCTCTCTTCTCCTTGATTTCTGTCTTTTAAAAGATACTCACCCTTGCACTGGAGAAGGCAATGGCACCCGACTCCAGTACTCTTGCCTGGCAAATCCCATGGATGGAGGAGCCTGGTAGGCTGCAGTCCATGGGGTCGCTGAGGGTCGGACACGACTGAGTGACTTCACTTTCACTTTTCACTTTCATGCATTGAAGAAGGAAATGGCGCCCCACTCCAGTGTTCTTGCCTGGAGAATCCCAGGGATGGGGGAGCCTGGTGGGCTGCCGTCTCTGGGGTCGCACAGAGTCGGGCACGACTGAAGTGATGCAGCAGCAGTCTTGACACTACTTCTCCTGGGCATTTTACATAGTCTCCTGTTTGCTTAGACTTTCACAAAAGACAGAAAACAAAAAGGATGTTTTCAGGAGGCCTCTTCTCTGGACCCCGCAAATATTCTGGAAATGCCTGACAACTGTCTTGAAATTGGAAGGATGTATGGAGTGGGAGATTGAGGAGTGAAAAGTAAAGAAGCATAACACAGAATTCCCATCCCAATAAATTTCAAGTGAAATATTAAGCCTAATTTTTATTTGACTTATATTTTTGTTTTTTGTTTAATCATTTGTTTTGCATTGGGGATAGGCAGTTAACAAACACTGTTGTGAAAGTTTCAGGTGACAGCGAAGGGACTTAGCCATACGTATACATGTATCCATTCCCCCTTAAAGCCCCCTCCCATCCAGCCTGCTGCATAACAGTGAACAGAGTTACACTAATTTTTAATTGATAAAGTTTACAGTTTTAATTTTGAGCATCTTTATAGCATCCTTTATACAAAATGTATAAGGTATCTTTAGTAGGAAATCACAAATAAAGTCTGTGGTAATTATGGAAATTGATAAGTCTTTACCTCCCTTCTAGCATTATAGAAATGATACAACTGAAAGTTTAACATGGTCCAGTCATATCTTGTATTAAAAATTTCTTGTTTGTTTTATATGTAATTTTGTTCTTGAGATAAATTAATTGAATTTACATTTAGGGTAAGGGCTTCTCTGGTGGTTCAGATGGTAAAGAATCTACCTGCAGTACAGGCAAAACAGGTTTGATCCCTGGGTCGGGAAGGTCCTCTGGAGAAGGAAATGGCAACCCACTCGAGTATTCTTGCTTGGAGAACCCCATAGACAGAGGAGCCTGGTGGGCTACATAATGCACTAATATGTTTAAATAAAATGGGCTAGGAACAAAATACATTTCTGTTAATTGAGTTTAGAACTTGTAAAAGAACCAATGAAGAGCATTTATGTTTTGAGCAAATATATTTTTGTCAGTTTATTTAACTAAATAAAATGAGAGATGTAGAAGACAGGAAAAAATATTAAAAAATCATAAGAAGTTGGGTACTACATAAGAAGAATTAAACATTTTATTTATAAGAAATTTGCTATGAAAGGTCATTTACCCCCTTTCTTTTTCTGGATATGGTCTCAAGAAAGGGTATATTTTTTTGTAATTTTTACTGTGTAATATGTATCTTTGATTTATGATGCAGGTGACTGATTGCCCAAATAAAAACTTGGGAGAAACCTAGCACCTAAAATTCAGCCATTATAACTGCTTTGACTCCTAGGAGAATTACTACAGAGAAGCATAGTGTGTCTAACAGGCAGAAGAAGGATGACATCCTCTGTGAGAGTGTTAGGCTGAGGGTAGGGGTACACAGGTATTACAGCATACTTCAGCAAATTGATAGTTATGAAGTGACATATCCACATATGGTAAAAAATGGCCGTGGAATAAGTAGTATCCACCTCTTTTGTGACCCCATGGACTGTAGCCTGCCAGACCCTCCTCTCTCTTGCAATTTCCCAGACAGATCACTGGAGTGGGTTGCCATTTCCTTCTCCAGGGGATCTTCCTGACCCAAGGATTGAACACAATGCCTCTTGCCTTCACAGGCAAGTTCTTTACCACTGAGCCACCATCAAAGCGCGTGTGTGTATGTGCGTGTGTGTGCGTGTGTGTAGCTTTTTTCAGGAGAACTAATTTGCTTATCATGGAAAAATGGAAAGTTTTTGTTTACTGTTTTTAAAAAGTGCTGAGAATATATGTTAAAAACATCTTTAAAATTTTTAACACTGTGTATACTATGTAAGTAGAGTCTATGCTTATTTGATGATTAAGTACAGAGGCTTTAATTACATAGAGTTAAATATCAGTCTAAATGTGTCTCTAATTTCCAAATTTATCATAAATCAGCTGTATAACCTTGGGCAAATTGTAAGTTCTTTGAGCCTTAGTTGATTCTTTAAATGGCAATGATACCTTACCTTGTAAAATTGTTGTGAAGATTAAATGGTGATAAGTTGTGAAGTTTAAATGTGATGTTTATTAAGAGTTTATTTTAGTACTTGACTCATCTCATGCAGTAAATGTTATTTAGCTCAAACAAATTGAATATAGCTTTTTGTTGCATAAAATAGCACATATATGTCTTTTGTTAGGCTTACATGCATCATTTTGGAGAAGAAAATCTTACAATTTTGGTATAAACACTGTATCATTTTATTTATGATTAAACTTTTAATAGGACTCTTCCTTTTAAAAAATTTTTGTTAAATTTAAATGTTTTTCAAGTTAGTGATCATGTGGTTGTCAGGCATTTGGAGGACAGGGTCATTTCTACCCTGCTTAGTTAATTATTGTGATTGTAAACAAAGGATGTACAATTCAAAGTCAAGCAGCATTTCACATGGATGATGGAGGTGATAATAGCTTAATTCCTGCTGAATTTTTTTTCTTTGCTCTAGTGAATTCATACTGACCTTGTCCAAAATCTGATGACCTCCCTATTTTACTCAACCATTTGGAAAGCCAGGCTGCCATAGCTGGCCCTGAGGGGGTAGCTGAAAGACCACTGAGTCACTGACCCATGTCAAGACTGGATTTCAAGTCTGATCTGTAGGACCTCTGAAATAATTATACATGGGGCTTATTGTACTCAAAACCCTAACTGGTTGCATTTTTGTGCTTATTAAGTGTCTTGTTAAAGTGTATTTTAAATGTCCTTATTTAAGTTGTATTTAATTTACTATTTCTCATGCAGATCATTTTCTAGACTAATTATAAATTTTATCTTTTATTATCAGAGTTAGTACCTTCAAACTAAACTTGAATGTTTTGAAATGTGAGCAAAATATATTATTACACCCTGGCTAACTTCATTAAATATCTTCCTGGTTCGTGATTGACCAAAGCTTTTTAATGTTCATAAAGAACTTAGTTTCTTATGGCAAAAATTCCATATACCTAAACAAAATTCTAATTTAACCTGTTGTTAATATTGTGGCATGTTAATTTCTGTGTATATGTTTTCTAACCTCAAATATTACTCAAATGTTCGTATTTTAAGGGTTTTGAGGTTATAAGAATTGTCATAAGGAAAGCATATGACCATCCAGTAAGGTGTTTTTTAGATTTGATTGGATGTGATCCATCAGTCAGCCTGGACAGAACTTTGTGATAGAGCTAGGATATGAAAACAGAAGAAAATTTCCTATGTTTATTGTGTTCTACTGCATAATAGGAAATGTTTGGCTTTTTATAAATACCTTCAATTTTCTACAGTTTATAATATGACTTTGTCTTTTATTTTTATATAGGAGTTGATCCCTGAATTTTATTATCTCTCTGAGATGTTTGTCAACTTCAATAATTATAATCTTGGAGTAATGGATGATGGGACAGTAGTGTCAGATGTTGAACTACCTCCTTGGGCCAAAACCTCAGAAGAATTTGTTCGCATAAACAGATTGGTAAGTTGGAATCATCTACTCTGTCTGTCATGAAACTTTTCTCAAAGTGTATTCCATGTGTTGGTATAATCATTAACCCTTACTCTTCTGAACAAAACTGTAGTTGATAGGGATAACTGAAAGTGACATGATAGTTCATAAATCTCTGTATATACTTTATAAAATCTTTTTGACTTGGAAGGGATAGTGGTTTCTTTTATGCAGGATTTAGGCTACTTTTGCCTGGCAAATCCCATGGGACGGAAGAACCTGGTAGGGTGCAGCCCATGGGGTCGCTAGGAGTCAGACACGACTGAGCAACTTCACTTTCACTTTTCACTTTCATGCACTGGAGAAGGAAATGGCAACCCACTCCAGTGTTCTTGCCTGGAGAATCCCAGGGACAGGGGGAGCCTGGTGGGCTGCTGTCTATGGGTTCGCACAGAGTCGGACACAACTGATGTGACTTAGCAGCAGCAGGCTACCTTTATATGAATGTGATGATTCAAGATTATAAGTGAAGGTTACAAGTGAATTTCTTAGAGAATGCTATGCTTTTTCAAACACGAGTTTCTTGTACCATTAGAAGTACATAATTCTGTGTTCCAGATTAGAAGGCCATTGAGCGTTTTGATAATAGAAAAAGATTTTCAAAATATAACCTGTATCTATCTTTTAAAGGAAATTTCATGTAATATTTAGAATAGGAAAACTTTAAAACTGTGCTTATAAAACACTCTTAAGAATCCTCCAGTGGACTCTTTAATGTCCCCTGTTTTATGGGTTCTAGATTATTCTATGAAAAACTAATGATTTTTACTTTTGCCCTTAACTTTCATAAAAGCTGGGAATTAGGAAGCCTTATTCTGTTTTTTTAAGGTAGTACTTTTATCATACTAAAAATTGAAGTTAATTTCATTGTGTTTTTAATTTACACCAAAACAAACATTTTTTTTTTTGGGTACCACTAAGACGGGTGGCACTGAGAGTGGGCATCAGAGGGAAGACACTGAAACTACAATCACAGAAAACTAACCAATCTGATCACATGGACCACAGCCCTATCTAACTCAGTGGAACTATGAGCCATGCCATGCAGGGCCACCCAACATGGATGGGTCATGGTGGAGAGTTCTGACAAAATGTGGTCCACTGGAGAAGGGAATGGCAAACCACTTCAATATTCTGCCTTGAGAAGCCCATGAACAGTATGAAAAGGCAAAAAGATAGGACACTAAAAGAGGAACTCCCTAGGTCAGTAGGTGTCCAGTATGCTACTGGAGATCACTGGAGAAATAAAACCAGAAAGAATGAAGAGATGGAGCCAATGCAAAAACTACACCCAGCTGTGGGTGTGACTGGTGATGGAAGCAATGTCTGATGCTGTAAAGAGCAATAGTGCATAGGAACCTGGAATGTTAGGTCCATGAATCAAGGCAAATTGGAAGTAGTCAAACAAGAGACAGCAAGAGTGAATGTCAACATTCTAGCAACCAGTGAACGAAAATGGACTGGAATGGTCAAATTTAACTCAGATTAGCATTATATCTACTACTGTGGGCAAGAATCCCTTAAAGAAATGGAGTAGCCCTCATAGTCAACGAAAGAGTCTGAAATGAAGTACTTGGATACAGTCTCAAAAATGACAGAATGATCTCTGTTGTTTCCAAGGCGAACCTCTCATTATGACAGTAATCCAAGTCTATGCTCCAACCAGTAATGCTGAAGAAGCTGAAGTTGAATCTATGAAGACCTACGAGACCTTTTAGAACTAACACCCCCAGAAGATGTCCTTTTCATTATAGGGGACTGGAATGCAAAAGTAGGAAGTCAAGAAGCACCTGGAGTAACAAGCAAATTTGGCCTTGGTATACAGAAAGAAGCAGGGCAAAGGCTAACAGAGTTTTGCCAAGAGAACGCACTGGTCATAGCAAACACCTCCTTCCAACAACACAACAGAAGACTCTACACATGGGCATCACCAGACAGTCAATATCGAAACCAGATTGATAATATTCTTTGTAGCCAAAGATGGAGAAGCTCTATACAGTTAGCAAAATAGACCAGGAGCTGACTGTGGCTCAGATCATGAACTCCTTATTGCCAAATTCAAACTTAAATTGAAGAAAGTAGGGAAAACCACTAGACCATTCAGGTATGACCTAAATCAAATCCCTTACGATTATACAGTGAAAGTGAGAAATAGATTTAAGGGACTAGATCTAATAGACATAATGCCTGAAGAACAATGGATGGAAGTTTGTGACACTGTACAGGAGACAGGGATCAAGACCATCCCCAAGAAAAGAAATGGCAAAAGGCAAAATTACTGTCTGGGGAGGCCTTACAAATAGCTGTGAAAAGAAGAAAAAAAGCAAAGGAAAAAGGAAAGATATAAGCATCTGATTCCGAGTTCCAAAGAATAGCAAGGAGAGATAAGAAAGCCTTCCATAGTGATCACTGAAAAGAAATAGAGGAAAAAAAATAGAATGGGAAAGACTAGAGATCTCTTCAAGAAAATGAGAGATACCAAGGGAACATTTCATGCAAACATGGCTTCAATATAGGACAGAAATTGTGTGGATATAACAGAACCAGAAGATATAAAGAGGTGGCAAGAATACACAGAAGAACTGTACAAAAAGATCTTCAAGACCCAGATAATCACATGCTGTGATCACTCATGTAGAGCCAGACATCCTGGAATGTGAAATCAAGTGGGCCTTTGCATCACTACGAACAAAGCTAGTGGAGATGATGGAATTCCAGTTGAGCTATTTCAAATCCTGAAAGATGATGCTGTGAAAGTGCTGCACTCAATATGACAACAAATTTGGAAAACTCAGCAGTGGCCACAGGACTGGAAAAGGTCAGTTTTCATTCCAATCCCAAAGAAAGGCAATGCTAAAGAACGCTCAAACTACCGCACAGTTGCACTTATCTCACACGCTAGTAAAGTGAAGTCATTCAGTCGTGTCCAACTCTTTGCGACCCCATGAACTGTAGTCCACCATGCTCTTCCGTCCATGGGATTCTCCAGGCAAGAATACTGGAATGGGTTGCCATTTCCTTCTCCAGGGGACCTTCCCGACCCAGGGATCGAACCCAGATCTCCTGCATTGCAGGCAGACGCTTTAACCTCTGTGCCACCAGGGAAGTAACGTCATGCTCAAAATTCTCCAAGCCAGGCTTCAGCAATACGTGAACCATGAACTTCCTGATGTTCAAGCTGGTTTTAGAAAAGGCAGAGGAACCAGAGATCAAATTGCTAACATCCGTTGGATCATCGAAAAAATGAGAGAGTTCCAGAAAAACATCTGTTTCTGCTTTATTGACTGTGCCAAAGCCTTTGACTGTGTGGATCATAAGAAACTGTGGGAAAATCTGAAAGAGATGGGAATACCAGACCACCTGACCTGCTTCTGAGAAATCTGTATGCAGGTCAGGAAGCAACAGTTAGAACTGGACATGGAACAACAGACTGGTTCCAAATAGGAAAAGGAGTACGTCAAGGCTGTGTATTGTCACCCTGCTTACTTAACTTATATGCAGAGTACATCATGGGAAATGCTGGGCTCCATGAAGCACAAGCTGGAATCAAGATTGCTGGGAAAAGTATCAATAACCTCAGATATGCAGATAACACCACCGTTATGGCAGAAAGTGAAGAAGAACTAAAGAGCTTCTTAATGAAAGTGACAGAGGAGAGTGAACAAGTGGACTTAAAGCTCCACATGCAGAAAACTAAGATCATGGCATCTGGTCCCATCACTTCATGGCAAATAGATGGGGAAACGGGTGGAAACAGTGGCTGACTTTATTTTTTGGACCTCCAAAATCACTGCAGATGGTGATTGTAGCCATGAATTTAAAAGATGCTTACTCTCTAGAAGGAAAGTAATCACCAACCTAGACAGCATATTAAAGAGCAGAGATATTACCTTGCCAACAACGGTCTGTCTAGTCAAAGGTATGGTTTTTCTAGTAGTCTTGTATGGATGTGAGAGTTGGACTGTGAAGAAAGCTGAGCACTGAAGAATTTTGCTTTTGAACTGTGGTGTTGGAGAAGACTCTTGAGAGTCCCTTGGACAACAAGGAGATCCAACCAGTCCATTCTAAAGGAGATCAGTCCTGAGTGTTCATTGGAAAGACTGATGTCTAAGCTGAAACTCCGATACTTTGGCCACCTGATGCGAAGAGCTGAGTCATTTGAAACAACCCTGATGCTGGGAAAGATTGAGGGCAGGAGGAGATGGGGACGACAGAGGATGAGATGGTTTGATGACATCACCAAGTCAATGGACATGGGTTTGGGTAAACTGTGGGAGTTGGTGATGGACAGGGAGGCCTGGCGTGCTGTGGTCTGCGAAGAGTTGGACACGACTGAGCAACTGAAGTGAAGTGAGCTGAAAACAAAAATCATTTCATTTTTGTTTTCTTGATGCCTTTTCTTGCTTTATCTACCAACAATTACATTTTAATCCTATATTCAAGATCCTATTTGTAATCTTACTTTTATTGACATTTCACATTTTATATATACTGGAAGCAATGCAGAAGGAGTGTAAAGAACATAGGCTTTGACATTAGACTAGTTTTCCTAATCCTGGATCACATTGCTGGTTATGGGACATTAGGCAGTTTAACCTTTTTGAACCTTGGTTTCCTCACTGAAGTTTGAAAATTATTTATATAGAGCTACAATTATGTATGTAAACTACTGTGAGTTTTCTCTGGCTTATAGGAAACATTCAGTAAATAGCACCTAACATTTTTCTGTCACAGTCTTAAGGTACCTGTTGCATTTTGGTTTACTTCACACATTTTTCAAGATTTTCAAGTTACTATAATTAAAATGGAAGCCCAAGACAAAGCTTAGTTCTGAAAGATGTGGAAGGAATGTTAAACTTTTAAATGTGGCAACTGTCTATCATTGTGCGATTTTTTTTTTTTAACCCCCTTGAGCAGTGCACAGATATCAATAAAAGGTACAGTGATTCTGTAGTTTTCGGGATGGGAGATGAGTTTGTTTTTGCTTACAGTTATTTTCTACATTTCCAAAACACATTTATTAAGTTTGACATACCATAAAAGCCACCTTTAAAAAGTTCTCAATTCAATGAGTTTTAGCAAATTTATAGGTTTGTGTAAGCATCAACAGAATCAGCTCACATCACTCCAAAATGTTTCCTTCTTTATGTTTGCTCCCAATTCTAGGCAATCAGTTCTAGGCAATCACTGATGCTGCCTCTATAGCTCTTTTTTTTCTAGAAATCTTACATAAGTAGAAACCTGAAGCATGTAGTCCTTTTGTACCTGGCTCTCTTACTCAGCATGATGTTCTTGAGACTCATCCTGTTGTGCATATAGCAGCAGTTTCTTTGCATTGCTGCGTAGTATCCCTTTGTATACCTAATAACATTTGTTTATTTACCAGCTTATAGATATTTGTTTTTTTTCCAGTTTTAGGCTATTAAGAATATTTGCATATATCTTAGAGTTGATATCTGTTTTCATTTCTCTTGGATAGATTCCTAGGAGTTTTAATTCCTGAGTCATATGATAAGAATAGGGCTTCCCGAGTGGTGCAGTGGAAAAGAATCTGCCTGCCAATGCAGGAGATGTGGGTTTGATCCCTGGGTCGGGAAGATTCCCTAGAGTAGGAAATGGCAACCTGTTCCAGTACACTTGCCTGAAAAATCCCATGGATGAGGAACCTGGCAGACTACAGGCCATGGGGTCGCACAGAGTCAGACATGACTGACTGACCACATGCACGCATGATAAGAATATATTTATCATTTTGCATTCCCATCAACAGTACGTGAAGTTTCAGTTTGCCATATCCTTGCAAATATTTGTCATTGTCAATCTTTTTTACTTTAGCTCTTCAGTGATTCATTGTGATTTTAATTTGTTTTCAGTAATGACTAACGGTGTTGACCGTCTTTTCACAGGCTTATTTTCTACTCAGATATTATTTGGTGCACTATCTATTCAGATCTTTTGCCTGTTTTTTAATTGTGTTGTATGTCTTTTTATTATTTGTTGTAAGACATCTTTATATATTCCCCATAAAAGTTCTTTTTCCAACATATGTTTTGCAGATCTTTTTCTCAAAGTTTGTGGCTTGTCTTTTGCTTTTTAATGGTTTCTTCTGAATCACCATTTTGAATGAATGTTTTGTTAACTATTAGATAGATATAAGATAAAATTTATATAATATTTGAAAGGTATAAATAGTCATTCCCATTCTTGAGAAATATATCCCTTAGAAAAATTGAAATAATGTTGTGATCATTATTGAAACAGTTTTTTTCTCAGTTTAAACTTTTAAGTCTCAAGGGAACCAGTTCTCTATTAATTCATTAATTCATCATTGCCATATTTAGTATGGCTAAAAATAGAAAGAAATTTGTTAAAGTATTTGCTTTAAAAAAGGTCTAAGAGGCAGAATCATTTGAATAAATTATATTTAAAACTCTTCAGTAATATTTTGACATTTAAGGAAATATGATTATATAAAGTAAGGTAAACCAGTTTCCTGACAGTACCCTCACCCGTACTCAGACTGCTCTCTCCTGAGAAAAACCAGGTGTATTTGGAACAAGTCTTCCAAGGACACAGAGGAAAAGAAGGTGGCAGCTTACCAAATTGTTTTTCATTAAAGTTTTGGTTTTGCCTGCTCGTGCTTAGATATGATTATGAAATTTTATACAAAGTAGTGTTTAATAATACTAGTTGCACATTACAACTTAAATAAGTAAGTAAGTGTTAGTCATTCTGCCGTGTCTCTTTGAGACCACATGGGCTATAGCCTGTCAGACTCCTCTGTCCGTGCTCCAGGCAAGAATACTGGGGTGGGTTGCCATTCCCTTCTCCAAGGGGATCTTCCCAACCCAGGGATTGAACCTTGGCTGCCTGCATGGCAGGTGGATTCTTTACCGTCTGAGCCACCAAGGAAGCCTATTATAACTTATTACTGAATTATTAAACACTTTTCCCGGCGATTCCTCTTCCTGTGAACTTGACAGATGTCTTCATAGTTTAGGCCCTGAATAAGCTTATATTTGTAACAGAGCTCATAAAAATTCACTGCAAATTAAATTCAAACATTTTATAGTACAATATTTACATCTCTGATAATTTTAACTCCTAATTAGGAAGTTACTTGATTTTTCTTACATGTGTCTTTATGAAGGAATTTAATAACTCATTCATTCTTTCAAAAATACTTATTTTCCACCTATGATGAACAAAGCTTTCCTACAGTGCAGTTCATATTGACTCGTTTTAAAGTTTTCTGTTGACTCTCTGTGACTAAACTGTTAGTACGGTGTTTTATGTGTGTGTGAGCATGCTATCACATAAGGGTTTTATCCCCCTCCTCTTTGGGGTTTACCTCTTCAAGTCCACGGATTTTTTGCAATGATTGTAGCTCATGAAATGCATACTACTTTGATCTGTGACCTTTCTGTGGTGCTAATCGGGTTCCTGATATCATTATACCTTACTCATTAATCATATTTCCTGCAGCCCGTCAGGCAGCCAGACAGAGCAAGTCCCTGTTTTCAGCCCTCTGTTGGCAGGTTTCTGCTTTTCCGGATTATTACAGACGATACTCTGGCTTCTCATAGTCAGAGCCACATCAAGCTGTGTGTTACAATTAAAGTCAGATGGTCCTCAGGTTGAACAGGGGTATAGTGTTGCAGCTGTCTCTCTTCCTGGAACAAACCAGCACCAAGAACAGATGATCTATAGGACAGTGAATGATAACAGATTGTACAGTGCTGCACTGGTAGCAGGGGATCCCAGATTTAATTAACCGACATACTCATTTTAAGATACACAGCACGTCTTTTTAAGTATTTGCTTGCCCAGTTATTATCTCAAGGGAATAGAATATTTTTAGGAGCATGATTCTGATGTTGGATAGTAACCCTATATTTTCTTTTTTTTTTTTTGGAGGACTCTAACTGCTACCTTACCTAACCATGTTACTCCTTAGAGCTTTCTGTAGGTAGTGAAGATCTAAATAAGAATTACTGAATTGGCTAGAGTTGAATGTATATACAGAATCCTGTGTATTTTAGAAGGAAAACCCTCAGAGGTCTGATTATTCTTTCAGGTATATAAATTAAATTTTCTTTGTTCTAAAGAGTTGGAATCAGGGAAAAGCCAAAGCAGTCTTAACTACATCCCAGAGAGTGGTCTGTGTTATTTAATATTACCTAGATCAGGAAAAAAAAAATATTCCAAATGCTGCTTCAGAAATATAAATGAGAAACAGGCCTTCATATTTTCAAATAATATAAAAATGTATGAGTTCAGACTGCTCATCATTTATCTCATGATATAATGTCAATGTTATGGACCTATATTACACTGCCTCTTAGAACCCTTGAGTTTTAAGTTGAATAAGAGACATAAGACATAATAAGGAAACCATTTTCTCAGCAGTAAATGTTACTTTAAAAGTTTATAAAAGTTGGTGAAGTGGAACATTCTGTTTTACCTGCTGGATGTATAGTTTATCCAAGTTATAATAGTAATTTGTTTGTTAACCAGTACTTATTAAGTTGCCTGTTTGTGGACCAGCACTGTTAGACGGTGAACCAGACAGATAGTATCTCTACTCTTTGGAGATTACTTCCTGTTTGATAACTTAGATTGTGGAAGTAGAAAGCTTTTCAAGGCTGAGAGGTGGCATGAATTTGATAAAGGACATCTTCTATTGATGAATTGTACTCAGGTTACCAGTTAGAATCCCATTTGCTTTGTGTGTCTTCTATAGCTTCTGTCTTTCCTGCGGTGTTATAAAAGTGACATGAGTTGTCACTTGCTTGAGAAGGTAAAGAAAAATAAAGTGAGTATGTTATCATTTTTCCAATAAGATGTGGACACATTAAAAGTGATTTTTGTATTGTTTTCTAAGAGAAAAATTAAAATTTCATATTTTATTTCACCACCTACCTTGTCTTTTCCTATCTATGCTAAAATTTAAGTCTGTTGAGGGTAAACCTTCATAGATCTTATATGTGAATGAACTTGGTCAGTCTTTTCTAATTTTTAAGAGCACTGACTAGGAAACAGTTTTTAAAACAAAAAATGTTTTGTTTAAAAAACTAAACTTTTAAAACATTTTTTTAAACAAGCTTTTTAGAATACAGATTCTAGAAGCTAACTTTTTTTCATACTGTTCCTTTTCCAATTGTCTTTTATTTTCCACATTGATAATGATGTGGCAAAGAATATAAGTTATCAGAGCAATATAGTTTGTAATAATTATTCTCAACTTTGGGCATATCCTTTCCTCTTCCTCCCTCATTGGATCTAAATCCTGGGAGGATGGGGACAGATTTTATAAATAGTTTCTCAATCTAAAGCTATTATTGTTTGGTTTGCCTTTAATCCTGTTATGTAATTTGCTGTTAAATCTAGTTCAAAAGGACACCTAAATAAGGAGGGGGAAAAGATGTGTTGATAGATTAATTCTCTCCTAATGTATTTATAAATCCACTATAGAATCCAGTCCAAGTTCCAATAGAATTGTTTTGTTTTGTTAGAATGTGAAAACTTGATTGCAAAGGCCAAAGGACCAATTATAGCCAAAATCCTTTCTGAAAGCAAGAACAGATTTCAGAGGGACTTGTTTTACTATATGTCAATAGTTATTATAAAGCTGTAGTAATTAAGGAAGATTAGGAAAAGGAGACGAATAAAAGTGAACAGAAAACCCAGAAACGGACAAGAGCATATAAAGAAATTTTATCTGTCATAGAGCTGGTATTACAGATCTGTGGGGAAAGGAAGGGCTTGTCAACTTAGATGAGATAAATAGTAATTTTGTATTGATTTCTAAGGGCTGCCATAATAAAGTAACAGAAATACTAGGTGGCTTAAAGAACAGGAATGTGTTGTCTCAGTTCTAGAGGCTAGAAGTCTGCAATCATAGTTCGGCAAAGTTGGTTCCTTCTGAGGGTTGTGGAGGAAGGATCAGATCTAGATTGCTTGCTGGCCTGTATTTAGCTGTGTTCTCCTTACATCTCTGAACGCCATCCTCCCTTTATGTGTGCCTGTGTATCTAAATTTTCCCTTTTAATAAGGACTCCATTTATATTGGGTTAGGGATACACCCTACTCCAGTATGACCTCATCTTAACATAAATAATTACATGTGTAATGGCCCTATTTCCAAATAAGGTCACATTCTGAGTTACTCAGTCCAGTTCAGTTCAGTGGCTCAGTCATGTCTGACTGAGACCCCATGAATTGCAGCACCCCAGGCCTCCCTGTCCATCACCAACTCTCGGAGTTCACTCAGACTCATGTCCATCGAGTCCGTGATGCCATCCAGCCATCTCATCCTCTGTTGTCCCCTTCTCTTCTGGCCCCCAATCCCTCCCAGCATCAGAGTCTTTTCCAGTGAATCAGCTCTTCACATGATGTGGCCAAAGTACTGGAGTTTCAGCTTTAGCATCATTCATTTCAAAGAACACCCAGGACTGACGTCCTTTAGAATGGACTGGTTGGATCTCCTGGAAGTCCAAGGGACTCTCAAGAATCTTCTCCAACACCATAGTTCAAGCACCAGTTCTTTGGTGCTCAGCTTTCTTCACAGTCCCAACTCTCACATCCATACATGACTATAGGAAAAACCATAGCCTTGACTAGACGGACCTTTGTTGGCAAAGTAATGTCTCTGCTTTGAATATACTATCTAGGTTAGTCATAACTTTCCTTCCAAGGAGTAAGCGTCTTTTAGTTTCATGGCTGCAGTCACCATCTGCAGTGATTTTGGAGCCCCCAAAATAAAGTCTGACACTGTTTCCCCATCTAATTCCCATGAAGTGATGGGACCGGATGCCATGATCTTCATTTTCTGAATGTTGAGCTTTAAGCCAACTCTTTCACTCTCGTCTTTCACTTTAGTTCTTCTTCACTTTCTGCCGTAAGGGTGGTGTCATCTGCATATCTGAGGTTATTGATATTTCTCCTGGCAATCTTGGTTCCAGCTTGTGCTTCTTCCAGCCCAGCATTTCTCAGGATGTGCTCTGCATAGAAGTTAAATAAGCAGAGTGACAATATATAGCCTTGATGTACTCCTTTTCCTATTTGGAACCAGTCTCTTGTTCCATATCCAGTTCTAACTGTTGCTTCCTGACCTGCATATAGGTTTCTCAAGAGGCAGGTCAGGTGGTCTGGTATTCCCATCTTTCAGAATTTTCTATAGTTTCTTGTGATCCACACAGTCAAAGGCTTTGGCATAGTCATTAAAGCAGAAATAGCTGTTCTTCTGGAACTCTCTTGCTTTTTCCATGATCCAGTGGATGTTGGCAATTTGATCTCTGGTTCCTCTGCCTTTTCTAAAACCAGCTTGAACATCTGGAAGTTCATGGTTAGCGTATTGCTGAAGCCTGGCTTGGAGAATTTTGAGCATTACTTTACTTGCATGTGAGATGAGTGCAATTGTGCAGTAGTTTGAGCATTCTTTGGCATTGCCTTGCTTTGCGATTGGAATGCAAACTGACCTTTTCCAGTCCTGTGGCCACTGCTGAGTTTTCCAAATTTGTTGTCATACTGAGTGCAGCACTTTCACAGCATCATCTTTCAGGATTTGAAATTGAAAGTTAGAATTTCAACAAATAAATTTTGGGGGATACTTTTCAACCCATAACAGATATTAATGTGGAAAAAAAGTTAGGACCTTATAACAAAAATGAAAAGTAGAATATATTAAAGCTTTGCACCCCAAGGATTTGAAAGAGACTCATGTACCCCAATGTTCATTGCAGCACCATTTACAATAGCTAAGACACAGAAGCAACCTAGATGTCCTTCAGTAGATGAATAGATAGGGAATTATGGTGCATATACTCAATGAACTATTACTCAGCTATAGAAAGAAATTCGTTTGAGTCAGTTCTAATGAGATGGATGAAACTGGAGCCTATTACACTGAGCAAAATAAGTCAGAAAAAGACAAATACTATGTATTAATGCACGTATATGGAATTTAGAAAGATGTACTGACGATTCTACATGCAGGGCAGCAAAGCAGACGCAGAAGTAAAGAACAGACTTTTGGACTCAGTGGGAGAAGGCAAGGGCGGGATGATTTGAGAGAATATCACTGAAATATGTACGTTACCATGTGTAAAACAGATGAACAGAGCAAGTTTGATGCATGAAGCAGGTCACCCTAAGGTGCTCTGGGACAACCCAGCAGGATAGGGTGGGGATGGAGATGGGAGGGCAGTTCAGGATGGGGGGACACATGTATGCCCATGGCCAGTTCATGTTGATGTACGGCAAAAACCATCACAATATTGTAATTATCCTCCAATTAAATAAATTTAAAAATAAAATACATTGATGCTTTAAAAATGAGTTAATGATTACTAGTTTAATAAAAAAACAAAAAGTCAAAATTAGAAACTTTTAGAAATTAATGCAAGAGGAATTCTTTGTGAACTTGGAACAGTTGAAAGTTTTTCAAATAAGAAACAAAATATGATCCATTGCATTAGTTGATTTTTGGATGTTAAACCAACTTTGCATTCCTTGAGTATATTACCTTTGGATGATATAAATTCTTTTGATGTATACTGCAATTTATTTGGTTAATATATGTTGAGAAATTACTATTTGGGAAGTCTTATTTGTCTATATTCATGAGAAATATTGAGATTTAGTTTTCTTATAATATGTTTTTGATTTTAATATCAGGATTTATATTAGCCTCATAGAATGAGATAGCACAAAGTGTTCCCTTTTCTATTTTCTGAAAGACTTTGCAAGAGATTGCTACTATTTCTTCTTTACATGCTTGATTGGAGTCAACTATTGACATCATCTGGACATTAACTTGTATGTGTGTGGTGTGGAGATTTTAAATTACCGTATCATTTTTTAGTTGTTATAAGTTTATTCAGAGTCTTGAATTTTTTTCTTGAATCTATTTCAGTAGTTTGTGTCTTTCTAAGCATTCGGCCGTTTAGCCTAAATTGTCTATTTTATTGGTATAAATTTGTTCATCATATGCCTTATAATTTTTATTTTTCTAAGTTTGGTAGTGGTATTACCTCATTTATTCCTGAGTTTTTTGTAGGTTGTATCTTTTTTCTTAATCAGTCTTGCTAACACTTTGTCAGTTTTATTGATCTTTTCTTATCACTTACATGTCATTTCATTATTTTTTTCTCTACTGTGTATCTTTTTTCCTTTCATTGGATTTTCACTCTAATAATAATTTTTTTCCTTTTGCTTGCTTTGAATTTGGCTTACTCTTTTACAAAATTCTTAATTTGAGAAAATAGTGTTTTTTACTTTAAAAATTTTTTTTTAAATATAGTTAATTTACAGTATTGTGTTAATTTCTGCTGTACAGAAAGGTGCGTGTGGGATGGATCCCTCATGGGTTTGATCTCTTGGTCAGGAATATCCCCTGGAGAAAGTAATGGCAACCCACTCCAGTATTCTGGCCTGGGAAATCCCATGGACAGAGGAGCCTGGCTGGCTACAGTGAACAGGGCTGCAAAGAGTCAGACACAAATGAATGACTAAGCACATGAGCACACCTTATTTTCTAATATTGGCTTTTACAGTTACAAATTTCTCTTTATGTACTATCTTTGCCACATCCCTAAGTTTTTTTCATTCATCTCAAAATATTTTATATTTTCTTGTGATTTCCTTTCTGACTCATCGCTTTTTCAGAAGTATACTGCTTAGTTAATAAATATTTGTGGATTTTCCAATCTTCCTTCTGTTTTTAATTTCTAATTTAATCTTCCTGGGATCAGAGCATATACTTGTATGGTTTCTGTTGTTTTAAGTGTATTGAGACTTGCTTTGTGATCTAGTATATTGTCTATATTAGAGAATTCACCATTTGCTGTCAGGAAGAATGGGTATTCTGCCATTGTGGAGTATGCTATAGATGTCAGTTTATCAAATTTTTATGTTTGTCTTTATACCTTTGTTTATTTTACCTATTTCTATGAATTATTGCTAGTTCATTGTTGACATTCCCAAATGTTATTTTCAGTACAGTTTTTTACCATGTATTTTTTTGGATCTTGTTGGGTCCACAGGAGAAGGGAATGGCAACCACTTCAGTATTCTTGCCTTGAGAACCCCATGAACAGAATGAAAAGGCAAAATATAGGATACTAAAAGAGGAACTCCCCAGGTCGGTAGGTGCCCAATATGCTACTGGAGATGAGTGGAGAAATCACTCCAGAAAGAACGAAGGAAAGCAAAAATAATACCCAGTTGTGGATATGACTGGTGATAGAAGCAAGATCCGATGCTGTAAAGAGCAATATTGCATAGGGACCTGGAATGTCAGGTCCATGAATCAAGACAAATTGGAAGGGGTCAAAGAAGAGATGGCAAGAGTGAACGTCGACATGCTAGAAATCAGCAAACTAAAATGGAATGGAATGGGTGAATTTAACTCAGATGACCATTATATATACTTCTGCGGAACGGAATCCCTTAGAAGATATGGAATAGGCATCATGATCAACAAAAGAGTCCGAAATGCAGTACTTGGATGCAGTCTCAAAAATGATAGAATGATCTCTCTTCGTTCCAAGGCAAACCATTCAATATCACAGTAATCAAAGTCTATGCCCCAACCAGTAACGCTGAAGAAGCTGAAGTTGAACGGTTCTATGAAGACCTACAAGACCTTTTAGAACTAACACCCCAAAAAGAGGTCATTTTGATTATAGGGGACGGGAATGCAAAAGTAGAAAGTCAGGAAACACCTGGAGTAACAGGCAAATTTGGCCTTGGAATGCAGAATGAAGCAGGGCAAAGACTAATAGAGTTTTGCCAAGAAAATGCACTGGTCATAGCAAACACCCTCTTCCAACAACACAAGAGCAGACTCTACACATGAACATCACCAGATGGTCAACACCAAAATCAGACTGATTATATTCTTTGCAGCCAAAGATGGAGAAGCTCTATACAGTCAGCAAAAACAAGACTGGGAGCTGACTGTGACTCAGATCATGAACTCCTTATTGCCAAATTCAAACTTAAATTGAAGAAAGTAGGGAAAACCACTAGACGATTCAGGTAGGACCTAAATCAAATCCCTTATGATTATACAGTGGAAGTGAGAAAGAGATTTAAGGGACTAGATCTGATAGATAGTTCAGTTCCTACTGAACTATGGACTGAGGTTCGTGACATTGTACAGGAGACAGAGATCAAGACTATCCCCATGGAAAAATGCAAAGAAGCAAAATGGCTGTCTGGGGAGGCCTTACAAATAGCTGTGAAAAGAAGAGAGGTCAAAAGCAAAGGAGAAAAGGAAAGATATAAGCATCTGAATGCAGAGTTCCAAAGAATAGCAAGAAGAGATAAAAAGCCCTCCTCAGCGATCAATGCAAAGAAACAGAGGAAAAGAACAGAATGGGAAAGACTTGAGATCTCTTCAAGAAAATTAGAGATACCAAGGGAACATTTCATGCAAAGATGGGCTCGATAAAGGACAGAAATGGTATGGACCTAACAGAAGCAGAAGATATTAAGAAGAGGTGGCAAGAATACACGGAAGAACTGTAAAAAAAGATCTTCAAGACCGAGGTAATCACGATGGTGTGATCACTCACTAGAGCCAGACATCCTGGAATGTGAAGTCAAGTGGGCCTTAGGAAGCACCAGTACGAGCTAAGCCAGTGGAGGTGATGGAATTCAGGGTTGAGCTATTTCAAATCCTGAAAGGTGATGCTGTCAAAGTGCTGCACTCAATATGCCAACAAATTTGGAAAACTCAGCAGTGGCCACAGGACTGGAAAAGGTCCGTTTTCATTCTAGTCCAAAGAAAGGCAATGTGAAAGAACGCTCAAACTACTGCACAATTGCACTCATATCACATGCTGGTAAAATAATGCTCAAAATTCTTCAAGCCAGGCTTCAGCAATACATGAACTGTGAACTCCCTGATGTTCAAGCTGGTTTTAGAAAAGGCAGAGGAACCAGAGATCAAATTGCCAACATCTGCTGGATTATGGAAAAAGCAAGAGAGTTCCAGAAGAACATCTATTTCTGCTTTATTGACTATGCCAAAGCCTTTGACTGTGTGGGTCACAAGAAACTGTGGAAAAATCTGAAAGAGATGGGAATAGCAGATCCCCTGACCTGCCTCTTAAGAAACCTATGTGCAGGTCAGGAAGCAACAGTTAGAACTGGATATGGAGCAACAGACTCGTTCCAAATAGGAAAAGGAGTACTTCAAGGCTATATATTGTCACCCTGCTTATTTAACTTCTATGCAGAGTACATCCTGAGAAACACTGGGCTGGAAGAAGCACAAGCTGGAATCAAGAGTGCCAGGAGAAATATCAATAACCTCAGATATGCAGATGACACCACCCTTATGGCAGAAAGCGAAGAGGAACTAAAAAGCCTCTTGATGAACGTGAAATAGAAAGCGAAAAAGTTGGCTTAAAGCTCAACATTCAGAAAACGAAGATCATGGCATCTGGTCCCATTCACTTCATGGGAAATAGATCGAAACAGTGGAAACAGTGTCAGACTTTATTTTTGGGGGCTCCAAAATCACTGCAGATGGTGACTACAGCCATGAAATTAAAAGACGCTTACTCCTTGGAAGAAAAGTTATAACCAACCTAGATAGCATATTGAAAAGCTGAGATATTACTTTGCCAACAAAGGTCTGTCTAGTCAAGACTATGGTTTTTCCAGTAGTCATGAATGGATGTGAGAGTTGGACTGTGAAGAAAGCTGAGTGCTGAAGATTTGATGCTTTTGAACTGTGGTGTTGGGGAAGACTCTTGAGAGTCCTTTGGACTGCAAGGAGATCCAACCAGTCCATTCTGAAGGAGATCAGCCCTGGGATTTCTTTGGAAGGAGTGATGCTAAAGCTGAAACTCTAGTACTTTGGCCACCTCATGTGAAGATTGATTCTTTGGAAAAGACTCTGATGCTGGGAGGGATTGGGGGCAGGAGGAGAAGGGGATGACCGAGGATGAGATGGCTGGATGGCATCACTGACCGGATGGACTTGAGTCTGAGTGAACTCCGGGATATGGTGATGGACAGGAAGGCCTGGTGTGCTGTGATTCATGGGGTCACAAAGATTCGGACATGACTGAGCAACTGAGCTGAACTGATTAGAGTCCTTTGCCTGCTATACTGAACTACCATCAACTTACTGGCTTAAAAAATAAAATGTGTTCTCTTGTGTTTTAGAAAACGGAAGTACAAAATCAGTGTTGTGCTCTCTTCAGGATAAAGGGAGGCCTCTGTCCTCACGTCATCTTCTCCTCTTTTGCCTATAGTGAAATTTCTTTCCAGCTTCTTATGAGAATGTGAAGTGAAAGTAACTCAGTCGTGTCCAAGTCTTTGCAACCCCATCGACTATACAGTCCATGGAATTCTCCAGGCCAGAATACTGGAGTGAGTAGCCTTTCCCTTCTCCAGGGGATCTTCCCAACCTTATGTTCTTTAATTTTGGATCTTTTTGTTTCTCTCTTCCTGCTTTTAAATTTCCTTTTGTATTTGATATTTGTAATATGATTTTGTTTTTTCATTAATTTGTTTTTAACTGTTTCTTTTAGATATTTTCCTAGTCATTACTCTAGGGACAAAATGCATCTTCATCTATTGCAGTCTACTTCAGATCAATATCAGCTTAATGTCAGTGAAGTGCAGTGATTGTCCCAGTTCAGCCACATTTCTTCCCCATACTTTGTGTTTTGTCTTGTGTAGTGCATCTCTCTCTATATGTATATGTACGTATTTTATAAACCTGCTCTGCAGTGTTAGAACTTTTGCTTTATGCAGTCTTTTGCTTCCTAAAGAAGTTAAGGAGAAAAATGCCGATTAATTTTATTTACTACTCTACCTTAATAGAAATATTCCAAACTGAATAGAAGCGTGCTTCTGATACCCACCATCATGCAGGAATGAGATAATTCTCATAAAAAAGTTCCGGGAAGGGAAGTTTATACTTTCAAATTCTAATGTTTTGCCAACATTTTCTTTGAAAATAAATCTTTTTGTGAAATAGATTACGCATTTCCCTGCCTCTTAAGCAGAGAATAGCTTTTTCTGGAATCATGACCATAACTGTGTTATTCACTCATTTGTGCCCGACTCTTTGCAACCCCATGGACTGTAGCCTGGCAGGCTCCTCTGTGCCTGGGATTTTTCTGAAGTACTGATTGTTAAACATTTGGGTGTTTTTTTGTCATGTCCTAAAAGTTGAGATACATAGAACATTTTCTTCTTTAGCTAAAACGACCCACATTTTTCTGCCTTGTTTTTTAGCTTTCTATTAGCATTTTAGAATTCTTACCTGTGCAGTCTATTGTTTTAGTCTTTCAGGGTTTCCAACTTCTTTCACTCTATTATGTTGTTTTATGCATATGAGGCAAGGTAAAAGCTTGACCAGTGCCCCCATAACTCCCACTATTAAAATTAAATGGTATTGTAAAAGGTCATAACCTTATCCTCGTTGCCACACCCTCAAAAACAAAACAAAACCCTACACAGCTCTTCTCCAAAACTCTCATCTTCCTTGAAATTTTTCATAAAAACATCCTACATACTACTCTGTGGTCTTTCTACAATCCATTCTCAATCTGCTTTTGTACATGTGTGACTTGTAGATCATTATTTTCCTTATCCAGTGTACTTTCGGTGCCTTATGGAATATGAGATGCTGGCTTCAGGTGTAAACTGTATCCGTTATAGAGGTGTATTTTAAAGTGTAGCATATGGAAAACATAATCTGCATCAGAATTCCCTGAGGTACAGTTAATAAATAAGGCACAATTATTTATTCATTCATCAAATTCTTTTGAGTACTTATTTTGTATTCTCCTAGTGGCTTACAATTGATTAAATGAAGAGAAGGTCTAAACCCTCATCCTAACCTCAAAACAGTGGGGAAAAGATGGATTTTATGATAAATGGTTTGGGCAAACCATGTGAAAAAAATAACTTTATAGGTTTGTCATATCAGAAACCAGGATTAGGTATCTAAATGTGAAAAGATGAAACAAATACTAGAAAAAATTTTTTAGTTTCTGTATTACCTGAGGGTGGGAAAAACTTTACCAACTTTGACTGAAAATATAAAGTAATAAAAGAACTGGTCATATCGCGTACATAACACTGATAACTTTACAGAGCAAAATGCATCAGAAGCAAAGTCAAAAGACAGCTGACAAACTGAATAAAAATATTTGAGGTTGAAAACTTAGACAGATGGTAGTGAACCTCATTTATAGAGAAGTCCTAAAATTATACAGAAATAAACCCAACAATCTAATAGAAAAGTGAGCAGCAATTCACAGAAAATAAATGTCAGTACTCTGTAAATATATGAAAAACATACTCAACCTCATTCAAAATAACAGAAATAAAAATTGTACTGAAATACCATCTTCATCTTTCTGTTTGGTAAATTCCAGAAATTCACCCAGATGCTCAGTTGACAAGGTTGTGGGAGATGAGGCATTCTTCTCCCTGCTGATGGCAATGCTAGTTACACACTCCTAACGAAGGAAAGCTTGCCAGTATCTAACAAAATTACTCATTTAACCTTTGACCCAACTTTCGGGTGTTTTTCCCAAAGTTACACTGACCAAATAAGAAATGTCGTATTCACAAATGGAATCTATTTTCTTTAACAGTTTTAAACATTTTATATAACTTAAAAATAAGATCAAAAAGTGAAGATTCAGTTTCTGAAAATTGTAAATTAAGCAAATGGGTAATAGTGTTCATGTCCTTAAGATCAAGATTTTTAGTGAGAGGAAAAAGGATTCAAATATTAAATCAGTAAAAAATAGAAAAATCTTAGGAGCAGCCAGACAGTGGCATTCAGAGACTTCATTTCATTCTTGTGCTGTGTGCTGTGTGTGCTGTGCTTGGTCGCTTAGTCATGTCTGACTCTTTGCCTCCCCATGGATTGTAGCCCGTGTCCATGGGGAATCTCCAGGCAAGAATACTGGACTGGATAGCCATGCTCTCCTCCAGGCAATCTTCTCAACCCAGGGATCGAACCCAGGTCTCCTGCATTGCAGGCAGATTCTTTACCAACTAGCCACCATGAATATTTTAGTTGTTAACTTGCACTAAGCAGATCTTGCAGGCTTCCCATGTGGCACAGTGGTAAAGAATCTGCCTCCCGATGCAGGAAAAGCAAGAGAGGTGGGTTCGATTCCTGAATCTGGACGATCCCCTGGAGAAGGAAATGGCAACCCACCTCAGTGTTATTGGCTGGGAAATCCCATGGACAGGGGAGCTTGGTGGGCTGCAGTCCATGAGTTTGCAAAGAATAAGACATGACTACACATACACACACACATGCACACACAAAAGCAGATGTTCAAGTGATAGCATGACTTGAAGTAGAGCAAAATCATTTGTTGTAAAAATTTAATTCATAGAAGCCAGCATATTTCTTCATTCTGGCCAGCACTGTAAGAGTTAGCCAAAATGTATGAGAAACCAAATACAAGCAACAGTCTCCATATGGTAATACTGATTTAGAGAGACAATTGGATGATCTTAATTAACTGAACAGTACTTTTTCAGTGCTTACATTCTTCTAGGTTCTGAGTTTACAGAGGTAATCAAAATAGACAAAGTCCCTGTCCTAGTGGAATGACACGTAAATTCCAAAGGAATTCTCATTGGCCGTGTTAGCCTGATGTCTCTATTTCCAACACAGAGATAGTGCCTGCCACAAGAATCATAATATTCATATTTATGTTGTTGAACACCATCTTTTCTAGGTTTGTTTAGGGCACACTGCCAAATTCTTACTTTCTATGCTTCCGTTTCAGAATCTCTGTGTTGACCATCCCCTTTCTGTTAACAGTTTCTTTAAACAAGGAACCAACTGTCTTAAATTTGTTAATAACGTCATATTTATATAAAAATTCATCACAATCACCATGTTTGGAATTTGGACATTCTTCCATTATTACTTAGGATATTATTTTACAGATGCTTATGGTAATTTATTCAAGAGCAATTCTTCATAATTCTAATTTCTTTCGTTAAATTCTTAAAGTACCTGATGCACTGACTTCAGGGTAAAAATAGAGAGAGAGAAACCTCATGGTAACATCCTGAATGCCCAGAGCAGTTGATGTTCTCTAGAGGTTAGAAGTAAGTAGAGAAGGGTGGATGGAGAGAGTTTTTTTTATAATATGGGGTCAGGGGGAAAGGTTTAGAAAGTATCTGATTTACTTTTTCATTTTTAATCTTTGTGTAAATTATCACAGTAGTATGCAGTCTGGTACAGCTGGAAGTGATCACTTCTGCCAGGGACTGATGGTAATGGTTGGAGAAGTAAAAGCGAGACTAACGGGTTCACAACGTGAGACTGGAGGTGGAGTGTGCAGAGGAGCCTTGCTTGCCCGCTTCCGCTCATGAGCACCGTAGTGCTCTGCGGAGCTGGGAGGAGGTGCCTCCAGTCCCTCACGGCCCGTGTTCCTGGCACTGGGCCACGTCACCTGCAGTGGCAGTTTGTCTGGAAGGCAGCATCTCTGCTGAGATGGAGTGGGGGTGTTCTGCCTATGGATACTTTCATGCAACTCTGCACAGCAGTAGCCGATAAATGACTGCTTACTGTGGTATTTATGTCTGTCTGATTTGCCAATAACTGTTGTATGTCCAACAAATTTTTTTTCCAGCTAGAAATTTTGTGTAAACCAGCAATATCCTTAGTTATGATAACCAGAAAATGACCTTTTCCCCCAATAAAAGGAAAAGGATTGATTCATGCTTTTCTAGCATTACTTATTTTCTATGTTCTGGTTGATTCTTTTCATTGTATTTCAGAATTATCATTAGAAAATAAACTTTAGATTGGATATCAAAGTATATGCAATGCTAGGAAATAGTGAATAATTGTGTGGGTATTGTGTTAAAATGAACAAATATAGACCTTTTTTCTAATAATAGATACTCCAAATAAGTGTTAGGTTACTTTCTATAAAGTCGATATTCTGACATTTCATTTTTAAGCAAAGGCAAATTTTAGTTAGCAGAGTGGCTTTCACTTTCACTGTTATAATATTAAATAATGTATTCAAACAAATGCCATGACTATGGTACTTGATTTTTGTTTTATATATGGAAATGTATATCTCAGATTTTTCTGAGGCATTTTGGAATTTCTTTAGCTTAAATCAGTTTCTTTTCTTCTGATGTTTCTTTTCTTCTTTCTCATTCTCTCTTGCTTTTTCCTTCAGGTATTTTAATCACATTTATGTCCTACTAAAAATATTTTACTTCCAATTTTGTGCATGAAAACTTTTTTGATAAAATTTAGAGAATAAAGCAGTAATGATCAATACATAGCTTTATTAGATCTTAACAGCAGTCATATCTGCTTCAGATATATTTTGAAGTGAACATTACACAAAGAAGTGAAGCCCACCTATACCTTCCAAAACCAATTCTCTTTCCTCCCGTTCTAGAAGTAATATCTTGAAAATAATTACCATTCTATGTGGGGCATTTATTTCTCATGCAAGTTTTATAATTCATACTCAGCATTAAGAAAACAGTATTTAAAAATATTTTATTTGGTAATAATTTCAAACTTACGAAGTGTTGCAGAAGTAAAAATAGCTCACAGAACGTTCATGTGTTGTGTAACTAGGTTCAATTTTAGTAACTTTTTATACCCCCATATTTTGTTATGTGAGCTTTCTCCCTCCCTCCTTCCTTTCACTTCCCTTCTACCTACATGTGTGATTACAAATTAATACACATTTATGTATATATGTACATACATATTAATATTTTTAATATATCATTTAAGGGTAAGTTACGTGCTCCATAGCTCTTCATCCCCAAATACTTCAACATGCATCCATTCAGTTCCCTCGCTCACTGCTGTCTGACTCTTTGCAGCCCCATGGACTGCAGCACACCAGGCTTCCCTGTCCATCACCAACTCCCAGAGCTTGCTCAAGCCCATGTCCATCAAGTCGATGATGCCATCAAACCATGCCATCCTCTGTTGTCCCCTTCTCCTCCTGCCTTCAATCTTTCCCAGTGTCAGGGCATCCCATTAGAGTAGGGATATTTTCTTACATAACCATAGTAACAGTTAACATGTTTCATACATTTAACATAACACATGTAGTCTGCTTTCCATATATCACATTTGTAAGCTGACATAATAATGTTCTTCATAGAATTTGATCTTACAATACAGGATCCAATCTAGGGGAAGTTACTGCTTTTCATTGCCATGTAAGTTCTTAGAAGTCACCTTTCTTATAACCCTGCTGTATTAGTTTCTTGGGGCTACTGTGAGGAAGTACAATAAACTGGATGCCTCAGACAGTTCTGGAAGATAGAGTTCATGTCCCCTCTGAAGCCAGCAGGGAGGGATCTGTTCCAGGGCCTTCTCTTAGCTCTCAGTGTTTGGTGCTTCCTTGGCTTGTAGCAGCAAATTCTAATCTTTTTGTATGGCTTTCTCCCTATGCAATATCCCTTTCTGTGTCCAGATTTTCCTCCTTTTATAGGACACTAGTCATATTGGATTAGAGCTCACCCTAATAATTTCATTTTAACCTCATTACCTTTGTGAAGACCTTCTTTCCAAGTAAGGTCACAGTAACAGGGGTTAGAACTCCTACATCTTCTGTGGAGGGATACAGTTGAACCATTATCAACCACTTAGCCTGTATTTTCAAGAACATTCTTTGAAATTTTTTTTATTTTAGCCTCTTTATTTTATTTTCATTAAGCCATGTTATATATATACAGCTATTCTATCAGAAAATTATGCATAATGGGTTCTGATTCATATCTCTCTTAAAAGTAAAAAGGCATAAGCTGTGACCGAGATTCCTTGAGGAAATTTAATCTGCATCGCAGAAGCAGATCACTTGTATATGTTTCTGGATTATCCTGAGAACATTTTATTTGGCATCATAGGGAATCATATTAAAAATACTATTTTTCTTTATTCTATATCAAGATACTTCTCAGTTGGATACTCCCTAAGTTGGAGATTCTCACAAGTTCTGCTTTTACCTTATCAGTTACATGTAGCCTTACTGACTCTTAACATGGCATACATGGTTCTTTACAATCCATCTGTGTATTTCCCCAAATTTGTTTCTTTCAAGAGATAGTCTAGTCATACTGAACAACTTATACATCTCTAAAAGTGCTGTGCTCTCATTTTATAAGCTACTTATTTTGCTTGCAAAATTCCACGTTGCTCCCCAAGAGATAACACCAATACTTCTTTAACCTCTTTCTGCTCCCTTCCCGTAACCCCTGACCTCTCAACTTAGCTAATTTCTGCAAATTTTTCAGAATTCCCTTGGAGAAGCTCGTCATTACACCTGCACCCACACTCCCAGCACTCTTCCACTACCAGATGAGCAACAGAGTGGGCCTTGGGCGCCCCTCCTATGTGCTGTTTCAGCTACACATGCACACTTTCGGCATTCAGATGGTGTTTCTACTTGTCTGTTTCCTCCACAAAATGTTGAGCCACTTGAGGAGCACTCTTATTTTTCATTACATCCCCAAGCCTGTCACAATATCTGGCCCATAATCAGTACAAAGGGCATGCTTGGTGAAAGAATGAAGGAAGAATGGATGAGTCATGCAGAAGTGCCAGGGAGAACCAGATGCTTCAGGGCAGCAGTAGGACTTAGTCTTTTTCTTTGAGGGCCAACTCTGATCATTTTGCATTGTCTGCTTGGAACATGTTATGATCACAGGGGGAGGGAACCCTTTAGCTTCTCTGTGTATCAAACCTGAGTAGACCATTGCTGAGAGATCCTATCCAGTGGTGAAATAAGTTATGAAATAAGTTGCACAAAATAGTACTTGCAGTATAAACATAATATTTCAATAAAGTACGAGTAGTTTAGTAAAGGTAATTTCTGGTTAAGGACATGATTAATGCAGAAAATACATGAATAGTAATTAAAAGGCATGTTGTAAAGAAAAGTTAAAGAATTCAAGTAGGAAAAGTTCTGCCACCATGCTTCCTTTGCATTTTAAGGTTTTGCATTTTCATTTCTTATAATATATTTATATTTCACAGTGTAGGTTGTAGTTTTCAAAGTGATATTGAAAAAACATTCCAGGTAAATATATGTAAAACTTATACCATCATGAATATGTCTGCATTAATACTTCCTGTATTATATACAAAATATAATAATTTAATTATTCAAAAACACAAAAGGATTTTACTATAAATCATGTTTTGTATCATTCATAGTAAGTATTTTCCAGTAAAAGTCAAATTATTGTTTTTTCAACATAGTAGAAATATTAACAGCGAAAGTACAGACTACTATTTTTTCTTTTTATGAGGTCATCAAATATACCTCTCTTAATTGGATTATTTTCTTCTGCGTTTGCAGTATTTGCCTGTGAAAGTATTATACTGTGTTTCCCCTTAGGTCATTCTTGCTTACTATATGGTAAATGCATGATTATTTTTCTTTCTCAATGAAATCTTTATCCATTTTCCTTTCTTAGTTCCATGCTTCTCTAGGACTGTACCTTTCACCATTTCACCTATTTCTATTCCACCAGATGAATGACTGTGGAGACAAATTCTCTGGCAAACATCTTATGTTCCCTTATTTCACTCTTTCTAACTTTTTAATCTTTACTGCTGCAGTAGAAAAGAGGCTAAAATATATTTCAATATCCTTTATAATTTTGTGTCATGCTTATTACATATTTTCCAAAAATATAATTTATTTTTTGCTTTGTTTGGTAAGATTTTTTCATTAAAGTTTAGATTTTTGAAAGATAATAGTAATTACTAATGTTCATCGAGCATTTATTATGTATCATACATTTGGGATTACCTCATTTAGTAATCACAATAGTCCTATAAGGTGAGTCCTATTATTCCTCCAGTCTATAGCTTAGGAAACTGAGGCATAGAAAGGTTATATAACTTTCTGAGGTCACAGAATTGTTGAGCTCAAATTGCAAAGCAATATTCTGTGTTATTATCTATACTATACCGCCTGCAATGAAATTACACTGCTGCATATATATTAATTAAATTTTACTCATACAAATGAGATTATACCTATTTTCAGAATATACCTTTATGTCCTATACATTGACTGAAAATATGCAATTAGTGTTCAAAGAGAAAAAAATGCTTTTATCAGTTTCAACCAGAAAAAAATTAAAATCTAAAAATTCATTATTGATTTAGAAATTAGCAAAAAGGAAATTTCAGGTTATAAAAATGCAAGATATAAAATTGCATGTTTCATGAGTGAGAGAAGTCACTCAGTCATGTCTGACTCTTTGCGACTCCATGGACTGTAGCCCACCAGGCTCCTCCATCCATGGAATTTTCTAGGCAAGAGTACTGAAGTGGGTTGCCATTTCCTTCTCCAGGGGATCTCCCCAAAGCAGGGATCAAACCCAGGTCTCCCGCATTGTGGGCAGACGCTTTACTGTCTGAGCCACCAGGGAATCCCTGCATGTTTATGGAGAGTTATACCAAAAAAAAAAAGTGGAATAGAAGTTTTCTACTGTCTTTGCATCAAAGAACACTGATTTTTACAATCACTAAGAATAGGAATACCTTTGTGGAAGTCTAGGAATCCAACAGAATTCTAGCACATTGTTGGAGAAAAAAAAAAAAAGTCCTGTATTGGATGCATTAAAGGGAATAAGAAGAAGAGTTTTCTTTACCCATATCCTTTATTCCCTTAGAAGCATAGCTATCAGGAAAAAGTTAGAGCATATGAGTGAGCACCCAACTTCCCCACCTGTGTGGGACACTACCAATGAGACCCACTTCTTTCTAATTTCATCTAGAATACTGAGGTGTGCTGTGCTATGGTGGATGGGGAACAAATGAGGGTAGTGGATAGCCGCAGAGTTCTCAGAGCGTATCGAAAGAACATGGATTCTACTAACTGCTTTATGGACTTTATTAGCAAGCCCTCCTGGGAGCTGCTAGAAATGTTTCCCCTGCAGATACTTCTAACTGGCCCACACATCTCACCCTGTAGCATCTCCCTGTGCAAACCCCAGAAGACAGTGAATGCAGACTGTTACAGATGGCAGGTGAGCATGTGCAGAAAGCTGACCAACTCTGTGGGATTGCAGCAAAGCACATAAACTTGAATGTGCAGTATCACTTTAAGGAAAACAAACAGGAGGTTGTCAGCATGTGGCCTGGCTTTGGAGGAGTAAGAGAAGACATTCAATACTAAAAATTATCCCCCAAGAGGGAACAAGAAGTAGGGAGCATGTATATACATGGAAAAGATATGAGAAAGCCTCAGAATGCCTACTGAGTTGACAGAGGTGTTTCTCTCCCAAAGCTTGTCAGTAAAAACTAGAGAAGGTGACTGCTTCTTTCAATGTGAAGACAAGAATGCAGGAGTACAAGGAATATTAATAATTGAGGAGACATGACATCACCAAAGAAACAATAATTTTCCAGTAAGCAATCCCAAGGAAATGGAGAGCTGCAATTTGCCTGTAAAGAATTCAAAACAGTTGCTATAAGAACCCCACTGAGATATAAGAAAACAGAGAAGGACAATCCGGTGAAGTCAGGAAAACCACACATGAACAAGATGAGTTTAACAGAGAGGTTGTCCAGTCACTCAGTCGTGTCACCAGGCTTCCCTGTCCTATCTTCCGGAGTTTGCTCAAACTCTTGTTCATTGAGTTAGTGATGCCATCCAGTCATCTCAACCTATGTTGCCCCCTTCTCCTTCTGCCCTCAATCTTTCCCAGCATCAGCGTCTTTTCTAATGAGTCAGCTCTTTGCATCAGGTGGCCAAAGTATTGGAGCTTCACTCAGCATTAATCCCTCCAATGAATATTCAAGGTTGATTTCCGTTAATCAACAGAGAGGTAGTAATCCTTAAAAAATATTCTGGAGCTCTGAAGAATACAATAAATGAAGTGAAAACTGCAGTAGAGAACATGAGCAGCAGACTTGATGAAGCAGAAGAAAGAGTCTGTAAAGTTGAACAGTAGGTCATGTGAAATTATCCAGAGCAGAATAAAATGAAAGGAATGAAAAAGAGGGAAGAAACAGGTAACAATACATGACTAGTATGTATGGGATTTCATTAATCCACTTTCAACAATGGATGGATCATCCTGACAGAAAACAGTGGATTTGAACTAACATTGGACAAATGGGCCTAACAGATGCACACAGAACATTTCATCCAACAGCAACAAAGCACACATGCACTCTTCTCACATGCATATTGAATGTTCTCCAAGACAAGTCACAGGCCACAAAACAAGTTGTAAGAGATTTAGAAAGATTAAAGCCATACCAAATTTTTATTATTAGATGACAGTGGCATAAAACTAAAAGTTATTAGTAGGAGAAAACCTAGAAAGTTCACACATATATATATATAGAATTGAAACACTCCTGAATGAATGGATCAAAGAAAATCAAAAAAATCAAAAAAATTTGAAACAAATGAAAGTGAAAAAAAGTATCAAAACTGTGTGATTCAGCAAAAGCAGTTTTGAGAGGGATGTTTATAGTGATGTGACTACATTAAGGAAAAAAGGACCTCAAATAAGGAACTTAACTTTACATCTCAAAGAACTGAGAAATGAGCAATCTAAGCCCCACATTAACAGAAATAAGGAAATAACAAAGATCAGAGAAGAGATAAATGAATTTGAGAACAGAAGGATAGTAGAAAAGATCAACAAAATTAGAAGCTGGGTTATGAAAATATTAGCAGAATTAACAAAATGTTAGCTAGACTTAATAAGAAAAAAAGATACAAATAAAATCTGAAATTAAATTGAAGACACTGCAACCAATACCACTGAAATGCAAAAAAAAAAAAAAAAACTATTGTAAGTAATTATAATACCAACAAATTGGATAATCTAGAAAAAATAGATGAAATATTCATACAGGCATACAACTTGCCAACTAAATCATGAATAAGTAGATTTTTATAGGCCAGTAATGATTAAGCAGTTTAAACCATCTGTCAAAAATGTTTCAACAAAGAAAATCCCAAGACCTGTTGGCTTTATTAGTGAATCCTACCAAATATTTAAAGAAGAATTAAAATGAATGTTTTGCACATTCCTCCAAAAATTGAAGAAGAAACGCTTCCAAACTCATTTCTATTTGAAAAGGGGTTAATATCCATAGTGTGTAAGGAACTTATACAACTTAATTTTTAGAAGCCTGATCAAAATATGGATCAAGAACCTGAATAGACTTTTTTCCAAAGAGAGCATATGAGGACCAACAAGTTCACGAACGGGTATTTAGCATCACTTATCATCAGGGAAATGCAAATCAAAATTACGATGTGATGTCACCTTACATCTACCAGGGTGGCTTTTATCAAAAAGAGAACAGAAAACAAGTGTGGGCCAGAATGTGGAAGAAAGAGATCCCTGTGCACTGTTGATGGAAATGGAAATTGTCCTGGCCATTATGGAAAATAAAATGAAATTTCCTAAAAAAAAGAACTACTACATAAGACAAAAATCCCACTTCTAAGTACATTCTGATTGATACAAACTCAGTATCTCAAGGAGATACATGCATCCTCATGCTAATTGCAATATTATTCATAATAGCCAAGATTTGGAATCAAATCTGTGTCCCAGCAATGGATGAATAGATGACATGCTCTGTATACAGAGAAGGCAATGACAACCCACTCCAGCACTCTTGCCTGGAAAATCCCATGGGAGGAGCTTGGTGGGCTGCAGTCCATGGGGTTGCTAAGAGTCAGACATGACTGAGTGGCTTCACTTTCCCTTTTCATTTTCATGCATTGGAGAAGGAAATGGCAACCCACTCCAGTGTTCTTGCCTGGAGAATCCCAGAGATGGGGGAGCCTGGTGGGCTGCCGTCTGTGGGGTTGCACAGAGTCAGACACAATTGAAGCAACTTAGCAGCTGTATATGCAGTGGAATAGTATTCATCCACGATTAAGAGGGAAACCTTGTCATTTACAACAGTGGATCCTAGAGAATATTCAGTTCAGTTCAGTCGCTCAGCCATGTCCGACTCTTTGCAACTCCCTGGACTGCAGTTTTGCCTTTTCATACAGTTAATGGGGTTCTCAAAGCAAGAATACTGAAGTGGTTTGGCATTCCCCTCTTCAGTGGACCACGTTTTGTCAGAACTCTCCACCATGTCCTGTCAGTCTTGGGTGGCCCTACACAGCATGGCTCATAGTTTCACTGAGTTAGACAAGGCTGTGGTCCGTGTGATCAGATTGGTTAGTTTTCTGTGATTGTGGTTTTCAGTCTGTCTGCCCTCTGATAAAAAAGGATAAGAGGCTTATGGAAGCTTCCAGAGACTGACTGAGGGGGAAACTGGGTCTTGTTCTGATGGGTGGGGTCATGCTCAGTAAATCTTTAATCCAATCTTCTGTTGATGGGTAGGGCTGTGTTCCCTCCCTGCTGTTTACCTGGGGCCAAACTATGGTGGAGAATTTTGAGCATTACTTAACTAGCCTGTGAGCATTAGTAAAGTAAGACTCAAAATTCTCCAAGCCAGGCTTCAACAACATGTGAACTTCCAGATGTTCAAGCTGGTTTTAGAAAAGGCAGATGAACCAGAGTTCAAATTGCTAACATTCACTGGATCATTGAAAAAGCAAGAGAGTTCCAGAAAAACATCTATTTCTGCTTTATTGACTATGCCAAAGCCCTGACTGTGTGGATCACAACAAACTGTGGAACATTCTTAAAGAGATGATAATACCAGAACACCTGATCTGCCTCCTGAGAAATCTGTATGCAGGTCAGGAAGCAACAGTTAGAACTGGACATGGAACAACAGACTGGTTCCAAATAGGAAAAAGAAAAGGAGTATGTCAAAGCTGCATATTGTCACCCTGCTTATTTAACTTATATGCAGAAAAATGCTGGGCTGGTCTTCTAGCACAAGCTGGAATCAAGATTGCCAGGAGAAATATCACTAACCTCAGATATGCAGATGACACCACCCTTATGGCAGAAAGTGAAGAGGAACTAAAAGGCCTATGGATGAAAGTGAAAGAGGAGAGTGAAAAAGTTGGCTTAAACCTCAACATTCAGAAAACTAAGATCATGGCATCTGGTCCCCTCACTTCATGGCAAATAGATGGGGAAACAGTGAAACAGAGTCAGACTTTGTTTTTATATATTTTTCTGGGTCCAAAATCACTGCAGATGGTGATTGTAGCCATGCAATTAAAAGACACAGCTCCTTGGAAAGAAAGTTATGATCAACCTAGATAGCATATTGAAAAGCAGAGATATTACTTTGCCAACAAAGGTCCATCTAGTCAAGGCTATGGTTTTTTTCAGTGGTCACATATGGATGTGAGAGTTGGACTGTGAAGAAGGCTGAGCGCTGAAGAATTGATGCTTTTGAACTGTGGTGTTGGAGAAGACTCTTGAGAGTCCCTTGAACTGCAAGGAGATCCAACCGGTCCATTCTGAAGGAGATCAGTCCTGGGTGTTCTTTGGAAGGACTGATGCTCAAGCTGAAACTCCAGTACTTTGGCCACCTCATGCGAAGGGTTAACTGATTGGAAAAGACTGTGATGCTGGGAGGGATTGGAGGCAGGAGGAGAAGGGGTCGACAGAGGATGAGATGGCTGGATGGCATCACCGGCTCAATGGACATGAGTCTGAGTGAACTCCAGGAGTTGGTGATAGACAGGGAGGCCTGACATGCTGTGATTCATGGGGTCGCAAAGAGTTGGACACGACTGAGTGACTGAACTGAACTGGACTGAACTGAAACTATGGTGGAAGTAAAGAAGATAATGGTGACCTCTTTCACAAGGTCCCATGCACAGACTGCTACACTCAGTGCCCCCAACCCTGCAGCAGGCCACTGTCTACCCATGCCTCCGCCCAAGACTCCTGGATACTCACGGGCAAGTGTAGGTCAATCTCTTGTGGGGTCACTGCTCCTTTCTACTGGGTCCTGGTGCACACAGGGTTCTGTTTGTGCCCTCCAAGAGTCTGTTTCCCCAGTCCTGTGTAAGCTCTGGTGGCTCTATGGTAGGGTTAATGGTGACCTCCTCCAAGAAGGCTTATGCCATACCTTATGGCAGAAAGTGAAAAGGAGCTAAAGGGCCTCTTGATGAAGGTGAAAGAGGAGAGTTGAAAAAGTTGGCTTAAAGCTCAACATTCAGAAAACGAAGATCATGACATCTGGTCCCATCACTTCATGAGAAATAGATGGGGAAACAGTGTCAGACTTTATTTTTTTAGGCTCCCAAATCACTGCGGATGGTGACTGCAGCCATGAAATTAAAAGACGCTTACTCCTTGGAAGAAAAGTTATGACCAACCTAGATAGCGTATTCAAAAGCAGAGACATTACTTTGCCAACAAAGGTCCGTCTAGTCAAGGCTATGGTTTTTCCAGTGGTCATGTATGGATGAGAGAGTTGGACTGTGAAGAAGGCTAAGTGCCGAAGAATTGATGCTTTTGAACTGTAGTGTTGGAGATGACTCTTGAGAGTCCCTTGGACTGCAAGGAGATCCAACCAGCCCATTCTGAAGGAGATCAACCCTGGGATTTCTTTGGAAGGAAAGATGCTAAAGCTGAAACTTCAGTACCTTGGCCACCTCATGCGAAGGGTTGACTGATTGGAAAAGACTGTGATGCTGGGAGGGATTGGGGGCAGGAGGAGAAGGGGATGACCGAGGATGAGATGGCTGGATGGCATCACGGACTCGATGGACGTGAGTCTGAGTGAACTCCGAGAGATGGCGATGAACAGGGAGGCCTGGCGTGCTGCGATTCATAGGGTCGCAAAGAGTCGGACACGGCTGAGCGACTGAACTGAACTGAAGTTTGCTGCACCTAGAGCCCCTGCCCCTGAGGCAGTCCACTGCTGACCCTTACCTCCTCAGGAGACACTCAGACACAGTTCTGTCTGAGTCTCTGTGGGATCTCTGGGTCCTGGTGCTCACAAGGTTCATTTGAGCCCTCTGAGCGTCTCTGGTGGGAATGGGGTTTGCTTCTAAACATGATTTTGCCGCTCCTGCCATCTTTCTGGGGCTTCTCCTTTGCCCCTGGATGTGGGGTGTCTCTTCTGAGTCGCTCCATCACCCCACACAGCCACCGCTGCAGCACCTACCATCTTGCTGGGGCTTCTCTGCCCTTGGACATGGGCTGTCTCCTCACAGCTGCTCCAGCGCCATGCAGCTGCCACTCCAGTGCCCACCATCTTGGGAGAATATTATGCATAGTTAAATTAACTAGGCAGGGACAGATTAATACCATATAATCTGACTTACATGTGGAAGCTAAAAAAAAAGACAAACTCACAGAAACAGTAGAATTGTTATCACTAGTGTATGGAGTTAGAAGCATGGAGAGATGCTGGTCAAAGGATAAAAGCTTTTAGTTATAAGACAAAAAGCTCTCATGTTCTAACACACAACATGCAAATGAAAGCCTACAATTAGTTAATACTGTTGTTAATAGTTCTGTGTTGTGTATTGCTAGAAACACAGACCTTCGGCATACACACCCACACCCAAAATGGTAGAACTATATGAGGTGATAGATATGCTAGTTAACTTCGTTGTTGTAATCATTTAACAAAGTATACATATGTGATATCATCACAATGTATACTTTATATATAGATTACTTATCAGTTATACTTCAATAAAGATAAAAAGTTTAAAAAATAGATTGATTAATATGCACAATATCTAAGCATTTAAAAATTATAAATATGTGAGCATCTTAATAGTTGATGTTTGGGTGTTTTTGCTTTTTTTCTTTCCTTCTCAGATTTCTGTAGTGAGTAACTTATTTTTAATAACAAGAATAAATATATTATTACCTATAATATGGTAACATGTGGTGTATTATTATACATTAGTAAAAATTTAGTAGTCTCCAGAAAAGATGTTGAGGGAAGAATTATTTTCAGTCACCCTAAAGAATTACCTATTAATAGAATACAGAGTTTACCTCTTTATTAACTAAATATTGATTTAAAATACCCTTGCAGAGACATTGACAGTTCACAAGTGTTATGTGAAATGAATAAGCTTCTAGTCTGGAAAATATATGAAATGATGAGGAAATAATGGGATTTCCTGTATGGCTATAGCATAGGTTTCTTGGAAAAGAATAGCCGAGAATGAGGCTTGAGAAGTAGTTTGAGGCCACATTTATGAAGAGTTCTTTATACTTTGCTAAGGAGTTGGTGTTTCATTTTAAAGATAGTAAAGAACCTCTGGAAAGACATGGGAGGGACATAATAATATTTAATTTATTTTTAGAAAGATGACAGTGTGGATTTTAGACTAAAGTTGGGAATGAGAGGATACTAGAAAGTCAGTTAGGAGGCTTAGTTAAAGGAGTTAAGCAAGAGATGATGATGACCTCAGTTAAAACAGTGATAGAGAAGACATCCTGGATATCTTAGTAATAATAGACAGAAGAAGAAGACGTGGAAGATGACCTTGAGATTTTTAACTAAGGTTTCAGGGTAAATTATCTTACTGAAATAGGTATTACAGGAAGAGGGGAGAATTTACTTTTTTAAGGGAGATAAATTCAGTTTGTTTTAAACATATTATAGTTAAGATTGTATTTTTAATATATATATATTTTAAAATAAAATAAATTGTAATAAATAATAGGATGAAAGATCATTTTATTAAGTTACTTTAAAAATCTTATTTTATCTTAAAAGCACAGTAATAGATTTATTTTAAGATAATTAGAACATCTTTTCCTAACTCTTCTGGTTCATTTCCACCACACTACCCTGTCTTATCTCTTATTTGAACATTCAAATAGCTTCCTTCTGGTTTCCTTACTCTTTAAAATTTAATATACCCCTGATAAATTTATCTTTCAAATGGACAGTGCAGTCATGTTCTCCTGCATTTAAATCATTATTCTGAGTGTATAATAGTGTTTATTCAGGTATCTCCCCTGGTCACAGATGTAATTCCTTCTTAGAGAATGACTCCCCACCAATCTCACTATTAAGACCTCCACTGCACATGGAAATTATCACTGTAATGGATTGTCACAAGAATTCTCTGACTCACCCATTCTGTTTTTAAATATCTCTTATACTTGAGTGGTTTCTTCTCATTGATTGTCATTCTGTCTTCAAGACTCCTCCCTGACCCCCCAAGAAAGCAAATTTAAACCTCACTTTATTCCTTTCAATATATAATTAAATAGCCATGACTGCCAGGTCTTTTTTGTTTCTATGAAATCCAGGTGTACTTTCATTTCTTTTATGACTGTCTTTATTCTGCCATTTATTAAACCTACTGTTATAAACCTTACTTTCCCTCCCTCTCATTCCTTATAAATGGTGGCTTTTAACCATATGTGATTTCACAGACTATTTGTTGATTGACCTACAACTCTAATTCAAGTAAATTTAAGTAGTAATAATCATATGCATTGGATTCCATATCAGTGACCTCAGTAATTTTATAAATTTGTATGATACATGCATGAAGATAATAATGTATATTTACTCATACTCAGAATATTAGATTAGTCCCAGGTCTTCAGTGTTAGCTAACTTGTGACCATGGCTAAGTTACTTAATTTCTCTTGGCAGTAAATAATAAGTAGTGGGAATTGAATTAGGGAGGTAGGCTTTAAGCATTTTGACAGATTTAGAATATGTATAATACTGAATGATCACATGGCCACTGAAGCAAGGGAATTGTGATGTAAAAGAAGATTAAATATTCTCTACTGTGGTAACATAAAATAATGATAGGTAACACTTTTTGATGTGAAAATGCATTCAGTAGAGAAAATTAATAGGTGAGCCCTATTGCTAGGTTTCTTACAAGGACATCTGAAGTTATTTATTACCCCTGTGAAAATGTGTTCAGCCTACTCTTTACGTAAAAGTGTCTGAAGTTCATGAATTAAATCTTCATAATCTAGCACTGGTTGATAGAATCTTCATTTCAACTCCAAAGGAATTAGTAGTTATAGACAACTTGAGATCGATGATGCCATAAAAGATATAAATTATGAAATCGCAGTCTGGATTTGTAGAGGTGAAAGAGAAATATTTTATTATAATGCATGACTTGCATGTAGGGGAATGCATTTAATATTTTCACACATTTTTTTCATCACTTCTAAAAGTCCAGTGTTTCAGCAAATATTTATTGGTCCTTACCATGTGCCAAACACCTTGCTTAATTCTGGGAGCGTAAGAAGATGAGTATGGTAAATTTCCTATCCAGCAGGAATTCACCATTTAATAATGAAAATAATCAGTAGAGAATGTGATAGATTGGAGCATAGATGACAGAGCAACTAACTTCATTCAGGGGATGAAGATATTTTAAAGATATTTGAGCTGGGTATTGAAGGATTCTCTGTGTCATTCTAAGAAGTATGTTTTATGTGTGAGTGTAATTGATCTTTTAGGGCTTTCATCTAATCATATTGCCTTTTGAAACTATGTGAAGGCAATGGCACCCTACTCCAGTACTCTTGCCTGGAAAATCCCATGGACGGAGGAGTCTGGTAGGCTGCAGTCCATGGGGTCGCTGAGTCGGGCACTTTTCACTTTTCACTTTTCAGTTTCATGCATTGGAGAAGGAAATGGCAACCCACTCCAGTATTCTTGCCTGGAGAATCCCAAGGACAGAGGAGCCTAGTGGGCTGCCGTCTATGGGGTCGCACAGAGTCGAACACGACTGAAGCGACTTAGCAGCAGTAGCAGCATACATTATCTTGAATGTGTATATATGTTTACATATATGTGTATCTATACATATTTTACATGCGTATCTCTTGGCTACCATTTCCTTCTCCAGGAGATTTTCCCAAACTAGGCATCTAACCTGTGTCTCCTGCATTAATAGTCTGTAGCGCTAGCGCTGCCTGTGAGGGGCCATGGAGTACATTGTATCCCTCCAAAATTCATGTATCGTAGAACGTACCCCATTGCGACTCTATTAGAGATAGTGCTGTTAGGACCTTTAAGGAAGTGACTAAGGTTAAATGAGGTCGTAAGAGTGGAACCTTAAAGAACTGGTGTCCTCATACAAGAAGAGACACCAGAGATCACCTTCTCTCTGCCAAGGGAGGGCACAGTAAGAAGTCTGTCATAGTGCTGGACTTAAATCAGTTGGAGTATATTTCTGTGCCACAATAATTTAAGCTTCAATAAAGGTTTGCTTAATTCATTAACAATAGCAACAAAAAGTCCACAAGTCCTGTGAGAAAGAGAATTCTCACCAGAAACTGAACCCTGCCAAAACCTTATCTTAGGCTTTCCAGCCTCTAGAATTTCTGAGAACATAAATTTCTGTTGTCTGATACTGTGTTACTGCAGCTTGAGTGCCCTTAGTCTTCCTCTTCAACTTGAGTATGGTGACTCTAACTTCAGACTTGATCTCATCTAGTTGCAACAGCTGTCAACTATGTTTCCCGTGGCAACTTTACAAAATATAGTTGCAGTATCACTTCTGCTTTTTATATTTATATTATTTTCAAGTCTTTACCTTCCAAATAATTTTTACCCAAATGTATATGGCTTAGAGACTACCTTAAATTTTACTTCCTTGAGAAACCTTTCTCCTCTCTAGCTCCTCCCACTTTTGGAATTCATATAGAATTTTGAACTTACAACTTACTAATATTTCTTACTTTTCAGTTTGATTTCCTTAAATGTGTAAAATTCTTTAACAATTGGAATCTTACTTTTTTATAACATCAATCTGAAGGAAAAGAGAATTAACTTACTCTCAGGCCAAGGCAATTTATTGAAGCAGTTACAAATCAGTTACAGTTTATCAAATATATCAAGCCTAGTAATTTGAAAACTATTTGGTTTGGTACCTTTATCTTTGGATATTGTACTGAAATATTGAGCAGATGTTTATTTAAAAGAAGTCTATAATGTTTTACCTTGCAACCTAAAACTATAGAAAGGTAATATATTGTCTTCTGACAATATCTTGAATCTTTTAATGGAAGAATATGAATAAAAATAACATGAGTATTATTTCAGAAGTTTCTTTAAAGATTTTCATAGTTCCAGTTTTTACTTCTCTTCAGTGTCCAGTATACCATATTGATTATCATTAATATACCTATTTTTTGTTAAATTATACTATATAAAATAATGTTTAGAAAACATAAAGAAAATACAGTGTTAGAGAAAGGTATTTTAAGTATTTTTTCATTTTGAATATTTTGAAGTAGTAGTTCACGAAGTATGCTGATTCTTATTAGAAAGCTTTCATCAGAGCTACTGTTCTAGAGTTAAGTCAGTATTTAGTATAATTTGGCAAACTGTATTTCAGTCTGTTGCATCTTGGTTGTGGATTAACCACCCACTGGCAACAGAAAGATGGCCATGTTATTTCCAGGCAGTTTGTTCTTCTCAATATCAAGAGAAGGTCTAGCTGGCCCTATGTATCTAAAGCTGCCAGTTTTCCCGTGGCTTCTTTATTCCTTTATCCAGCTGCTACTCACTGCGATTGCCACATTTGCCCTCTGGCTCATGGGACTGAATGCTTAGCTTCCCGTGAGGCGACTGTTAATGCTTCCTTTTTACTCTATTGGCTGGGAATGCACTTGGCATCCTCAGTCTCAAACCTCTCCTCCCTCTTTTTCGCCAGACACCAAGCACTTAAGTAGCACTTTCAGCCTCCACCAGTTATCAGTAGTAGCTTTCAACCCCTCATTTCTGGTCTGGTAACTCAGCACACTGTCCCAGGAGAGCTTGACTAAGCCAATTTGCCCCCTCTTCCCTCCTTCCTCTGTCTGTCGGTCTTCCTTTTCTCTTTTTTCTTCTTTATCCATTTCCTTGACTACACTTTTATTTTTGTTTTACTCTGTATATAATCTTTCTGATGATCTTTTCTTGTTGCTTTAGTAGTATAGATGTCACAGAGCTAGGCAAAAATTTGACATAGAAAATAAGACGTTAGTACATTTTTAAACACAAATGTTTGTTCAGTATTTAAACTGAACCAACTCAAAGGTTTAATTGTTTGTTGTTGTTTTTTTTTTTTTACCTCAGTCTACTTGCCACGTATGACTGATGCAGATTCTGTATTACAAGTTTACAAGGGGTATTTTTTTCTTACTTTTATATTCAGAATTATAAATTTTATATAGACACAGATCTGTCACCAAGTCCAAGCTCACTGTGCTTGCCACAGGACAGGACAGTGAATTGGAGAGACTAAGTGTTGAGGCAAGGGAAACTATTGAGAAAGCCATCTGACCAAGAAAATGGCAGGCTAGTTTCTCAAAATAACCATCTTATCTGTGTCTGGATGCCAGGTTCTTTTATATCTCAGAGAGAAAGAAGCAATGAGGAACTAAAGTCAAAAGGCAGAACCAGAGAGCAAGAGGCAGTGGGGAAGTAAAGTGAAAAGGTCTTCAGTCTTGCAAAACATCTCCAAGGGAAAGGCTATCCTTTGGAAAGCATGTGTTAATCTTGTCTATTTCACAGGTGGGTATGAACAAATTATTTCTCTATAAGCTGAATGAAGGCACTTTAGTTTATAGTCAAGCAGAGGGGCAGAGTCCTCCAGGCAAGCTATTAAGTTTAATAACAAGGAATAGAAAACAAGTCAAACAGTTTCCAACATGAAGTCAGAACTGGCTTCCTCCCTGCGACAAGTGTACTTGTTCAAGACAGTATATAATATAGGAAAATGTAATGATTTTTAAAAATTATTTGTTTTAATCAGATGATAATTTCTTTACTGTGGTCGTTTTTGCCATACATCGACATAAATCACTCACGTGTGCACGTGTCTCCCCATCCTGAACCCCCATCCCACCTCCCTCTCCACCTCATCCCTCTCGGGTGTCCCAGAGCACTGGCTCTGAGTGCCCTGCTTCATGCATAGAACTTGCACTGGTCATCTATTTACATATGGTAATATACGTGTTTCAGTGCTGTTCTCTCAAATCATCCTACCCTCCCCTTCTCCCACAGAGTCCAAAAGTCTTTACATCTGTGTCTCCTTTGCTGCCTTGCACATAGGATCATCATTACCATCTTTCTAAATTCCATTTATGTGTGTTAATATACTGTATTGGTGTTTCTTTTTCTGACTGACTTCACTCTGTATAATAGGCTGCAGTTTCATCCACCTCATTAGAAATGATTCAGATGCATTCCTTTTTATAGTTGAGTAATATTCCATTGTGTATATGTACCACAACTTCCTTACCCATTTGTCTGCCAGTGGACATTTAGGTTGCTTCTGTGTCCTAGCTGTTGTAAACAGTGTTTCAGTGAACATTGGGGTACATGTATTTCTTTCAATTCTGGTTTCCTTGGTGTGTATGCCCAGCAGTGGGATTGCTGGGTCATATGGCAATTCCATTTCCAGCTTTTAAGGACTCTCCACACTGTTCTCCTTAGTGGCTGTAATAGTTTGCATTCTCACCAACAGTGTAAGACAGTTCCCTTTTCTCCACACCCTTGCCAGCATTTATTGTTTGTAGACTTTTTGATGGTGGCCATTCTGACCAGTGTGAGATGATACCTCATTGTGGTTTTGATTTGCATTTGGGTGATGTTGAGCATATTTTCATGTGTTTGTTAGCCATCTGTGTGTCTTTTTGGAGAAATGTCTATTCAGTTCTTTGGCCCACATTTGACTGGGTTGTTCATTTTTATGGTATTGAACTGCATGAGCTGTTTGTATATTTTGAAGATTAATTGTCAGTTGTTTCATTTGCAGTTGTTTTCTCCCATTCTGAAGGTTGCCTTTTCACCTTGCTTATAGTTTCCTTCATTGTGCAAAAGATTTTAAGTTTAATTAGGTCCCATTTGTTTGTTTTTATTTTCATTAGTCTGGGAGGTGGGTCATAGAGGATCTTGCTGTGATTTATGTCAGAGAATGTTCTGCCTATGTTTTCCTCTAAGAGTTTTATAGCTTCTGGTCTTACATTTAGGTATTTAATCCATTTTCAGTTTATTTTGTTTATGGTGTTAGAAAGTGTTCTAGTTTCATTCTTTTACAGGTGGTTGACCAATTTTCCCAGCACTGCTTGTTAAAGAGATTGTCTTTTCTCCATTGTATATTTTTGCCTCCTTTGTCAAAGATAAGGTGTCCATAGAAGCGTGGATTTATCTCTAGGCTTTCTATTTTGTTCCATTGATCTATATTTTTGTCTTTGTGGTGGTACCATACTGTCTTGATGACTGTAGCTTTGTAGCATAGTCTGAAGTCAGAAAGTTTGATTCCTTCAGTTCCCTTCTCCTTTCTCAAGATTGCTTTGGTTATTTGAGGTTTTTTGTGTTTCCATGAAAATTATGAAATTATTTGTTCTAGTTCTCTGGAAAATATTATTGTTAGTTTGATAGGGATTGCATTGAATCTGTAGATTGCTTTGGGTGGTACACTCATTTTCACTATTTGATTCTTCCAGCCCATGAATATGGTATATTTCTCCATCTGTTTGTGTCATCTTTGATTTCTTTCATCAGTGTTTTATATTTTCTATATATAGGTCTTTAGTTTCTTTAGGTAAATTTATTCCTAAGTATTTTATGCTTTTCATTGCAATGGTGAATCTGATTGTTTACTTAATTTTTTTCTGTGTTTTCATTGTTAGTCTGTAGGACTGCTAGGGATTGCTGTGTGTTAATTTTATATCCTGCAACTTTATTATAGTCATTGATTAGCTCTAGTGAAAATGTAAGGATTCCACCAAATGTTTCACAAGGGAAAGAAAAGCCATTTTGTTTTCTGTTTGCTCATTTTTGCCTGAAATACGAATGTGCAATTTGAGTTTTTCTTTTAAATTAACTCCCTACTGAAGGTTTTGCTGATGGTAAAGAACCTGCCTCCCAGTGCAGGATACAAAGGGATGCAGGTTCAATCCGGGGTCGGGAAGATCCTCTGGAGAAGAAAATGGCAACCCATTCCAGTTTTCTTGCCTGGGAAATCCCATGTACAGAGGAGTCTGGCCGAGATATAGTCCATGGAGTCGCAAAGAGTCAGACACAACTGAAGTGACTTAGCACACCCTTCTGAATACTCTGTAAATGTCACCTTTTCATTTTTTAAGTAATGGTTTGTAAACATCTTCAGAAATTGGTAGTTTAAGAGTTGTGACCCAAAGACTAGAAAGTAAAGATAATACCTGTTAATTTGGGAATTAAGAGCAGTAACAGTGCTCTGCACGACTCATTAACTTCTGCAAAGTCTATAGGATGGTTCCAAACATATACAAAATAAAACCATGAGAAATTCATATTGATAGTAATCTACTTGGATGAAATGTTTAAGAACTTTATCCTCCTGTATCCTCACTTCCCTTTATTTTAATGTTTTCTGGTGGGAAAAGACTAGGTGAAATTCATGTTTTATATATTTAAGCAATTGTATGTTTTTTTCTGTAACTCCTTTTCACCAAAATAAATATTGTTTTACTCTTCCTCTACAACTAAGTCTGCATTTTAAAGGTACATAATGTCTTCCTCATTGTAATCCCCTATACGTGTTCTTGTTTTGTAAGGTTTAACTTTGTCTTTATGTTTAAAGGGAGCATCTGCCCATAAGAAGTTGGTTGCCTTTTCTGAAACTTTGGTGTCCGTTCTTAGGCAGAGAAGAGGCCTAGGGAACAGCAGGAGAGACAAAGTTCTGCTTATCACACTTTTAAGTAAATATTCCCAGTTTAAAGATCTTTATAAAAGAAGTTTTTATATGTATCAATGTTTTATAAAATAAGTGTCTTTTAAATAAGTATAAAAACTGCGCTACTGTTTCTTAATGTTTGCGTTAAGGAAACAAACAGTAGATATTTTGTTATAATAAATTGAATATACTTGTTAAGCTATACGTATGACCCCTGCCAGACTGTAATGCCACACACACACACAATCCTTTCCACCACCCATAAGGCAGATAGGTGGTTATTGACAATTTTAACAATTAGAACATTTTTTTTGATAGTGTCTTTCTCTAATCCCCTTAAAAGATCTCCCATTAAGGAGCTAACAGTTGCTACCTCTAATTTGCTGGGTTTGTTGTGTGCTGAAAATAACTAGGATGCAGCAATGATGCTCTTGGTCCTTTATATACATTGCCCTGAGAAACTTCTGTCATACACGAGTCATATGATACCTGGATGACGAACTTATATAAATTATACAAGCGCTTCATGTCCTCAAAATTTTAAGTTACCTGTAGAAAACTGACCAAAAATAATTCTTATTTTAAGCACTTTTTCCTTTGGTGGCATCAGTAAATGAAATTTTAAAGAGCAATGTACTTTCTCAGTACCACTTTGAGCAATACTGTGTGATTTCTGCATGCTGTACTACTTGCTAATATTCATATAATCATCCGTAAAAGACACTAATTTGAAATGAGTTAAGTGGTGTTGGAGAAGACTCTTGAGAGTCCCTTGGACTGCAAGGAGATCCAACCAGTCCATTCTAAAGGAGATCAGCCCTGGGATTTCTTTGGAAGGAATGATAAGATACTAAAGCTGAAACTCCAGTACTTTGGCCACCTCATGCAAAGAGTTGACTCACTGGAAAAGACTCTGATGTTGAGAGGAATTGGGGGCAGGAGGAGAAGGGGATGACAGAGGATGAGATGGCTGGATTGCATCACTGACTCGATGGACATGAGTTTGAGTGAACTCCGGGAGTTGGTGATGGACAGGGAGGCCTGACGTGCTGCAATTCATGGGGTCTCAAAGAGTTGGACGTGACTGAACTGACCTGAACTGTTCTTTTTCTGGATGCATCTAAAAACAGAAGTAGATATCCATAAACTGAGTGAAAGTTGAAGTAGAGTTTGTAGAGATACTAAAAATACAGGTCATCTCGGAAATTCCAGTACTTGTTTACCATCACTTTGGTCATCCACAACATCTTTTCTATTCACTTCTATATTTGTTGTTGTGCGTTGGCTCCACTGAACATTATAAGGAGAAGCTAGGTTAGTGGTTACTTAGGGCTGAGCAGCAGAGAAGGCAATGGCACCCCCACTCCAGTACTCTTACCTGGAAAATCCGATGGACGGAGGAGCCCAGTAGGCTGTAGTCCATGGGGTCATGAAGAGTCGGACACTTACTGAGCGACTTCACTTTCACTTTTCACTTTCATGCATTGGAGAAGTAAATGGCAACCCACTCCAGTGTTCTTGCCTGGAGAATCCCAGGGATGGTGGAGCCTAGTGGGCTGCCATCTGTGGGGTTACCCAGAGTTGGACACGACTGAAGCGGTTTAGCAGCAGCAGTAGCAGGGCTGAGCAGAGCAGAATATTGAGTGATTCTGATGGAAATGGGAGTTCTTTAGGAAGGGATCAAAATGTGCTAGATTAGTTAGTGCTGATGACTGCATAACACTGTGAATATATTACAATACACCTTTATAGATGAATTATGTACCTCTATGGATGAATTGTATTTTTGTGAAATGATGATAGTAAAGCAGTTTTGAAAACCAAAAATAAAAAATATTGTATGAATGAAAAGTGAAAATATAAGTGTTAGTCCTTAGTCTGACTCTTCATGACCACCCCCTGGACTCTTTGTGACTCCCATGGACCCCTCATCCAACTCTTTGCAACCCTGCTAGGCTCCTCTGTCCATGGGATTCTCCAGGCAAGAATACTGGAGTGGGTTGTCATTTCCTTTGCAGGGGATCTTCTCAACCCAGGGATTGAACCCAAGTCTCCTACACTGAAGGCAGATTCTTTATTGTCTCAGCAACCAGGGAAGTCCATATTTTCCATTTTTATTACTTTTTACTATATTTTGTTGTTTAAGACACAACTTAATTTCTTCACTACTCTTGACTTTTGAAGGTCTTTTTTGATTTACATTTAGTTAATCAACTATCTTAGGCTTCCCAGGTGGCTCTAGTGGGAAATAACCCACCTGCCAATGCAGGAGACATAAGAGACGCAAGTTCGATCCCTGGATCAGAAAGATTCCCTAGAAGAGGGCATGGCAACTCACTCTAGTATTCTTGCCTGGAGAATCCTGTGGACAGAGGAGCCTGGTGGGCTATAGTCCATGAGGTTGCAGAGTTAGACACAACTTAAGCGATTTAGCACAGTCAGCTGTCTTAGAAACTATTGGATTAATTTGCCTTGACAAACATCACAAGAAACTTGTTGAATTTACAACTTTTCAGAGCCACAGTTCTTTGGTCCTAGAGGGGGCATTCTCTTGTCATTCCAGTCTTCTGTATGTATCCTCTTTCTCAAGCAGTTTTCTCACAGATCTTTACTGGCATGAAATAAGACTTCAAGGCCGTTTTCTTGCTTTAGCACCCTTAAACTCTGTCAAAATTAGTTGCCTTCAATTCTTTACTTTTAGTAAATTATAAAAATTATTAATATATGTTTGAGTATTTTGTTTTTAGCTTATTTTTCTCATTGAGAATTATTATTTTTAGAACCTGCAGAGAGATGGGACATGAAATAATCTGAATTGTCTACAAGATAAGTCATAGATGCCCAAGTGATGTCGTCAAGTCTTTGACTAATTTTAAACCATTAAGTAGAATATGTATTTTAATGTCTATCAGAAGTGCAAAGAAGCTGCCACCTTTTTGGCCACATTGCTTGCAATGATCAGTCTGCCATCAGTTGAGAACTTACCCTTTTTTGCACCCAGTATATCATCAGTGATGTTCTTAAGTGCTTGAAGAGTGGGTTTTATAGCTGATGACTTGTGATATTACATATTTTTCTCCCTATCTTTACTCTTTGTGAATATACTGAAAATTACTGAATTATACACTTTAAAAGGGTGAAGTCCGTGATATATAAGTTATATTTCAGTTTTAAAAAACAAGCATGCCAATTGTCATTTTAACTCATAAATTGTATGAAGAGGTTTAAATTTTCTCAGGAAAAGTTCGGAGTTTTAGAGCTGTGCATAAATCATATTGGTACCTTTACAAGAGTCTGTTGGATTAAGACCACTTAAATTTAGCTTTTGAAGCTATTTTCCTAGCTGCTGCTGCTGCTAAGTCACTTCAGTCATGCCCGACTCTGTGCGACCCCAGAGATGGCAGCCCACCAGGCTCCCCTGTCCCTGGGATTCTCCAGGCAAGAATACTGGAGTGGGTTGCCATTTCCTTCTCCAGTGCATGAAAGTGAAAAGAGAAAGTCGCTCAGTCGTGTCCGACTCTTTGCCACCCATGGACTGCAGCCTACCAGGCTCCTCTTACCATGGGATTTTCCAGGCAAAAGTACTGGAGTGGGTGGGGTGCCATTGCCTTCTCCGATTTTCCTAGAGTAGTGTTAAAATGTACTTAAGTATTGTTAAAAAAAATGTACTTAATTAAGACAAATGAACAAATAGAAAATGATGGAAAGATGTCATTTTTTCTATTGCTGGTATGTGTATTTTACATAAAATATGTTTTCTTTATAATTAATAGTTCTCAAACTTTTAGTGTTTAAGAGTTTACTAGAAATGCAGATAGCAGGATCTGACACCAATACTTGTTAAAACTGATCCTGGATGTCTGGGGATTAAGCCCTGGAATAATTTTCTAATCAACTTCCTAGGTGATCTTGAGGTAGATCGATTTCATATCTCTTGCCATATTTGGATTATTATAGTTTTGTATTTATTTCAAAATGAAAGTAATGACTAAGAGGAAAGAAAAGCTCTGACTTTGCTGAGGGTTTAGTTTACAGGTACTTTGGGAATATTATGGTCAACAGAGTTGAGTGATCGTTGCAGTTCTAACACTGCCTTGACCCTTTGCCACTGAGGAGTGACATTGTTGTGATCCTGAATTATCTGTTTGTTCTTTTTCTTCCTGTGTATGGATTTCACGGTTTATCTTTTATTTGCCTTCATGATACCTTGGCAACATAATAACCAGTGATATGTGAACAGTGTTAGAAAACAAAGCCAAGAAGCCCAGCATATCTTCCTGGAGTTAATAACAGTGCAGCTGAAGATGTTATTCACAAAGTGGCAGTTCTCGTTTACCATCAGAGCATATGCTATGACTTATGTTTTCAGTAATGATGATAGTTCGGAAGTTTTTTGTTTGTTTTATTTTTTGTTTGAACCCCTTTCAACGTAATTCCTTTTTCAACTAATTTCAACTAGTATTCTTTTTTCAACTAAAGTCTCTTTACTGAGATGAGAGACTTGTCTTTGACTGTGAAACGTTGTTTTCTCAGTCTGAAGCTTCAGGATTAGACCACTAATGTGATCCTCATTACTGCCATCTTCCATCCATTTTAACCAGTCAGTGACCTTTGTTTTTCTAATACAAACTGGATATTTAAATTATTTTTAGCTTCTGTGATATTTCTGTGGTATTTCTGATTATCAAATTTTCATATACAGGCATTTATGATGATTTGTGATCCATTATTTATTTCATTATATTTTATTACAGGATAAATTAATAATATATAAAATTGTTAGTAGTATGTATATAAGCAATAATAATAGCTGAGCAGTTATTTTAGTGAATATTTTTATTCTGACTCTAGCATATATTTTATTCTTCATGTAATCATTAATATACATACTAGTTATACTTTTAACATTATTGTCATTCCATTTGAAAACATTTGTTCTCTTGCTTTAATCATATGGTAATGGTTTTCCTACATTACACATGTAATATATATGGCAAGTTTTTCCTATACTGTATGTATATTAAAATTACCTTTTGACTATGACTCTAAGTTCTCATCACCAGAACTCCTGTGGCTCTTCCTTCCTTGTCTGTAAGGCAGCCTAATAGCTTTGCTCAAAACCAGTCTCTACATCTCTGACAGTCACATGCAAGTTGCTTGGTCTGCTCTTGATATTTCCCAGCATTCTACATCTTGCAATTATTTTTAGTATCTGGACTTCCTTTTTAGAAAATTGATCTGGGGAGTTTACATTCTTCAGGCAATTAAGAAATTTGAAATAATAGCACTTTAAAAAATAATAAAAGCCATTAATAAAAGTGTTTTATTTCCATCTGGAAATATAATTTGCTCAGCACAGAGGAAAAAGAGACTGTGAATGACTATGAGCAAGCTGGGGATTGCTGTCTGGTCAAGCAGATAAAAATAAATGAGAAAAAATTCATAACATTCCCTACCTTGATGAGAGGATCAGTGTTCATTGTAGTTCAAAAACCAAACTGGGTAGGAGCCTATTATCAGTCATTTATGCATAAGAAGTAAGGAATCAAGCTAACAGTAATGTGTTTTGTGATGTCTAATGATTGACATGATTTTGAATGCCATTTAAAATGATGACAAGAAATGGGAAATTTAGAATGTGGGCTTAATTTTTTTTATTAAGATGATTGTCAAGTGTCAATACAGATTTTACATAGTATACTCATTAGGACCAACAAGGATCAGGCACTTAAATAAATTCATATGGAACAAAAATTTAGAACATATATGATAGACTCCTAGGTCCTCTTAATAGGGGCATTGGCTTACAATCATGATTAATTACATTATTTACAATATATTATAAAACCTGGCCTATTATTTCCTGAATGGGCATGTGTCATGTGGAAAACTGGAGGTCTTATAGAAACTTGAAGTACTGTTTGTTTCGTTAAAGGATATGACTTTCTCCTCTCTCACTTACAGAATTAAAACAATCCTCTGTTTCTAAAGATTTTAAATCAAGTCCCTATGCTATATAGTATAGGGGTTCTTTAATTACTTTGCAGACATGTTTACTGCACACTGTATAGTTTATGAGTGTTACCCAAAATGGTTAATTATAGACCCAGAATTCCATGTGTAGAACACTGAGTGAACTAATATAGTTGCTCTATTGTTTGCATATTGGTGGACTCTGTGAAAATAACTTCACACCGAAGTGTTTAAAGCATTTTTACTAAAGCTAACAGTGTTTCTCCTTATAAGTCTAATGACACTTAACAGCAATTTTAACCGATAGTTTGCAGTTCCTAAACAAACTTTATTCCTACTGAAAGAATTATAGTAGTAGTATTTTAGATGAGAAATTTATAAATCACCAAAGAATACATAATAATAATAACTTAAATTTGTATAATATTTAGCATTTTATAAATAGCTTTCACATTTTAGTCATTGGAGTGTTATAATGTCCTTGGGAGGCTTATAGTAGAGACATTCCAGATTTTTTAGAAATTCAGGAAGGCCGATAGGCATGGTCATGCAGCTAATATAGTATAAGTAAAACTTATTGTTTGCAGATAATGATGATCTTATTTATAGATACCCTAAAGACTACACACACACACACAGACACACATACACACACGGACACAAAAAACCTGTTACAACTAATAAATGAATTCTGTGAAATTGCAGAAAATAAAATTAACATACAAAAAACCTGTTGCTTCTCTATACACTGACAATTAACTATTTGAAAGGAAAATTAGGAAAACAGTCTCATTTATAATAGCACTAAAAAGAATAAAATAGGAATAAATTAAAGAGATGAAAACATTGTACATTGAAAAGTACACAACACTGATGAAAGAAATTAGACATGAAAAATGGCATGTACATAGATAGGAAGAGTTAATGTTATTAAAATGGCCACACTACCCAGAATGATCTACACATTTATTGCAGTCTCTATCAAAAATCTCAATATCATACAAAAATAGAAAAACAATTCTAAATTCATATGAACAACAAAAGGCCTTGAATAGCCAAACAGTCTTGAGGAAGAAGGACAAAATTGGAAGCATCTCACGTTATTATTTTATTATTTGGGTTCTACACTTGATAAGCTTCTTTAAATAGAGAAAGATCAAAATTCAGCTAATTTATTTAAAAGTTGTTTTTCTGAGTTTAAAGCAAGGATCAGCAAACCATGGCCCATTGGCCAAATCCAGCTTGCTGCCTGTTTTAGTAAATAAACTGTTCTTTGAAAACGGTCAACATGCTTATTTGTTTATATTGTCTATGGATACCTTTGGCTATACTAGCAAACTTGAATAATTATCATGATCATATGGCACAACCTAAAATATTTACAATCTGGTCCTTTATAGAAGTTTGCCATTGCCAGTCTAAGGCATGGTCAGCAGTAACATAAACCAGAATTAAACCAATTCTTACGAAAAGTGAATAGTCTATAATCCACAAAAATCACAAGATTTCAGTAGTTATATTTCTAACTGACCTTGGATATTTAGCCAAAGATTGAAAGTGGAAGTTGCCCAGTTTGTGTCCAACTTTTGCCACCCCAGGGACTTTACAGTCCATGAAATCTTCCAGGCCAGAGTAATGGAGTGGGTAGACGTTCCCTTCTCTAGGGGATCTTCCCAACCCAGGGATTGCACCCAGGCGCCTCCCTCATTGCAGGTGGATTCTTTACCAGCTGAGCCAAAGCCCAAGATTAGACAGTGCTTAATTTCTTTCCCGATCTAAATTCCTGCTTTTTTTTTTGATTGTGTAATGGTTCATTCAGATTGAATCATAGTTCTCTTAGGAAGTGAACAAAATGATTCTTTCATTTTAATGTATGTTTTACACTGTGTATCAAACTGAGAGAATTTACCACTGATTTCACAGAATCATGTGTGTTTTGTATTTCAATACCTATTTCAAAATTATCTTTTCAAAGTAGACTTTCCTAAGTAGTTTAGAACTATCACGTAAGATTGTAGTTAGAATAAAAACGTACTTTTAAATACACAAAGGAAGCAGAATATTTTCTTTAATTGTATGGTTCAATTCAATTCAGTCGCTCAGTTGTGTCCGACTCTTTGTGACTCCATGAATCGCAGCACGCCAGGCCTCCCTGTCCATCACCAACTCCCGGAGTTCACTCAGACTCAAGTCCATCAAGTCAGTGATGCCATCCAGCCATCTCATCCTCTGTCATCCCCTTCTCCTCCTGCCCCCAATCCCTCCCAGCATCAGAGTCTTTTCCAATGAGTCAACTCTTTGCATGAGGTGGCCAAAGTACTGGAGTTTCAGCTTTAGCATCATTCCTTCCAAAGAACACCCAGGGCTGATCTCCTTCAGAATGGACTGGTTGGATCTCCTTGCAGTCCAAGAGTTAAAGTAAATCAGAAATCATTTATTTACTTCTTTGGCAAAAATGACATAGTGATAATGATGTTGTCTTTCAGGGCAAGCTCTTTGATAGCCCAGGGTCACATTATGACCCTGGATATTAATAGGATCCTCAGTCTAAGAGCACCTGGAGTATGTTATTGTGCTCTGCTATCCATGAAATGCCACAAGCTCCTCTACATTTCTCTTTAGGGATGGTTTTCTGGCTTCTGTGTGAACCCTTCAGTTGACAGGTGGAAATACATGTGAATGTGTTAAATATGGGGAAGAATGAAGGAAGAGGAAGTTGAGGGCATTCCCTCCTGAGACTCAAGACAAAGAGCTGGGTGTGAATAAGTGAATAATTTGTTTCTTTCTACTGCATCCCCACCTCTTTGCTACTGAACACAGGTGTTTCACACAGAAGAAACCTGTTTATATTTTAATTGAATTCCACAGAGGAAATAGCATGTATGGAGATACAGAAAAGAGTTAACAAGTTATTTTGGTTAACAGTGATCCAGTTTAACGAATGTAAAGATGAAAGTTGTTGATACTTAAGACCAAAAATGGAGTTTGAGGTCAAATCTTCTCCGGGACTTGAATGCCATGATAAGGAATTGAATTTATCCTGTGTGCAGAGAAGAGCATTAAAGAAATTAGTGGAAACAAGTGTTATGATTGAAGTTCCAATTAGAGGCATCATACAGAAGTGAATGTATAAGGGGCAGTTGACACTTGTGAAATCAACTTAGGGATTTTTCTTTCTTTTAAAAATATTTTTATTTATTTGGCTGAGCCAGGTCTTAGTTGCAGCAGCAGAATCTTTGATCTTTGTTGTGGCACGCAGGTTGTTTAGTTGTGGCAAGTGGAAATCTAGCTCCTGACCAGGATTGAACTCTGGCACCCTGCATTGGAAGCATGGAGTCTTAGCCATGGGACCAGGAGGGAAATCCTCCAGGGAATTTTTTTCAACTGTCTGGATAACATGAACCTGAAGTAGAAGTAGCAGTGGGAATGTGTAGTGTAAGAGACAAATATACAGGTAAAATCCATATGATTCTGTATCCAAATAGAAATTAAACTGTATTCTAAAGTTTTGACCTGGAATAACTGAATGATGGTAGTGACAGAAATAAGAACATCATGAAGAGGAGAAGGTTTTGAAAAGATACAGTAGCATTCATCCTTGGATAGGTTGAAATTCAGATGTTGATGCAACACCCAGGTGGAGGAAGCCAGGCAGTTTAAGTTCTGGGTGTTTAACAGAAGTTACCAACTGGTAGCCCTTGGGCCGTGTTGAGCTATGGAAGTGCTTTTGGTTGACCCGGTGTGTGTGTGTGTGTGTGTGTGTGTGTTTTTCTTTTTAAAAAAATTAATCTAAAGTGATTTTTTTTTCATCTCTTTAGCTGATAGATTGACCACTGCTTTCTCTTCTAGCATTTAGGAGATACTGTTATTGCATTAGTTTTCTGTTTTGTTGTCACTGTTGAGAAATCTAGCTACTGTTCCTATTTAGGATGCTCTTAATATTTTTCCACCTGTCTGATATTTTGCCATTTTATTATAATCTGTATGTGTAAACTTATTTATATTTTTTCTGCTTGGGACTTATTTTGCATTTCAAATATAAGGACTTGTGCCTTCAGTACATTCTGGAACATTCTCAGGAATTGCCGCTTTGATATTGTCTTCTACGCATTCTCTCAATTTATTCTTCGTAGAATTCTTTTAGATGCTAGATTCCTTATCCTTCTGTCCTCTGTGTCAGAAAACATCTCTTACGCTTTCCACTTTATTATTTCTCTGTGCTCTATTCTTACGATTTCCTCATGTTTTAGATCACAGATTGTTTCTTTAACTATCTCAAGTCTGCTGTTTAAGCAGTCCCGTATAAACTTAAGTGGCTTTATTTTTCATTCTAGAATTTGTTTTGGCTTTTTTTCAAACCAACTTAAAAACAACAGCAACTGTGTCTCCTTTTCTTGTATTCTCATTCTGTGTCTCTAATGAATTAAAAATGTTTGTTTCAGGAGCCTTCTTCAGTATTACCTGTCTCTGTAGTTCTCTTCGTGCTGTTGGAGACTCTTAGCATAGTGTATCCCCTCACATGCTTGGTAATTTGGCTTGTGCACTCATCTTAGGCAAGCCTGTACGTGGTTGAATCCTTGATTCCCTGCCTTTCCAGAGTGATTTCCTTTTGCCTCTTCTAAGTGTCACATACCAGGACAAATTTGTATGTAAATTTCACACCTCTTGGTTATACCTTTAAATTCTGTGTCCATATGAGAGGCAGAAAGCATATTTCTTTTATTTTATTCAGCACTTCTGAATGTTTTTTTTCTTTTTTGTTTTTTTCTCTCTTATTTTCTCATTCTTTTTTTTTTTTTTTTTTGGTAGATATGAATTCCTAGGGAGGCTCTCACACTTAAGCCCAAATCAAGACAGATAAGCTTTCTTTTCATCCTGTTGTTTGTAAATTGATGTTTTTGTTTTGTTTTGTTTTTCCTGGTCTTGTTTTCCCTGAAGTCATGGTTCTCTGTGGGTTCTAGCATTATGCAAGGAGAAATCTCACTTCCTCAGAGGAGAGGGAGCCAGCATCTCCTGTACTTTTCTTCATGAATAGTAAACCAAAAGTCTCAGCGACTGAGACTGAAAAACTGAAAAAAAGGACCCAGGGGTTATCTTTCTGTTTACAACTCTCTAGTACTGCTTTCTCATTTATTATTGTTTTATTTGTTTATGACTCCTGGGGATTTCTCTTGCTACTTTCTTTCTAACACAGTGTTCATTTAAAAGCTTATTTTCCCTTTGTAATTGGTACACACAACAACTATATGCAGTACGGGGAACTGGATTTGATCCTGGAATAGGAAAAGGGCATTGGGGGAAAATGGTGAAAATGATCATCTTTGCATATACCAGTTTTCTGGCTTTGATAATTGTATGATTATATAGGTTAACATTTGAAAAGGTGGATGAAGAGTATATATGAATTGTCAATACTGTTTTTTCAGTTTTTCTTTGTCTAAAATTATTTCAAAAAAGTTTTAAGGAGGCATACTTGTTTTATTTTATTCAGCACTTCTGAGTGGTTTTTTTTTTCTTGTTTTGTTTTCTGTTTGTTTTTTTCTTTCTTCTTATTCTTTTTTTTGAATGTTTTGTAGTTGAGAGGATTTCGATTTATTTCTGCTTGATATTTTTGTAAAAGACTTACTTGCCACAAAAAGACTTACTTGCCATCATTTAAAAAATGAAATAGAGAATCCTCACTCTCCCAAATTTAGATTGCTAGCCTTTTCTTTAGAAGTTAGATTATGTGATTGTATTGGAGCTACATGTGCCTGACAAAATCAACTGGAGCTTAGTGATGGCCACATCTTAGGCATATCTCTCTAGTTTTCTGCGGCCTCTGTCTTTTTCTGCTGTTTTATATCTGGTTTGCCATATTAGTTTCCTCTTACCTACCTGGCTTCCATAGATACTTATATATGCAACCTTTGATCCAACATTTAGAGAGAGGTTAAATGTTGCAGCTGGAGATTCAGTGTTCAGTTCAGTTCAGTCGCTCAGTTGTGTCCGACTCTTTGCGACCCCATGAATCACAGCACGCCAGACCTCCCTGTTCATCACCAACTCCTGGAGTTCACCCAAACACATATGCATTGAGTCGGTGATGCCAACCAGCCATCTCATCCTCTGCCGTCCCTTTTTCCTCCTGTCCCCAATCCCTCCCAGCATCAGGGTCTTTTCCAAAGAGTCAACTCTTTGCATGAGGTGGCCAAAGTATTGGAGTTTCAGCCTCAGCATCAGTTCCTTCCAATGTACACCCAAGACTGGTCTCCTTTAGGATGGACTGGTTTGATCTCCTTGCAGTCCAAGGGACTCTCAAGAGTCTTCTTCAGCACCAGAGTTCAAAAGCATCAATTCTTCAGTGCTCAGCTTTCTTCACAGTCCAACTCTCACATCCATACATGACCACAGGAAAAACCATAGCCTTGACTAGACGGACCTTTGTTGGCAGAGTAATATCTCTGCTTTTTAATACCCTGTCTAGGTTGGTCATAGCTTTTCTTCCAAGGAACAAGCGTCTTTTACTTTCATTGCTGCAGTAACCATCTGCAGTGATTTTGGAGCCCAGGAAAATAAAGTCTGACACTGTTTCCACTGTTTCCCCATCTATTTCCCATGAAGTGATGGGACCAGATGCCATGGTCTTAGTTTTTTGAATGTTGAGTTTTAAGCCAACTTTTTCACTCTCCCCGTTCACTTTCATCAAGAGGCTTTTAGTTCCTCTTCACTTTCTGCCATAAGGGTGGTGTCATCTGCATATCTGAGGTTATTGGTATTTTTCCTGGCCATCTTGATTCCAGCTTGTGTTTCTTCCAGTCCACGTTTCTCATGATGTACTCTGCATATAAGTTAAATAAGCAGGGTGACAATATACAGCCTTGACGTACTCCTTTTCCTATTTGGAACCAGTCTGTTGTTCCATGTCCAGTTCTAACTGTTGCTTCCTGACCTGCATACAGATTTCTCAGGAGGCAGATCAGGTGGTCTGGTATTCCCATCTAATGAAGAATTTTCCACATTTGTGTGATCCACACAGTCAAAGGCTTTGGCATAGTCAATAAAACAGAAATAGCTGTTTTTCTGGAACTCTCTTGCTTTTTCAATGATTCAGTGGATGCTGACAATTTGATCTCTGGTTCCTCTGCCTTTTCTAAATCTAGCTTGACCTTGGAAAGTTCATGGTTCACATACTGCTGAAGCCTGACTTGGAGAATTTTGAACATTACTTGCTAGCATGTAAGATGAGTGCAATTGTTCACTGAACATTCTTTGGCATTACCTTTCTTTGGGATTGGAATGAAATCTGACCTTTTCTAGTCCTATGGCCACTGCTGAGTTTTCCAAATTTGCTGGCATATTGAGTGAGGCACTTTCACAGTATTATCGTTTAGGATTTGAAATAGCTCAAATGGAATTCCATCACCTCCACTAGCTTTGTTCATAGTGATGCTTCCTAAGGCCCACTTGACTTCTCATTCTAGTATGTCTGGCTCTAGGTGAGTGATCACACCGTTATGGTTATCTGGGTCATGAAGATCTTTTGTATAGTTCTTCTGTGTATTCTTGCCACCTCTTGTTATATCTTCTGCTTCTGTTAGTCTATATCATTTCTGTCCTTTATCGAGCCCATCTTTGCATGAAATGTTCCCTTGGTATCTCTAATTTTCTTGAAGAGATCTCTAGTCTTCCCCATTCTATTGTTTCCCTCTTTCTTTGCGCTGATCACCAAGGAAGGCTTTCTTATCTCTCCTTGCTATTCTTTGGAATTCTGCATTCAAATGGGTATATCTTTCCTTTTCTAGTTTTCCTTTTGCTTCTCTTCTTTTCATAGCTGTTTGTAAGGCCTCCTCAGACAACTATTTTGCCTTTTGCCATTTCTTTTTCTCGGGGGTGGTCTTGATCCTTGCCTCCTGTACAATGTCACAAAACTCTGTCCATAGTTCTTCAGGCACTCTGTCTATCAGATCTAGTTCCTTAAATCTATTTCTCACTTCCCTTGTATAATCATAACGGATTCGATTTAGGTCATAATTGGATGGTCTAATGGTTTTTCCTGTTTCTTCAATTTAAGTCTGAATTTGGCAATAAGGAGTTCATGATCTGAGCCACAGTCAGCTCCTGGTCTTGTTTTTGCTGACTGTATAGAGCTTCTCCATCTTTAGCTGCAAAGAATATAGTCAGTCTGGTTTCAGGCTTGACCGTCTGGTGATGTCCATGTGTAGAGTCTCCGCTTGTGTTGTTGGAAGCGGGTGTTTGCTATAACCAGTGCATTCTCTTGGCAAAACTCTGTTAGCCTTTGCCCTGCTTCGTTCTGTACTCCAAAGTCAAATTTTCCTGTTTCTTCAAGCATTTCTTGACTTCCTACTTTTGCGCTCCAGTCCCTATAATGAAAAAGACATCTTTTAGGGTTGTTAGTTCTAGAAGGTCTTGTACGTCTTCATAGAACCGTTCAGCTTCAGCTTCTTCAGCATTACTGGTCAGAGCATAGACTTGGATTACCCTGATATTGAATGGTTTGCCTTGGAAACGAACAGAGATCATTCTGTTGTTTTTGAGATTGCATCCAAGTACTGTATTTCGGACTCTTTCGTTGACTATGATGGATACTCCATTTCTATAAGGGATTCCTGCCCACAGTAGTAGATAAAATGGTCATCTGAGTTAAATTCACCCATTCCAGTCCATTTTAGTTTGCTGATTCCTAAAATATTGACGTTCACTCTTGCCATCTCGTGTTTGACCACTTCCAATTTACCTTGATTCATGGACCTAACATTCCAAATTCCCATGCAGTATTGCCCTTTACAATTGTTCCTCTTTAAATTACAATTTATCATTGTAATCATACATAATAATTGGCCTCAGAGAGCCCTGCCCATTTTGCCCAAAGAGATTAACATCCTCCCTCTAAGGACCTGCCTCAGGTAACCTTGTTCCTCTGTTTAAAGAGATTAACACATCATCTTCCTGAATTTGTCCATTCCAGGACATATTTGCAATGATCTTTACTTTCTTAGCTCCTCCCTCTCTCTGTCCTATAAGAAGACCTGGAGTCCATACCCCATCAAGATGGTTATTTTGAGACATTAGTCTGCCATCTTCTCAGCCGGTTTTCTGAATAAAGCTGTGTTCCTTGTCTGAACAGCTCCTCTCTCAGTTAATTGGCCTGTTGTGCAGCAAGCAGACAAAGCTCATGAAACAGGAATCTGAGTTCTTGTTCAAGGAGGTGAAGAATGAACTTCCCAGTAGGAAGCAAATAGAATTCATTTTAGAGGCAAGAAAAGTACAAAGCTCTCAGCATAGACATTGAGAAGGGGTAGAGAGTCCCCCAAAAGGAAGGACTTATAGCAGTTATATCCTTACTAGTATTGATCTGTACATTTTGGTTGACTCTTGTCCTTAAAATGTTTAAGGACATTAATGTTTAACCAGTTAGTTTAAAGGTCACAGTGTTTAACTTAACATCTTTATGGCTTCTCTTAATTCAACTTCCTCAGATTAGGTCACACCCTTTTTCATGTCCCCTGCCCATTTTACAGTGGACCAGGTATATGGGCTAAAGATTAATGATCACCAATGTTTTTCTTTTAAGAGTGCCAGGAGTTAATGGTTGTCCTGTCCTCGATCTGGGTGTTTTATTATCTACCAGACGGAGGATGCTTTCCTTTGAAAGTCAGGAACAAAGGGTATAGCTTAGTTAACAAAGCAAGATGTTTACTGAAACCAAGACCAAGGTCTTAGAGTCCTACACTGACTGCCTAGCGATTTCTGCCTCACTTGGATGCCTAACAATGTGTTATGATGCATGTATGTTGTGATGCATGTGTGTAATGCTTAGTCACTCCATTGTGGCCGCCTCTGCCACGTTATGGACTGTACCCCTCCAGGCTCCTCTGTCCATGGGGACTCTCCAGGAAGAATACTGGAGTGGATAGCCATTCCCTCCTCCAGGGGATCTTCCCAATCCAGGGATTGAACTGAGGTCTTCCGCATTGTAGGCACAGCATTTACCAGCTGAGCCACCAGGAAAGCCCAAGAATACTAGAGTGGGTAGCCTATTCCTTCTCCAGCGGATATCTTCCCAACCAGGGACTGAACCAGGGTTGCAGGTGGATTCTTTACCAGCTGAGTTACCAGAGTAGCCTAGGATAGGTCTTTCTTCTATTCTCAGTAAGTATGAAGGGGGGTGGAAACATGCCCATTCTTTTGAGATGGGCAACCTGACAGTGGAACATATTTCTGATCACTTGGCCTCATCAGGTTAGAAGGAAGAGTGGTAAATGTGTCTCTGGCTAAGATTTTCATTATTAAAGAAAGTAAGAGTGAATATTGAGTGACAAATAATCTTTGCCACATAGTTCACTCTCATAGAGGGAAACCATTGTAGACTTAAAAGGGAGGATATTGGCAACTTTAAATAGAAAGTTGTCATAGAGGATGGTGAAATCTAGATTTCCAGGAATTGAGTGAAGGGATAAAGAGACTGCAGAATGAGTGAATGAATATGGCCTCTTTTGAGAAGTATGATATCCAGTGAAATAAGAGATGATTCTGGGATGGTACGGAAATTAAGGACAAGATCATTTCTAGTTAGGAGAATCTGAGTCATCTCAGAGAAGGAATAACTTAGAAGGGGAGAAACTGAAAACTAGGCAGATAGCTAACTTTAGGAGATATGACAGTTCTTACCCACAAGTGCAAGATAAAGAGGAGAGGTATGGTTGAAATATAAACATTTTAAATGGAGAAGAAACACAAGAAAAAAATTTATGATGTCCTCTTATTGAAGTCAATGGCCAGATAGTCTACTGAGAAGTAATGTGAGGCAGGTATATAATCTAAGACAGCCACTGAAGGGAGTACGCCATTAGAAACACAAAAATAATCATAGTAGAATTTGAGCCCCAGCTGGAGATAGAGAGCTTGGATTTACAGTAAAATCAGTAGTATGTATTTTGATTTTTTGTAATGAAGCATGGCAGCCCATGTATAGAAGCTAGAAAAGCAGATAATGGAATTTACCAAGGTTAAGGATTAACAAAATAGGAATGAGAATTGTCAAATTGATGATAGTCTAGTAAAAGAAAATCTAGGTAAAATTAAAAAAATCTAGATAAGCACCATGGAGTCCTGTGTGGGTTAAAACAGGTCAAGCAAGTGTAAGGAAAAAGTGGATGGAAAGATGTGTTTGTTTTGTATTGCTGTCTGTTGAATTACTCCAGAATTTTAACAGCTAAAACAGCATTTCTATCTCATACAGTTTTTTTGGATTAGGAATTTGAGAATGGCTTAGCTAGGTGGTTCTGGCTCTCTACCTCTCATGAGAATGTAGTCAAGATATTTTTTGAAACTACTGTCATTAAAGGTATGACTGAGGCTTCTAAGACAGCTCACTTACAAGATTGGTGAGTTCACAGGAGTCCACGGCATCTCACCACAGGGCCTGCTCCATAGAGCTGCTTGAGTTTCCTCAGCATATGGCAGCTGACTTCCTCAGGCCAAGCAATCCAAAATAGAGAAGGGTGGTAGACACAATATCTTTTACAACTTAGTCTCAGAAGTTCCACTATGTCAGTTCTGCTATGTCAAGTTGGTTACACGTGTCAGCTGTATTCTGTATAAGAGGGAGCCAGCAACAGCTTGAATTCCAGGAGGGGACTCCCATCGTGATAGCTGACCAGCACATAGGAGAACTGGAAAGGGAGCTGGCATCTAAGAAGAACTTACTCTAAACCAGGCATATAATTTAATTTTTGCAATGATTTTATGAAGAATGTGTTAATTTTGCATTTTTGTTGTTCCTCAGCCACTAAATCATGAATTATCACAGTAGAGATGAGGTATCATAGTTAATATATATATGTAAGCACAGTTAGACGATCCAGGTAAAGTACTCACAAGAAGTGTGCTGATAGCTCTGAGAAAAAAGTGCGGAGATCAAGAAAGAGTCAGCCTCAAAATTTGTAAAAATGCATGTCCTGAGGCTTGGAAGAAGAATCCAGAGGTAATAGTGGAGAATTCTTTTAAAAGATGCTCCATCACTGATGCTCTTAAAGGCCGTAAGAACAGGATTGTGAGGAAAAACATAGCCTTCAACAACTTCAGGTCAGGAAGTCATTCAGAAGAGGTAGACTCTGAAACATTTTATGAGTAACCAATTAATTACATTTAGATTTTCTCCTTTATGTGTAACAGTTAATAAAATCTATGTCTAAAAAGTCTGATAGCTCTTTCAATCAGTATAACATTAAAGTTCTACATCATATAGCATTGTGATATGATTGTTCTGCCACTCTTTTTATTTCTTAGCAATCCATGAAATAAAGATTCATCTTACAGTCAAATGGAGTCTTAGGTTTATTAAATTAGAATATTTTACTAGGCATGATATCTTTATTAATGTTTAGTGGATTTCAACCAAAGGTCATGGTATCCCTGGAGCTGCCACAGCAATTTCTAAATGCTTTGAACATAGATTTTTATCTATAAAAAGGCAGTGTGGGTTAAATTCTGCTTCCTGTGTTTTGGCTGCTTTAGATCAGATCAGTTCCATTGGTTATCTCATTCTAATCAGAAGGTCTGTCAGACAGATACACCTCTTTGTTAGATGTATAACTTGTCCATGGAGAACAGTGAAATAATAATTTAAAAAAGACACTGAGGTAATATTTCCTAAGAAGAGGACATGTCCAATATGTAGTATTTTGCAATTTTTATTTTATACCAAGTTCTTTCCGTTTGGGTCTTAATTCACTAAGTCTTCAAATAGCTACCCATCAACTAGGAATATTGAGCTTTATAACTAATAAGTACAAGATCTGACTCAAAGTTCATTTATTTAAAAAGCCAGGGAATTCCCTGGCAGTCCAGTGATTAGGACTCTGTGCTTTCACTGCCAAGGGCCCAGGTTCAGTCCCTGGTCGGAGAACTAAGACCTCACAAGACCTGTGACCCAGTCAAAAAAATAATGAAATTTAATTAAAAAATTTTTTTAAAAGCCAGATTGCAGTTACCAGCTTCCAAGCACCACGTCCTTATCTGCACTGTCAGATGTTTAAAAACTCAAAAAAGTTAAATCCATTTTCAGGCTATATCCCAGGAGATGCAAATATGGTAAACAAAAGACATCCATCCTGTTCACAAGAGTGAGAGGAGGAGAATTGGGTAATGCAGTAATGTTTTTAGATGTGTACGTAAGAAGCTCTTTATAAAATATGTTTTTAAATTACTTGACATTAGCATGTATAAGCTAAACAGGGTTTAGCTCATAGTATTTTCTTCCTTCAGAACTGGCTTTCCAAGAGCATGATAAAGTGAAGTATAAACATTACAGGAGATGTGAACTGATTTCTAAACATTTCACTGATTTTTAAAAAAATAAACAACAGATCATTGTTACTTTAGAGAGGCTAACATATCCCCCATCATTACAAAATGAAAAGTAGATTTTAAATGTTTTTATATATTTGATAGAGTCCAAATGTTTCAGTAATGGTTCTGACTTAGATATTGTTTAAGTGTGAACTTTTTTGTTAGATTATATAACCTCTGTAAGTGCTTTCCAGAATGATACTGTGATATAGTAGATATAAATCAACCTTGCATTTTTTTAAAAACATAGTTTAATGGACAGTTTTGCTTTATAGGTTCTTTTTTTTTTTTTTTTCCATTTTTAGAGATGTATTTGAGGTTCTTAATTTTGTTTCAGTAGTACTGCTGACGGAAACGTGTTCTGGAGCTCAGATAATGAATAGTGGGTTTTTCTGAAGGTAGGCACTGACCTAGGGACATTGTGCTTTCTCTCTTCTTAGGAAGCAAGAAGAAAGAATTGGGATCTTGAGGAATAGGCAGCACAGAGTACTATGAAAATCTGGAACCTCGCAGATTTGGAGAATGACAACTAACTCCTGAGACACTGATGTTTGAGCCTGACAGACCACTCACTTAGTTTGTGTTGCTTTAAATCCTTTCAAGTAACACACAGTAGCCTTTTAAATAATATATAATATCTATAGTTTGTGCCTTTTTAGTATCAGTGATTCTAAAATTATAGAAAATAGCCAAATATAAGGTTAAATGGGCCTTAGGAAAAATCACTACAAACAGAGCTAGTGGAAGTGATGGAATTCCAGTTGAGCAATTTCAAATCCTAAAAGATGGTGCTGTGAGAGTGCTGCACTCAGTATGTCAGAAATTTGGAGAACTCAGCAGTGGCCACAGGACTGGAAAAGGTCAGTTTGCATTCCAGTCCCAAAGAAAGGCAATGCCAAAGAATGTTCAAACTACAGCACAATTGTATTCATCTCACACTCTAGCAAAGTAATGCTCAAAATTCTCTAAGCCAGGCTTCAACAATACGTGAACCGTGAACTTCCAGATGTTCAAGCTGGTTTTAGAAAAAGCAGAGGAACCAGAGATCATATTGCCAACATCCACTGGATCGTTGAAAAACCAAGAGAGTTCCAGGAAAACATCTATTTCTGCTTTATTGACTATGCCAAAGCCTTTGACTGTGTGGATCACAAGAAACTGTGGAAAATTCTGAAAGAGATGGGAATACCAGACCACCTGACCTGCCTCCTGAGAAATCTGTATGCAGGTCAGGAAGCAACAGTTAGAACTGGACATGGAACAGCAGACTGGTTCCAAATAGGAAAAGGAGTAGGTCAAGGCTGTATATTGTCACTCTGCTTATTTAACTTTTATGCAGAGTACATCATGAGAAATGCTGGACTGGAAGAAGCACAAGCTGGAGTCAAGATTGCCAGAAGAAATATCAATAACCTCAGATATGCAGATGATACCACCCTTAAGGCAGAAAGTGAAGAAGAACTAAAAGCCTCTTGAGAGAGTGAAAGAGGAGAGTGAAAAAGTTGGCTTAAAGCTCAACATTCAGAAACCGAAGATCATGGCATCTGGTCCCATCATTTCATGGGAAATAGATGGGGAAACAATGTCAGTTTTTATTTTTGGGGGTTCCAAAATCACTGCAGATGGTGATTGCAGCCATGAAATTAAAACACGCTTACTCCTTGGAAGGAAAGTTATGACCAACCTAGACTGCATATTAAAAAGCAGAGACATTACTTTGCCTACAAAGGCCTGTCTAGTCAAGGCTATGGTTTTTCCAGTAGTCTTGTATGGATGTGAGAGTTGGACTATAAGTAAAGCTGAGCACCGAAGAATTGATGCTTTTGAACTGTGGTGTTGAAGATTCTTGAGAGTCCCTTGGACAGCAAGGAGATCCAGCCAGTCCATCCTAAAGGAAATCAGTCCTGAATATTCATTGGAAGGATTGATGTTGAAGCTGAAACTCCAATACTTTGGCCACCTGATGTAAAGAACACATTTGAAAAGACCCTGATGCTGGGAAAGATTGAAAGCAGGAGAAGACGGGGACGACAGAGGATGAGATGGTTGGATGGCATCACTGGCTCAATGGACATGGGTTTGAGTAGGTCCTGGGAGTAGGTGATGGACAGGGAGGCCTCGCATGCTGCAGTCCATGGTGTCGCAGAGTCAGACATGACTGAGTGACTGAACTGAACTGAAGGGTTAAATTGATTATCTTAAATTTGCTTATGTTCCCTTTTTTGATATGATAGTCAGTATTTATAAGTGGAGCAGGAGAAGCCAATGGCACCCTACTCCACTACTCTTGCCTGGAAAATCCCATGGACGAGGAGCCTGGTAGGCTGCGTTCCATGGGATCGATAAGAGTTGGACATGACTGAGCGACTTCACTTTCACGCATTGAAGAAGGAAATGGCAACCCACTCCAGTGTTCTTGCCTGGAGAATCCCAGGGACGGCGGAGCCTGGTGGGCTGCCGTCTATGGGGTCTCACAGAGTCGCACACAATTGAAGCGACTTAGCAGCAACAGCAGCATTCTCCATAGAAGAAATGTGAAGGAACTAGCTAAAACACTTCAATAGACATTTGCCCCTCTCCTGTGCTATTTATTGCAATGAGTGGCTAAAAATGGTTTAGGGTATAAGCAAATTACTTCATTTTGATTCTAGATGCTGAGCTCCTAATAGCTTTTAAATTTATACAGTTTTTGTTTAGCTGTCAAAACATTTAATTATATCATGCCCAAAGGTGTAAAGCTGTCAAATAAATCTGAGTTTAGGCATAAACATTCACTAAGTTACATGTGCTACTACACGGGAGTTGTTCTTGGACAGCTTGTGAACGTGTCTAAGGGGGAGGGGCATGTCGAGGAACATTAACTCAGCAGGTACAGAACAACACCGGCCCAATGAATTGATGATTACTTGTAAAACAGCAGGTAGTAATGCCCCAGTCTTTGTAATTCCCTTCTTTGTAAAATAAAGCAGATAGAGAGTGTGGATTCTTGGGCTCAATTTGCCCTTTAAGAAAGCTGTATTTTTGAAAAAATACATGTTCTTTCTTTTCTTGCCTTAACATTCTGTTGTTTTTTTTTTTCTCTTCAAAAGCAAATGTATGTATCTTTTGTGCTTTCTTTCCTTCTCCCTTACTCCAGGATCTCTTGCTATAGAAAGAATGATCCCAGTGCCGTTTATGAAGGAAGTATTGACACTGATCACCAGTTACTATGCATTTCAAGTTTTCTATGTAAAACATTTTCCCAGAGTTACTGAGTATGAGTAAGAAATAAAAATTGTATATACTTAAAATACACATGGTGATGTAAAGTATTTTTAAAGAAAGGAAAGTTTAAAGTGCTTTAAAATCATTCTTATCTGATTATTTCATAAATAACCATTTTTTGGTATTTGATGACATTATTTGGAGGCAGACTGTTAGCATAAATAGTCATGCAGACTTGACTAACACAAAATTCACTAAGAGGTAGGGAGTAAAGTAAATTAGTTCTACTTTGAAGCTTTTATTTTCTTCCCCTTTCAAAATGAATGGGAAGGCCCTTGAATGAAAGCTGCTTTTCATTAGTGCTACCAAATACCTACTTGAAAGAGTTGAGTTCTCAGTGAACACCCACAGAAGAGAAAGGGAAAGCTTCCTTTCTCTCCTAGAGGACCATCAGCTAAATAGCTCTTGGCTTCTCTTTTCCAATCAGGTGGTTTCACATCAGAGTTAATTACTCCAGTCATTTATTCTAATCACCCTCCTCTTATGGCTAGCTGCATTCTGTCATGGGGTGGCATCGTTTGAAGCCAGTTAAGTTTGAAAACCACTGCAGGGTACTTGCGGCTCATTAGTGAGGCCTATCCCTGCCTGGCTTTGGATTTGCTCCCTGATTAACTCTGGGTCTCTCTGCCTAGCGCCCTCCTCCCGCCAGCCCCCCAGCCCCCACTCGTCAGTGCAGTTGCTCCAGAGAGGAATGTTTCAATTAACTCTTGCCTTGCTGTTTGTCTTTTCGCCTGCGTATTTACGGAAAATCTCAATGCTTATATCACTAATACATATTTCATAGATTCTGACCTTATAACTGTATCCTTTGAGTTTAACTGCAATGGTAGACATTCTATAAAGAAGAGTTTTATTTTTGAAAACAAAGGAGAATGGTGGTCTCTCAGAATGAATACATCTATGTCCTTGATCCAGTTCTCCTAACCTAATAAAGGTAGTGATTCCAACTCTAGTATTACAGTAGTGTGTTTTACCAGATTGTAGCAGTTACCTGTAAAGCTTAAAAGATGTCTCAAAACCTTATTGTTTATTGACCTTATTGTTTTATTATTATAGTGGTTTAATTTAAAAGTGATTGCCAAGGTGGCACATTTAAGAGATACTAAACTCACAAAGACAAATAATATTTGTGCTGTACTTTAAAAAAAAAATTAAAGAAAAATGTGTAGTTCAAGGCCCCGAGGAGTTAGTTTGAGACAGTGTTATTACATGAAAGTATTTAAAACATTTTCTTTTTTTTTTTTTTAGTTCTACCATTTTATTGGTACCAACCCATCACCCTCCACCCTCATGCACACATGCTCAGTCATGCAACCCCATGGACTGCAGCCCGCCAGGCTCCTCTGTCCGTGGACTTTTCCAGGCAAGAAGACTGGAGTGGGTTGCCATTTCCTTCTCCAAAACATTTTCTAAAAATTAACAAAAACATATATCGAATTTGGTAGTTAAAGTGTTTATTTAAAGAGGAAATGAGAGAAATTTTCTTCTTTCTTTTTGCATGGTAGTTTGATTTAAAAGAAATCAAATAGCTTTATGTGTCAAAGCAAAATCTGATACACTTTAAAATATGTGAATCGCATTTTGTTTTCTGTTTCTGATGTCCATGGTTGTTCAGAAATTCGCAGAATGAATTCTTACTGTTACTTCTCAAACCAAAATAATTCAACTGCTTCTTTATTAAGAGTCTTTGGACTTAGCAGTTAACAAACATGTTGGTATTCTGTCTTGTTTAACGGTTGAGTTTTTTTAATTCGATTTTAAAATCCCCTAATATACAGTTAAATTAGTGAAAAGAGGCCTAGAATATAATTTATTTAGCTCTGTAAATGAGATACAATCTCTGCCTTCCAGGAATTCAGCTACTAGTGAGGAAGGTAGAAAAATAAACTGTAAACTTTCAGTTTTGAAAAGCAAGTGTAAAAATGAAAACCTGTTGAGAGAACGGTAAAATCTGTAAATGAAGCCTTTGGGTTGACACGGCACATCAGATTTGGTGTATACTCAGCAGTACTTAATACTAGTGTTACCAAGACGGTCCTAGATACAGGGCGGCAGAAGAGACACAGATGTAAAGAACAGAGCTTAGGCCTCTGAGAGGCGCGGGTGCGACCTCACCAGCATGTGCGACCACACGGGAAGAGATGGCCAGCGCAAGTCCAGAGCTTCACACGGGACCCAATGCCGGTGCCCTGGGGCAGCCCAGAGGGGCCGGGAGGCGGAGGCAGGCGAAAGGTGTGGCTCAGGAGGAGGGGACACACCATATGCGCCTGTGACTGATTCATGTTGATGCGCGCAAGAGACATCACAATATTGTAAACTAATTATCTTCCAATTAAAATAAATTAATTTTAAAACTACTAGTGTTACCCAGTGGTATTGGGTGAAATCCATTAAAAAATAATTCTTAGTATAAAAGTTTTCGTATTTTTAGAATAGTGCAACTTTGGCATATACCATTCTGTTTCAGAATTTTTCAAAGGATGTGTACTAACATGGCCTCAGGAGTCAGATCTCAGTTCAGGTTGCAACTCTGACATTTACTAGCTGTGTGACATCAGTCTATTTACTTAGCGTTCTTAACCTCATTGGTAAAAGTTTTTAAAATGTAGTGCTTATCTCATAGGGTTGCTATGAAGATTAAATAAAATAATCCATGTAAAACATTTAACATAAAACTGGGCACATTATAAGCAGTCACTAAATGTTAAGTGCCAGTGTAATTATAATGGTTTTTAGTTGGTAGAGAATTTCTTACAAGTTGACCTACAGATGCCTTTTCCTTGCATAATATGTTGGCTTTCTAGAGGCCTTGTCAGGTTTATGAATGACTTCATTTGCATCCATCTTCCTGACATTGTTCAAGAAACAAGAAAACATGAAAGATGATTCTGTAATATACACTTCACTTTTTCTTTTTCCGTGCAGTCACCCTATGGACATTTGTAATGGCTAGTAATCACAGAAATTCTTCACATTTTCTAAAACTCTACCAAATTAGCACAGTATCAACTGGATAAAGTTTCTATTGTTAATTTCACGCTTCTTATACAATGCTTTAAGATCATAGTCCTTCAGAATAGATGCTGAATTGTGCTAAATCACAAGAATTTCTTAAATGCCATTCATTCATTCAGCAGACATTTATTAGGGGCCTACTGGGTAATTAGGTCTGTGATCACAAAATTGGAAGAATATGACACCTGCCCTTTGGGGCTGACATTATGAAGATCAAACAGACGTGGCAGTAACTAATTAGAGAAATAGATTAAGTGATGTGTTTATTTATTCATTCAACAAATATTTAGTGAGTGCCTACAACTTATTAGTCTTTGGAATATAGCAGTGAGAAAGGCAGCATATTGCCTGCCCTCTTACACCATATTCAGTGAGGGAGATGAATAGTAAATAAGAAACTAAAAATAAACATTAACTTGTGATAATATAGCATATAAGAAATAATATAATACTTGTGGTATATACCATAAAGAAAAAGCACAGGCTACGATTAAAACATTTAATATTTTATTTGTTTGTGTGTATACATTTTTAATATTAATTTTATTGAGATAGTACTAATGTATAGCATTACTTTCCAGTGTTCAACAAAATGATTGAATATTTGTGTATTATGAAGTGATCACCCCAAATCTAGTTAACAGCTGTCACCATACATAGTTACAATTGTTTGTTTTTTTAACTCTGCAGCCCAAGGGAAATGCCTTATTTTGCTACCTTGGAAAGGTTGGACAGTGCCTAACTCAAGGAAATTACATTTGATTTTAGTCTTTAAGAATGAGTAGTAGTTCACCAAGGAGGGAGCAGGATGACAGAAAGGGGTTACAGAGATACAAAGCAGCGTGAACAAAGATCGTGATGTTATTACAGTATAGCACGTGCACTCAGCTTAACTCAGAAGGTAGAGTTCAGTATGTGTGCAAGAGACTGTGAGTGATACCCACAGAGAGATAAGACTGGAGGCAGAGTATATGAGCAATCCGTAATGTCTTGTAAGTCAGATAGTGGTACCCACAAGGCAGTTGCCAAACCAGGATCAGCAGTCTTACCTGAGAACTTGTTAAAAAGGCATATCTTGGGCTCAGCTCCAGAGCTATAGAAACAGAAACTGTGGGCAGCAGCCCAGCAATCTGTGTTTTGACAAGTCCTCTAGGTGATCTTAGTGGCTATTCAAGTTGGACATCCACTGCTTTAGAGAAAGGAGAACCACTAGAAAACTGTAAGGAGAGGAGTGACTTGGTTAGGTTTTAGATTGGAATTGAATGAGGGGAGGGGGATTTTAGAGAGAAAGAGAACAGTTTGGATAGTGTTAGAATAATTGAGCAAAGAAATAATAAAGCATGGAACCGAAGGAAGTCACAGTAGAAGAAAAAAACAAATTTGAAGATACATGGAAGGCTTATTATCTGAGTAGATAATGTTTCAGAGGGAGAAGAAGAAGCTGTCCAGATGACTGCCGCATTAACTGGAGAAAAGTTTACATCCATCATCAGAAAAGCAAGCAAGACAGCAAGTTTAAGAGAAGCAATTCTTCATTTTATATATATATATATATATATATATATATATATACACACACAATATGTAATACATATAATACATAACATAATATGTATATAAACATGTTTAATTACATAACAATATATAATGTATAATATAATCTATATAATGTATTACACACACACACACACACACACACACACACACACACACACACGTAATGTTTGCATTACCCGAGGCAGATGTTTTGGACTTGAGGCCCTGGAGATGGTCATGATAGTCAGTTGAGGTAGATGAAGTCTGGCTCATCTGGTCTGAGTTACATCAAAAACAAGGGCCTGGGACTGAATCATGAGGATAACGAACACTGACGATGTTGACAGATGAGAAAGGCCTTCATTAAAAAGTGAGAAGGAGAATCAGAAATGTAGAAAGAAAATCTGGAGGGATGTTATCAAGGAAGCTTAGAGAAGATAGAAACCTAAGTACCACAGTGCTGAGAGGTAAAGTGATGAGAGGTGAGTGATGGAGGTAGTAATTTTAGCAAAAACATTTTTGGTGGTGTACCTATAATAGACAGATGAGAGATTAGTTAAAAAGTGAAAGTGAGGTAAGTAAGCAAAAGTAACAAATTTACTTGATTCTTTCAAGCCATCTACATTATTGATCTCGCATTGCCTGTGTATTCATGGCTACCTAAAAATAATTAAACAAGACCGATCCTGCTTGCTAGTAATTATTCCATCAGTGATTCAGAAAGAGTCAGACCTACAGTTTATTGTGATTCAGAGAATCATAGACGGTTGCTATAGGTGTTATGGGGTTTCTAGGAGTCGGCAAACAGGCCAGTGTCATCTGCTACTGAAGTGAGATGTTTATGAGGTTGGTGAATGCATCCACATTGTCCACTCACTTTACATAGCTGATGTTCAGCAGACATTGTGTTTCCTACACTAAACTGTAGTCTGTGGCTACATGTTAGTTCTTAAAGTACATCAGTGACACAGCTGAGTAGATAATATACGTTAGAATTCTAACTACGAACTTTCAAGGATGGAGAGTTTGCAGATAACATCATAATTGGTAATGTTAGCCTTTCACTTTTATTGTTAGAGTATTCGTAGTGCCATATTTTGAATGCTGCCACATTTCTCCAACTGTTTATAAATGGCTGAATAATATACATTGCAGAATATTACATCTGTTTCACAAGTGAAGATATGATATCTCTGCTGTCATGTCCTAAAATACAGCCATTCTTTGTGGCACTGAGAATTGTAATGACCATTTCAGAACTATATCAAAGGTCATTTTATCATCTGCTGCAGGTGCTTTTTGCTTTGTAAAGTTTATCTTTTTTAAGTAGGGTAAGCTGTATTTTCTAAGTGTTAAATATTGTTAATTCCTGAATTCACCCTTATATAAAAATGCTGTAAAAATCTAAATGCAGAGTCAGTACTTGGAACTGAATAAAGCTTTGCTGCCCAGTGTGGTAACCACTAGTCACGTGTGGCTATTGATCACTTGAAATGTGGCTAGTCTAAATTGAGGAGTGCTGTGTGTGTAAGATGTATTCCAGATTTCTAAGATTTAATGTACAATAATTATATTGATTATATGTCTAAATGATATTTTTGATTAAATATATAAAATTGAAAATTAATTTTTCATGTTTTTTAAAATGCAGCTACTAAAACATTTTAAACTATGTATCTGGCTTGCATTATATTCCTGCTGGACATCATGGGTATAAAATCTAAAAGTTATTTTGTTGCATAGAATTTTTTTGGCTCAGACATCTGAGTATTGAACATGGACATATTTTAATACTGAAACACTATGCAAATTTCTATCATAGTTAACAGATTTACCTATAAGATAGGCTTAGTGTTAAATTCAAATCTGTAAAAGAAAGTTCAAAATATTAATACTAAGTTCAAAACTGAATTAATCTTTTACCATGTAAACTGTTACTCCTCCAATATGATCAAGGTCCACATTGAAATATGGGTTTCACCCTTCACCTCTCACATTGGTAATCAGTTGGTGGTATAAGTAATAACTTACATCTTAGTTCACTTCAGTTCAGTCGCTCAGTCGTGTCCGACTCTTTGTGACCCTATGAACCACAGCATGCCAGGCCTCCCTGTCCATCACTAACTCCTGGAGTCCACCCAAACTCATGTCGGTTGAGTCAGTGATGCCATCCAACTATCTCATCCTCTGTTGTCCACTTCTCCTGCCCTCAGTCTTTCCCAGCATCAGGGTCATTTCAAATGAGTCAGCTCTTTGCATCAGGTGGCCAAAGTATTGAAGTTTCAGCTTCAGCGTCAGTCCTTCCAATGAAGACCCAGGACTGATCTCCTTTAGGATGGACTGGTTGTATCTCCTTGCAGTCCAAGGGACTCTCAAGAGTCTTCCCCAACACCACAGTTCAAAAGCATCACTTCTTCGGTGTTCAGCTTTCTTCACAGTCCAACTCTCACATCTATACACGACCACTAGAAAAACCATAGCCTTGACTAGGCGGACCTTTGTTGGCAAAGTAATGTCTGCTTTTAATATGCTGTCTAGGTTGGTCATAACTTTCCTTCAAAGGAGTAAACATCTTCTAATTTCATGGCTGCCATCACCATCTGCAGGGATTTTGGAACCCAGAAAAATTAAGTCAGCCACGATTTTCCCATCTATTTGGCATGAAATGACAGGACCGGGATCCATGATCTTAGTTTTCTGAATGTTGAGCTTTAAGCCAACTTTTTCACTCTCCTCGTTTACTTTCATCAAGAGGCTCTTTAGTTCTTCACTTTCTGCCTTAAGGGTGGTGTCATCTGCATATCTGAGGTTATTGATATTTCTCCCCGCAATCTTGATTCCAGCTTGTGCTTCTTCTAGTCTAGCGTTTCTCATGATGTACTCTGCATAGAAGTTAAATAAGCAGGGTGACAATATACAGCCTTGACGTACTCCTTTTTCTATTTGGAACCAGCCTATTGTTCCATATCCATTTCTAGCTGTTGCTTCTTGACCTGCAAACAGATTTCTCAGGAGGCAGGTCAGGTGGTCTGGTATTCCCATCTCATTCAGAATTTTCCACAGTTTATTGTGATCCACACAGTCAAAGGCTTTGGCATAGCCAATAAAGCAGAAGTTGATGTTTTTCTGGAACTCTCTTGCTTTTTTCGATGATCCAGCGGATGTTGGCAATTTGATCTCTGGTTCCTCTGCCTTTTCTAAAACCAGCTTGAACATCTGGAAGTTCATGGTTCACGTATTGCTGAAGCCTGGCTTGGAGAATTTTGAGCATTACTTTACTAGTGTGTGAGATGAGTGCAATTGTGCGGTAGTCTGAGCATTCTTCGGCATTGCCTTTCTTTAGGATTGGAATGCAAACTGACCTTTTCCAGTCCTGTGGCCACTGCTGAGTTTTCTAAATTTGCTGACATGCTGAGTGCAGCACTTTCACAGCATCATCTTTTAGGATTTGAAATAGCTTAACTGGAATTCCATCATCTCCACTAGCTTTGAACTTAAATCTTTGTGAAATCTGTCTCTCTTCTTTACTCCTACTGCTACCTTCTTGATCGGGGTTCTCAGAATCTCTCACATAAGCTATTACAATCATCTTGAAAACAGTGAAAGTCTGTTGCTCAGTCATGTCCGATTCTTTGCGACCCCATGAACTGTAGCCTGCCAGGCTGCTTTGTCCATCGAATTCTCTAGGCAAGAGTACTGCACTGGGTTGCCATTTCCTTCCTCCAGGGGATCTTCCCAATCCAGCTATTGAACCTGGGTTTCCTGCATAGCAGGCAGATTTTTTACCATTTGAGCCACCAGGGAAGTCCTGTAGTCATCTTAGAGATTACTTTTACCTCCTTAGCCTCCAAAGGGATATTTCATCTCATTTTCCCTAGAACCTAGTATAGAACAGAACTGATAGTAAAACCTTTATAAGTAAATCTTATAAAGGTTTATTGACTGAATGGATGACAGAGCTGCTGATAGTAATCAAAAGTTGCAGAATGGAAAGAGACTTTTACCCTACGTAATGTACATGTATACAATTGAACACACAAAGTAAGTACAGATGTAATTCTCTGGCTGGACTTGTCAGTGCTTAAAAAAATATTCAACGTTTGCATCCATATTCTTTAGTTCAAGTTTTTCTTTATTGGATATTCTTGGAAGTGGTGATATAATAAGTGTTCTATTTTGCCAAGAATTTTGATTTGCCAATATAAGTTTATGGCAGTCAGTCCAGGGAATCGTTGGTGCCATGAAGACAGCTCCTTGTTTTTATCTGAAGTCCCTGTGGGATTAAACTACATCTGGCAATAAGTAGGGATTCTGGTCTGGCCATCTTCAAAGGCAAGAGACTGCTAGTATTTATCAGATCTATGTGGATAAGCAAATGGGAAGGGATTAAATTTTTTTGGTTTTGTTTTCCTTTTAATAAACAACTATAAAATTAAAACCTCTAGCATTTCCAACAACAAATTAATACATTTTTCTATGATTATTGAAGAGGAAATCTATTCTTTTATTTCCTATACTTAGGCAGATAAAGAATTTTTGATTTTTTCTTTAGTATGGATTTTTATAACTAGTTTATCTTAGAGAACATTACAGCCATTTAGAATACCTCAAATTGGTTTTCTAGAGATCCTTTACTAATTCTTTGTAAAGGGTTGAGCATTGAGTACAGTGGTTTAAAACATTTTAACATCGATATGTATTTGAATATCATGATTGGTATTTAGAAGCTTCTGTTGCCATTCATCCATGTGGGAAAGTTTATCCAGAATTTCTTTCAGAGGAAACTCTTGAACTAGTCTTAAGGAAGACAGCTACCCCTTTCAAGTGAAGGTGGGCTTACCTCCCATAGAGACTTGTGTCTTTCACACAGGCATTTATTTGCTCACATTTTAAAGAGATTATTAGTCCTATGACTCAGTTCAGCTATTGTTGAAGTATGTGGCTCTACATTTACTGACAAAATAAAATGGCTGCATTCCAGGTACTTGTCATAGAATGTAATCTAGAATTTACCATCCAATACCTTACCTAAGAGAAATACTATTTATGCAGGATTGCCTGAAGAATATGTAGTTTCTCCATTTGTCCATACTTCAGATCTACCCCAGGATTAAGTCAGTCCCTCTGAGAGTCACATACCTGGATTCCATCATATTGCCACGGGAGGAATTTCTTATCTCAGGAATAGAAATAGTGTGTTTTTCTAGGCCATCTGGTTTGTTTTCACATTATAGTCACTTTTGACTCTTCTAAGTGTTCTTGTTTCTTTCTTTATGTTGCCTGTTAGAAAGCTTAATGTCAAATACATGGCATGCCTCTCACAAGTCTACAGAATTTCATGGCACAGTTTTTATGTACTTCTTACCCTTAGTTTTGCATTATTTTATATTGATACCTATTCATTACTCTAAGTGTTGTGAACTGCTTTCTGAACCAGGGCACGCAAAGTGTAAACAAATGATGGGTATATCTAGCCTCTAATTTTAACTGTTCTCTAGCATTCCTTATTAGATTTTTAAAAAAGCTCCATCTCCCTAAGTATGTTGTTGCACTATAGCTAGTTTAACATATCTGTACATTGTGAATTCCTAGATTTTAGATTAAGAGTGACCTAAGGTTGAAATGTTAATTAAATGTTTTAATGTTCTGTAGCTCTAAAGAAAATAGTTGGATAAAATGTCAGCATATAGGACTATTTTAAACATTAGAAAAAAATCATCTCTCTGAAAAGAAGGGTAATTGTACAAGTTTGCCTAATCCTTTTGATCTTGGCGCACAGCAATACAGACTTCAGTTAAGATTAAAACTATGAATTTCAAAGGAAACATGGCCTTCAGTGTATAAAATATATAACAGCTGGTTGACTACTCCATTTAAAACTACACAATAACAATCGTAGGCAGAACGATTCTCCTGCCAAAAGATGCACAAGTGCTTGATGGTTATATCAAGATATGATGCTAGCTCACTTTTCTTTAGTAATGGTGTAAATGTAGCAGCGAGCATGTGCTGTTGGCTGCACAGTCTCTCTTTTGCCCAGCAGTTCAAGGGCAGTTTAGAAGTACAGAACTCCTTTAGTGATTTTTCTATCTGCCTTTCAGACTGCACGTCAGTATGTTGTTGACTAAATTTCATTCTTTTTAACTATCAGATATAATTTTTATTCTTCGCATCCCACAGTTTTTTTCTAGAGCCTTAATGCTCTTTTATTTTCCTCCTTGGCATTCATGAATTGTTGTTCTTCATGTCGGAGTTTCATGCATACTTGTAAGCCCCAAAGTTAAACTTTTCTCTGTAGATAATATAAAACCTGTTTTACATTTTTGTTATATATTTACATTAAGGTAAATATCTGAATTCTGAGCCATTTTGTAATATATTTGTAATCAATATGGGAGAATGTTAAGCTCATGTTAGATTATAGTTCATCAAATACTTTAGTATTTTCACTGCTGTGTTTCACCTGAACAAGTAATCCTTAAATAAGCTAATTAAATGCATTAAAAAAAAAGAATTAATGTAAATTTGTTACATCTTGAAAAAATCCCATTTGGAAAGCATATTCCCATTCTGAATTTGTCTCTGAATCTGACCAGTATGAAAAAAAAATGTTGATTTTTCTCTTGACCTTTCTTTCTCACAAAGTTTGATGTAATGGTAATTTTTCTTTTCTGTTTTTCTCAGTTTATTTCAGAAAAGGAAATTATAGGTAAATTAAAAATTTGCTGGAGTTACTTGGATTTTTCATGAATTGAGAGCCAGCATTTAAGGAGTTAATGTATCTTATTAGAGGGACAGGAAATCTGGCAACTATTGCAGAAACTAGACCTAATGGTGCACACAAACAATTTGTCAGTCTTCTTAAATGTGAATAGCTTTCCGCAAAGTGGCTGCTCTTGCTTTGTTTGAACAGGCTAAACTTTTCCTTTTTGGACTTTAAATCTTAGAAGTGAAATGTGATCCACATATTCAATCAAAATCATTTAATTCAAAGCATATTTTGATTGGAACAAAGTTGACATGGAAAGAAACTCTAGAATAAAAAAGTTGAAAGGACTTTATATCATATATTTAGCAGGAAAATTTGAAACAGTTCTAATTAGGCTGAAAAAAACAGCTTTCTTCAATGTAAATTACAAAGGTCATATATCAATGTTAAGGAAACATTACCACTAGTGTTTGAAATCCAGCACATGCAAACATAACAGACCAGTTCATTTTAAACCTGTTTGTGTGTGTGCGTGTGCATGTGTGTGTGTTATAAGAAGACCTTATTACATGTATTTAAAATGAAACATACTTCAAAATTCCAAGTTCATAATGTTGTATATTAACATTTTTGCCAATCCAAACATTAACTCCTTTGAAACTTAGCACTATCTACACTCAAATGAATTAAGACTCTTAATTACTTGTACAAAAAGTCACAAAACTAATGCTTTAAACTATTAAAATATGACTAAATGCACCTTGTAATTAAATGCATATCGAGTCAAGAGAGTTAGTTAGTGATTTTTATTTTATTTGAAACTTACAGCTATGGCATTTTGTATGTTGGAACAGAATCAGGCCTTCTCAAAGCCTGGGGTTAGAAATAGTGAGGAAGGGGTACAGAGATGTGTACCTGGGCTGCAGAAACCTATTTCTTTCTGGTTATATAATTATTTCTATACTTAAATAAAATTTGACTTGCTTATTTGATTTTTATAAAAATTATTTATGCTATAGATACCAGTAGCTTTTATTTAGCTGCTTTTCTAAAATTGCATGATATGAGAAGATTTATCAAAAGTATAAGTAAATATTAACATTAATCTGGGGAATTACAAGTACGAGAAACACAAATAATATACAATTAAGGTTTTCTGATCGTGAGGTAAACAATTATCTGATAATTTCTTTTGTTCATTGAAATTGGTTTTCTTGATTTTACCTAAATTTTATGTTAGAAAAAATTTGATTTTTTGAAAATAAAAGGCAATTGCTAGAATATTTCTAAAGCATGATTAGACTACTAAACATATGATTGTTTTATATTTTAGAATTTTTATTCTCAAATAGCTTAGAATTTCTTTGAAAAAGCAAATGATTTCTGCCTGTTACTGTATTATTTGACTCCACTATAAGAGACAAGAATAATTTTGTGTAACATTTTTAGCAATAAATAATTCATTTCCTTAATGGGTTAGTTTCAGGAAAACGTAGATTGTGATCTTTCAGTGAGATTTATTGTTAGACACATATTCATATATGTTATAATTATTTCTGACACAGGGCTACACAAATGAGTTATTTATGAATAATTTACTATTTTCTTTATAATATTAAGCCTTTAATTTGTTGATGTTCTGCATGTGGACCAAACAAATGAAAGTTACTAATAAGTGTTTGTATTTGACATCTGTATACTGTACTTTTAGCATATCTCAAGTGTTTTAGACTCTGCTTAATAGATCTCATTAAAAAAAACAGATATCAGCCCCAAGACAGTTTGTCAAGACTAATATGAGTCCCCCTGGATTGGACTGACAATTCATGTGAGGCTCCATACAGTAGTCTTTTCATAGTCTTATTTGAACCTTAACAATTGAACATTAGTTACTGATTTATTTTTTAATAACTCAGATGAGTTGAATATTATTGTATTGTGTTGGACATTTCAGTGGATTTTCTTTTTACAAATTTTACTCAGAGCACACATTGGAAGTAAATGATGTCTAGCCTGCTAGGGAGTGCTCACAGTTGATTGGTCAGGTTTGAGAGCAGCATGGGAAGAATGTTACTATCCCCTAGCTGCAAACCGTATTTAACTCCAGTCTTAATGAGGACTGTCTGTCTTTAAAGGCTATGAAAAATCTCAGATGCTTAGCATTCCACTGGCATATTTTTATATTTTGTGTGATGCAAAATGTATATATAAACAAGTATTTATATAAAGAGTATCTTTAAGAATCTTAGGAAAGAGAAATTAAAGACTTTTTAATGTAATGGTTTTGAATCTCAAAAATAGAAGTTATAAAATGTATTCTCAGGGTTTTCCATTTTGAATTATTTGTATTTTTTTACCCTTAATAATTTCATCCTGCTTGTCCTCACCTCTTCTATCAAGTCTTCAGTAACTGCATTTGTTTGTTATCATATACAAACAATTATATCATATACAAACAATTAGGCAGTTGTCGCTCATTGGTATCAAAAGAATGTTCAAGTCCTGAACTGACTTTGTACAAAAGTGATTTTTAACTTTTGGAAATTCCCGTATATCCATGGTCGTTGTCTTTGTGTGTTCCCTTTAAAAGCTCTGTTGTGAGAAAGCTGAAGACTGCTCTAGCTTTTTAAAATATGTTTAAAGTGTATTCATGAAAGTAACATGTGTATCACCTCTGGAAGAGATTTTGCCAATAATGTGATAAATTACTGGGCAGCCCCTTACGGATTGGCCAGTGTAACAGGGTAAGGGGAGCCCCGAACCGTGACACTGTGGCCATTTCTGCATGCACGTTTGTGACATAATGTGAGCATACTGCCTGTCATTTCAGCACTTTAGCTGGAACATTTTGATGTGGTGTCAGATGTAAAGGTTTAAGCATCTAAATCTAACCGACTTCACCATTTTGAATGTGCGTAAAAGTAATCAACATTAGAAAGGCTCACAATTCTGTTTGATAACACATAAAATAAAATTGCCCTAGTTCTTAGAGCTTTAATATGGAGAAAATTTGTACTGCATCATTTGCTGAGCCTTCTGGAATTTTATAGTCTGAAATCACAACACCACCGACACTCAGGAGACTCCTGACTGTTTTATCTTATTAAACAATTTTAAAATCATTAATTTTTAATTAGCTTAGATGCAGGGTTTCTTTTATCGTTTCAATAGTGTGTATATATGAACTAAACGTTTTTTATTTAAACTACTGGCGAGAGTATTATTTACATAAATAAGTGTAGGTTCTTCCTTACAGTACCTACTGTGAGTTTGCTTCATGGATTCACACATTTTTGTAGACTCAGAGATATTACTTGCTCATCTATTATCGCAGAGCTTTTCAGCAGCTTATTAACTCAGATTTTGAACAACAACTAAAAAGGATGTAAGCTCAAAGATATGTACAGGTCCTTCCCTGATTGAAAGTTCTAATTAAGTGAATTGGAGAAAATTAACTGAAATTAGCTGTCAGAAAGTCACATTTAAATGAGTGATGAGCTAGTCTGGCAGTAAACATTTAAATGATATAAATTGCCATTTAAGTGTATGGTTTAATGTTTGTCATGCATTAATGTGACATGAGACTGCAGTGACAATCAAGCAGCTTGCTCTAATTTGAACATATTTAGGGCTTTTGTGTAGAGAGTGCTGCACACAAATTAAGACAATTGCTGTTTTTATGTGTCACTTTAAACATGTATTCCACCCCCACCCCACACTCCCATCACTACCCAAGGCTGAAATTAATGAAACAAACGTTATCATTTTTGTGTGCAACTTACATCAGTAGTTCCTGGATTTTCAGATTAATTTTAAATCCATAAGCTTAACATAGGAATTTACTGAAAGTTATTACAGTCCCTTGTCTTCTTATGTCAAATAAAATAGGAAGTTTTGTGCTCTCTTAGCTGCTTACTAAATTTGTAAGTATAGTGAGTTTTATAAGAGATGCTTTAAACAGTAACTTTTCCATTGAAACTAGCTAAATATTTTCAAGGCTTATTTCGGCCCAGGTGTACTTTGAAATATGAGAATTGTCTAGAGTTTTATTTTTACACTCTATGATATACGATATATTGTGAAGCCGTGTTAAATGTTATTAGTTAAAGGAAATATATTATTTGAATGTAACCATAAACAGTTTTTTTATTCATAGGCCCTCATTTTAATAAAGCACATATCTACACAAGTGTACACCTGTGAACTTCTGGAACATCTTTTGTCACAAGATTATTTGTATATCTTATTGGTTGTTTGCTATACAAGTTAGTGAATTTTGTTTTAAAACCAGCAGTTTTCTTTTCATAATATTGATAACATAGCATTAAGCCACACCAAAAATGCATCCCAGTCATGCACTTATGACTCTGAAAGTAAGAATTTCAGTGTGATACATTACCTGATGTAACTTGGTACACTTCAAATTAAACTTCAGAGTTTGAGAGCTCTGTTATTCACACAACATTACTTATTGATAGACTAGCCCATCATGGTTTTATTTTGGAATAATTTTTAACAACATTAAATAATATACAAATGAATACTTTTCTTTAAAAAAAAGTCCCTGCTTATGAAAACTCTTTAGCTTTTTAAACTTTATTAAGTTTAGCAAACATTTATTGGCACTTATGGTGTTTTGGGTACAGTGCTTGTAACTCTGGGAATGTGGTGATGAATTGGAAGTGATCTTGAGCCCAGCATTTCTACTGAAAACTTGATTATGTTCATTTCATTATTTATTGGACACTGTTATGTTTATAGCATCAAATATTCAGTCCGATTTGATATTATTACATAGAATAATAATCCAGTAATTACAGGGATCACTCCCAAGATCTAATCTGTTGGTATAAGATTTGGTTATTGTTGTTGCAGTGGGCATCAAAATGTTTTAATTCTAGAAAAACTACACATATTTCAAGTGAATAGTCAGTGTCTAATATTTTTTAATATTTGCTGTTTCAAACCAGCCTTTGCATTCTGTGACCTCCTTTCTTTGAAACATAAATTGAGTACTGAGTACCTGCAAGGTCCTGAGTCACAAATGTGATCAAGATAGACCCAGTCCTGATCTTCACAGTGCATACAGTACACACAGATGAATACTGAAATATAAACAGTCTGTTGTAATTCAGTGTGACGAGTGCTGCAGAGTCTCTAATTATAAAAAAGGAGAACAAATTCTAGTGGAAAATAAGGACTTCAGAATAACTTGCTTCACAGTTTAGAGTTAAACTTCAATGCTTATTCTAAATTTTCTGTGTCTTAAAAATAGAATTCAGCATAACAAATAAAAACTACATTTTTTTTTTCAGGCCCTGGAGAGTGAATTTGTTTCCTGCCAGCTTCACCAGTGGATTGACCTCATTTTCGGCTATAAACAGCAAGGACCAGAGGCTGTTCGAGCCCTCAATGTATTCTATTACCTGACTTATGAAGGAGCTGTTAATCTGAATTCAATAACTGATCCTGTATTGAGAGAGGTAGGTTCCCTGATTGAGTCTAACATGTTTCTCTAGACCAGAAGCTGTTAAATGCCATCCTCCCCACGCTTTCATTTTACTGGTGATGAAACTGAAATGGCAGCCCACTCCAATGTTCTTGCCTGGAGAATCCCAGGGACGGGGGAGCCTGGTGGGCTGCTGTCTATGGGGTCGCACAGAGTCGTTCACGACTGAAGTGACTCAGCAGCAGCAGCCACAGCAGCAGACTGAAACCAGCTGGGTAGAGTAATGCAAGCAGGATAGCCTTTAAGTTAGTGACCTACTTGGGACTTGATGTTTGACTCAGTATAAAGTGAGACCTTCTCCAATTTGACCCTGTTAAGGGAACAATAATCATATTTATTATTTTTATAACCTTTAAGTCTATTCACTAGTTTAACGAACTAGGAAAATAATTTGTTAAAGAAATAAGATTATAAACATCAATCTATTTAAATGTGATAAACACATATTTATGTACAAGTACATATATAACCAAATAGAAGTTAAGAATAAAGTCTGCAGCTTTTGTACATCATCATACTTGGTGCTGGACATTACTGAGAATTGTTTTATCCTTGTCATTGATTTTCTTAAGTAAAACTCAAAACACAGTTTTGACAAATACAGTATTCACCAAAAAGTCAATGTATGGCCTTAAATTTTTAAAGTATTTTAACTGTTCTTCTAGTTAACATACCTCATATACAAAGATGTATGTATGTTAGTGAAATTGATCAGATAAAACCTTATATGTCTATACAATTTTAGAAGAGAACCAGGGAGTTTTAGAAGAAACCAGGGAGTTTTGATTCATAGGGAAAGTTGTCTATCACTATAAAGCGAACATCATTTGTGGTAAGTAAGGTTTGTTGCTTTTCACTGGCACTTGATGTATTTCTTTATAATTCTATTTATGGCCTTATCATGTTGAACAATATATGAAAGTACATATTTAAATATATCTGCCAGTGCTAGATAAAGAAGATTGGCACACAAACAGAAGCACTGCTCATTTGATGCAGTTATCTTAAATCACATAGGCTAAAATTGCTGTTTCTTAGTTTATTTTTGAACCGGATCAGATGGGCTCTAAAAGACACAATTTTTCAGTTCTTTGAAAATGTCCCTTCTGCTGCTGCTGCTAAGTCGCTTCAGTCATGTCCAACTCTGTGCGACCCCGTAGACGGAAGCCCACCAGGCTCCCCTGTCCCTGGGATTCTCCAGGCAAGAAAACTGGAGTGGGTTGCCATTTCCTTCTCCAGTGCATGAAAGTGAAAAGTGAAAGGGAAGTCGCTTAGTCGAGTCCGACTCTTAGCGAGCCCATGGACTACAGCCTACCAGGCTCCTCCATCCATGGGATTCTCCAGGCAAGAGTACTGGAGTGAGGTGCCATTGCCTTCTCCGATGTCCCTTCTAGGGGACATTTTATTTTATTAAAGCAACAACTGAATGCATAACAATATACACAGAGTTCCGTGTATGAAACTGAGGTTGGAGCAAACGTGCAATTGTTTACAAAACAGTAAATAATTTATTATTAAAATAGAATTGAATATGCCCATTTACTTTGTTTTTTATTGTTTTAACCAAGTTTGAATAGTGGTACTATAAATGTCCATAATTATTTAATATCTGCTTCTGTGTTTTTGTATTCCTTTGTAGTTATTATCCATATCTCTATTTCTGTGACTGGAATCAGTATATATTTTACTTTGTCATGTCCTGTTTACTTAACATATAAGCATATATTATTTTATGCTGCTATAAAATCTGAGTCGTTTTAATTTTGAAATTCCATTATATTATGTAGAGTTGCAATGAAAATGTACTATTTCTCCCAGTGTGAGGGTCCTATTCCTTTTTTAAGACTTGTATGTCCAATTCAATATAGCTGAACCTTTCCCATCTTTCAAGTTTGTGCAAGCTATGATCAGAAAGGATGGCTCTCTGTAGCTCTGTGATGCTGCTAGTTAAAAAGTGAATCATTCCACCAGCTAGGTGTTTTCTCTATAGATCAATGTCATTGGCTCTTTGTGTTTATTCTTGATTGACCCATCCTGCTTCTCACACCTCAGTTATTTACCAAAAGAGTTTATCATATACTGTTGGCAGTATAATCTAAAAAGGCAATAGAACTTCCAGTAGAACTTCCTGGGGTAATGGAAATGTTCGTTGTATCTATGCTGCCCAATACAATAGCCACTAGTCACCGGTGACCATTGTGTGTTTGAAATGTGGCTAGTGTGACTGAGGAACTGAATGTTTCACTGTAGAGAATTTAAATAGCCACATATGGTTAGTGGATATAATATTGAACAGGAGGCATCTAGAAGACTGTGGTGTATCTTTGCTTACCAAATTTTCAAAATCCAGATTCTAAGCATGTAGTCAGACAATGGGACAATAAATGTTTGTTAAATTAACTTGGTAGAATATTTGAAATTGGGCTTCCTAGGTGGCACTAGCAGTAAAGAATCTGTCTGCCAATACAGGAGATGCAAGAGGTGTGGGTTTGATCCCTGAGTCGGGAAGATCCTCTGGAGAAAGAAATGGCAACCCACTCCAGTATGCTTGCCTGGGAAAATCCCACAGACAGAGGAGCCTGGCGGGCTACAGTCCATAGGGTCACAGAGAGTCGGACACAAATAAACACACAGTGACTAGTGACTGTACACCATTTGAGACTTCAGATATGTATTGACATATATGTGTTAACCAGATTATATTTTTCTTTCACTTTAACATGTCATGACTTCAAATATTGGTTTCTACTATGGCTTGAGTTATAATTCAGTGGCATTGAGTATAGTGAAGTGTAGTGAAGTCACTCAGTCGTGTCCGACTCTTTGTGATCCCATGGACTGTAGCCTGCCAGGCTCCTCCGTCCATGGGGATTTTCCAGGCAAGAGTACTGGAGTGGGTTGCCATGTCCTTCTCCAGAGGATCTTCCCCAACCCAGGGCTCGAAGCCGGGTCACCTGCAGTGTAGGTAGCTGTTTTACCGTCTGAGCCACAAGGGAAGCCCCAATATCCACATTGTTATGCAACCATCACTACTATCCATCTCCAGAATTTTCATCTTTCCCAAACTGAAGCTCTGTATACCTTATACAGTAATTCCTTGTTTCTCCCTGCCCTCGGGCCATGGCAACCTCTATTCTGTTGTCTCTGGAGAATTTGATTATTCTAGGTATCTCAGATAAGTGAAATTATACAATATTTCTCCTTTTGCAACTGGCTTATTTTATTAAATTCTGTCCATGTGATAGCATGGGTCAGATTTCCTTCCTTTTAATAATTCTCATGTATATGTACCACATTTTGTTTGTCTGTCTGTCAGTGGATCTTTTGGGTTGCTTCCCCCTTTTAGCTATTATGAACATGCCTATATTAATACTTGTTCAAGTCCTTGCTTTCAAGTCTCTGGGTATATTCTGAAGTAGAATTGCTGGATTATATGGTAATTCTGTGTTTAACTTTTGAGAAACTGCCATATCAAGTAAGCTTTCAGTATTTTTCATGATCAGCATTTGCTAAAGACTATTTAAAACTTTTAAAAAATGTTTTAAATGTTTATTTATTCTATTTTTGGCTGTGCTGGGTCTGTCTTGTTGTGCAGGCTCTTCTCTAGTTGTGGTGAGTGAGGGGCTACTCTATAGTTGCAATGCTTGGGCTTCTCATTGAGTGGCGTCTTTTGCTACACCTAGTAGGCCCTAGAGCTCAGTGGTTGGGGCACACAGGGTCAGTGGCCCTGTGGCACATGGAATCTTCATCGAACCTGTGTCCCCTGCATTGGCAAGTAGATTCTTAACCACTGGACCACCACGAAAGCTCTGTTTAAAACATTTGCTTTAAGTTTCTTTGACTTCTTCCCCCCAACTCCAAGTAGTTAACTATTAGCAAATTAATCTTTAACTGAAGAGCTTGCCAACTCATTGCACCCTATTTTATTTATATACATATACATTATATATTAGATTCAGCATTCACTCAAAACCGTGACCTAGTACATTCTAAGTATGGTGGGTACTCAATGTTCTTGAAAGACTACATCAGTTCATTACTGTTATTCATATAAGTATATATACTTGCTTCCTGAATGTTATTGAAACAAATGTGATCTTTTATTATATCCATATTATGGTGCTGAATTTTGTGACACAACACTGGGATACAGTTGAATCAACAAATAAATGTGGATTTGATTCCTGGCCCGAGTGCCTGTAGTTGTATGACTTAGTTCTTCCCGAGACTCTGTGTATGGAATTGGTAGGATGATGCTCATTTCATGCAGATTTAAATGACATATAATAGATAAGAAGGCCTGGTGTGGTACCTTTCCCATCATAAGTACTCAGCAAGTGTTAGTTCCTTCCCTTATATTGTTCACTGTTAAAATGTTGAGTTAGAAAACCCAGCTATAAAAAAGAATTAAGAATTACCAGTTGCATCTTAAAAAAATCATAAAATGTTAATGCTAGAAAAGTTATCAGAGACTGTTTCCTAGAGGATTCATACAGAGTTCATTGTAAAGTGAGACAAGGAGAAAACAAAAAACAAGACTAGGTTATTAACTTCTTTTCAACAGCTTCTTACCAAACTTAAATTATGTAATAAGGTTAAAGAGTTAAAAGGTGAGTCCCTGCCCTCATCAGCTGTAGAATGTCGTCTAATGGAGAAACATGGATAAATAAGCACTTCTAATACTGTGATAAATTCAGTACAGAGATAAGTGCACTATATGTATGCCCAGGTCTGGAGACTAGGCACTGAATCTGGACTGCAGTCCCAGCATGTCTGGGAAATGAGAGGCTGGAGCTGGAGATGGGAGGGTGAATAGGAACACTTGCTGGAGTTATGAGCGAAGGATAGCTGCGCAGGAGAAACCGCGCTAGCCTCTTGCACAGGGCAGAAGAGGCCATGGTGAGGAATTAGGTTTGTGGGAATAGCTGAAGGTGACAAGAAGAGAGAGGAGCCAGAAGAAGTAACTTTAGGAGATTTTCATGCTGGTCCAGTGGTGAAGAATCTACCTGCCAGTGAAGAGGACAGGTTTGATCCCTGCTCTGGGAAGATCCCACATGCCGCGGAACAACTAAGCCCACACCCACAACTCCCGAGCCCACATGCCCTAGGCAGCGCTCCACAGCAAGAGTGTGTGTCAGTCGCCCCGACTCTGCGACCCTGTGGACTAGAGCCCATCAGACTATTCTGTCCATGGGGTTCTCCAGGCAAGAACACTAGGCTGTGTTGCCATCCGCTTCTCCAAGGGATCTTCCCGACCCGGGGATCGAACACATTGCTGACAGACTCTACCGTCTGAGCCACCTGGGAAGCCCTGGGTGCACCGCAGCTAGAGAGTGCCCCTCACGACCCCGCTCTGACCCCGGCCACTCACGACAGCTAGAGAGAGCCCACCCATGCGCAGCAATGGAGACCCCGCACCACCAAAAATAAACACAATTTAAAAAGGAAAAGTAATCTTAACTGTATTATAAGTGGGTTGGAGCATGTATACTTTAGAATCTGTCTCAAAGAAGACTGAACAAACGACTGAATATTCCTCGTTGGATTATTCTAAGGATCATTAGTGAAAGAAGCTTGGATTAAAGAGGACTGTGCTGTGAATGGGACGTGAACAACTAAACACAGTAAGGAAAGGAAATAGTTCAGTTCAGTTCAGTCGCTTAGTCGTGTCCGACTCTTTGTAACCCCATGAAGCACAGCTCACCAGGCCTCCCTGTCCATCACCATCGCCCGGAGTTCACTCAGACTCAAGTCCATCAAGTCCGTGATGCCATCCAGCTATCTCATCCTCAGTCGCCCCCTTCTCCTACCCCCCGATCCCTCCCAGCATCAGAGTCTTTGTTCCAATGAGTCAACTCTTCGCATGAGGTGGCCAGAGTACTGGAGTTTCAGCTTTAGCATCATTCCTTCCAAAGAAATCCCAGGGCTGATCTCCTTCAGAATGGACTGGTTGGATCTCCTTGCAGTCCAAGGGACTCTCAAGAGTCTTCTCCAACACCATAGTTCAAAAGCATCAGTTCTTCAGCGCTCAGCCTTCTTCACAGTCCAACTCTCACATCCATACATGACCACAGGAAAAACCATAGCATTGACTAGACTGACCTTAGTTGGCAAAGTAATGTCTCTGCTTTTGAATGTACTATCTAGGTTGGTCATAACTTTTCTTCCAAGAACTTTTCAGTGCTTTATTAAGAGATAGTTCACACATGATACAATTCACCCACTTGAAGTATACACTAGTTTTAGTTTATTCCCAGAGTTGTACAGGCATTGTTACAATCGAATTTTACCTTTTGTCACTCCCCACAAAGAAACCCCATATCCATTGCCAGTCACTCTGAGGGAGTTTTTTTTTTTTAATGGGTATGTAATTGATGATGTTCCTCTGTTAATTGGAAAGCTCCATTTTTAATGGGTAGGTAATTGATGATGTTCCTCTGTTAACTGGAAAGCTCCAAAGAGAAGCATGTGTCCTAGGAGTATGTAATAGACCACTAAGCTCTATGAGAAAAAGAAAAAAACAAAGTCCAGAGCACAGATAGATAAGCCCTGGAGAGCAGGAAAGAATACAGTCTTGTGTGGGTGGAGTGGAAGGTCAGCCTGGGGCTGTTTTCAGTAACTGTCCATGAGTGAAGTGGGGAGGCAGCTGCCTCTATGAGAGGCGTTCCTCTCTCTATGAGAGTTTGTACCAAGAGTGAGGTAACATTTGTGGAGATACCTTATATAGCGATAGGTGCTTAACTGATACTCAATAATATAAACTGTTATTTCCTTTCCATGTTGTTTTTCTCTGTTCTCAATAGCAGGAGAATAGATGTAGAAAAAGGCTGAATAGACAAGGTATGTGTGTGTGTAATTATACATGTGGAGAGAGAGAGACGGGGTTTGGCCATAGGAGTATGGTAGCATATATATAAAAAAGAGTGGAAGGGTGGTCAATGAAATTGTTAAAGAGATATTGTTGAAATGGTGGCTCTAGGCTGGTTTGAATAAGTAAGAAAAAGGGCTGATAAATTGGAAGAGTTTATTCTTTCATTAATTATTCATTTATTTATCAAATACACATTTTGTTCAAGGTCCTAAAAATACAGTGATAAGCAAGAAAGTCAGTCAAAACCCCTTCCCTCATGGAGCTCGATATACAGAAAATAAACAGTAAAAACTAAATTCAGTTAGTAAGTGCTATGAAGAAAAAAGGCTGTGTAACAGAATACAGAGTGATGTGGAAGTAGGACAATCTTTCAGAAAGATTGTTCACAAACTGCCTCTCTCTTCATAAAGCTTTTCCTCCTGCACTTTGAGAATAACGTGCATTCGTGCACGGAACCCAGGGAGGCAGCTGGCTCCCCACTGTGCCATCTCCAGCCAGCCTTGTGCCTGCAGCCCCGTGCCAGGACAGCCTCCCAAGTCTTCAGGCCTTGCTAGTTGTAAAGCTTCCACTACCGCCATTTATGATTGCTCTCCACCCCATCTCCAGACTGTCCCATCTTTCCTTCAGAATCTCGTTCTTCTAAGAGGCTTTAACATCTCTGCTGCTGCTGCTAAGTCACTTCAGTTGTGTCCAACTCTGTGCGATCCCATAGATAGCAGCCCACCAGGCTCCCCTGTCCCTGGGATTCTCCAGGTAAGAACACTGGAGTGGGTTGCCATTGCCTTCTCCAATGCATGAAAGTGAAAAGTGAAAGTGAAGTCGCTCAGTCGTGTCCGACTCTTAGCGACCCCATGGACTGCAGCCCACCAGGCTCCTCCTTCCATGGGGTTTTCCAGGCAAGAGTACTGGAGTGGGGTGCCAGTGCCTTCTCTAGTATTAGGAAATCTGTGCATACACTTGGCTTATGCTAAAACATTATCCCTGCAAAATCACGGTAACGGTATCAGGATGGATTTGGCCTCTCTAGTCTTTAAAGCAGACCAGACTAGACATTTCTGTTCAGTACCTCTAGTTTTGCTTATTTCTGTTCACTACTGTCTACTTAGTTTTCATCTGGAAGACTTAGATGTCCACACAGTCATACACAGAGGCAAGCTGTCTATAAACAAGTCATGTATGCACCTATTACTTGGGAAAAGCTCCATTCCTCAAGAGAAAGTTTTATTCTAGAATGAATGGGTAATACATATGGTGTAGTAAGTGATCATAAAAATAATCTCTCTATAAAAAAAGCACTAAACGATAGAAATAATAACCATAAGAGGAGGAAGAGTAATCAGAGAAACAGGCTGCAGCACATTACACTTTTATGTTGTTTTTAATTTTTAGAAAACAGCTGGGTTATCAATATACAGCTCTGTCTGTATTTGCATATGTCACATACCAGAAAGAATTATTTTTTCAGGCAAATATGCTTTTTTCTCCCCAAATATCTGTGACCTCCAACTAAAGGATTTGTTCTTATCTTGAACACTTTATTCTAACTGACCTCTTTATTTCTTTATTTTTGGTACCCTTTTCTCTACCGTTGCCACTTTTAATGTACTCTGTTTCTTGTCTGTGGGGCTTCCCTGGTGGCTCAGATGGTAAAGAATCCTGCCACTGCAGCAGACGCAGTAGACATGGGTTCAGTCCCTGTGTCGGGAAGATCCCCCGGCAGAGGAAATGGCCACTTACTCCAGTATTCTTGCCTGGAGAAGTCCCATGGACAGAGGAGCCTGGCGGGCTACAGTCCATAGGGTTGCAAAGAGTTGAACATGACTGAATGACTAACACATACATTTCTTGTCTGTACAGACAAAGTGCAAATAAATAAAGATTTGTTATTTTCTGATGATTAATTTTTTTGACTATGGTTTAATTCATTCACCTTTCTTCCCTCTACCAGCATTTCAAAAAGCTAAAAAACAAGGAAAGAAGTAATTTAAAAAGAAGGAAAATTTAAGATAATTGAATTCAGAGTCAGATATGAATAAGAATAAATATTTTTCTAAGGAAAAAACCTTCCAAAATCCAAATTCACAGAATAAATTCATGATGAGTTGAATATTAAGTTTACAAAATAATTTTTATTTTCCCAAAAATGGAAACCAATTTCCTTAAATTATTTCTTCAATATATTTAGAATATAATCGTATTTAGGGCATGATTTCTAGAATTCTGTATCCTTTCTTATATCCAGAATTTTCCTATCATTTATCATATAGATGGTATTTGCTATATCCAAAAGTTGAGAGCTCAGTTAGCAACTCCTTAGCGTAAGACAATTCATTGCTGGAGTTTTATTAGGTCAGAAATAAGCATTTAGAAGTTGTATGGACAGTGATGTGCTCTGAGTGAGACATTTCCACTACATGTCGAAGCACAGAGGAGAAACAGCCAGCCCAGACTGAGGCAGTACTAACACGCCTGAGCATAGTCCTTAAGGAATGAGGGGTAGGTGCAGCGGTAGGCAGGGCAGGGGAGTGCAAAGCAGAGAGCGCAACGTGTGGGGAGAGGTCGGGGTGGCGGGGGGCATGAGCAGTTGGTGACCAAGAGTGGGTAGGTAGGTGGTGTCTCCAAAACACATTTGGAGACTGTTTATGTCTGTATGTCGTGTCTTTGTCCAAGCCACCGTCACCAGCCCTCCCCTGACTGGCCTCATCACCCTTTTCTATGCTTAACTACCTGCAGTCCACTTTCCACAGAGCTGCCAAAGTGACGTTTTGAGAGTGTAAATCAGACTCTGCCCCTCCTCTGCTTAAGCTCTCCTGTTTCACGTGAAATGCAGACTAGAGCTCTGCTCGGTCCGCAGCTGGCCCCTGCCTTCCTGTCTCATCTCACTCCCTGCCGTCCTCACCCTCGTTTGCGTGTGCTGTGACACCGACCTTCCTTCTGTTCCTGACCTTGTCGTTCGGGCCTCAACTTGAAGGTCATCTCTGCAGCAAAGGCTTGCCTTCATGCATCCACACCTGGTGTCTTTTTGTTATTAATTGTAGCTTAATTTAAAGCTGAAGACCAACACATGTGACACAGATTCTTTGAAACCCTTTTGAGACTTAAGTCACCTCGGTCTTTGTAAATGTTCTGTGTTGTGCCTGAGAAACGATGGGTGCTCTGCAGTTTTTAGCAGTAGAGGCCACTTTCCTGTAGACAGTAATAAGTAAAGACCAGTGAAGACTGTGATTAGTAAATATTATTTTTTCTTAATATTAGTGATTATTCTGTGGGATATTTGACCCTACAATAAAGAATTCCATACTACTTGCTTTCTCAGTTGGTATGCTCTCTTTTTATATTTTTCTGTTTCTACTTTAAAACTATCAGCTCTCACTGCTTGTTCCCGTGTCAATATGTCTGTCTTTTGGACACCTGCCCTCCTACTCTACAATTAGCTATTTCTTAAACGTGATAGCCTGAGAAACCGAATGACCAGGATAGAACTAAATTTAAAGTAAATAAATAGGTTTTGATTACTTCCTCAGAGACAAAGTATGAACTAGAGTAACGAAAACACTGTGCCCTAGTTTTAAGGTTCAGTGAAACAGAACAGAGCTTTCAGAAATGTGTGTGTGTGTGTGTGTGTGTGTGTGTGTGTGTGTTAGTCGCTCAGTCGTGTCTGACTCTTTGCAACCCCAAAGCTTTCAGAAATGTGTGTGTGTGTGTGTGTGTGTGTGTGTTAGTCGCTCAGTCATGTCTGACTCTTTGCAACCCCATAGACTGTAGCCCACCAGGCCCTCTGTCCATGGGATTCTCCAGGCAAGGACACTGGAGTGGGTTACCATTTCCTTCTCCAAAAGGAACTATAGAAAGAAAGAAAGTGAAGTTGCTTAGTCGTGTCTGACTCTTTGCGACCCCATGGACTGTAGCCTACCAGGCTCCCTATCCATGGAATTTTCCAGGCAAGAGTACTGGAGTGGGTTGCCATTTCCTTCTCCAGTTTCAGAAATAGATATGAGAATATATGATAGAGGTGGTATTTTAAATCACTGGGAAAAGGCTATCTTTTGTAACCTGTTATGTTAAGACAGCTAGCTAATTGTTATAAATTTAGATCACTGTTTCACATCTTAAAGTGAAAGAAATTACAAATGAATTACATGTATTTATTTGGAATAAAGGTTATAGTATAAATTAAAAAAACTGAACTATAGGACATAGAAAATACTGTAGTAAGTAGTTTTATAATCTTGGAATGGAAAAGGCCCTTTCTATATGTCAGTAACAAAACCAGTCATTAAAGAAATTGTTACATTTGTCTACATAAAAACTGAAGTTTTTGTACATCCAAAAAAAGACAACAAATGACAAAGTTCAGGAATAGATAATTCACAAAAGATGAACTCCGGGCCATAAATGAATGAAGCCTTGCTAGTAATCAGTGAAATTCAGTTGCATTCAGTAAAATCCAACACATTTTTTACCTGTTAGACTACCTAAGATGAAAAATAACAAAAATTCCTAATTGTTAGAAAACAGATATAGTTGCTCAGGACTTCCCTTGTGGCTCAGCTGGTTAAGAATGCTCCTCCAATGCAGGAGACCTGGGTTTGATCCTTGGGATGGGAAGATCCCCTGGAGAAGGGAAAGGCTATACACTCCAGTATTTGGCCTGGAAAATTCCATGGACTGTATCATCCATGGGGTCACAAAGAGTTGGACATGACTGAGTGACTTTCACTTTCATAGTTACTCATAATAGCAAAAAAAAAACCTCACAAGAACCACATAAATATCTAACAGTCCGTTCAGTCAGTTCAGTCGCTCAGTTGTACCCTAATCTTTGCGACCCCATGAATTGCAGCACGCCAGGCCTCCCTGTCCGTCACCAACTCCTGGAGTTCACTCAAACTCAGGTCCATCGAGTCGGTGATGCCATCCCGCCATCTCATCCTTTGTCGTCCCCTTTTCCTCGTGTCCCCAATCCCTCCCAGCATCAGTCTTTTCCAATGAATCAACTCTTCACATGAAGTGGCTGAAGTACTGGAGCTTCAGCTTCAGCATCATTCCTTCCAAAGAAATCCCAGGGCTGATCTCCTTCAGAATGGACTGGTTGGATCTCCTTGCAGTCCAAGGGGACTCTCAAGAGTCTTCTCCAACATCACAGTTCAAAAGCATCAATTCTCAGCTTTCTTCACAGTGCAACTCTCACATCCATACAAGACCACTGGAAAAACCATAGCCTTGACTAAACGGACCTTTGTTGGCAAAGTAATGTCTCTGCTTTTGAATATGCTATCTAGGTTGGTAGAGAAACTGATTAAATAAATATAGGTAAATCCATAAAGTGAAATGCTACTATATACATCATTAAAATTATTGCTGTATATTTCTATATTTATTGTTATGGAAAAATACTTTGCCATATTACATACAAAAACAGATCATGTTTTGAAATGTAGAAAATACAAATTTTGTGATGTGTATTTATACATTAGGAAATTTCTGATGTTTATATGGTCATCTTAGATGTTTATATGGTCATCTAACCAAAAATAGTTATTTAATCTTTGATTAATGAGATCATGGAATTCTTTTATTTGCTACTTTCTGTATGCTGAAAATTTTTCCTCTGGAAAATCAAAAGGAAAAAGCCAAACTCCAGCTCTTTCACTCTTGTGAGGGGAAAAAGTATCTGCTTGAAAATTCAAGCAAGCAGTGCAGGTTAACATGTGGATAAGAATACTGACTTTGGTTTTGACTTTTTGGAGTTCTTTTGTGATTACTTTCTGGGACTGGCCATTTTTACTGTTGGTAGGATAGTGACTTTATATATAATGATCTTTGTTTAACTTCAGTAAAGATGAAGGAGGTTACAATTTCTTCACTTAGCTCTCTCAGAAATTAGAGTACCTGTAATCAGTTTTTCAACTCGCTGAACTAGGATTGTTTTTCATACATTTTGGAAACAAATTCCTCATTTTTTCCAGCATATTTGAGGAGGACCACAAAAGATCACTTCCACTCTTTTGGGAAACATCTTTGGTATATCACCGTTAATTGTAGTTCTTATCATTTTCTAAAAGCAGGAAGGCTTTTGACTCAGGACTCATAAAATCTTGATTTCTGGGTTCACTACTAAATTGTGTATGTGTGGTGTTTTGTATGGTTTGTATATAATTAAATGGTATATAAAGGGATTTTACAACTTATTTATCCAAAATGTGCCAGAACCCTGAGAATTCAAATACCACGAAAAGTATAAAGTCAAAGAGTAGAAAACCTTCAGCTCTAAGATTAGACTGTGTTAACCAATGCCAGAGTCACATGCTAAAGTCAGCTATCGTGGTTTCTGTATGATGATCTTTGATATACAAAAAAAGCCTCTGCCACCGAATTCAGTGCCTTTTACTCATGTTTGAAACTTCACCATTAGAGATGGTTTGCTTAATTACAGACCTAGTTTTTGAAACAACTTTTTCTAGTCATTCAGCTCCCTGTGTGTAGGAGTTGATAGTAGTAGCTTTTGACAAAAGGAGAAGCACAGACACAGCGTAGGGTTCAAGCACCCAGTGTGTAGGGAGCGCAGGGACAGACTCCAGGGTGCACCGGGGCGAGGAAGCAGAGGTGGGGCTTCAGAGACCAAAAGGCACGCTGCAGGGAGATGCTGCTCAGGGCAGCGGTAATGGAAACAGCATCTATCGTCTGTGCTTTTCCTTCTCTCACCTTACTGTAAATACCCACTACATTTGTTCTGGAAGCAAGCATCGTTTTCTCCTTTACTTTTCAAGCAAATGCAGTGTTATTCTATGTTTATGTGAGTTCAGAAATTATTCATCCCTTTTGAAAATGGAGCTCAGCTCTATTTATAAAGATGGGTAGAGAAGAGGAAAAGGAGAGACGTGATCCTGCTCAATTTAAGGAATTACATACAGTGAGTCTCATAATATGAAAATAAAACCTGAAAAATTTCCCTAAGTTGTGTTTAGTGTCAGTGGTTGATTTTCCCTCCTCTAAATGCTGTTGTAGTAACACATAATCACTCTGAGAAGATCTGTTTTCCAAAAGAGGCAGCAGCAGTGTTTAAGTTTACATGACCCCAGTCTCATGACAGCAGTAGCAAATCAGATATCTTATCCAAGGAAAAGCATTTTTGGCTTAGAATTCAATCATTTTCATGGTGGGAGTCAACAGCTTACTTCAGCTCTAACACTACTGCAGAACACTCGCTGCAGTGAATCTTTCAGAAAGCATAAACACAATTGGTATTTATAGCATTGTTAACATTTGCTAAATAGTTAGGGGACTGGTCTGTAAGCCTGTTTGAAGCAGGTGGGGGAGCAGGAATCTTTGTTGTGACTGCCGTGAGATTTAAGAGTAGGACATTAGTACAACAGGGTTACAATGGTTGTAGCAAGAGCATAAAGTGGAAATACTGAATACAGTAAGTTAAGATTTCACACAGCCGCAATTCAGAGGGTTACAAAAATAATCCTGACGCATCTCTGGCCAGAAGTGTGTTACACAGATGGCATATTTGACACAGTGCAGGGCAGGAACTGTACGGTGAAAAGCCAAATAAACAGTAGGGATTAGTCGAGTTTTAATTGAAAACCTACATAAAACCTTGAAATTATGCCAGACTTTCTGTTTTATTAAAATCGCAATCAAAGTTTCCCTTACCTAAACATTAAAATTGCCAATAAAGTGAATCTTCATATTTCGCTAGTTATTATGCCTCTTGCAGACTTATAAGTAGGTGTAGCTAAATTTGCACACCCAAGGACATGAAGCAGAGTGTTCATATTTTTGTGAGTTTTTCCTCTATCAGCTGACCAAGGAATCCTGAGCCACCCTATTATGCTGATGACTTCTGTCATAACCCTCTGCTCTCTGGGCACCATCTTTATTTTAAGTTGAAAGTGTGAAAGTACTCTCAAATCAACTGACTGAATGTTTTTTCAAAATTTTAAACTAAATTCAAGCTTCTAGAATAGTTAAGCCAAATTACCTAGATTTGAAAAATCTCTGTAAGACTATTTGCAACTCTAACTGATTGCTGAATGTTAGAATAGCATAGTCATATTTCAGAATAGCAATGTTGCTTTCTTTTGTTTCTACAAAGATGAGGAAGTTTACTTAAAATCACTATGTTTAGTTTATGTTATTGGTGCAGAGGAAGAACTGAGGTTCTGTGAATACAGTATTCAGGAAACACTTCAGTGCAGAATTTTTCAGTGTTACATATGACTTAACACTGTTGTAACAGTAAACATATTGCCTTCCCTCTGTCTCTGCCAGGTGTGTGTATGTCTGTGTGTGTGGTGTTTTTCAGTCTTAAGTTTCTTAAAGTCAAAGATTCTTCATTCTGCCTCATTTCGGTGTTTGTACATGGTGGATACTCACAAATATGATTGAGAAAATAGATGAAATGATTCTTAACAAGTGAATGACCAAATGACTGTTTCCATGACATAGTGTAAACAGACTTGTCTAGTTTTAAGAAATAATTTAACCTTCTGAATGCAACTATCCTGATTTTTTTCCCCCTTTGAGAACTGTGACTGTGTTTTCACTGTTTGCCTCTTTGTATTGGCAACCTCTTTGAAGCAACATTCCACTTATTTTTCTAGGCAGGCGGCTTTATCTGCTCGTTTCCAGTAGCTAGAGATGGAGGTGTTTTGAATGAGCACATCAATGTTCTAGACAAAGATACTGTTTGAAATTATCCATGAGCACAGTACCGCTGAACATTATTGAGTGACATTTGTTTCTGTTGGTTGTGTCTGCTCTGACTAGCTGGTTTCTTTCAGATTGGCAGCTGGAATTATGCTGCAGTGGATGGACAGCTCCGAGAAGCAGAGATTGTAGTGAGGCTGCGCTAGGTCTCAGTGTAATGGGCCCGGAATGTATGGGCTCAGTTCAAGGCTCTGATGGGAAACCTGGGCATATTTTCACAATTTATAATTACTTTATGTATAACTTAAACATAAAGTTTAAGTGGTGACTTCCATAATATTATTGAGTAGATAAATAAGTAAAACTACTCCTTTTTCTAATTTTCCCTCTCCTCTGGTTTCTTGTCACGGCATTCTTTTTTTTTTTTTTTTAAGAGGTTTACTTTATTTAGCTAGCTATTCTCTTTGCTCTTTATGTATATTATATGCCATCATGATATGTATATATCTCCAAATACCAAATGTAAGTAAAACACAGTTTGCTTACAAAATGTATACTGCATACCTTTCTAAATATTTAGTTAGCAGTAAATGATGGTAAAATATTGCTAAAACTAATGGCTCCTTGAAACCAGATAGAAATAATTTAGGAAATAACCTCAAAATAACAAAATTTACTTTGTAGTAAGGTCTGTTGGTTTCACAGTGTTTGACCAGTTTATCAACTGGAGTTGCTCTGAGATGGTTAAGAAATACTTCTGGTTACTATATCAATGGAAAAATAGAAGCTATGTTTTATATTTTCATAAAGCTATGTTTTGTATTTTCAATTTTTCCTTAGATTTTTAGTTTTAGATTTTTTTAAAGGAAATTTTTTGTTACTCTTTATTTTAAAAGTAATACTTGCTTTGTTTAAGACACTAACTAGAATAAAGGTGAAGAAGGTATTCATTATTCTGCCAATCTTTTAATCCACCCTCCACCAGAGATAATAACTGGTAGGTTTATGTACCTTTCCAGATTTTATACACGTGTGTTTATGTATGTTCTCACATAGCATGTACTCATTTAACATATATAAGGGTGTTGTTATAGTTTATTTTTACATTTAATTTTTTCATTAAATGAGATAATGCACTGTATTCTTTGCTGATTTGGAATTGTTTTAATCAGTATACTATAGGCTAGTTTCCATATCACATATATTCAGTTCAGCTCATTCATTTTAATGACTGTGTAGTATTCCATTAACATAGTTTAGTTTTCTCCCCTAGTTTTTACATAATAATAAAAATTTTTCTCAAAATTAAAAATAGTTTCAGTCTTTCAAGTCCAGATTTACATAGAATGACTTCTGTTCAGTTAACATATTTATTCACTATATCCATCTTTTGTGTGGATTACTTTGCATAATTTGTTGATTAAATATTGTCTGGTGTTTATTTTGACCATAAATCTAATTGACTTTTAAAAATTCCAATTGATAGTAGTATATCTATGAAACTTTTTTCCCTGATAGGTTATTTATCTTTTACCTTATGCTTTACAAAGTTTGAATTCTATATTTCTTATTTCCAGAGAACTTGAATATTTACATTTCTATCTTAAAAGATTCCTTTTAAATAAGTTGAGTTAGGTTCATTATGCTTTTTAATTTGTACATTTATTGTTCTGGCTTTTAAAAAGTAAGTCTGTATTTCATTTCTTATGTTAAGAGGGAACTTGGTTTCTCAATGTTTCTAAATGTTGCTTTGCCTTTTTTAACCAGCTAGAGGTATTATGCAAACAGGTATAATAGGTATTATGCAAACAGGTGTAACAGGTATAGGTTGATAAAGATAAACCTATCTTTATACTAGGTATAAAGATAATTTTCTCTTTTAGATTCTTCATTTTAATCAAGTCTATCTACTTGTCATGGATTCTCTTGCAGCCTTAGTAGTTAATATTATCAGGATTTTTGTCCTTTAGGAATTAAATACTAACTTCAACATATAATGATTAGTATGCTTTTTAACTTGCTGATATGCAGCATATTTTAACAATGGCCTCAGTAGGCACTGAGGCTGGTTAACTAGAAAGTTAGTAAATTTTGAGTGGAAACTAGTCAAATAGCCAGTAAGTTTTTCTCCAGTTTAATTCAACTGTGTGAAGGGTAAGGGGAAAAAGAGGCTCAAGTGATAGTATGTAACAGGAGAAATTACTAAATGTCCTATTGTGATTCTTTTGAAAATTGAATTAATTCTGAAATCCAAACTATGAAGTCTTATTTGGATTTGTAAATATCTTTGGTGAGTTACTCTACAATCTTAAGATATCCTTCTAGAACTTAATTTTGGTAATGTCAAAATTTTAGTATACTAATAATGGCATGTTACTTTTTATTAAATGATTTTTTCAATTTTCCTATCCCAATTTTATAGCGCTTTTAAATGTAAATATATAGGGGATAAAATGCAATTTCAGAGTTGTGTGCTTAAGAAAAGCAGAGTACATATGTGTTTACCTTAATTGCATCCATATGTTTAAGTTATTTCTCCCCCAAACCCATCTTAAAATAAAGTTTTACAGCTTTATTGTTGGTTACTAAGTGTTGTACTGAGTTAACTTGTTTCCTATGTTAGATTAAAAAGACCACTTCAGAGAGTCTAAAATATTCATTCTTAAGTTGAAGCCCACATTGCCACTAAGCCAGTCTACTTTCCTTTCCTCTCCTTTTGTTTCTCTCATTCTTTAATTTTATCTAGTGTGAGTACCTATATTCCTTCTACATATTAATATAATGTCCCTTTCTCTCAGTATAGCCATAAAATCTTGCAAGTATGCAGTGGTTGGCACAGAAAACAATAGAATACACAGCTTGTTGAAAATCTTTTCATAATATTTCCATTTGGAAATCCATTAATAAATTCTCTAGGTAATATTTGAGATGCTGTTTATAAAATACAAGTATGTGGTTTTACTGGAAAGTCTTAAAGTATTTGCATAGTCTTTTATTACTATGTATTTCAACATCTGGAATGCTGCCTGCTGGATTCAGCTTTATTATAGAAAGTAGTAACAGGCTATTTACAGAAATAATTGGGAATTGATGAATAAGAATGAAGTAAACTTTCTTGTAGAAATGTTTAGTAGAATGTTTTTTTCAGTGCTAGGCTGCTCTCTGATAGTGTTAGGAGGTATCTCTTATCTGCATCCCTGCTGAATTGTGCTGACTTAGATAACCTTTCATTCATTTAACATTTCATTCATATTTCTTGAGCACCTACTGTGTGTCAAGCCCCCAGAAGCACAGCAATACTTGGAAGTCTCTGCTCTCAATGAGACAGGAATTAGACCAGCAATTTAGTTAAGTAGGTAAGAATTTTAGTTATGTAGGTAAAGTCAGTAGGGGGTCTGGACACAGTTGTTCCAAGAGCAACAGAGAGGGAGAGCAATTGTCTGGATGAAACCTAGAAAGAGACTTCTCAGGGTGCAGAGATATGTGAGCTCATCTTAAAGAATGAGGAGGAGGCAACCACACAGAGAAAGGGGATAGAAAAGAATAGGAAAGCAATATATATAAAAGCAGTATGTCACATTACGTCATATCTTACAGAGTTTAAGAGGGACAGTGTCAGGATGAGACTGGAAACATAGGCAGGAGAGCCAGATCGCTGTTATTATTAGTCTTAATTATAGGTGATTAGAAACATTTAGTAAATGCTTCCTTAACCTCAACCAGACACCGTGCTGTCTTTTATGTATATGTTGTAATACTAACATCAGACACAGAGGTGTCAGGAACTGTTCTGTGTTTTATATTATTTCATTTAAACTCAACCACAACCCAATAAATACCCACTATCATTACCACCATTCTTAGACAAGAATACTAAGGCCTAACTTGCCAGAGTCACTCAGCTAGTATGTGATAAAGCTAATATCTGAACTGCCGCGCTCTGATTGCAGCCGTCTGCATACTTAACCTCATGCTATGGGGCCAGCCTATGATAAGGAATTTGGATGGAAGGATTTTAACAAGAGAAGTCACCTAATCAAATTTGCAGCTTTAGCACTGAACATCTCCTTTCAAGTCCACATGTGTTTAACCTTTGTGAACAAAGATGAAGGCTGCTGGCTAATGTTTATAATTTGGGATTATTTTTTGATATTTTTGTTCTCCATGTAGTTTTGCAGTAAACCTGAAAAAACAAACTGCTTAAAGGCAGGCACACTCTCCTATTTTCCAATAAATCTTTCTAGCACATTGCCTAGGCTGAATCCCCCTTGGAGTAACCTAAGGCCAAATGTGTTAATAATTATTGAAATTGACTAATGGGTACATGGGGATTCATTATCCTATTTCATAATAAAAATTTAGCATAATAAACAAATTCTAAAAATTTATCACCTGGGACCAAAACTCTCTAGATGAAGCAGAGTTTATTAAAAACAGTTTAGGCATTTGGTAGAGTTCATTAAGCTACCCTATTACCTATTCACCTTCCTGTTATACCTGTGTGTTTCCTGTGATTGCAGACCTCTTGTTATGCATCTGAAATATTCAGGAATAGGATAGAATATCAGGAATAGAAATATTCCTGTATATACAAAGGGCTGGAGTGAAAAGTGAAGAGAGAGCGATAAAATTACTTGAAGGATTTTTTCAAATCACATGTATTCCCCCAGGATTTCTCACTTGACCTTTGAGAATCACTGCTACAGAGAGATCCTGGAGTGTTTTTGTATCTCTCAGGTGTGTTGGGGGCTGAAAGAATGACGATTACTGCCTTTCAGTTCAGTTCAGTTCAGTCGCTCAGTTGTGTCCTACTCTTTGCGACCCCATGAACAGCAACACGCCAGGCCTCCCTGTCCATCACCACTCCCAGAGTCCACCCAAACCCATGTCCATCGAGTCGGTGATGCCATCCAACCATCTCATCCTCTGTCGTCCCCTTCTCCTCCTGCCCTAATCTTTCCCAGCATCAGGGCCTTTTCCAATGAGTCAGCTCTTTGCATCAGGTGGCAGAGTTTCAGCTTCAACATCAGTCCTACCAGTGAACACCCAGGTCTGCCTTTAGTGATACCTTATATAACTTTTCTAACAAAGGCTCTTTTGTCCTCTTTGTAGCAACAGATATCAGTCTTTACTTATCAGTCCCCATTCTCCCTCTCACCCCCATTTTGTCTCATCAAGAACTGTGCTCCAAACTTCCTGGTATATCCACTGCAGGGAACACAAGTTTCAATCCTTGGTCAGAGAACTAAGATCCCACATGCTGTGTAGCGCAACCAAAAACAAAAACAAAAAAACTTTGCTCTTCTCTTGAGCTTGTTTCTGTCGCAGTATTGGTACATAAAAGGTACTCAATATGAGGAAGGAAATGGCAACCCACTCTAGTTTTCTTGCCTGGAAAATGCTATGGACAGAGGAGCCTGGTGGGTTATAGCCCATGAGGTTGCAAGAGTTAGACAAGGCTTAGGAACCAAATTACCATATAACTTTCATATTAAAAGGCAATATAAATAGACAAAATAACTTTTAAAATAGTTACTGGTAGCTTGTCAGTGCTGAAAAGTAATATTTTGTCTTATTCTAGAGTTTCATGACGTTTTAAATAACACCCACCCCCACAGGCAAATAAAAAGATCTTTTGGAATGCCACATTGTGTGGCTCTAGAAACTAATAATTTTGTGTATTATCCAAGGAAGAATATAGGTTAAAACTGTATGGTTCATTTCTGGTTCTATTTTGCAGTCCAGTTTTTGTTTTACTTTGATTTCCACTTAAAGTTGGCTTTTAAAAATACCTTATTTGTATATCTTTATAAATCAGTCATTTGGGGTACAAGACTGATTGATAAAACATATGTGCAAAATAGAGGATGTTATTTTAACAGCAACAGCAAAAAAGGTCAGCTAAACTTCTTTGTTGTGTGAATAGTTTGTACAAGGCATTGTTTTTCCTGCTTGCACACTTCTAAAATACATGATATTCTAGCCTTATGGTTTAGTTGCTTGACAGACCAGTAATATACTAAAAATTAACATTACAAGGAAACCTGAATTAAATGTGTAATTAGCAGCATGAACGAGCTGTAAGGTTTGGGAAATCTTAGTGATCCAGATAACCACAATGGTGTGGTCAGTCACCCAGAGGCATACATCCTAGAGTGTGAAGTCAGGTGGGCGTTATGAAGCATTACTATGAACAAAAAGCTAGTGGAGGTGATGGAATTCTAGATGAACTATTTAAAATGCTAAAAGATGATGCTATCAAAGTGCTGTGTTCAATATGTCAGCACATTTGGATAACTCAGCAGTGCCCACAGGACTGGAAAAGGTCAGTTTTCATTTTCAATCTCAAAGGAGGGCAATGCCAAAGAATGCTCAGACTACCACACAATTGTGCTTGTTTCACATGCTAGCAAGGTTATGCTCAAAATCCTTCAAGCCAGGCTTCAGCAGTATGTGAACCAAGAACTTCCAGATGTATGAGCTAGGTTTCTAAGAAGCAGCAGAACCAGAGATCAAATTACCAACATTTGTTAGATTATGGAAATAACAAGGGAGTTCCAGAAAAACATATGCTTCTTTGACTATGTTAAAGTCTTTGTGTGGATCACAGCAAACTGGAAAATTGTTAAAGAGATGGGAAATCCAGACAACCTTATTTGTCTCCTGAGAAACCTGTGTGTGCAGGTCAAGAAGCAGCAGTTAGAACTGCACGTGGAACACTGACTGGTTCAGACTTGAGAAAGGACTATGACAAGGCTGTATGTTGTCACCTGCTTATTTAACTTATATGCAGAGTACATCATATGAAATGCTGGGCTGGATGAATCACAAGCTGAAATCAAGATTGCCAGGAGAAATTTCAACAACCTCAGATATGCAGATGACACCATCCTAATGGCAGAACTTTGGCCACCTCATGCGAAGAGCTGACTCATTGGAAAAGACTCTGATGCTGGGAGGGACTGGGGGCAGGAGGAAAAGGGGACGACAGAGGATGAGATGGCTGGATGGCGTCACCAACTCGATGGACAGGAGTTTGAGTGAACTCCAGGAGATGGTGATGGACAGGGAGGCCTGGTGTGCTGCGATTCATGGGGTCGCAAAGAGTCGGACACGACTGAGTGACTGAACTGAATAGCAGAAAGCGAAGGGGAACTAAAGAGCCTCTTGATGAGGGTGAAAGAGGAGAGTGAAAAAGCTGATTTAAAACTCAACATTCGAAAAACTAAGTTCTTGGCATTCAGTCCCATCACTTCACGGCAAATAGAAGGGAAAAAAGTGGAAACAATGACAGATTTTATTTTCTTGGGTTCGAAATCACTGCAGGTGGTGATTGCAGCCATGAAATTAAAAACCAGTCACTGCTTAGAAGGAAAACTATGACAGACTTAGACCAAAAAAAAAAAAAAAAACAACCAAGGCAGAGACATCACTTTGCCAACAAAAGTCCGTATAGTCAAAGCTCTAGTTTTTCCAGTAGTCATGAGTGCTGAAGAATTGATGCTTTCAAACTGGTGTTGCTGGAGAAGACTCTTGAGAGTCCCCTGGACTGTATGAAGATCAAACCAGTCAGTTCTAAAGGAAATCAACTCTGAATAGTCATTGGAAGGATTGATGCTGAAGCTCCAATACTTTGGCCACCTGCTGTGAATAGCCGACTCATTGGAAAAATCCTGATGCTGGGAAAGACTGAAGGCCAAAGGAGAAGGAGGTGGCAGAGGATGCGATGGTTAGAGAGCCTCACTGACTCAAGGTACAAGAATTTGAGCAAACTGACAGATAGTGAAGGACAGGGAAACGTGGCGTGCTGCAGTCCATGAGGCTGCAAAGGGTGGGACACAACTTAGCAACTGACCACCACCGCCGCCACCACCACCACCAAGGTAGGACCTAGAAAAGCAGGGTTTTCTAGAGAGTGGGATGACTTAGAAAACTGAAGATGAAGGAACTGATCTAGGTGAGACAGTGGCATAAGAGAAAATGAAAAGTAGAAATGGCTGGTTTTGTTTGAAAGAAAACCTGCTTGATTGTACAGAGAGTTGGATGAGGGACTAGCAGAAGGCCTTCATCTTTTTCTTTCTTTTAAAAATTTGTATTTTAAATTAAGTTTAGCCACAGACAGGTTGCAAAATTTATTTTGTATGTTTCTTCCCAAGCACCCTCCCTCCCCTCCCATCACCATGTTACATAACTTTAGTGAAGTGATCAAGACCATGGAAAGAATATTTGCTCAGTGTGATTAAGCTACAGACCTTGTGGAGGTCACCACATTCTCTAAGGACTCTTTTTCTGTCTAATGATCTTATGCAATGACTAAATCACATGTATTTAGTCAACATCTTGGTTCTCTTCTAAATGTAAGAATGAATCAGTCTTGTCTTTAATAGTCTTGATATTTGTGGAAAGTGGTCACATATTTTGTTGAATGTCTCTGAATTTGTCTCATATTTTACATGATTCAAATGAAGCTATTATTTTTTGTCAAGGATGCCATAGAAATTATATAGCATTCTTCTCAGTGCCTCATATGAAGGAGTTAGACTGTATCTTTTAAGAACTGCCAGTTAATTGAAGACATTTGATGAGGGGAATATTACATAAAGGAGAGTTCGAGAAAGCGCAAGTCTGTAGGAAGAAATTAAATGACAAATAACAGAAGAGACACTATTATAATTCTCAATAGCTGAAATTATAAGAAATTCCTGGATTCAAATAGAAATGATGAGTATGAGAAACTTATAAAAGAAGTGATTAGGTCTAGTTACTGATTATATACAAGAGGTAAAATTTTTAAATGTTAGTAAGATTCTGAGCATTTAAAAATAAAATCAAAAGAGGAGTCTGTCTCATCCTTGATTGAGGAATGCCAGAATAAAATTAATTTTTCCAGATTTTAGATTTGATAATTCTAAGTGTGCTGAGATATGCACATAATATAGATGGACGGCCATCAGGCAAAGTGTGAGTGAACACTTCATAGACATTGACAGTTCTCTGGCCTTAGATTTGGAAATCCTTCATATAGAGCTAAGATTTGAAGTCATGACAGTAAAAAAAAAAAAAAAATTCCAGGGCAAGAAGTGTAGATCAGGAAAATTGGAGTGTGAAAAGAGAACTTGCAGTGATGAGTTCATTTGTGGATGAGAAATAGGAGTAGAGGTTGGCAGAACACAGAGAATAAAGGAGCAGGTTAGAGAACCAAGCTAGTGTAGAGCCATAGATGCCAGAGCAGATCATACACTGTGTGATCAACAGTGTAAACTGCTTTAGAGATCAAGATAATGACAGAATGGCAATGAGCTTTAGAAACAGTGAGAAGAATCTAGAATTATCAGTTGATGATATTAGGTTTGACTATAAACATTTGAGATTACCTTACAGTCTTATTCTATAATTTTCTCACTTGATAAAGCCCTTTCTATTGTATTGTTATCACCAACAACTCAAAGGTTAGTCAAGAAATATAACATTTGTGTCTAAGGATTATATAATTTTTTTAGATGTCTTAAAGACTTAGAAAAATATTATTTAACCTATGTGGGATAATACAACTTTTATTTCATAATTGAGACAGAATTCACACTACTCTGTTCCATGACTTGAAAAATCATTTCCCTGTAAAAGGTCAGTAATGTGTAAATTTTATTAAAATTTTAAGACCAAGAAAAATTGTGTTAGAAAGAGGAGATTGGTGGTTTTTAAAAGTTTTCTCACCATCTATGTACTTTTCATTTCAAAACAAGGCTAAATACATGTAGTATCAAGATATTGGTATTATGTAGTATTGAGGCCAGTTGCATTTAATTTATATCTATAATAAAAATTTATGTGTGATAATGTCATTATTCTTAGTTTCTCTGTAGTAGTTGGTGTTACTGACCATTCTCTCTTTGAAATTCTCATCTATAGTTTCCACATCACCCTATCCTGCTCCCCAGCTCCCAGCAACCTCTCTCTTCTACTGTCATCGTCTTCATATCGAATCCTAAATATGAGCATTCCCCAAGTTTCACCTCTACGTCCTTTTATGTATGTGTCTCATGTATTTTCTTCCTGGGAGCTTAACCAGTGGCCTTCAAACTGTGCTCCAGAGTCCTAAGATTTCTCAGAATTGTCTCAGGAGCTGCTGTGCACGGATGGTTTTGCCCATCTTTAAATAGCCCTCTCTATGTTTTTTGTCTTGGGGTTTTGTGTAAAACTTCATTTGAAAAAGGAAATCATTTCTGCTGCTTAAAAATACATACATAAACAGAGTGAGAGGGAAGGATAAAAACCAGTGACTTAAATTTCTCTTGAATGAATGACACCCAAGTGAACGCCCCTGATGTTTCAGTGCAGGGCCAGTCCCAGGCTCTCTTTTGTCCCCTGGACGTCTCGGCCCAGCTCGACAGCTGCACGGTCACTTCAGATTCCCACATCTGACATAAGATGCACTGTCTTTCTCCTGCAAAGCTAGTTCTCTCTCACAGGAATTTATATTTCTATTCATTGCTTTACTACTCTAAAGTACGCAAGTTCAAAAGAAGAGAATCAGTGTTGTCTTTTCTCTTCATTGCTCAAAGTCATCAGTCTCTAAGACTTGTTGATTTTGCCTTAGATCGTGGTTCACATATTTATCCCTTTCTCGCAAATAACACAGCTTCCATAAGGACTGAGGTATCCAGTTTTGGACTGCTCTCTGAATCTCCAAAGAGATCTCTCCAGCTCTGGCCACTTAGCTCTATAGTATACTTTGAAATGCTGAGCCAGATTTCAGTGGGGTTTTTTTTTTTTTAATAATGTATTCGTTATCATCACCACTCTCATTGTAAACTCCTGAAGCGTTTCTTCCTTTTCTGTTTCAGCTGTGTGTCATGGGGATCACACTAAGGCCCCAACCCAACAATATTTTATTTACTGTCTTGTATGTGCTTGGCATTGTGCTAAACACTTTATAGGTATTACTTAATTTTCCATATAATTCTCCAAGTGAAATATTCTTATTCTCTCTATTTTATCAATGGGGAAACAGAGATTACCCAACCTATTCAAACACAGCAAATAAATGGAAAAATCAGGATTAGCAGTCTTAACCAATTAGCTCCACAGGCCAAGAGTATAAGCTGCCTGTTCCCCATTCCCCTTCTTTTAAATGAGGGGAAATGTATGTGGGCTGCTGGGCCAGGCCCACTGAAGGCAGCAGTGAAGGGAAAGGGCGCTGGCTTTGCTAGTTTTAAAAGTGCCTTAAAGTTTACGTTAAGCCAGTTGTGAATCCATGCATCTTAAAAGAGCAATGCTCCCACCTCCTCCTCTGTGACTACCTTAGGCCTGCCCACCAAAAGGTTGCCCTTTTGTGATATTTTTTGCCTCAAGATTGTCCTTGATGTTGATCATGAATTGATTTCACCCAATCAAAAATGTTTTAGATACTGCTCTGAAGTGGCCCTAGTCTCTCCTGCTCACTTCTGGTGACTTCTAGTTTCTGAAGTCTGGGGCCAGCCTTGTCCCCTGCCAAGCCTTGCTGCTCTAATTGTGTGTGAGCAAACGCTTAATGATGAATGATGATGTTGACATTAGAGCTACTTTATAAATTCACTCATTATAAACTCATGCTTTTTCTGTGCTCAGTCTCATCCCTAGGCCATGGCATTGTCCCTAACAGATAAGGAAGAATAGCTTACTGGTTGAGAGTATGAGCTCCTGAATTAAGCTGCTTCTGTGCAAAATTTGAGTCTGCTGTTTACTCTGTGACCTTGGACAAGATACTTAAGTTCTTTGTGCATTATTTTTCTTTATCAGTAAATAGATATAGTAAAGTACTCACATCATACAGTTTAAAGATTAAATGAAACAAGATACTAAAATCACGTAGAAAAATATCTGGCAAATAGTAACTACTAAATAAATGTTATTGATGTGTGTGTGTGTGCTCTGTTGTGTCTGACTCTTTGCAACCGCACAGACTGTAGCCGGCCAGGCTCCTCCGTCATCCATCGGATTCTCCAGGCAGAAATACTGGAGTGGGTTGCCATTTCCTAATCCAGGATTATTGTTGCTAGTAGCCCTGAATGAATATTGGTTGACTGCATATTAAGAGTCTAATCTGTACCAGTAAGCACTTTGCTGCGTTTTTTTGCATACATACTATTTGCTCCTCAATATCAAAATCACTGCAGATGGTGATTGCAGCCATGAAATTAAAAGACACTTACTCCTTGGAAGGAAAGTTATGACCAACCGAGACAGCATATTAAAAAGCAGAGACATTACTTTGCCAACAAAGGTCTGTCTGGTCAAGGCTATGGTTTTTCCAGTGGTCATGTATGGATGTGAGAGTTGGACTATAAAGAAGACTGAGTACCAAAGAATTGATGCTTTTGAGCTGTGGTTTTGAAGAGGACTCTTGAGAGTCCCTTGGACTGCAAGAAGATCCAGCCAGTCCATCCTAAGGGAGATCAGTCCTGGGTGTTCATTGGAAGGACTGATGTTGAAGCTGAAGCTCCAATACTTTGGCCACCTGATGTGAAGAGCTGACTCATTTGAAAAGACCCTGATGCTGGGAAATATTGAGGGCAGGAGGAGAAGGGAATGACAGAGGATGAGATGGTTGGATGGTATCACTGACTAAATGGACATGGGTCTGGGTAGACTCTGGGAGGCCTGGTGTGCTGTGGTTCACGGGGTCGCAAAGAGTCGGACACAACTGAGCTGAACTGAACTGAATAACACTGTGAGGTTGATATTATTATTATTATCCCTATCTTACAGGAAGAAAATGGAAACTGAGGTTGAATGACTTGCCCCGGGTCACATAGCTTGTAAACCATGAGCAGTCAGTATCAGCACATGGTCCGTGTAACTTCAAAGCCCATGGTGCTTTTCCCATACCACTCAGCTTTCACAGAGGCCTTTGCAGTCCTTTCTGCCTAAGCCAGTCATAGTGCATTCCTTGAATTTATTGAGCTAACTGCATTAGACTGTTACTCAATCATCCAAGTACATGCTCTTCTTTCTGTATTAGGAATACTTTCTTCAAGGGCAGAAACACTGATACCTCATATGCTGTTTACATCATTGATGATTATGATTGAATACATAAATGGCTGAATTGCTACCATTGTTTCTTAAAAGATGGTGGCAAAGGACTACTAATGGCATCCTCATCAAATAAAAAAGGAAGTTAATACTGCATAATTTTATTTCCTGGTTTATGATTTATTAATTGCCTACAGTTCTGCAGAGCATATAAAAATTGAAATACCTGTTTTCTTAGGAATTAAAAATAGCATGACTTCCCTTAAAAAGAGATTTTCTTCCTCCTTTTAGCCGAGAAGTTAAAAATACTGCTGTGGGGGTGTTGAAGTCGCCTTTATATGTCTCTGCTTCCTTCTCTTTCCTCACACATACTGAGGCATTTATTCATTCACCCAATTTTAAAGTTCTAAGAGTGAAGAAAATAGATAAGGTCCTTGCTCTCGTGGATCTTGTTTTAGTGGGAGGAGACAGGCATAAACAAATAAAGAAATCAGATCATTACAGACAGCGACCACGTCTGGCATTTCAGAGTTTTCTGTGATGAGGCTGGGAAGTGAGCACCTGGGCTGGGTGGACAGGAAAAGCGAGGGGCTTCACAACAAAGGGCTTAGGCGCACGTCTTCCAAGAAGAGCACACGCGGTCCCTGGGCTATTGCTTGGATGCAGCATATGGCTTTTACTTTGCTGTTCATCCACCTAGGTTCAAAGAGACTGTCAACAATAATGCTCTTCCCATGGCAAAAGTAAGAGCGTCAGGCGATTTTCACAGGTGCTGTGTTTCTTTCTTCTACTTCCCAGGGTGAGATAGGGCCTAGAATCAAAGCAGCGCTTGGTTTTCTCTGTACCTGTAAAAGATTAGCCTTGAGTCAACAGGGATGATGCAAGCAGGGGGGGAAAAATGCAAGAAAATAGAGATGGAGCCAAAAGGACAATTTCTGTTTCCCATCATGGGGCAAGATGAGAAAGTTCTGCAGGATTTAGGAGGCACAGCTGCCCTGGCCCTGCAGAGCGGCCTCAGCTCATTGCCCGGCCAGGTGCTCAGCCCCACTGTGGAAGCACGGGGTTGATTTCCAGTGTGAAACAAGCCAGAAGTAAGAGCTGACATTTCCAGGTGGCACTTGTGGTCCTTTTGCCTATAATTAGCACCTCTTAACCCTCAAACTTGCCCTTGCCTTTTTCAGGCTGTGGAAGCACAAATCCGAAGTTTTGGGCAGACACCGTCTCAGCTGCTCATAGAGCCCCACCCTCCCAGAGGTTCGGCCATGCAAGCGGTAAGTGCAGCCTGCTCTCTCCTCATTTCTCGCGACTCTTTGAGACCCTGCTTGACATTCTTAACAGTCTTCCATTGTACTTTAGCGTCTCCACCACACCTGGGCCTGTTCTTCTAATGTACTATTTGTGAACCTGATAACAGCCAGCAAATACTCTCTGTTCTGGACTCTTACGGAAGGCAGACAGTGCTCCAGTGCTCCAGTATTTCACCAGGGCGTCGTGTCTGTGTTGCAGAATTAAAAGTTTCTTTACTCTTTATATCCTCATTCTAGGGTAGAGGGTGGGTACGTTTTCTGGTTTGATCCTATGAGTGCCTAGATTAGTTTTCCTGTTGTGTTTATTCTTTACATCCCAATGTTTTCACTTTGGGAATTTTGAAAGTAGTCCTAATATGTAGGCTATGTTACTGAGAGTCAGTAACCTTGGAGGAAAAAAATGATGGTGTGATATACCAAATACCCAAAGCTTAGTGCCTAGAACAGTGACTTTTCGTTCCTGTGATTCTGAGGGGTAGATAGGCATTTCTTCTTGTTCACCTTGTCTCCCTCGTGCACTGCTATGACGGGTGCTAAGAGGCGAGACTGCTCTTTCCATGTGGTCTTTCATCAAGAAGGTTGGCCCAGGCCACTCCCACGCACAGTGTTCCGGGAGCACACTTTTGCATGACTTCTTGAAGCTTGCTTTTGAACTTGCACAGCATCATTTATGCTGCTTTCTGTTGGCCAAAGCAAGTCAGAGGCCCACCTAGAATCAGAAGCAGGGAAATAGACTAGAGCTGCAAAATCTGTGGCTATTCCTCCTTCATGTTTCCTGAAATTTCAGGGGGAAATTCTTTCATGACAAAACAAATTCAGCATAGGAACACACACTTAATGGCATGATAAAAATATATTAAGTGTAGGCTATAGGTGTTTTATTTTTTCTTGAATTGTCTGTCAATAAAACAGGTTGCTCATTTCTGTTTTAAAGCAAAAATGGGGACATAGAGTCTGTTTCCATAAATGCAATGAGTATTTAGAATTGGTTCTAATTCCATGTTGGGGCTTAGAATGGTAGGATTTCGCTGGATGCTGGGAAGGAGAGGGGCAGTCAGCAGGGCCCTGGATACAGATGTGGTTTTCTCTGCCTCTGACTGTCTCTTCCCATCTTTCCTTCTTCTTTGTGTCTTTTCCCCTTTTCCTATCTTTGTCATCATCTTTCTTCTTCCAAGTCTTTTTCCCCTTCTTTCTCTAATGATACGAATTGACCATTACTATAAACTACAAACATTTATTTGCGTCACCTTTTCCCCTCAGTGTTTTTAAGCAGGGGAAATCATATTTAAAAGAGCATAAAGGGTAGCTTCTAGTGAAAAGACTACACAGAAAGCAGACATTTGGCAAGAACAATGGAAGATAATGCCATAAAAATAGTGAGAATGATTTATGTTTGGGGGTTGGAATTAGTTTTAGTAATAGCTTGTCGATGAGACGCAGGCTGCTGCAGTGCTGGCTAATGGAGGCACCTCCACTGCTCCATTGACTTTCTACCTGGGTCACTGCTCGGCCTTGGTCACTGGGGCCAAGAGGGAGTTCCTACTGCCAAGCCCTCTCCGTGGCCAAAGGATGACTGGCTCACTGAGGCAGATCAGCCTTCCTGTCCCGGGGTGGGAGGGCCGGGGCGGTACACGCTCATTTGAGGACGGGAGGCCATCTTTCCCATTATCTTTATCCTCTGAATCGAAAACCTGAACTCTTTGTCAGACCTGTGCAAATTGTGCTTTTTCCTCTTACACATATGTGGGTGGGAAACAAAAGTGTGTTAGAAAGAAACCAGAGTTGTCAACAAGTGCACACGTAATCTGGGGACAACTGAACGAAACCTAGCTCTGGTGGTTTCCCACTTCTGTGTCAGACAGGGCTGGCAGGGGCCCACAGGGTTGATGAGGGTTTCTTTCTCTTCCCCCCGTGACTGGTTGTCCTGCTCATCAGCAGCTGTCACCATCCCTCTGGGCGAGCCCAGTATGCCCGGCTGGCTTTTTCTTGCATCTAGTGCCCCTCATTCCATACTCACTGGCTACGGATGCGATGGCATTCCCTAGAGACTTTCTTGCTCCTTGCCTCCGTTAGGCGCTCTCATCAGGCTGAAATGCACAGGAACTACGGGAGAGCCAGCATGTCCTCAGGATGCAGGAATGGCTCTGGGTATGGTGTCTGCAGCTTTCTGTGGAAGAGGGCTCTTCTTTGCCCTGTGGCTGAGAGTTGGCCCACTAGAGGCACTGTATACACAAGACATTCTTCCTATATGTTAGAGATTTTTCCGTGTTTTTTAAGGGCATAAACATTGGAATTATTCAATTTGAGCCTGATTGTATTTACAATATGAGCTGTTAACCTCAGAAATATGTATCAGCTTCCTTTCACTGAGACTTCATGATGTATGTTGTCATCTGACTTCCTCATAGTTTGTAAATTGACTTCGGTAAATATTATTTTTAAAAACCCACACAATTGGAAAACACAGTTTGGTTTTCTGAAATGACATTCATTTCCTTTTCTCCAGACTTCATCAAAGCTAGCTTATAGGAAATTTCGTTTGTGGTTGGTTCATTGTTTCTCATTTTTACACAGTTTCACAGAAATCCTTAAAACCATGTAAGGGGTTCTTAGCATAACAAAGATTACTTATTGATATCAGAGGTTTTAAAACTCAAAGACCCGAATGTGTATTGCTTTTCCTACTATTCAGAGGAGTCCCCCCATCAGTGATGACTGCAGCACACACACGCACACAAATGCAGCAGAAATGGAGGCTGCCTCGTGCTGTGCTGAGTGCAGGAGCCATAATATACACCAGGTGTAGTAATTAGCAGGCCCGCGAAGGCTGCCTGTTTGTCTGTTTTTGCTGCTGTTGCTGTATCCCCCTGTGCTTTCACACCATCAGATAGTTGGATTTAATTGAGGCCACATCAGATGAGGCATTACTGACACCTTTAATTGAATGAGCATCCAGGGAGGATTAACTCATAATATTGATTGGCTTTTAGCCACTTGCTCAGAAGGGTGTCTGGGTAGCTTATTAGTTGCTTTTATTTACACCTTTATGCAAAGAGTGCAAATAGGAATTCTTAGTGCAATATGTTTTTCTAAGTACTCTTAATAACTTTTTAAAAGGACTGATAATAAAAATGCAAATGTGTTTAATTTTTTATTAGCAGTTCTGAATGAATACATGTTAAATATATGTGCCTACACATTTACATATACCTGGTGTTTTGAAATATGGCAATAAGAAAGCAACCAGAAGCACTTCATCAAGGTGTTTCAATTCTGAATGATACTCATCAGCTATTAGAAAATAGACATGGCTGAGGAGAATTGCTGAAAATGCACAGTGCAATTACTGTATGATAGCATAGTACCACAAAGTATAAATAAAGCCAATAAATCAGTGTGGTGTTGTATATGTCTCAGATCATGACATATGGTTTGTAGGAATGTTCTAAATCCTTAGTAGTCTTCCAGATTTATTATGTTGCTAGCTATTAGAACAGTGTTTTGTGTATCATTTCAGTTACATTTTGCTTTTCAAAGGAGAAATCAAAAGGCTTGAGCTTTCATTTCTTTACTGACCCAGAGGAGAGGCATCTAGGTATTTCTGTTCACCCTTAGCTACAGCACAAAGCAGTGGCATCCGCATTATAATAGGGCATGTTTATGACTTGGTACACTATATAAATATATTGTTTCTACAAGTACACTTAATTATGCATTGCCTTGAAACACCTTTATAATTAAGTTTGTGCATCACGTTCATAAATTATTTCTCTACTGTAATAATACATGCATGCTGTACAACTGTTGTTTATAAATATATTTGTTAATTAATTATATCTCTTTATTTAGTTGTCAAAATCCTCATACTGACTCAACACAACTTTTGATAATCTTTGGCAATTACCTTGGCTGGCTTTTGTGCCTATGGCCTGTTCTCATTTTCATATTATTATCTCATGCATAATAACCGTTGGAATGGTTTAACACAATCCTCAATACTTTGCCTATTTAGAATCTAAATCAAGTCACTCTTTTTAGTTCTTCTTGGGAATGGGTTGGGGAAGAGAGTTAATAAAAATTTATGGGTTTTTAAAGTGACCATTCATGTATTTTACTTTAGTCACCTAGAAATTCAACTAATGACATGTGAAAACCAGACAAATCCTAATTGCTGTTTCTCTAAGCCTTTCTGCTCACTGTGCTCTCACTTGCAACTTGGGTTAACGTGGTCTTCCTCTTCTTTTCCTACACCCTCTTTCTTTCCTGTCTTTCCTTGTCTTTTCCTTCTCGTATATTTGGATCTTGTCTTGCCCACTCAACAGTATCTCCTCCTGCAGAGTCCATTGATGTTCACAGACCAAGCCCAGCAGGATGTTATCATGGTTCTAAAGTTCCCCTCCAACTCCCCTGTCACTCATGTGGCGGCCAACACCCAGCCTGGGCTGGCGACTCCTGCTGTGATCACAGTCACTGCTAACCGGCTGTTCGCCATCAACAAGTGGCACAACCTTCCAGGTAAGTGAAGACATACCCTTCTAAGGCATAGTAACTGCTGGACGCTGTATAAAGATATTGTAAGTGTTAGTCAATCAGTTGTGTCTGACTCTTTATGGCCCCATGGACTGTAGCTTACCAGACGACTCCTGTCCATGAAATTCTCCACACAAGAATACCGAGGTTGGTAGCCATTCCCTTCTCCAGGGCATCTTCCTGACCCAGGGATCAAACCCAGGTCTCCCACATTGCAGGCAGATTCTTTACCATCTGAGCCACCAGGGATCCAAAATACATTGTTATATCCTCCTAAATATATTATATCTCAACATTTAAGCTTTTAGTGTTCAAACATATTAGACTGAATCAAAATGTTGAATACTTGGAAAGGTTTAAAGAAGTCCCTCTGAAGCATGTAATATTAATAACAAAAGTTAAAATACGAGCTGTTCTTTGGCATCTAGTGATTTGTCTTTACTCCTTGGAGATAAATATTATCATATAATAATATTCCGTGTCATGTCCATAAATAGCCTGTACTGATTTATCAGATGTTCCTTTTTTTCCCACGTATTCATTTGCTCCATGTACACTTCTCATTGTCTACCGTGTGCCTTTTTATGCAGGGTATGGAACTATTTGTTGTGGGTGATAGAAAAAGAACACGTAAATTACACAGCCAAAATACTACAAACCCTTAAGTATATCCTGTCCTTTCATTAAGTGCTGAAGAATTAGGGGTGACTAAGGGCAAGATACTGAAATAACCATTAGATTCATACACCATCACAACTTGAAGAGACATGAGAGTTGGTCTTGTCCAGGCCCACATGCTACCCCTGAAGATCGCGGAGCCCCGGGGAGCCTGGCTTGCTCAGGATCACACATGGGGCCCTCAGTGGCAGCGCCAGGTTTGAACCCGAGTTTTCTGACTCAGATTTTATGATCATTCCTCTGTGATTTATTGCCTCTCATTAGAACAGGAATGTTGGGATCTGGATTGAGTACTGTTCTTTGTGGCCACTGGTTAGAAATTCTCTTTAAAGAAGGAAAATCTTTCAAAGTCCTGAAGATTATAGGGTTTTTATCCCCAAGCCATTGTTTTAGGTAGGAAATTTGAAAGGATACCTTTAATAGTCTGTTAACTTGTTATTAAATCTGTAAAGTGTACATAAAGCACCACCCATTATAATACCTGAAATGGTTGCACAGATATGAATTCTTGAACAAGGATCTCGTGCCACATTAAATGCTAGAATGTTTAGAGTGGAACAGAACTGAATTGATGTTCAAATAAAAACTAGATGTACTAACTAACTGTGGTCGATAAGGTAATTTGGTACCCTTCATGAAAAATCCATGGTTCATGTCAGAATTTCTTAAATATAGCCATTTTCCTGGCCATTAGAAATGAATGATAATATTTGATTAGAGAATAGATTTCATAAATGGTAGAGAAAGTTGAAATTGAGATACATATAATGTCTCTATTACTAAGTCCTTTTATTCCCTTTCTTCAAGTGAACATATCTTGCAGAGGTAAATGTGTATGCAGATGACATATTTTGGGACTAAAGATTATAATTTGATTAATGAATTTGATTTTTTTGGCGGTTGTTTCTCTAAATACCACGCATTAGAAGAAAAAGATGCTGGTAGTGCGTTCCGTCAGGCACACAGAGGGTCATCTTCCTGCGCTGTGTGCGGTCACCTTAGAGCCTGGCCTAAGCTCCAGTGTGTGTGGCCCCAGGCCCCAGCCAACGATGCTCATCCTGGGCGGCTGCTGTGGCGGCTCTGGGGACTCGTTCAGTTTAGACAGAGCGACAGTACGTGTGAGGAGAGACAGACCTTTTCAGCTGCTGGGAAGCCCCCAAGCACTCTGCATTCCTGGCTTTCGTCTAGCCTAGCAGTGAGCAGGAGCTGAGCCTGCCCCACCAGAGAGCTGCTAGGCTGGTCCTCAGGTGCCAGGCTCCCTCCCTCCCTGTGATGACTGAGCTCCTGACCCTCCCGTTTGAAGCGAGCCCGTGGCCCTGCCTGGAAGGCTGGCTGCCCTTACTGCCTGCTGGTCAGCTCTTCTTCTCCCTGCTCGCCACTGCCCTCTAGACCTGGAAAGTGATTCAGGGGCAGCCTCCTCCTGCTGGAGTACCCCATATGGGACATCCGACTGCTCTGAGCCCAGGCTCACTTTTCTGTAAGAGGAGAGAAGACGGCGTATGTTTTGCCAGCTCCTTGCCTTGAATCCTCCCCATTGAGCCTTCTTTGGGTCTGTGCCTTGTGTCACTGGTGGTTTTTGCCCCCGTCCTCTGGCTTTACAGTATGATGCAGCCACTCCTCACCAGATAATGCAAAGAATAATAGCATATGGAAAAACTCAGGCGATTCTCTTTCTATAACATGCTCCCCAATTCTCAGTACACCTACACCTAAAAATGTTAAGTATCCATTTTATTAAATCTGTGCCTCATCTCAGGTATGTAATAAACATACCTGATCTTTTATCCTACATTTTGCTACCTTTACCTGTCAGTGTGCCTTGATTGAAACAAATGTCAAAACTTCCTAACAGTTTCTCTTCAGTGAATATCAAATTCATGTTACACTTTTTTTTTTGTTTAGATTCTGATTATTTTGTGATAGTCTCTGATTCCCATAATTAATTCATAAGACAGCTAGCTCTTGTCAGTGTAGTGTCTTGAGTCCTGATTTAGAGAAAAAAATCATCTTTATCCTTCCGTCTCATTCAAGAGACCTTGAGGCACATCCAGAAAAAAAAATAAAATAATGCCGCCTGGCCTTCACAGAGCATTTTCTGGCTTCTAAAGACTGTTTTAATCGCTTCACATCTATTAGCTCACTGAACCCCCTCGACAACCTTAAGATGTAGGTTCCATACTTAGGTTGAACCATACAAAATTGCCATTTTAATAGGTCAAGCCATCAGGTGTTGGTGATTCCATGTGGTTCAGCCTAACCCATTTAACAGAGCAGGAGCCTGAAACACTGAGCAGCCATGACTGGCCAAAGGCCACACAGGCAGTCAGCGGCAGAAGTGAAACTTGAGGCATCACCAGAAATAGCTTACCTGCTAAATCTCTTTCACCGACAGTTTGGTTTTAATGTTTCTGCGATCCCAGATTCCTAAAGACATAGAAACAGCATCTCAAGGTATTAGCGTTGATAGGCACTGGTGTTGCTGGAGTAAATGCCGTGATGGTAAATCAGAGGCTGAGCTTTTCCCTGATGAGTCCCTGTATGTGTGCTGTGATTTCTTTACTGGCAGAGCTATAATCAGCAAAAACAATACCTTTAGCAAAAGAGGGAGTCCTAAGGCTTTCATTTTTCATCTAATATCATATTTATACTCAACTATAATTTTTAGTGCTAATATTATACCCAGGTATTTTATCAGTATTACTGATATTCAGGTATTTTATCATATTAGTGATCTTCCAAAAGATCATTGAAAAGTCCTTGAAACACATTGGAATGTATGCCATTTTTATTTTCACTCCCTCAAAGACAGTCGGATGTCTTAAACTCTGATGATATTAATATCATCTTAATCTTAGAATCTGATAATATTAAGCAGAGCTCTAATACCAACCAAGCAGTAGTTAAAATGCTTATGAGTCTATAAAAGGCAGATATTGACCAAGTGAATGGCTGAGTCATTGGAGGAAAATCTTTTGGAAAAGGATCAAGAATTTAACTCTCAGAATTACAAAGCTGAAAAGATTATCTGTTCTAAACCCTTCATTCTGGGGCTTATGATTTGCCCAAGGTTGCACAAGTGGCCAGTGGTCAGTCATGCTTCCTACAATACTTATCCGCCAAAAACCCTTCTACCTTTCACGGGGCTGCAGCCTATAAAATCTCTATTCCATCACAAAATAGGTACCTCTGAATCCTTAAAACCATTTTGAAAATTAAACAAACTGTCCTTAGTATGGATTGATTTTTGTTACTCATTTTCTTCTCATTATTTTAAAATGGAAACCATGGAAATATTAAATATTAATAAAAGTTTTTTTTCAACCGCAATCAAATCTTCAGGAAAACATTTCAGCCAAATGCATTTAACTAAAACATTTATCTGCAGATAGCTTTCTTTATTTTTATTCCAACTTTCAATTGATTGATTTAAGTGATGGATGAAGCATTGAATGTTCTTTGACTTGGAGCTTTCCCTTTCTCCATCATAAATTGACGTTTTTGTGGATCCTTTGTGCTGCAGCATTCAAAACTGCCTTTTTAAGAAGTAACAAAAAAACTAGTATTTGCTACAGTCAGCAGATGGTTGTCACATTTTGTTTTCAGCGCTCTTTACCACTTAATTTTGTTTTGTTGCGGCATCAGAGGTTGCCAGTCAAGCATCTGCTATAGCTTATGGCCTAGGACTGGAGCCACTGCTGATGGCACGTGTTCAGAACGGCGCTAATCTAAAATAAATGTTTAATAAGCTAGCCATAGAAGCACCTGGATTTTTTGTTTGTTTAAATTTCACAAAACTATCTTGAGAGATTTGGAGGTTGGAAACAATTCTACATGAGATTTGACTTAAGCATTTTTATATAGCTCGGTATATGAAAAATAATACTCTCTCTCTCTTTTTTTTTCATCTTTTGTGAATTCCAGCTCATCAAGGTGCTGTACAAGACCAGCCATACCAGCTGCCAGTGGAAATCGATCCTCTCATAGGTCTGTCACTTCCTTCTCTCTTTGCGATTCATTAAGCTCTGTATGGTGGCCCTGAAGTGTAGATTACAGTTGTTTTTCACTTGCTGGTTGCTGGGAATGGAATTTTCCTGATAAACCATTTGCATGCAAATTGGAATGCAATGAGCTGTGGCTATGCTGGTATTTCATCAACTCCCCCTCGTTGGTTTGCCTAATTTGAACAGGCCTAGGACGCGTGTCACCGAAAATTAATATGGATGCTGTAATAATGTGTGATTGAGAATGCGCATGAAGTACTGTCAGGATAATATTGGATCTTTTCATCACTCAGACTTGTTGATGAGCAGGAGCGAGGCACGTTATGATGAATTGGTGCACCAGTAATGTGATGGAGCTCCTTTGCTAGGGAAATTTTCATAATAACAGTGGGTTCTTAGCAGCTCTGTGTTGAGAAAAATAAAACTGTAGTGCCAGGGTTTCATCATTAAAGGAGATCAATCCTTTCTTCCTGGACCCTCCTTTCAGTCTGAGGGGATTAATGTGCAATTGCAGAGCAGTTTCAAAGTTGAAATATATCGCCCAGCCAATGGCAATGTTACGATATTTGTATTCATTTTCCTAGGGTCCTGCAGCCCAGTAAATTGCCATTGGAGGTTAAATTTGTTCAGGGAGAAAAAAAAGTAAAAGGAGACCAGAAAGAGCCATGGGATGGAATGAGCATCTGCGGCAGACGACTTAGAGTGTTTAATTGCTGCTGTGCTTTTTGAGTGGGTTAGTTGAAATCTCTCATTTAGCATTTTCTACCCTAAAGTGGGGATTTCAACTGTGACTTCACCAAGAATGGTACACCTTGGTGTTGAAGATAACTGTTCAATAGCTTTTAGAATTAAAAACCTAATTGCCCAGCTATAGGGGTATGTTGCTAGCATGGATGTTTGTGTTTGCCTTGTAATTTTGTCATATTTCCCCAGCACAAATGAATTTGTTAGTATTTTTAAGTTTTTAGATAAACCATAAAAATAACCGGATTTATTATTTTAAAATTAAAGGTGTCCCTTGTGCATAGGTCACTTTTTTTTTTTTTTTTTGGTCTCTAACACCATTGTTTCAGTGGAGAGTTAAATGGCCACCATTTCCAGATGAATTATCAAGATGAACTAAAATAACCTTAAGCTCTAAACTGTCTTTTATCCTTTTCCCAAATATAAGCAGAAATCTAGGAATTAAGTGTCTATATGAAAGATAACCAGTACCGTGTTTCCTGAATCTTGTTTTGCTTTGAGTAGATATGATTTGCCATATATATATATATATATATTTTTTTTTTTTTTTTAATTAAATGCCCAGTTGGGTCAAGTTCTAAGAGTCAGGAAAATAATAAAACCCATTTGTTGTGCCACTTAGAGCCTGGTTTCTGAAGTACAGAATCATTGTTTATCTTAAAACTTGATAATGAATATCGTATAGTATAAAGTCTAAATGAATTGAGAAATGGTAACCCTGTAGAGAAGGCATGGTGGAAAGGGTTGAGATAGTCAATATTTTAGGTTTTGTGGGCCGTAAGGTCTCAGACCCACCTACTTAACTCTGCTGGTATAACACAGAAGCAGCCACAGATGATATATAAACAAGTGAGCATTGCTGTGCTCCAATAAAGCTTCAGATGCAAACCCAGGCACAAGCCAGATTCAGCCTTCAGGCCATAGTCTTTCCTGCTGACCATTGGTCATCAGACTGTTCGTGTCTCCTGAAGTAGTTGTTTAAAACCATGTATCTTCTCACACATTTTTAAGTTGATGTCTAAAAAATTTTTAAGTGATATCATCACAAGTTTAAATAGTTGCAAAGGTTATAATTTTTGGCATAGTGTGTAAAATTTTAAATATATCCAGCAGACACTAAATATCAAAGTCACTTGATAGTCAACCTTTTGTTTTTAAAAATTCATTGGAAGAAATTTTTACCATTTGAACGTTTTTCTTATCTTGAATTTGTACTTTCATTCTGCTTTCCCTAGACAATTTTAACTGTAGAAAATCGATTACCCCATTAAACAGTTTTCAGCAATAAAAATATGTATGTAAATATAAATGTTGAGATTTCCTGTGACCTTAAGACCCAGCTTAAAAAAATTAATCCTCATTGAGTTATTAACATATTAATACATATTTATTAAAATTACAAATTATAAATTTTAGTACTATTAAACATACACAACACATATTTATTGAAAATAGGAAATACTTTAATGAATGGAATGTCTCCCTAAAGAGTTCATGTATTCATGGATAAACATTATTTGTTGCTGAAAGAGACAGAATTTGTCGATAATTCTATCCTAATTCTTAGTTTTTATAGAGGGATGCTCTCAGGAGTGTCACTCACATGAGACGATAGATGGGAAATGAGAGAGTTTTGTTAGCAGTGTCATTCAAATCTTCAAACTCTTTCCGAGTTACGGACAAAATTCAGAGAGTGATAGATTATTAAGGATTACTTTTACGTTTTATCATTAAATAATCATTTTAACAATCTATCCCTGAAACTTATTTTTAATGATCTATCAATTGACAGCGTGATTAGATCCTCCCTCCATTTATTGAAAACAGTGAATTGGAAACCACCTGCCCTGCAGAATGATGTGATACCTAGGCATTCACTTTCTAGCATCACATCAGTAGTTTGAATTGTCTCTATTTGGCTCTTGAGAGATTTTTGTACCCTGGAGTAAAGCACCATAGTAAGATTCTATCTAGTGGAAGAAGAGTGAGCAAAAGGGAGGAAAGAAAGGAAAACTCACAGGAGAGTTCTCAGGCAAATCTGTTTCAAGCTAGAGAACTCATGGAAGTTGTGGAACCAGAAATTGATTTCCTGAAAACCATCTGTGCCTGTGTATCCCTTGGGAAATCTTATACACCGCCCCCCGCCCCGCCGCCACCCCCCACCAAGGGTATACATGCTCCAGTTTGTAGACTGCTTATCTAGACAAATATACCTAATTTTCATCAAATAAAAATACTTTCAGTACTGAATCTTGTGAGGTTTACTAGAGAAAACAGTAAGATAAAGAAAAGGCAGTTGTAGGGTAGGTTATATAGACTAAATGGATGGATGGATGGATGCATGGATTAGAGGTTGCAGTGTTAAATTATAAGTAATCACTTATTTGGAAAATAGTTCATCTGAATGCTGAAGGGGCATCATCCTTTACCCATGACGAGTTTGTGGTCTCTCAATTCAAAATTCTGTACATGCCCAGGTCAGTAAATTAGGTCTTCCCAGTTGGGAAGATCTCCTGGAGAAGGAAATGGCAACCCACTCCAGTATTCCTGCCTGGAAAATCCCATGGATGGAGGAGCCTGGTAGGCTACAGTCCATGGGGTCGCAAAGAGTCGGACATGACTGAGCGACTTCACTCACTCACTCAGGAAATAATGCCAAAAAGACCAGTGAAAGCTTATATATCATATAAGCGAAAGTCATATAAACACTAACAAAAATACAGTGTTTTTATAATTTTCATGTGGAATGAAGAATTGTAGTAACCAGTATAGAAAATACCATATATCTTATTTTAAATTGCTAGGTTTCTGGAAATTAAAAGCTTTAATTGTATCACACAGGTTCACTGCAGTGAGAGGTTAATGTCTCTCCATGATACACTATGATACACAAAAGCTTTTTCACCTTCCAGGAACTTCCCTTTGTGTGGAAGGAGGGGGCATGTGATTCCTGACTAGAGGCCTACCCTTTTCACTACTGCTATCACTTTCTAGGCCATTAATCTCCCCAAAGTATATGAAGCCCATTATCAAACAGTTATCTAATACTCTTACATGGTTAGGTTGTACAGTCAGACACCAGCAGAACTTTGCCGTATTTCACATGAATACATTTGCTATGTTCTGTATGCCATGAGGGCAAGGGGTATTTTATCCCTATGTATCCCAGTGGAGGACTGGAAAGTATTTTGAACACTTTTTTTCTTCCATATTACTTTCTGAGGCTTCTATTGAATTGGCCATCTTAACTTATTACCTATAATGAATATAACATAAATATATTTCTATTTTTAATTTTTATCAGTAATGCATTTATAGTATTTTTTTCCAATAAAAACTGAAAGCTGTGATGCAAAGAACATAATAATTAGATGTAGACATTTATTTTGTTCTGATTTCTGGTATGATCGAGTTGTGTTTTTTTTTTTAGCAGTATAAGAACTGTGATTTGTGTTGGAAAGTTGATAATGAAATAACTCCTAGATCACGAACAGCAGAGCTTTCTATTTGGTTGGCTTCATGATGCCAAAGAAGGCACCTCCGTGAAAATTCCTTTGCTGATAATGACGTGGCTGATAGTGTGTTTCTAGAGGATTATTACTCTTCACATGCATGTGATGTCGTGCTGTGTCTGACCTTATGCCTTGTGACAGACTCCATGTCATGTGCTCCGCAGCACTCTGAAAACATACTGCCAGACTGTCTTGTTTTATTGTTTATAGAAGTAGCAAGAAAGTTGCTGTGTGCTGTGCTTTGACTTTTTCAATCACAAGTATCCTTAATAAATAGTCATCGTACTCTTTCCTTGCATGCAAGTGTGGCTGTGAACAGGGGAAACGGGAGTACACATCTGGTCAAATTAAAGACCTGTTAAAGTCAAACTAGTACAAGATGCTCCAATATTTCAAATATATGACATTTAAATTCGAATATCTCTTCCTTGTGACAAAAAGTTAGAGGTAATAGATTGTCACAACATGAATCCATTCTCATGACAATAGATGTAATGAGATTGTCAGAAACACAAACCTAACTGGGATGCAATCTGGAGATTCTAATCTCGTTTGGTCCTGCCTGAGAGCTAGACAGCATGTTCTGAGAATTGTATACTACGTATTTTAAAATTGTAGTGTATTATTGTTTCTTTCCTCTAGGCAGTATTTCTTACCGAGCTGCTGAAGTTGGCTACCCTCATTCTTCCAACAATCGGATTGTGTTTTCCTGTGGTTTTTCAAATATTATTGTATTTAAAATTAAAGATCAAATGTTTTTATCCTGGGTGTGTTGTCTCTCCTCCCTTGGCCCCAGCCCCCAGCATGACAAATTACGGGATTTCTTTGCGCATGTGGGTTTATAGGCTTTTTCCCCCCCGCTCTGTTCTTATAGCCAGCAATACAGGAATGCACAGGAGGCAAATCACTGACCTCCTAGACCAAAGCATTCAAGTCCATTCCCAGTGTTTTGTCATCACATCGGACAACCGCTACATCCTGCTCTGTGGCTTCTGGGATAAGAGTTTCCGCGTCTATTCTACAGACACAGGTAACCTCATCATTTCTTTATCAGTGAACTCAAGTTTACAACAAGTGGCAGTAAGAGGCTTAAAAGGCTTTCTCATCTCCCCTGTAAAAGTTACAGAATTCTAAAATGTGTAAAATATAGTTTTCCCCTTCAAGTAATAATCTACTCTATAATCCATTAATAAGTCAACTTCGGGGCAGGTTTTGGTAGGTTTGTCTCCCAAGCGAATGGTTTATTTTGAAGGCATATCCTGGTGTGTAAATACCATATGTACATGTCCATGCATAATCATATGGCAAGTGCATATATTTACAGGCATACTTCCCCACTTTAATATTATTTAAAGGTTATTTCCCCCTGGAAATTCTAAGTGTGTTTCCTGTGAGTGGGTATCTTGCCTCCACCCAGTTCCACTGAATCTTGCTGAAAACTACATCGTGAAGAAAGGTAGCTGACTCCTTATTCATTTGCATGCAACTCCCTAAGGGACTAACCAAACTCAAATCACTATTATTATAGGATATCCAGTCCAATGAATGGTTGTATATTTTTGCATATAGGCATTTATGAACATTGAAAAATTTAATGGAGTCTAAAGTATTTTAGAAACTGGTAGAAGATGACATAAACTTACACTGAATATGTAATTGTATATTTCAAATAATTAAAACTAGATAGTAATGCATTAGAACTTAAATACCATGGAGGTAGATAGTTCAACTAAAGCAAGGATCTATAAGTAATTATATTGATTCAGTGTTCTGGGGATAGGGAATTTTTTAAATTGAAATTTCTAATTAACTGTTTTACAACAAATCCTCTTTCAGTCATGTTAGTAATCTCTATGCAGTGTTATGAGTCCATACTCCTACTTTAGTAAGCATGCTGCTGCTAAGTCACTCGCTTCAGTCGTGTCCGACCCTGTGTGCCCCCATAGACTGCAGCCCACCAGGCTCCCCCGTCCCTGGGATTCTCCAGGCAAGAACACTGGAGTGGGTTGCCATTTCCTTCTCCAGTGCATGAAAGTGAAAAGTGAAAGTGAAGTCGCTTAGTTGTGTCCGACCCTCAGCGACCCCATGGAATGAGCCTAGCAGGCTCCTCCGTACATGGGATTTTCCAGGCAAGAGTACTGGAGTGGGGTGCCATTGCCTTCTCCATTAGTAAGTATAGTATATTAAAAAATTAATTCTTGGGTATTCAGGGAGTTTTTCCTAGCTACATTTTGATGATTGTATTACAACCTAACAATGAGAGAGTAGGGAAAATAGTTGAATATGTACTGTGTATAGAATAAACCCTAGAAGTTAGACATGATCTCGTTTAATTTTTATTTCGGGAATCAATGACCTAATATTTTTATAATTTACTTCTTTATTCTGGAGGTAGGTTCAGAAAGAAAACATCATTCAGGTCTTCCTGATTACTTGGGTTTTGACTAGATGTATAGGTCTATGATGTTAATTACTGTTGAACCTAAAACTCCTCTGGAATTCTTTAAAAATGCATTGGAGATTGACAAGTTTTCCTGAAATTATTTATTATTATAATAAATTTTCTCTGGCTTAATATTCAAGTTTAAATTTTAACCTTTTCTTTCACTATTATAGTAATGACAACCTTAAGTGTTATTTGACCTCAAACTATGCTCCCTTCTTCACAAACTTTCAGACTAAAATTGTTACATCCTCTCAGAAGGTTTTCTTAAACATTCTTTTAGATTTATATTGTTTTTATACATTGAAAATTGTCTTTCAATTTATGTACAGTAAAATTCCTTATTTTGGCCTTTAGTTCCATTAGTCTCAGGGCATTATATCCAGTTTTGCAACCACCCCCCACAGTTAAGATGCAGAGCAGCAGAAAATCCCCAGAAACCCCTCGGGTTGCCCCTTCGTGGTCAGTTTCTTCCCTCACCTCAGCCTCTTCAGAATTGCTGGTATGCTCTTCATCTCTGTAATCGTGCCTTTTCCAGAATGTCCTAAAATGGAATCATATATTATGTCAATCTTTGGATTCAACATTTGAGCCTTTCTGAGTTTGTTGACATTTCATATCATCTTAAAGACACTGATTATTGATATTTGTAAATTAAAGCTAACCTCTTTAACCTTTTACTTTAACCTTTGTAAAGTAAAAGCTAACCTTGAGGCTTCCCTTGTAGCTCAGTTGGTAAAGAATCTGCCCGCAATGCAAGAGACCTGGGTTTGATTCCTGGGTCAAGAAGATCTCCTGGAGAAGGAAATGGCAACCTACTCCAGTGTTCTTGCCTGCTGCTGCTGCTGCCAAGTCACTCCAGTCATGTCTGACTCTGTGCAACCCCATAGACGGCAGCCCACCAGGGTCCGCTGTCCTTGGGATTCTCCAGGCAAGAACACTGGAGTGGGTTGCCATTTCCTTCTCCAATGCATGCAAGTAAAAAGTGAAAGTGAAGTCGCTCAGTCGTATCTGACTCTTAGCAACCCCATGGACTGCAGCCCACCAGGCTCCTCGTCCATGGGATTTTCCAGGCAAGAGTGCTGGAGCAGGGTGCCATTGTCTTCTCTGATTCTTGCCAAGAGAATCCCATGTCCTGGCAGGCTACAGTCCATGGGGTTGCAAGAGTCAGACACAACTTTAGCAACTATACCACCACCCCTAAAGCTAACCTCACTTTTATATCATATACTCATAATAAAATAGTTTTTATAGTCACACAGTTCTCTAGAATTTATAAACTGTCTTCTTTCTCATACATGATATTGTGTCAGCCTCACAGTAATCTTTGGAAATCAAATGGGTGTCCATAGGTCCATTTTTTTCAATGATGAAACCAAGGTTTGAAAAAGTTAAGTAACTTGTTGAAATTTGCATTGGTAATGGTGCTAGACCTGGGCATTGGAGGTCTTCTGACCTCAGATGTGGCATCTTGGTGATTAGTCCATTTTATCTCATACAAGTGTTTGTATTAAAATCTAGGTTCCTAGAATGTCTGCCATGTTACTTTAGACTTAATAAACTAGATGGCATTCCTTTCTCTCTTTCCAAAATCCTTCTACTTTACTGTTTTTTTAAAATGTGCACAAGTGTGTGTATGTATAAAACACTTTCATAAGAAAGTAGTCTCATTTTAACCTTCATTTCAGTGGGACTGAGCATGTATACCAAAAATATTTATACTTTCCAGGAAAGCTTTGAAAAAACTCTCATATGATAATTCTAATACCTTTGTTAATATCTTGTATACAAACTCTGATGCAAATTTTATTTAAAATTATTTAAATTTTAGATGTGTTAGTGTCTTCATGATGAAAGGAATATTAAATGTTTTCTCCTAAGTTTAGCAGAGAAGTTTAGCAGAAAAATTGTATGATCAATAATATATAATGGCAAAGCTATCACAAGTGTTGAATTCAATTATATTTTGGCACATAAGCCAAAAAAAAAAAATCCTTCTCTTATTAGATTTGGTGGGGTAGGGAGATGGGGGTAGAGAGAAACATGGTTGTAGCAGGAAATTCTTTAAACATAAATCATGTTTTCAAGACACAACCAGAGCAGCAGAGGCAACAATAAAACCTTCCTCCAGCAGTAGAAATTATTTTCAGGCCACATTTTAGATTCAGTGGTGCAGAGTCCTGAGCTTGAATTTTTTTTTTTTTATTTGTAGCACAGCTGTCAAATAAAACATTAACTAGAAAATTTGTTCTGTCAAAAAAGGATATTCTAGTGCTTGTGGTAATATTTGATATTAGTGTGTGGAGAGGTGGACTGGTATTAAAGGAAACAAAAAATAAAGCTCGAGGAGCACTTATGAGATTATCAGAAAATAATTTACCAAAAAGAACAGCAGGTATTTATATGCTGTGATTTATTTAGGAGGAGTGAACCTCCACCTCATAGCAATAACAAATATTGCTGAGGAACACTGCCAGACAGGAAAAAGCAAACCGGGAAAAAAAATAATGTTTTCCAGAGTTGAGCCCAAAGTATAAATTGTGGAGAATGAAGTTAATTTGTATTAAAACATGAAACCTTTGGATGTAAATACTTAACTCTCACCCCCTCATCTCAGTCTTCCCTGATGCCCAGGCTACGTTTGTTCTCTCCTGTTTTTCTCGCTGCTCTTCTCCTCTCCTCTAGTAGCTAACACTAGTCACAGTTACATGTCTGTTTCTGTTTGTTTAATGAGGGCAGGAACCGTTTCTCTGTTTGCCACTATATACAAGTACGAAGATCTAATGCTCGGCACTTGGTAGGTGCTCAGTAAATGTTTGTTGAATGAAAAATAAGTGTGATAACTTTTAGGGGCAAAAATTAAAACACTAGGAAATTTTAATTAAAAAGAAACCACAGCCTGAATATACATGTTCCCAACACTGACATTGTAGATATAGAATGATGACTTAATTAATGAGAAGTAACAGATTATTATGTGTCTTGAGAAATTCTGACAGTCTTTTTAATCCCACCCCACTTTTACAGCTAAAACTTCCCCCTTTGTTCTCACTAGCTGGAAACTAAGCAGGTTACCGAGCAGATAGTTGCTCTTGCGCAGGCCGCCTGGTGTGTGTGGAGCTTTGGGTTTTCTGTTTTGCCGCAGACCTCACACACCTAGATGTATTACTTTGCTCATCTTCACTTCTACAGCCCGCTGAATTGATGGTTGTCAAATCTTTAAAAAGTCTACTCTAAATAACCTATTTAAATCACTCGTATAGTTGACATGCTCTGAGCATTTAGCATAGGCTGAGGCAGAAGTCACTATACATATTCTGTGATCAAAAACATAATCACATTATGGGGTGTTCAGTATTTTCAGTAGTTAAAAGTCATGATTTAACTTTCACTTTTCTAATTAGTACTTCTTTCCTGAAGGCTCAGACAGTAAAGAATCTCCCTGGAATGCAGAAGACACAGGTTTGATCCCTGGGTCAGGAAGATCCCCTGGAGAAGGGAATGGCTACCTTCTCCAATATTCTTTATCTGGAGAATCCCATGCACAGGCTAGCTTGGTGGGCTTCAGTCCATGGGGTTACAGAGTCTGACACGCCTGAGCAACTGTCACTTTCTAATTTGTAGTAAGAGTACATTCAGCTACCTTTTGTCCCATCCTTAGTTAGGTCTTCCCTCTAACTCCAACCATTTTACCACTAAACCTCTCTACTTTGTCCTTCATATAAATTGGAAATGATAAAAAATTATTATATTTTTAATATTTAATTTTCTTTTTCTTTTCCATTTTTAATTCTAGAAAGTCTTGAGTTCTTATCATATTCTTTATTGATAAAGTTAATTTTTAAAATGAAAGGTTCTGGTGTTAATTTAAAAGATTGGAGAAATTCAGAAGTGAACATTTTTAACACTTATTAGTTAAAATACCTGCTTTGACTAAAGTCTTTTTCCTTAGGAGACAAAAGTGTACTTTATCAATTTTGCAGTTTGAGAATGATATGAATCTTTCTTAAGTTACTATTAGAACACTATGGACAAGGGAAAACATTGTATATGACTTACCATCTGATGTGGATGAAGTAGTATTTTATTTCTAAAGTTGCAGACTTTATAATATGCTTTGGGTTCATTTAAATCAATAATGTAAAAAATTTAGTGGAAATACTTTTATTATATTTATTATCTTGAAAAATTAAATCCATATAGATACCAGTACTGAGTTGAGACCTTAAGCTTTTGATAGGCTATGATCTGTTCCAAGTTAAACATAAAAACTTCTTAGGCATACTAATTTTTTTCCAGCTTAATGGTTTTTATCTTGAACATCTGAATTGTATTTTTATGACCCCACTGACATGCTTATTTGAAAAAGAAAAGCATTCATGCTGAGTATTAAAGGTAGACATTCTATGACATTAATTTGTAGATTCTGTAGACGTTTCAGAGAGAAACTGGTCAGGGTAGAGTAGAAGAGCTTCTATAGCTATTTAATTCTTTAGACAAGTTTGTATGAATTACAAACACCGTATCTGATTAAACAAAAAAATCTAAAAGGTGGGACCTTTACTTCTTTCTGACACTGTTATGTGAGCAGTTCTTCTGTTTGACATCCTAGATATATGGTACGTTTACTGGGTCCCCCTCCCCAGTCATTACTGGTAAGCTGTCATCTTAATTTCCCTTCTCCTCAGGAGTTTTCCTCATTCAGACAATTAAAGAGAGAATCACTAGCTCAAATTGCAGTCACAATATATTAGTCCTTTTATCGAAATTTAGCTCATGTAATCCTGATCTGAAAAGCAGAAACTCTTGGATGTGGTTTATACTGTCTTTGTGTAGGTCACTTCAGAGAAGAGAAGAAGAAATAAATTGCCTTTACTGATTCAGAGATAGGTTTGTATTAGTGAAGTATGAGTGATAGAGTACTTACAGAAAGGCAACTAAGTTTTGCTTTGTTTTGAATCATTTAGAGTAATTTAATAAATTGTTGAAATGGTTCCAAATAAGGGTTCTCTTGAGTCTGCTTTAATCAGTAGACATAATTCATTTGTAATTCCTATGAGCTATGTATAATAATATTATTAGTTGAAATAGTTTTAACATATGTCTTTCAAAAATGTTACTATCACTGTTCAATTGATTCTTTTTGTTGTCATTAATTATTCAAAGAAAACTTTTAGGTTGAACCAGATTGAATTTTATTATAAAATCTGAATTATCAGAATATGAGTTAATACAAGTTCATTATCTTTTTAAAAGTTAAACAATCACTGGAAAATTTTTCAATTTTTTAAAATAGCAGTTTAAAAGAAACTTGTTTTATATTTCAGGAAAATTGATCCAAGTGGTGTTTGGCCATTGGGATGTCGTCACTTGCCTCACTCGTTCGGAGTCGTATATCGGGGGAAATTGCTACATTCTGTCAGGGTCACGTGATGCAACCCTTCTGCTCTGGTACTGGAATGGAAAAAGCAGTGGTATTGGAGATAACCCAGGCAGTAAGTACAATTTATAAGTAAACTTTTACAAGTGATGTATAATAACATTTTGCAGTGAAGTTTTACCTATCGCATCATGGTGAAAGTGAAACTGAAGTATCAAGTAATTTTAATTTCTTAGTTATAATTTAAGAAAGCTCTAGATAACCTTATTATTAACATTTTGTGACCAGTGATAATTCAGATGCAAGGATAAAATCTCATTTTCATGTGTTTGGTTATTCTTATCTGAAAATACTAAGTTCTTCATTGGAAATGGCTGTCACCAAATAAAATAGAAGAGTTTAATTCACAAACAATAAGATATAATGTAAAAGAGCAATCACATATTGTTTATTGAATTCCTGTTTTAAAGGTCAAAAAAATTTAATTTCATGGAAACAAACCAGTGTTTAGAAAAAATATGCTTTCATTTACATATTAAAAGATAAAACAGGTCATAAAAGGCCAATATGGAATATTCAAATTGGCTGTTGGTTTCTCAAATGGGAAATGAAAATGTTCACCAACAGCCTTAAACATCTTTATGAAACTATGCTGAAGGCAGTAAAACAAAAAATGTGTAACCATTTAAAATTGTAATTCACAGAAGGCAAAAAGGAAGCAGCTACCATTAAAACCAATCGCACACAGCTGCAGAAAAGAAATGGCTTTAGAAAAACACATTAAGAAGTAGGAAAAAACAATTAAAAGGACCACCTGAAAAACGAGAATTTAATTAAAATGATTATGACAACACTGAAGAGATCCTACAAGAATAGCATTATATTTTTTATTTCATAGGTAGAGCATTTTAACTGCTCTTAAATATTTAGTTTCTTAATTTAAAGCAAGTTGCAATTTGTTTGGCTAAGGAAGGATCACGGTATTGCTGATTACCTGAATACTATGGTACTTCTGTCACTCAGTCCCAAGTTATAAAACAGCCTGATTGTTTAAGTCCATCGTATTTTGAACTGACTTATTAAAGCTGTGCTTATTAAATGTATATTATTTGTATGAAAGTGAAACCTTTTAAAAAAATTTACTCAAGAGCCAATACAGTTTTAAAAGAAGTATATGCAAAGTATTTTTACCAACACTGTTTCTGCTTTGTATGTATTATGTTTGGTGTGATGGTGAATCAAAGGTTTTATTTTATGAACCTCTAATGTATTTCTTATTTTAATTAAAACATGGATAATTCCCTACACAAATTAAATGTGAAAAGTAACTTTACGGCCTTGATGCTATGGGTAATAGTAGTCAGCAACTTTAGTGTGTGTGCCTACATAGGGAGGTTAGTGTCACTGTGCGTTTGTGTATTTCACGTATTTACACAACATCTCCGTTCTATATGTAATTAAAGTAATGACTTTAAATTTGTAAGCTTCAGGGAACTTTGTTTTTCGCATTCATGTTCTTTTCTTCATGGAGCCTGATATTCTGTTCCTTCCTCCTTTCTGGCCTTTTAAGATGAGCGACTACTTTCAATTTCCTTTTTCCCTGTTTCTGTAAACTCAGTTATTGAGATTCACTAAACTGTCTCAGACAAACCTAGATTTGACATAGACAATAAGCATACCATTTTGTTACTTATGTGAAAATATTTAGGAAGAACTTTGCTTTAAAATAGTGTGAACTGTTTCATGCACACATAGCAATCCAAATGAAAAAAATTTTGTTCCTTTTTTTTTTTTTTTTACTTCCTTGACCTAACCTTGTTCTCTGTCATTACTAATGGGTATTTTGAAAAGTAACTAAAGGCTTTCTAGCTACAGTTAATGTGTAATTGTTGTTACATTTTAGAAATTTAAGTGTATTTTAAAATAAATGTATTTTAGAAATATTCAGCTTTTCTAGAAAGGATAAATATATATATTTAAATACCTTGTAAATCAACCTAAAGATGATCTTTTTATGTGCATGCCATTATAAAGTGAATCAAGTAGGACTGACCAAGTCCTGGAGTTTAAGGCAAAGCTGAGTTCTGTGCTTTGCTGTGCTGTCTTGTCTGTAAAATGAAAGTAGCGATAGTAACTGGCTTAAGGTGTTATCAGAAGCACAGACTGCTTCAGAGCAAATAAATCACCACAGGAACACCATCTTGCTGGTATTAGAGTATATATTATAATGTTATATTGTTCATAAAGCATTTCATCTATAGCCTCTCATTGTCTGCAGTATGGTGGACATTAACTCCTAGTAATGCTGGTAATGAAAGAAAAAAAAGAATAAACTTAACAGCACCTCTAGTAGAAATTTTAAAGAATTGTAATGACTCTTGATAGATTACCTTTCTCACCGTGAACCTCATCCTTTTGGGTCCTTTTGTAATGTCCCAACTGAATTTTGCTTTAACTTTGAAGGGTGAATCTGAGAAAAAGACAAATAGGCACTTTTTCATACAATGAGAATTTCCACACATTAGAATGGAAAAATGAATAAACCACTATAAGCTTTTCAAAAGAAAATGACAAACAAAAACAAAGACATTCGTACTGCCTGTGAACTGTTTTAAGCACTCATGCAAGCTGGTTCAGATTTTTAAGCCTGTGGCTCATTGATGGCTCCACAACGCAGCTGCTGAAGTCACAGATTTTTGGATGAAGAATTTTAGATTATGCTTGCTTCTATGTTGTATCTCTTGGATGAACTGACATTTAAGAAATAGCCAGGCTTTTATATACATAACTCCAATGTGGTCTGTAGATACATACAGTGCCTCAATTTAAAGTTTTGAATTTGGACTTTTCTCTTGCTTGGAAAGAAAATGGGTAATTAAAAAAAACCCCAAAAAACCCAAAAAACTAGACTATTGCCTTTCCTGCATTTTATAGGTCTCATCCAAGCATACAACTTATTTATTTCAAAAATCATAAGAATAAGCTAGTAATTTTACTTGCTAGTGTCATAAGCCTATGGCATTACCTACAAATCTAATGTTAGTACTGTATGTAAAGTTGATAGCTTTATTAGTTGTTTTTTTTTTAAACTTATGTTATCTAGTGTTAATAAGCACATTACTCAGGCAAAATCATGCTAATTCAAACTGGATAAACCCTGTATATAGTATAACATGAGGCTTTTAAAAGGATGCACATGTTATATGAAAGCTGACTAGGTTGTGTAGCAAAAGCCTTATTTTCCTGTATGACAGATAGTTTTTCATTTTTGACTCTTTGTCTTGTGATAATTATCTCCTGTGGAATGCAGTTTTCTTAATGAGAAGAAAAATTAAGATAGGATTCCATTTAGTTGTGGATTTTTAAATAAAATTAACCAAAAACATTTCAAAAAAGACATTTTCTGCATGAAAGCATATCTCTCTTTGCCCTCGTACCTTTTGTATTTAAAACTGGATTTTGTCCACCAAAATGCTTTCCTGGAATACTCATTTTTCTTTCATAATAATGCTATCCAGATTGCACATTTTCAAATTTTGAAGAAAATGTTCCCTGATGCATTCAATTGACATTTAAATTCTTAAAACTTTAAAATGATCTTGTAATCAAAATGAAAATGCACAGAAGAGTTATTCACCATTTTTGTATTGTTATTAGATCATAAACTTAAATCATTCTCATTAAGCATCTAAATGTAAGTGTTATTAAGCATTTTTAGGTATCTGAGTAATTTTTTTTTAAAGTCACAGTTGAATAGCTTTAGAAACAAACAGTCGCTGACTATGAGGTGTTGCATAGACGGTGTGCATAGTATTTCAGTAAAGTAGTTTTCCATTCTCACGTTCTGTTTTTGATTTGATTGAAAGGTGCCATTTTTTTCTTCTTTGCAATCAGACATGCTAATCTATATCAGCTTTCTCCTTTATACGAATGGCGTCTGCTGGAAAAAAAAAAGTTTTTTCATAACAAGATTCTGTTAAGAATATTTCAGCACCATTAATTAGAAAGAAGGTTTTATTAACCATAAGGCTAGCACTAACAGACCACAGAGCTGTTTTTAAAGTACTGTATGCCATGGCTGCCCTGCTTTTTCTCTGTCGAAAACTTCATTTTGTTACACTCTCATCAATCACTTAAGTCATTACCGTAAATCCTACTGTTGTTAATTTTACTAGTATCACCCTAATGAGACATCCCTGCTATAATTAAAAATGAATTCTAACTTTAAGGCATTCTAAATTTTTTTTAATGAATTTAGAATGATCTTGCCATGTAACTATAAATACCACTGATATACATAAGACTACTCATCAAGTCTTTTTAAAAAAGTGGTATCACAATATGTCCAGGTGTGACTTATTTACTGGTTGTCTCTGTGCACATGTGCTTATGCATATGTATATTTTTGCACACACATTTAGGAATTATGTGCTTTTTATAATAAAGCCTACTACGCTTTACTGAAGCTACCGATAAATCCTCGTTCTTTGTCTTGCCAGAACATAGGTGGATGTGACACAAGAAGTAAGCGTCCTAGAGCGCCATCTGCTGGACTCATTGGGGGGCTTGATAGCTCTGAAAATCAGTACTTGTTAAAACAGGTGTACTTTCTTTTAATTGCCTGTGGTGTAGTATTTATGGTTCAGAAATGTCAAGATACGTACATCTGTGTTGAACTGTCTGAGTTTGTAAAAGAAATAACATTCTTTCTTCTTTTGCTCTGCACTAACCTGGACTGTTATAATCAATATTTTCTTTAAGGAAAAAGTAAGCAGGATATATACCTAATGAAACAAAGCATCACAGTTTGTAATGAGAAGAACTCTTATTAATCACAGGTCTTCAGTAGGCTACAGTTGGAGGAAATTGTTTGGATGATATTTTAACTTTAGTTTCCTTATGTTCACAGCTACTATGAAAGCAGTGTTTGAAACTTTTTTTTTTAATATCTGGGATATGACTCAATCTGATTCTTTGTCTAGAACATGGCTTCTTCCATATATATCTCATCAAGAACATTCCTTGTGGTTTGCGCTATTACACTAAGATTGCCCTGTATTTCCCCTTTTTCCTTGAAGAATTCATCAAGCATGTTTTGAAGCAATATGTTGGCAGTGTTCAAGTTCAGGTGACATTAAGACTATGTCTATGAAATTCTCCAGAAGGGCCAGGATGTTTGGTGCCCCATGATGTAATGCAGGCCCTCCCGTTCCAGCAAAACAACTCTGTATTTACTGCTTGTAACTAATAGTAGATGTGGTAAAAGGAATTATATTCATATGGCAAATGAATACAGCCTTAATGTGCACCATATGCAGAGTGGTGGGGTGATGTGCCAATATATCACATTTATTTACTTTGTTTAGTTGCAGGAAAAAATGACTTTACCATTCAACCCATGGGTTCTTGCCGTATAAATATGAGAACAGAAGAACAGATGATTTATCCCTTCAAATTGGAACTGGGTATCTTCATATGAACACTTTAATAGTGCAACACCAAAGAAAATTGCCTAATACTTTATGCTCAGATGGGTAATTCCCACCATTGTTTGAAATTAAATTTCCTATTAGTTAGAAGCTACAAATTCTCTATAGTCAATGAAGTGTAGGCTCTCAAAGAAAACTGTGAATATGTCTCCTCTCATTTAACTAAGACTGGATGTACTCTGAAATTTCAAGCTACTTTTTCCCCTCTCTTCCTTTTTAAGCCTAAAGTCAGCAGTCTTCTGCTTTTAGAATGTTGCGTGGGGGATGTATATTATTGTAGAACTACTAAGGACATGGTTAATGAAGACCTCCTGGAACAACATATTAGGTTGACTTTCAAAGAGTCTGCTTCTGTAGAGAAATTATACGATATCTTTGTGCATATGTACCTTACATTGTGCTTTAGATAGTCCTGAGAATTTGTGAACAGAGACACGTTTTTATATGAAATTAGGTAGTGAGTGCCCCTGATGGTTTCTTTTACAGCTGCCCTGTTTTTAAAAGTAATTTTTTCACATTCAAATAGGTTTGGTCAAACTTTGTATTTTGGATTTGAAGTGGTTTTTGTTTTGTTGCTTTTATTTATTATTAAATTTATTTAATTTTTAATTGAAGAGTAATTGCTTTACAATATGGTATTAGTTTCTGCCATACATCAACATGAATCAGCCATAGGCATACATATGTCCCCTCCCTCTTGAACCTCCCTCCTGCCTCCCACCCCTTCCCACTCCCTCTGGGTAGGTGCAGAACCCCAGTTTGAGTTCCCTGAGTCATACAGCAAATTACACAGGGAAAAAAAAATCCTTAGAATTCCTTCTGCCTCCCATGGCTCAGGTCTTCATGACTCTTGAGCTTTTAGTGTTTATTCTCATAGCTTACAACTTTCTACAGCTGAGAGAATGCTTTATATTTCCTTAGGGTGAACAGGGTTGGGAAGTCTGTTTTCTTTTGAACTGAAATATAGTTGGCATCTAACATTACATGCGTTTCAGATGTACAACATCATGATATTTGTATACTTGCGAAGGATCACCACAGTATCTAAATAAGATCCATCACCACACAGTTACACTGGGTTTTTTTCCAATGTGAGAACTTTTAAGATCCACTCTCTCAGCAACTTTCAAATATACAATACAGTATTATTAAATGGGCTTCCCAGGTGGGTCAGTGGGAAAGAAGCCACCTGCCAATACAGGAGTCAGAGGAGATGTGAGTTCCATCCCTGGGTCAGGAAGGTCCCCTGGAGGAGGAAATGGCAATCTACTCCAGTGTTACTGCCTGAAAAATCCCATAGACACAGGAGCCTGGCAGGCTACAGTCCATCGAGTCAAAAAGAGTTGGACACAACTGAGTGACTGAGCGTGATTATTAACTCTATTCACCATGCTCTGCATTAAATTCCCAAGACTTACTCATTTTGTGAGTGAGTTTGTACCTTTAGACCACTGTTGCCCGTTTTGCCCACTCTCCACCTTTGGCAGCCACCTCTGGCAGTCTATTCTCTGTATCTTTGAAGTCAGTGGTTTTTGTTTTTAAAATTCTACACATAAATGAGAGCATAAAGTATTTGTCTTTGTCTGACTTATTTTACTTATCATGATGCCCTTAAAGTCTATCCAGGTTGCCACAAATGGCAGGCTTCACTTATTTTTTGTGACTAACATTCCACTGTGTATGTGTATGTAGCATTTCGTCTGTCCGTTCATCCAGCAGTGGATACTTAGGCTGTTTCCATGTCTAGGCCATTGTAAATAATGCTGCAGTGAGCGCGGGGTGCAAATATCTTCTTGAATTAGTGTTTTCATTTATACCTAGAAGTGAACTTGCTGTTTTAATTTTTTGAGGAAACTGCATGCTGCTTTCTATAGTGTTTGCACCAATTTACATTCCTACCAACAGTGCACAAGGATTCCCCTTTCTCCAGTTTCTTATCAAAGCTTGTTATTTCTTGTCCTTTTCGTAAAGCCAGCAGATGAGAGAGTATCTTACTGTGGTTTGCATTTCCCAAGTGATAAGTGATGTTGAGTTACCCTTTTCTGTAGTTCTTAGCCATCTGTATATATTCTTTGTAAAAAAAAAAAAAAAAAAGGTCTATTCAGATCCGCTGTCTGTTTTTAAGTTAGATTGTTCTCTTGATGTTGAGTTATGTGAATCCTTCATGTGCTTTGGATATTAACCCTTTTCAGGTATTATGACCTGTAAATATTTTCCTCCATTCCATCTCTTACCTTTCACTTGGTTGATGGTTTCCTTTGCTGTCCAGAGGGTTTTAGCTTGATGTAATCTCACTTGTTTATTTTTTGCTTTTGTTGTCTTTGCTTTTGGTGTCAAATCCAGGTGTTTCAAGTTGCTAAAGATGTGAAAATCCTCTATACTTTTCACTAGTGCCTTACTTATGTATCTTTAACAAATGTTAAAAATGTTAAGGAGGACAAATTACAAAGAATTTTATGTGACTTGGATATTTAGGATAGATAGATAAAAATAGTTATCCATTTTTGTTTTTGTATTTATAAGAATCATAATATTAAACACCAACAAATATGGATAAGATTTCAACAACTTTTCTAAGTATCTACATTCTTTTTGGAGGCAGAGTTTTATCATGTTGATGTTTCCAGACACACATATGCAATTACAAAAGCTATCAAAGAATTAGAGCCAAAGACAAGCCTGTCTCTGGAGAACTGGCAAGTGAAAAATCTCAAAAAACTAGGATAAAAGAAGTACACAAGTTAAGTAAAGTTTGATATGTCCACATGATGGAAGACTTATAGCCATTAATGTATTGTGAATTGTGATACTGACATGAAAGTATATGCTTTCTGAATTGGTAAGTGTAAGAGACCACCAAACTACAGGTATAATAAGATGTATTTTAAATATTTGTGTCAGTAAGTGGATACTTTGTATACTGTGTATTGCTGTTGTTCAGTTGCTCAGTGTGTGCAGCTCTTTAGGATGCCATGGACTGAAGCACTCCAGGCTTCCCTGTCCTTCACCGTCTCCCAGAGTCTGCTCAAACTCATGTCCATTGAGTCAACGATATCATCCAACCATCTCATCCTCTGTCGCTCACTTCTCCTCGTGCCCTCAACCTTCCCAGCATCAGGGTCTTTTCTAAGGAGTCATCTCATCGCATCAAGTGGCCAGAGTATTGGAGCTTCAGTTTTAGCATCAGTCCTTCCAATGAATATTCAGGGTTGATTTCCTTTAGGATGGACTGGTTTGATCCCCTTGCTGTCTGAAGGACTTTCAAGAATCTTCTCCGGCACCCCAGTTCAAAAGCATCAATTCTTCAGCACTCAGTCTTCTGTATGGTCCAACTCTCACATCCATACATGACTACTGGAAAAACCGTAGCTCTGACTCTATGGACCTTTGTTGTCAAAGTGATGTCTCTGCTTTTCAATATGCTGTCTAGACTAGAAAAAAGTCTGAAATAATAACTGGTTCGATGCATGATACTGGATGCTTTGGGCTGGTGCACTGAGATGACCCAAAAGGATGGTACAGGGAGGGAGGTTCAGGATGAGGAACACGTGGTGGATTCATGTCGACGTATGGCAAAACCAATAGAGTATTGTAAAGTAATTAACCTTCAATTAAAATAAATAAATTTATATTCAAAAAAGAAAATAAGGGGAAAAAAGCACAAGAAAAAAAAAACTGGTAAATGTCTGCAATAGTTATTTTAGGTAGTGGAACTTAGAGGCATTTTTTCATTTTCTTCTTCATAATTTACTAAATTATATGAATGCTTTATAATGAGTATATATCATTTTGATAATCAGAAACAGTAAATAGATTTTACTGGGTAGGAATATACCTAGTTATTGTAATGTACCTTCCCTTCCTGCTCTCAGCTCTATGCTCTGGCTATATCAGAATTAAATGGATTGTTAGAGAAGGTTGGTGAATCTAAGAAAAAGAAGAATGGGAGAAATCATAGTCTACTTTCTAGAAATGAAGGTATATTTTCCTCCCTGACAGGAAAAATAGTAACAAGTACTATTTCTAATTGGTATTTATGTGTCACAGGATCAGATATTGTACTTTTGCTACAAAAAGATGTGTGCAACAGAGGGTGAAAATACGCATCATCCTACTGCTGCTAGCTGGTGTTTACTGAGTGCGCCCTACATGCTAGGCACAGCTTCAGCACTTTACATGGCAGCTCATTAATCCTCATGGTAGTCCTCGTGTAGTGTGTGTGTGTGTGTGTGTGTGTGTGCAGTCGTGTTGGACTCTCTGCAGTCTCTCAGTCTGTAGCCCACCAGATTCCTCTGTCCATGAGATTCTCCAGGTAAGAATACTGGAGTGGGGATTCCTTCTCCAGAGGCTCTTCCTGACTCAGGGATCGAATCCACATCTCTTGCATCTCCTTCACTGGCAGGCGTATTCTTTACCACTGAGCCACCTGGGCAGCCCAGTCCTGTTATTATCCTTGTTTTATAGATGAGGCACAGAGAGAATATTCGTATGCCTCTACTTTCTAGATCTTTCTAGAAGGATGAGAACTTACTAGATTGAGGGCAGGAGGAGATTGCTTACATGTACTAGTTATCATTCCAGACTTTTTTCTATGCCTAGACAGCACATTATAAAATAGAGACATCAGTTTGACAACAAAGGTCCATATAGTCAAAGCTATGGTTTTTCCAGTAGTCATGTACGGGTGTGAGAGTTGGACCTTAAAGAAGGCTGAGTGCCGAAGAACTGATGCTTTCGAATTGGGGTGCTAGAGAAGACTCTTGAGAGTCCCTTGGACAGCAAGGAGATCAAACTAGTCAATCCAAAAGGAAATCAGCTGGAAGGACTAATATTCACTGGAAGACTAATGCTGAAGCTGAAGCTCTAATACTTTGGCCACCCAAAACAAAGAACTGACTCCTTAGAAAAGACCCTGATGCTGGGAAAGGTTGAGGGCAGGAGGAGAAGGGAGCAACAGAGGGTGAGATGGTTGGATAGCATCACCGACTCAGTGGACATGAATTTGAGTTCTCATAGTTTTCATAGTTCTAGTAAGACCTATGAGCTTCAAAATCCAAGGGAAGGGAAGCATAGCTAGCAAACTAGAGCCTGGATTCAAACCCAAGGACTCTAGGCCAGAGGCACCATACTTACCCACTAAACTGGAGAGCATTTAAAATTTCATTTCATTGGATCATCAACTGTGGAAAATTTGATACAACTTTGTCACTAAAGCACTCATAGTATTTGCAGAAGATAATTTTCTTACCTCTAGCAATCTCTAGTTAAGTATTGAGTTTTTACAAAATGTCATGGTAAGGTTTTGTACTTTTTAAATACTATTACACATGTTAGGATTATACTTTATGTATACAATTGTAGGTATATACTCACACAAGTGCACTTTTTAATGTAGTCTTAGAAGATGATTCCATTGTCAAAAATTTTTGTTTATATAAGTTCATATAAACTTACATGATATATATATAGTATATATCATAGAAAGGAGAAAGGTTATAAATCAAGAACTTAGTATTATTGAGTTTTAAACCAATATTATACTGTCTTATATTAATAATTCTAATAATACTTACAAGAGGAAGCTACCAAATTTTATTGTTGGTTGTCAATATTCTAAATGCAGCCATGACTTGTTTTCTGTAATGTATATGTTCAACAAAATCAACATGTTTTCAAAACAGTGGAAAAAATCCATAATGAAAGGAAAAAAGGAAGAAAGGTTGGTAGAGATGGTATAAATAGACCAAGTCTTAAATAATTTCTGTTTGTATAATTAAAATGTAGTGTTATCATTCCAGTTGAAAAATTAGAAAGTTAATGGAAAGATTTAAGAAACATTTAACAACTAACCTCATCTGCTTCACAAAAACCATTTCCTCTCTTGATTTACCATTATGGTGAGCCACATGAGAAAGCTTACTCTTCAGTTTTCAGATGAATTTTTTCATTGATGAATGCTTTATAGTAATCAAATGTAATTAAAATGGAATAAAAGATGTACAAAACAGAAGTATCCAGTTTTAGGAAATGGCGAGTATATATAGTACTTAGATTTTCTTAAACCTATATCTATGTAATAATTATATATTTAGGTCCTTAAACAAATTTACATTTTCTTTCAAAATAAATACTCGATTGAAGTGGTTTTTTTAAAAGCAAGGTTTCATATTTGGTTTTATGTCTCTAAGAGGTCAGGTGGGTTTTAGATTTTGCTAACCTGGAAAATTATATTGGTTGTTTTTATTTAAAAACCATATTAGTTGATGGTAAGTACTTATTTTGTATAAAAATTGTTATAATAGTTTGGACTTCAGTGCAGCTTTTTGATCTTTCCAATAATAGATATTTATAATTAGCAGGCTTATATAGGGTCAACAAAACCTTATCCAGTGACCATTTAAAATCAAATCATTTACCTATACAGGGTCATATTTTCTTGCATCTGTTTCCACAGTGCATTGCACATAATACATACTCGGTAAATGTTATATTAAAGTGAAGGAGTTAAAGAAATGAATGAATACACAAATGGGAAATGTTAACCTCTGTCCCAGGAGTAGTTAAACTTAAGTTTTAATTGAAAGAGTTAATTTTACTTCTATAAAACTAAAAATAAAAACTCCTCTTCATTTCCTGATAGACAGTATGAAAATGGTAAATGAATGAAGTGGATTCTCTCTGCTAGTAACAATGTACTTCAGCTGTTAATGAGAACTTTGCAGTGCCTTTTGAAAGTAATTTAATTTTCATTAAGACTGAGGAGATGATGGCCAAAATGCCAAGGACTTTATTCATTTTTAAAAATGCAAGTCAAAGTTTGCCAAAAATAGGTGTCAGGGCTATTTTTACCTGGCTTATTAATTCTCTTTGCCTTAATGGATACAGATCTTTTGAAATATTTTTCTCATTGGATATTTATGAACAGGATACCAGAGAAATTACTGTTTCCTCTGTCTCTTCTTTCAGGTAAAACTTTAAGTGGTTCAGAGTCCATTTCATGAAGAAATACACTTAGTGTTATGAGAACACCAAAGAAACACATTTAATAGCAGCATTTGTTATTCTGCCTAATGGTGTAAAACATTTCACCTAATATTTTAAAACATAGGCCCAATATAAATGCTTAATGGGTATTATGGAGATCTTGTTCTGCTTAAATGAAACTTGGGTTGTTATAATGGCGTCTGTAAGTTAGTAACTGATATTCCCTGTTATGTACTGAGAAAAGCACATCTGTAAAAACTGATGTGTCCTGGTGTTTGTGGCAGGATTTGGACTGTCTTTAATCTCCTTTGACTTGTTCATCTTCCTTTAAGGCCATCCATAAAGATGCACTGAGTGTCCTTTTCAGCCTTTGGTTAGGATTTGCATCAGTAGTCATAAACCTGCTCTCCGGACAAAGGCACCCTTTCCTTTGAAGTAACTCCTCAAGCTTTTCAAAGCAGTCCAAGAAGTCTATCCTCTTTCTCTTTTTATTTTTCTTTAAGAAGAGTTTGAAGTGTAGCCCCTTAAACTAGCAGCAAGATAAATTTTTCTCTTCAGCTTTATTGAAAGCCATGACGATTTTTCAAGCAGTAAGACTTTAAAAGGTTCTTAAGGGAATCTGTTCTGCTTTATGATCTATAGCTTTTGGTAGATCCCACTGTCTCAGAAAGCAAAAGTGAAGACTTTTTGTATCCACTAACTACTGCAAATTTTTATCAAAGAATTAACCTGATGTTTTTCAGAAGACATTTTCCCCTGCTCTATATTCAGTTTAGAGACTTCGATGAGAGATGGCCATAGCTTTGGAGTCTTTGAAAAGGTAATATGTGGCCAGTGTTGTCTTATTTGAGCTGATTTTCCCCGCTAGGTACTAACTCTGTGTGTTGACAGGTAGTGGAAGGGGCAAATTTAGCTGAGTGCTGCAGTGAGAGTCTTATATGGTTCCCAGATTTCCTTTCTAGGCTTTCCAAACACATATACATAGACATGAATATGTATTGTTATCGATATGTGAATGTTATTGCTATATTGCAGGATAATGTAACCACAGAGAAATAGATAGATTCTGTGAGCCACTATGAAGCCTGCGTTTCCCTTCCCCCATCATCACGTCTAGCCTTCATGATTTCATTCCAAGGGGTTCCCAAAATATCTGTTGAACTTGCCACTTTGGACATGTTGGACTTAAATCTCACATCGTATAATTGTGTTTGCTACACTGAATTTGTAATATGTAAAACATTCGGTTTATAGAAACTTACAAAAATCCAAGTATTTATTTTGAGCATATTTTTAATGAGAAAATGTAAAGAATATCTGATCTTCACCCCATACAGTAAGGGGTAATACAAAGTTTAGTCTTTAAATAAGATTGGAAATAGCTTTTCTTAGAGGAAATGATCTCTCTTCTTATATTGTTGCATGTGGACTTTTAGAGGTTGTTAATGTGCGTTTCCTGAAGTGGGGGAAAGAAAGTTCAGTAGCAGGGGGCTTTTTTTTTTTTTTTAACTGGAAAAAATCTAGTGAAACCAGTTAGCTAAGTAGAACCCAATGATCGTAAGTTTGCCCTTATGCTTTCAATTTGTTGTTTTTCTTTTCTTTTTCTCTCCTTTTCCTCTTTCTCCCCCTGTATTTCCTGAGCTGTCTAATCTGCTTCCTGGGTTAGGAAACATTTTGCCAAACTTTGAAGCCAGCGTCCTAGCATTGAATAGGCCTTATTTAGAGACCAAGCTCAAGGAAAAGAAAAAGCTCTTTCGGTTTTGAAATGACACAGTATGTGCCTGTGTGGAGGGAAAAATGAGTGGTACAGTGTGGATTATTAGAAACTAGTATTTGTCAGCAAAGCATAGCCTAAAAATCTTAATTATGAGTTTACAAAAGAATGCTTATATCTTAATTCACTTTATGGGGTAAATCATGAGGCTTCCTAAACTCTTAACTTTACAGTCTTAGAAAATTCTCAGTATTTCAACTCTTTCACAGTAAAGAAAGAAATCTAATTGATAGCAATCTTCTCATTTCCTCTCCATGTCTCTGAGAAAACACTCTTAGATCTAGAAGACAAAGAAACAAAAAAGTTAGCATTGGCATGCGTAAGTGACAGCATCCCAGAAAATGGTACCTTATGAAAACAAAAGGAACAATTACAATGATTTTAATTCTTGATTTTAAGAAAGTTGCCAATAGATATAGACATTAATTTCAAAAAATATAACATCATATGGTATTTTTGTGGAATATAGAGCATCTTGAGAAAGGGGAAGAAACCATGAATCAGGGCTAAAGTATTGGTAACTTTTAAAAATTATTTCTATTTTTAGTGGCAAGACTTAACCTCTAGCAGAAGGTTAAGTAGTTCAGATAGGTTTGCATTATTTGCTTCTTTTCTTAACAAATTTATATACTTTTAAAGGGGAAAAAAATGATGCTTGTGTAACAAATGCTTTCTGGTTTGGAAAATCTGAAGTTAACTTTGTATTAAGATGGGTTTCTCTTCCCATGCATGCATGTTGCATGCTAAGTCGCTTCAGTTGTGTCCAACTCTTTGCAACCCTATAGACTGCAGCCTGCCAGGCCGCTCTGTCCATGGGATTCTCCCAGCAAGAATACTGGAGTGGGTTGCCATGCCCTTCTCCAGGGGATATTCCCAACCCAGGGATTGAACCCATGTCTCTTACATGTCCTGCATTGGAAGGCAGGCTCTTTACCAGTAATGCCATCTGGGAAGCCCATTCTCTCCCCCAAAAGTTTTAAAACTGAGTCAAAGAAAGCAGGCCCTTGTTGCACTTACCCCCTGACCTTTTGGTTTGTCATTTGAGGGCTCCCTTGGTCAGTCACCCAGCATGTAAGCCAGTTCCTGCATCTGCACCGAGCACAGCCAGTGTGGTGCAGAGTTTGACATGCTACCTTTTCACTCAGAAGCACCTAGAGTCACCAAAGCCAGGAAGGACACGGTGGGGACCTAACCTTGCATCACTTGCATCACACAGTCAGTAAACGCACTGCGTTAATTATGTGAGACGGCCAGACAGACGCGAAGTAGCTGCAGGCCCCTGGGGCAGAGGGGCCCAGAGCACAGAGACCAGACTGCCTGTAAAGAAGAGGTGCTCTGGTTTGGGTCAGTGTGCTGTCAAGAAAGCCTTTTCCTTCCTCCCACCCCCAAAACACAGACATGCACATAAATTTGCATGACATTTCAGAGAACACGTTGACCATCATAAAAAGCACTAGTTAATTTTTTGACCAGCAGCATTTGGTCATAACACAGTGGTGTGATCACTCACCTGGAGCCAGACATCCTGGAGTGCAAAGTCAAGTGGGCCTTAGGAAGCATCACTACGAACGAAGCTAGTGGAGGTGATGGAATGCCAGTTGAGCTATTTCAAATCCTAAAAGATGATGCTGGGAAAGTGCTGTACTCAGTATGCCACCAAATTTGGAAAACTTAGCAGTGGCCACAGGACTAGAAAAGGTCAGTTTTCATTCCAATCCCAAAGAAAGGCAATGGCAAAGAATGGTCAACTACCGCATAACTGCACTCATCTCACACACTAGCAAAGTAATGCTCAAAATTCTCCAAGCCAGGCTTCAACAGTACATAAACCAGGAACTTTCAGATGTTTAAGCTGGATTTAGAAAAGGCAGAGGAACCAGAGAGATCAAATTACCCACACTTGTTAGATCACTGAAAAAGCAAGAGAATTCCAGAAAAACATCTGCTTTATTGACTATGCCAAAGCCTTTGACTGTGTGGATCATAACAAACTGGAAAATTCTGAAAGAGATGAGAATTCCAGACCACCTGACCTGCCTCCTGAGAAAGCGGGTCAAGAAGTAACAGTTAGAACCAGACATGGAACAACAAACTGGTTCCAAATAGGAAAAGGAGTATGTTAAGGCTGTATATTGTCACTCTGCTTATTTAACTTATATGCAGAGTACATCATGGGAAGTGCCAGGCTAGATGAAGGACAAGCTAGAATCAAGACTGCCAGGAGAAAAATCAATAACCTCAAACACACAGATAACACCACCCTTATGGCAGAAAGCAAAGAGGAACTGAGGAGCCTCTTGATAAAGATGAATGAAAGAGGAAGAGGAAAAAGTTGGCTTAAAACTCAACATTCAGAAAACTAAGATTATGGCATCTGGTCCCATCACCTCATGGCAAATAGACGGGGAAACAATGGAAATAGTGACACACTTTATTTTCTTGGGCTCCAAAATCATTTCAGATGGTGACTGCAGCCATGAAATTAAAAGATGTTTGCTCCTTGAAGGAAAAGCTATGACCAACCTAGACAGCATATTAAAAAGCAGAGGCATTACTTTGCTGACAAAGGTCCGTCTAGTCAAAGGTATGGTTTTTCCAGTGGTCATATATGGATGTGAGAGTTGGACTATAAAGAAAGCTGAGCACCAAAGAACTGATGCTTTTGAATTGTGGTGTTGGAGAAGACTCTTGAGAGTCCCTTGGACTGCAAGGAGATCAAACCAGTCAATCTTAAAGGAAATCAATCCTGAATATTCATCGGAAGGACTGATGCTGAAGCTGAAACTCCAGTCCTTTGGCCACCTGATGGGAAGAACTGACTCACTGGAAAAGACTCTGATGCTGGGAAAGATTGAAGGCAGGAGGAGAAGGGGACGACAGAGGATGAGATGGTTGGATGGCATCACCAACTCAATGGACATGGGTTTGAGATGATGAAGGACAGGGAAGCCTGGCATGCTGCAGTTCATGGGGTTGCAAAGAGTCGGACACGACTGCACCACTGAACTGAACTGAGCTGCTTTGAGACACCATGAGTGCAGCTCAGACCATCCTCACCAAGACAAGGGTCTCAGTGGCCCAGGAGGAGGAGGCCAGCTGAGGGGGGTGGGGAGAGGAAGCCCCCACATTCTGTACTTTATTACTATTCATCCATCAGAGGGCTCATATATATATTTGCAAAAGTATCGGAGGCAGTTATAATGCAGATTTTTGTGTTATTTCTTCTGTTTTAAACTATCATTGCTTGATCATCATGTAAAGCTTAGAAATTTAGCAACCTGTGCTTTTGAAACTCTAGCATAGAGTCCAGATCATCACCTAAAAATAGGATTTGGGGTCAGAGTCCCTGGTGGCTCACACAGTAACGAACCTGCGTGATTAAATCCTTAGATCAGGAAGACCCCCTGGAGGAGGGCATGGCAACCCACTCCAGCATTCTTGCCTGGAGAGTCCTTATGGACAGAGGAACCTGATGAGCTACAGTCCAGGGAGTCACAAAGGGTTGGACATGACTGAGCAGCTGGCACACGTTTCTTTCCAGAGCTGTAAATTAAAGATTAGGTATCATGTTAGAAGCAAATTATTGGTGATTTAATCTGAGTAGAGGGAGGTCACCCTTGCATGAACTTGAATTAATTTGTTCTTTCTTTCTTTTTCCCCCAAAAGGTGAGACCGCCACTCCGCGGGCCATTCTGACAGGCCACGACTACGAGGTCACTTGTGCTGCCGTCTGCGCGGAGCTCGGCCTTGTGCTGAGTGGCTCCAGAGGTAACCCTGCGGGACCTTCACAAAGAGTGCGCGTTTTGGTGTCTTCTAGTAACAGATCACCAGAGATGAACTTGGTGCCTTTTTTCTGAAGCTGTGCTGTCTGTCACAGGGGCTGTTAGTCACATGGCAGACCCATGACTGTCCACATTAACGGAAATAAAATTTGCAGTTCAGTTTCCTGGTGGCACTGACCGCATTGCAGGGGCTCAGCATTCACCCATGACTAGGAACTGCGGTGTCAGCCCCGAAAGGGAACTTTTGCATCACTGCGGAAAGCCCTGTCTCACAGCATTGCTCTGAAGAGTGAGGCGAGGACAGGAGCATCTTTGTGTGTTTGTTTATTCTTCTCAATTCTGACGGGGCTGGTTTCCATCCCATACCTGAACGGAACTTCCTGACCCAGTCTGTCTTTCCTTCCAAATCTCTGAATGAGATGGCATTGAGAATGGAGTGGGAAAATACTTCAGCTGGTTTGCCCGAGGGTCTCCCTCAGAGTATCTCCTGTGCTCCGGCTGAAGGTGTTAAGCATGCTCTCCGAGAGCACACACACTGATCAGCGTGTGGCGAGGAGCAGAGCCGTTTCCAGTTCACTTTAATTCAGTTCCTCTCTCTGTCCCGCTGCCCTGAACTTAGCTCTGAACATACAAAATGCAGTCGCATCTCTTGTAGGCTGATCTGAGGGGGAGGCATAGATTTTTGATTCACCTTACCTGTGCCTTGAACTATAATACTTTATCTAGCTAACAAGACGTATTAGTTCAATATTGGTATTTAAAACTTAGTTGGTCAAAACAATGAAACAATAGTAATGATAAGAAGGATTCTATAACTGCTTTTTTATACCCAGTATTTTATTTATCCTGAGCTAACATAATGAGATGGCTGGATGGCATCACGGACTCGATGGACGTGAGTCTGAGTGAACTCTGAGAGATGGTGATGAACAAGGAGGCCTGGCGTGCTGCAATTCATGGGGTCGCAAAGAGTCAGACACGACTGAGTGACTGAACTGAACTCAACTGAACATGAGTTCTTGGACTGTATGTGATCCAAACTGGACAGCTTTCATGGTTTCATGCAAAGATATTAAAAATCAGTAATTTAAATGGGAAATATGATTAGGGCTTTTAAATTTTTTATCAAAACATTTACAATTCTCTTGTTCAGTTTCATACATACACATATACATACACACACATATACATACACGGGCTTCCCTGGTGACTCAGTGGTAAAGAATCTGCCTGCAACGCAGGAGACATAAGTTTGATCCCCAGGTCAGGAACATTTCCCTGGAGATGAGAATGGCAGCTCGCTCCAGTATTCTTGCCTGGAGAATCCCATGAACAGAGGAGCCTGGTGAGCTACAGTCCACGAGGTGGCAAAGAATTGGACACGACTGAGCACATATAGATACATATATACACATATCTATGGACATAAAAATCAAGTAAAACATTTACTTCAGTCGCTCAGTCGTGTCCGACTCTGCAACCCCATGAATCGCAGCACACCAGGCCTCCCTGTCCATCACCACCTCCCGGAGTTCACTCAGACTCACGTCCATCTTGTGATGCCATCCAGCCATCTCATCCTCTGTCATCCCCTTCTCCTGCCCCCAGTTCCTCCCAGCATCGGGGTCTTTTCCAATGAGTCAACTTTCACATTTACTTAGTATACAGTAATTTAAAACATTAGGAACACTGAGAGTGAAAAATACGAGTGCTGTGACAGTGCTTGCCTGCTCCTCCACGTAATGGAAGATAAGGGGTGAGCATCTTCTGGACGCCTTGACCAGCTGTCAGACCCCTTCCTCAGTTTGGATCAGCTTCCAACATGTTATCTTCTCTGCTTTCAGTGTCATGCAGCATCTCCTTGGTTTCCTTTAATGAGAAGGTTCTTGCTGGCCCCACTCCCAGGGTATCCTCGTGTTTAATAAGCCACTTTCCTCACCACCTTCGCTCACTCCCTGGGGCTGCATATCCACAGCCTCTAAGTGATACCAACACCCCACGGCCAGCTCTGTCCTCTCTAAATCCATGCGGGTTTGCTTCAGATGTCACTTCCAGCATTGTCCCTTCCCATTTCCTTATGGCAGAGTCATCTTTGTTGGCCCCTGTCCTCTTTTGATCATCCGTTTTTTAAAAATGCCAGCTAGTCCTGTCCTTGGCAACAAGGAGGCAACAGAACTACAGGGCCTGCTGTCTGTGGGTAAGCTGAGTCACGGACACGCAGTGACCATTCACTAACAGACTTTGAGAGAAGCGGGCCTGTTATTTATGGTCGTTTGTGGGTTGAAGAGCTGGTTATGGAGTGTGTACCTTATGCAGTTCCTGGGTAACTGATATCTGAACCGAGGCTGGGGTCATTTAGAGTGACAGCTGAAATCCATGCCTGCTGGACCTGTGCAGGGCAAACACTGCCTTGTGTATTTATGGTGAGGATGCCCAAAACTTACCAACTCCCTGAGTGGTCAAGAGAAAGCTGAAGGTGTGCCTTAGTAGTCATGTAGGGATGGGTAATGAGTCCACGTAGGCTGGGGATAATTTAGAGAAAAGTGGGCCTGTAGTCTAGTTACCACCTTTATCCAACGAGACATTTCTTAGGACCTGTTCGTCACACGGGCAGTTGGTTGCCTGCTCCTCCTTTGCTCTGCAGGCAGCAGGCACTCGCTAAAGACAGACCAGCACCGCTACGTGCGGGCTGCTAGGCAGTCTCTTCACCTTCCTTGCTGAGCTCTCAGCGCCTGCCCCACCCAGGCCCCTGTGCGGTGCAGCGAGGGTCACAGACGGCTGTCTTGTGCCTCATGGCAGCCCATGTTCAACTGAGGCCCAGCCTTCCTGGAAGCTCTTCTAGGATTTGAAATTTGTCCTGTTCCTTTCTGAATTCCTCCAGTTTTTTGTCATCTCTGGGCATAATGAATTTTACAAGTAATTTCCTGTTTCTTGAGATGTGAAATTGAACATGTATGACTGTTTTCTCCCAAGTGGAAGGTGAGATCTGGCTGACATGCTGATTTTACAAAATACCTGAGTATCTCTTTCAGTCTTTCTGCAGCTGTGATATGGTACTGACATCCTGTTTCATCTGTGCTCAAGAGTCAGATCACTTTTGTCTGTTCTTATGAAAAGCTTCATTTTGCCTTTTGTTTCTATTTTCTCAGAGGGACCATGTCTCATACATTCCATGAACGGAGACTTGCTAAGGACTTTGGAGGGTCCAGAAAACTGCCTGAAACCAAAACTCATTCAGGCGTCAAGAGAGGGCCACTGTGTCATATTCTACGAGAATGGCTCCTTCTGTACGTTCAGTGTGAATGGAAGGCTGCAGGCCGCCGTGGAGACCGACGATAATATACGGGTAAGTGCTCCGCACAGACTCCTCAGGGCCTGCACTTTTACCTCAGCGTAGTGGTGAGTGAGGAGGCAGAAAGGTCACCAAGACGCCTCTGTTTCAACACCTAGGGCTTCCTTTTCACCCCAGAGAGAATCACCTGGTGGCACCTGGATGGGGGCGTCTGCTTCCCAGAGCCCTGTCTGTTCCACCGTGCCAACTGTGTGCCCAGCCTGCAGCCCAGGTCGTGAAGTGAAGCCGAGAGCAGCCTTCAGCAGAGGGCTATTCTTAGATCTGAAGCCATCCTGGGTGGCTGTCAGTGGCACTGCTCTTTATTTTTTTGTTTTTGTTTTTTAACCTAAGAATGTTAACTGCACAGTACTGTTGCCTGTGTATCAAAGCTAAAATAGTGCCTTTAGGGTACCCTAAAACTGGCTCCCTCTCCACTTGAACAGGCTGATGGTGGGAATGGTAGGGATTACGATGCTTTAGGACTAGCATCTAATTGCAGACTTGACTTCTGGGTGGATAACAAGACCCAAACACAGCAAGTTAAGGAAGTTGTGCTTCAAATTATGATGTGAATCCAACAAATGATTTTTCACTTTTGGTGTACAAGAGACAGCCCTGTGGACCCTCCTGGGTCTTCCTTCATTTTCAGGATCAGGCTCCATGAGTATTAGAGGGTGAAGAGAAGAGTAAGGACTGCTCTTGGAGAGGCTGTGTTTTCAAGGTCCTTCTTTTCACACCTCCAGACTTCTTGGTGCAGGTTAAGTTTCGTTTTACCTTATCCCTTGTGTTTCCTGGAGATAAGGTTGGAGGGGCGTGTGGCCTGCCCACAGTGAAGGGGCAGGATGTGTTGGGGGTGGGCAGAAGGCCGCAGAGGCCTCAGCCCTCTGAGTGTGGTATAAGTTAGTTCTGGCCACTGTACTCATGGCTACTCCTAACCTGGGGTGACTTAGGTGACATGCATTCTCCTACTTTTCCCGCATCTAGTCTGATCTCTTTTCTCCTATAAATATTGGGGTCAGGAAGTACTAAGGAGTAAGAGAGAGTGTTAGTCGCTCAGTCGTGTCCGACTCTTTGCAGCCCCTTCGACTGTAGCCCGCCAGGCTCCTCTGTCCATGGAATTCTCCAGGCAAGAATACTCAAGTGGGTTTTCTTCTCCAGGGGATCTTTCTGACCCAGGGATCGAACCCTTTTTTGTCTTTTTGTTTGTTTGTTTGTTTTTGGCTGCAGTAGGCAACTTGTGGGATCTTAGTTCTTCCAACCAGGGGATCGAACCGGTGCCCTCAGCAATGAAAGAGTGGGGTCTTAACCACTGGGGCACCAGGGAATTCTCCAGGATGGCTTGCTAATTCAGTAAATGGCTTTCCTCTTTGCTCTCCTCTTCTCTCTGGGAATTTTCTCCAGTGCATTTTGCCCACCCTGCACACATAGACGCTCACACTCTGCTTTTTATTTTTCCCTCCCTTCATTTAAACCAACTACACATCAGAGGGTTTTCCTTTCCTCTTTTCTTTACGATAATAATGTTGATAATCTGTCACTTTGAGTTGCGATTATATTGTCAGCTACACTAATAAATCTGTAAAGTAATTTGAAATCCCTAGCTGGCTAAAACAATTTCTGTGGCCTTTCAGTCAGTACCAAAGGTTCCGGGAAGTTCCTCCAGGCAGCAGTTGGAGGCTTTCTGCACACTGTTCTCACACACACGCTTTTCCTCTCTGCCCTGTGGCCGTTGCGTTTTTCCTCTGTGATATTTCCCCCTGGATTTTAGGCTTAAACAATCTATCGCCTTTTCCCCAGCACGCCTGTACTTTATCATACTAACTTCTAAGTGGCAAGTGTGTGATTAAAGTGCGCTTGCCTAAAATGAGCACCGCCCGTGCCCAGCTCCAGAGACCCACCCTTTCGTAGCTGACTGCCTTGGGAAGGATAGAAGGCCACCGCAGGCTGGGAGCAAGAGGCATCACAGAGCGACACTCTCCACCTCCGTCCTCAGTGGGAGCCTGTCTAAGGGGGAGACCGTGGAAATAAATTAGTTGTTAGCTCAGACCAGAAATGAAGTTTCTTTGAAATAGCAAGAACCCTGTAGGTAGGCGGCCTGCGGAACCTCGGCTCTCATCAAGGCCTCCCACCTGTTTTTATTTAGATGCCAGATTGCGCTGTGGTGTTTGGTTAACGTATCTGGGCACAGCAACCAGGGAGTGTTTAGATGTCTTAATGAAGAGCTTAAATTTAAGTGGGCAGCCTGTACGGAGCAGCAGTTACATTCTCCTAAACAAAGGCCCACCACCATTTCACCATAGGAACTCATTTATTTTCTCTTCCTGAGGAAGCTGTGTCTTCAGATGTGATTGTTGCCAGCAGACAGCTGGGGCCCGCTGGTCCCTCCTGGAAACCAGGGCAGCCGGTGTTGCCCACGCTCTCAGGAGTCCAGAGACGGACGTTCACGTGTTTCCAGGGCCCTCCTAACACCTAGAGTCTCAGCCCAGCCTTGACACTCAGGAGGCTCATGAGATCAAGAACTCCACTGGGGTTGGGGGAGATGGGGTGCTGTTCAGGGAAACGCTCCCCTGGTTCTTACCGCCAGGGAAACTTGACAAGTCCCTCATGAGAAGGGCCGACAAAATATTTTTTAACTTTGGCAGGCATCTGGTTTATTAGAATGTTTTATATGTGGATAAAAGTATAGTCCTGAAAGTCTAGGTTTTATTTATTTTAACACAGAACTAGGATTAAGGAGTTTTTACTCTAGGACAAAGAATTAAAGATTAATGGTTTTAATTTATGTTTTAATATAGCACTTATCCAGTAAAAAGCCTCAAGTATAAAACTCAAGTGAACCACAGCCACGAGGTCAATGGGTTTTCATCCACTGAATTTTATAAGTGTAGCAAATAATTATTTGTAGTAGTCTTCATTTCCAAGATAACTCCCTGGAGAGTGCTGTTTGTGAAATGAATGGGGGAATGATACTGGGTTTTACTTACATTGAAAAATCTTATTATTTGTATTGGTTAAAATTTAGAAAATACTTCTTACAGGTAACTATCTTCTGCCCATGGTTTCTGATTTCTTAGCTATATTTTTATGTTCTTGAAAATAAGTTGTATTTAAGAGACCTCTAAATGTTTGCATTTACTTTAATGTGAATTTGAATGGCTATGAAACAGAAAACTGTAATTAAAATTTTTTTGTTGTAAAAGGGTAGCTTGAAGACTTAAGGCAACTATCCTAAAATTCTGAGTGCAGAACAATGTAAATACATTTTTCAGAAGGTAGATATTTTCTTTCTGGCTTGCCATCTGGATTCCCACATTGACTGTGTCCAGGTGGACATAAGATTATAGGTATTTGCAGTAACTTTTAGAACTCCCAGTGCCCTCCAGCTAAAGAAAGGAAGTGTGTGTCTTAATGAGCCAGGAGAAGAAGGTTTGCAGAGCAGGGAGCCAGAGGAGAGGAAGGGGCAGCGGGATCTGCTCTTGGAATAGGGAGTGACCTTTTCTGTCAGGAGCAGGCACACTTCCTCTGTAAAATAATGTAGCCAGAAATGAATGGGTGTGGCTTTGTCCTAACAGCCCTTACTTATGGACACTGAGATTGAGAATTCATATTATTTTCATATGTCATGAAATATTTGATTTTTTTCCAACCAGGAAAAAAAAATGTGAAAAGTCATAGGAAAACAGGCAGTGACCTGCCTTCGGTGGGTTTGACAGGATTACAGAGCAAATTACATGTCTGCCCTTCGAGTTTAGCACTGGCAGAAAGCAGTCAGTCCTGAAGCAAGAAGAAAATGCTTCAACTGGCTTTACCCTGGGAGTTGTGTTTCCTTACCAAGTGGGCGTCCCAAATGCTGTAAAGCAGAGCAACGCAGCAGCAGCAAGGGTGCTTGAGCTGTAGGTGGTCTCCCGTGGGGCCGGGCCCCCAGGGCAGCACTGTTTTTATGACGGGGTACGTGATGTCAGCTAGCACCATCTGCCGAGCCTTGGTAGCTTGGTGTGTCCACAGTGAATGCAGAGGTGCCAGGAAGCTCCTCATTTCAGAGCCCAGGTCTCCATTCACAACACACATCATTTAATTAGTATTTGTAGAGTTGGAAGAGTTTGGCACCTCATCCTTAAAAAGTACAAATTTTTAAAAAGATAGAAAAGCACTGCCTACCTTTGCCCGTATGATTTTTGAAAAATGCCAAAAGTCTTCTGTGACTCATTATTTCCTGAAAACTACTTGGGAACACACACACTCCCTCCCTTCTCCCTGTACCATAGTAGCTGGCTTCATGTCGAATTACTCAGAGGTGCGGGCTGGGGTGGGCAGGCTTTCCTGGAGCCCCGACCCTGCTGAACACTCCTGTGTCTCCCCAGGCTATCCAGCTGAGCCGGGATGGGCAGTACCTGCTCACCGGAGGGGACAACGGTGTGCTCATGGTCTGGCAGGTGTCTGACCTCAAGCAGCTGTTCGCCTATCCAGGCTGCGATGCCGGAATCCGGGCCATGGCCCTGTCTTACGACCAGAGGTAACACTGGAATGGGGGCTCTACCGGTGGTGGTGAAATCTGTCCAGGGATTTATGTAGATGGGCTGGGTTGTGCAGGTCACCGATGCAACTGAAGAACCAGTGAGTATTGGAATTTCCAAGATACTTTTTAAAAAGCATGTTTTTCTTTGATGACATTGCCAATTGTTGATAGAGGCTGTTTTTTCTAGGGTTAGACAGGATTTAAGTAACAACGGCTCCAATTATATTGCTGTAAAGTTTCTATAAAGTACCTTTTTTTCTTAAACGAAATTTCTTGTGACATGCCATCTGTTCCATAATGATTCCATTGAGAAATCTGGCTTATTTCCTAAAACCTTCATTTTGGGGAGATAGTCTTTATCTAACATCTTATTTCTTCTTAATATAGTCTCTCGTTTTAGTTTTTAACATCTTTATTGTGATAAAGTGGAAACAGTGTCAGACTTTATTTGGGGGGCTCCAAAATTACTGCAGATAGTGACTGCAGCCATGAAATTAAAAGACGTTTACTCCTTGGAAGAAAAGTTATGACCAACCTAGATAGCATATTCAAAAGCAGAGACATTACTTTGCCAACTAAGGTCCGTCTAGTCAAGGCTATGGTTTTTCCACTGGTCATGTATGGATGTGAGAGTTGGACTGTGAAGAAGGCTGAGCACTGAAGAATTGATGCTTTTGAACTGTAGTGTTGGAGAAGACTCTTGAGAGTCCCTTGGACTGCAAGGAGACCCAACCAGTCCATTCTGAAGGAGATCAGCCCTGGGATTTCTTTGGAAGGAATGATGCTAAAGCTGAAACTCCAGTACTTTGGCCACCTCATGCGAAGAGTTGACTCATTGGAAAAGACTCTGATGCTGGGAGGGATTGGGGGCAGGAGGAGAAGGGGATGACAGAGGATGAGATAGCTGGATGGCATCACTGACTCGATGGACGTGAGTCTGAGTGAACTCTGGGAGTTGGTGATGGACAGGGAGGTGTGCTGCAATTCATGGGGTCACAAAGACACGACTGAGCAACTGAACTGAACGGATACATAAAATTTACTACTTAAACTGTTTTTGGTGCTGCATAATTCAGTGACGTCAAGGATACTCACATTGTTGTACAACTATCACCATATCAATTTCCAAAACGTTTTCATTATTTCATCTCATAGTGTCCTTTGATATGCAAAATCCTTTTTTAATGAAGTCTAATTTATTTTTTCTGTTTTTGCCTATGCTTTCAGTGTTATATCCAAGATCATTGCAAAGGTCAATGTCTTGAAGTTTTTCCTCTATATTTTCTAAGCGTTTTGTAGTTTTAACTCGTATCTACCTTTTTATGCATTTAAATTAACGTTTGTTGATGTGTGATGGTGGTGCATCATTCTTTTCCATGTGAGTGTCAGTTTCCCCAGCACTGTTTGTTGAAATGACTATCCCTGTATGTGAGAGGTTTTTCTGGTCTCTATTCTGTTTGTCTGCCTCAAAGCCAATACCACACTCTTTTGATTACTACACCTTTATAGTAAGCTTTTTTAAATTTATTTTTATTGGAGGCTAATTACAATATTGTAGTGGTTTTTGCCAAACATCGACATGAATCCACCACAGGTGTACATGTGTTCCTCATCCTGAACCCCCTCCCACCTCCCTCCCCATCCCACCCCTCAGGGTCATCCCAGTGCACCAGCCCTGAGTGCCCTGTCTCATGCATCGAACCTGGACTGGCGATCTGTTTCACATGTGATAATACACACATTTCAATGCTACCCTCTCAAATCATTCCACCCTCGCCTTCTCCCACAGAGTCCCAAAGTCTGTTCTTTACATCTGTGTCTCTCTTGCTGTCTCACATACAGGGTCGTTACCATCTTTCTAATTCCATATATATGCGTTAATATACTGTATTGGTGTTTTTCTTTCTGGCTTACTTCACTCTGTGTAATCGGCTCCAGTTTCATCCACCTCATTAGAACTGATTCAAATGCATTCTTTTTAATGGCTGAGTAATACTCCATTGTGTATATGTACCACAGCTTTCTTATCCATTTGTCGGCCAGTGGACATCTAGGTTGTTGCTTCCATGTCCTGGCTAGTATAAACAGTGCTGTGATGAACATTGGGGTACATGTGTCTCTTTCAATTCTTATAGTAAGTTTTGAAATCAGAAAGTGAGATATCCAATTCTGTTGTGTTTTTTTGAGATTGTTTTGGCTGTTTGGACACCCTCGAGATTTAGGTGCTTTATTTCTTTTCCTTGCCTTATTGCTTTGGCTGGGGCTTTTCATACTATATTGAATAAAAGTGGTGAAAGCAGGTATCCTTGTTTTATTCCTAGTAAGAGGGGAAAAACTTTCAGTGTTCACTGAGTATAATGTTAGGTGGAAATTTTTCATAAATGCCCTTTATTGGGTTAAGGTACTTTCCATCTGGTCTTGGTTTTGTTTTGTTTTGTTTTTTTAGTCACAAAGGATGTTGGATTTTGTCAAATGCCTTTTCTCACATGGGGTTTTTTGTTTTTAATTCTTCTGATGTGATATATTACAATTGATTTTTGTATGTCAAAATTGAAACAATCCTTATATTCCAAGAATAAATCCCACTTTCTTCGTGGTGTATAATCTTCATAATATGCTACTGAATTTGGTTTGCTAGTATTTGTTAAAGATTTTTGTATAAGTAATCATAGGGATAGTAGTCAGTAATTTCATTTGTAGTGTCTGTTTCACTTTGATATCAGGGTGTGTCAGCCTTATTGAATGACTTAGGAAGTGTTTAGTTTTTTAAAGTGTTTGGTGTTAATTCTTTTTAAATGTGTGGTAGACGTCTCTGGTGAAGTTCTCAGTAATGAGAGGGTTGTAATTACTGATTCAGTCTCATTACTAGCTATGTCTATTCAGATTTTCTCTTCATGATTAACTTGTGGAATAACGTGTGTTTCTAAGAATTTTTCCATTTCATCTAGATTATCCTATTTGTTGGCATATAGATGTTCCTAGTACTCTGATAATCCTTCTATTATCTATATAATTGGTAATAATGTCTCCAGTTTATGATATTTCATAATTCGAGTTTTTTTCTTAGTCTAAAATTTTGTCGATTGGTTCTCTGAAAAGGTAAATGAAATTTGATTTTTCTATCTTCTATTCCCATTCTGATTTTTACTGTTTCATTCCTGCTTAGCTTTGGGTTTACATGGCACCTTTCTCTTGTTCTTTAAGCTGTAGAATTAGGTTACTGATTGAGAAATTTCTTTTTTTAAGTATCTGTGTTTACAGCTATAAATTTCCCTTTTAGCACTGGTTGTGCTGCACCCTGTCAGTTTTGGCTTGTTGTTTTGTTTTCATTTGTCTTGGTATTTTCTAATTTCCCTAGAGACTGTCCCTTTGACCTATCAGGTCAAACTTACCAATTTTCCTTTTGTTATTGATGTCTAGTTTAATTCTGTTGTGATTAGGAGAAATACATTGTATGATTTCAATCTTTTAAAAATGTACTTAAAGTGTTTTGTGCTATAACATATGGCTTATGTTGGAGAATGTCCACTGTGCATGCTGTGTTGGGTGAATGTCTTTGGCCCAATTGGTTTTTAGTATTGTTTTTAGTATTGTTCAGATACTGTTGAATATCATTTACTTCCTTCCTTCCGGTGGTTCTACCCATTACTGAAGTTTCCCAATATTACTACAGTAATTCTACTGTAATTCTACAGAACTGCTTCTCTTCAGGTCTGTCAGTGTTGGTCCCATATGTCTTGAGCGTGCTGTTTGTTCATATCTGTTTGTAAATGCTATATACTTTTGATGAATTGACACCTTTTATCATTGCTATATAGTATCCTTGTCTCTTATAACTTAAAACCTATTTTGTCTGATATTATTATAGCCACTGTAGCTCCGTTTTCATTATTATTTGCATAGAATATCTTTTTCCATCCCTTCAACCTGTTTGTCCTTAGATCAGTGAGTCTCTGGTACACAGCATATAGTTTGATCACTTCTTTATTCATTTTGCCAGTCTCTCTGCCTCCTGATTGGAGAATTTAATCACCTTACACGTAAAGTAATTACTGATAGGGAAAGACTCTTGCCATCGTATTATTTGCTTTCTACATGTCTCCGTGCTTTTTGCCCCTCATATCCTCATTGCTGCCTTTTGTGTTTAGTTGGGTTTTTGTTGTAACACATTTTAGTCCCTAATTTTGATACGAGGCACTACCAAGGATGACCTCTAAGGAATGTCCTAACCAAGCGTGAGACAGAGGAGGGTCTAAGACAATAAACAGGTGTCTGCCTCCCAGAGAGGCCCCTCTGCACTGCCTGTCTCACTGCTCGCCTCTTCCCTGACCCACCTGCTCAGAGCGGGGGGCAGGGGGCGCAGATGCAGCTCCTGCAGAGGGAGCATGCCAGTGGGTGGCGACCCTCGCAAGATGGGCGCAGTGTGGTGGTCCGCAGAGCACAGCCGAAATTGTGCTCCACACTGATTTCTTAGTCTTCTTTCATTTTGTGCATGGCAGATACCTCTGTGATACCTCCATGGCAGATACCTCCACCAGCAGTTGCTTTGAGATTGTCATTATTTTCATTCTGATACCTAATGTACAAAATTCACTTGCCCGGCCTCCCTGCCTCAGAAATGGCTGGTCTGTTCAGGTTTGGGACTCATCCTGCACATACTGGCCGTACTTTCAATATAAAGGCACGCTGTGGACTGGACCCCTGCAGAGTGACAGAGGTAGGACTCTGCGCTACCCAAGACTGCAGTTTAGTTATCAGAAGACGTACCACAAACCTCACAAACTGCAGGCCTGGCTGCCCTCTGCTGTATTTGCTGCGTGGCTCTGAGGACGCAGGCCTCTCTTTCGTAGCAGAGCCTTAGGAGACGCCTGGGTTTGTAAACTCCTCCTCTCTCTGCTCCTCCCAGGTGCATCATTGCTGGCATGGCCTCCAGGAAGCATCGTTCTGTTCTACAACGACTTTAACCGGTGGCACCACGAGTACCAAACCCGCTACTGACGGTGGCATCTGGGCTCAGCCGCGCCCCCAGCCCCAGCACAGGACGTGCCCTGAGCAGCTTTCTCGTAGAAACAGCTATCACATCCGAATGTAACTTCAATTTGCTCTAAGAAGCAAAATATTTTTTAAAGTTAATTGCTATTTTTGTAGACTTTGCTTGACTTTTCGGGGGATAGCAAAGCAGAAAACTGGCTGCTGGGTTCTGTAGTTTTAAAAAATCTATATTTTTAGTCATAATGAGAAGTCTATTTTCACCAATTACAGAAATAGTGGAGTGAGTAAACCCACTTATTCTAGTTATATATGAAAAAATACTTCCCATTTATCTGTAATCTTGAGAATGTATGATTTTAACAAGAAGGAAATGGGTTATAATCCTGGGACACGGGAATTTTATGCTGTACTTTGGGTTCTGTATTTTTCAAGCAACTGTGCTTCTTCAGCACAGACATTTCTGGGATTTAAATAGTCATGTTTAAATTATGGTAAATGTAATTTGAAACATTTCAATGAATTATTTCTATCAATATTATTATCTTTCAAGCATGTTTTAGACGTAGAAAATTATGGTTTGGGGGAGGCTTATTTTATTGGGTGCTCATCTTAAAGGACCTACTGTTCTAGCAAGTGTGAGATACTGCAGTGTTTTCTTCATCTGTCCTCGTAGCAGATCAGAACGAAGTGATGGAGGTGTTCTTGGGCTCAGCACTTTGTTTTTCTTTTAAAGTAAATGCAAGTAAGTACCAAAGCTCACCCTGAGGGTTGACTGTGCCCCCATACTGGGGCTGAGCCCTGTGGATACTGGGTGCTGTGTGAAGCAACCCTTGTTTTACCTTCTATTTGTTATTAAACAATCTTCCTCTTCCTCTTTTGATTAGCAATTTGTACTACGAAAATGTTATTTTGGTGTTGTAGAATTCTACTTTTCTAGTCGATTGCTGTGTGGAATTCTGTGGAAAATATCTGAGAAAAGGTCTGTATGGCATAAATAAATTCTTTGTAAGTTGTGAACTCTGAGTTGAAACTGACATTCCATCTCTCAGTTCTCTTGCAACTTACCTAAAAGGGGTGACCCCCTTTCCTTCTGGGTTTCCCAGATGGCGCTAGTGGTAAAGAACCCGCCTGCCAATGCAAGTAGACCTTTGATCCCCAGGTTGGGAAGATCCCCTGGAGGAGGGCATGGCAGCTCACTCCAATATTCTTGCCTCACGAATCCCATGGACAGAGGAGCCTAGTGTGCTAGAGTCCATGGGTCACAAGAGAGTTGCACACGACTGAAGCAACTTAGCACACATGCACCATTTTTTCTACACATTCAGCTCTTTTCTAAAAGCAAAAATTAGGAATGGAACAACTCGGTTTGACAGAAAAATAAAATGTAATTGAATTGTTGGAAATATTTTTACTCCTTTTTTCTAGAACAAGTACTTTAGTCCACATAATCATCAAAATACCACTATGCTTCTAGTTGAGAAAATTAAAGATTTAGTGACGCTAATACACTTGGCTTAGATCTAGACAGCTCAGTAGTAACACTAAGCCAGAATTTAAACCAAGTCCTGTTTTTCCCAGCACAGCATGCTTATATAGGTAACTAGAACCCTGTCAGCGTCTAGCAATTTTACTTCAAATTTTGAAACAATGATAATACAGTTATTCTCAAAGAAAACGTTAAACTTTGGTTCATTCAGTTTTAAAACAATAACCAATAGAGAAATTCTCTTGAATGAAAACAGGAAAAATGGGCCTCTGGCCAGAGAGCTCCCTCTTAACTAAATGAGAACACTAGACCTTTAACCATAAAACCAAAGAATTTTATACACTATTCTAACATCCACAGCCACAGTTGTTTTACAAACCACTAACAAAACAACAGATGGTGAAATGTGGGCCAGGGGAAGCACATCTCCAAATCAAAGACATACGTGAGTTACTGCTCAGTGAATATCCTGACGGTCAACCTGTGATGTCACACTTTGGAAGCTTCAAGCAAAGTGGTAGAAGGAACAGGGATCTCTAAGTCACATATCAGACATCTGATTCTTGAGTCTCTGTTAACAAGCCTGAAGCCAAGTTCATGAAGCAGCTTCCTTTTGGTCCCTAAGGAGACAATCAGAGCCTCCACGGCCTCTACTGTTTTAAAACTTACAACTATAGGAGTCCACTGAAACGTTTAACAGCTGGGATCAACACACTCCCTCAGCCGCTCCCTGCACCACAGCTTCCGCTGACCACAGGTGGAGGACTTCGGCTGTGGAGGGTCAACTGCATGTACTCATAAAACGAACTCAGCTGGCATCAGCACAGGGCTTCTGGGCAATAGAATCTGTTCAGTACAGTATATGTTAGGATCTACCCAACATTCACGTATTTATCCAATCTTCACTCCTTTAAAAAAAAATTACATCTAGGTCCATTAACAGAAGAATGGATAAAGAAGATGTGGAAACTATATCCAGTGGAATATCAGTCATAAAAAGGAGCAAGACTGGGCCATTTGTAGAGATGTGGGTAGACTAGAGACTGTTATACAGAATGAACCAAGTCAGGAGAGAAAAAACAGTGTATATTAACACATCCATGTGGAATCTGAAAAGCTGGCGGATGATCTCATATGCAAAGCAGAAAGTGGCACAGAGGGAGCAAGCGTGGACACCAAGGGAGGAAGAGGGGGTGGATGACTCAGGAGAGGGGGTCGGTGCGTGTCAGCTGTGTACATACAGACTATGCTAGGCATGACCCAGACGGCTCAGGAGAGCCCCCTGTTCAGCTCAGGCCTCAGTGCTGTGCGGTGACCTAAACGGGGCAGAAGTCCAGAGGGGGTACACGGAAACATACAGTTGATACAGTCTGCTGCACAGCAGAAACTGCCGTAAAGCAGCTATACTCCAGTTAAAAAAACTTCAAATAAATGTAAACCATTTATGAAAAAAGGTCAAAACTGAGCTGCTGTGGGCTGAAACTGGATGACCCTCGGCAGCCGGGAGCCCACGCAGCAGCGCGTGCTGCGCGAAGTCGCTCTGCCTTGGAAGAGTGCGGTTTTTCTCACCGATGCTGTGGATTCTGGCTGAGACATCATTAAGTCTCTGAGGCTCTGTAACGAAGGAAACAGCCCTCACCTCCAGAAGAAGGCATGTGGCTTGGAGCAGAGGGAACACCAGGTCGACAGGCACACCGATAGACAGCACCCAGGAGAAGCTTGCTCCCACAGTGGACCCAGCATCCATGAATACACGCCCCGCCAGTCAGTCCACTGAAAAGGGACACTCTGCCTTGAGGTGCCCCCATCCTTCAGTTCTGCCTCTTGGCATGCGGGACGGCCCCCTCCCCTGCGAACCATGGGAAGCAGGGCCCGAGGCTGGGCGTTTCCTACCCCGGCTGTCCACCCCTATTCAGCAGGGAGAATGGAGCCTGCCAGGGGCCTGCCCACACCCGAGGCCGTGTGTCCACCCCCCACACCCACTCTGCTGTCAGAGGGGCAGTGAGGTCGCAGGGGTCAAGCTGGCAGATGGCCAGGGCATCTGGACACAGCCAGATCGCACATCCACTTGGCACCCTTTTCCACAAATATGATTGAATTTAAAGGGCTTTCCTGGGGCCCCAGTGGGTAAGATCCCACGCTTCCAATGCAGGGGGCCCAGTTCAATTCCTGATCAGGGAATAGATGCCACATGCTGAAACTAAGACTCAGCCCACTCAAATAAATGAATAAATATTTTTTAAAAATAAATGTCACACACTTTAGATCTACCCGGACAGGACTTTGACAGGAGAGTTTCACTGGGGACCTTTGATGTCTTTCCCAGAGACGGCTGAGAGCTCTGACCCCGTCTGGGTCTCCTTCCTGCATCAGCCCCGCCCGCTCCTGCACTGCAGCCCCGATAGGTTCCTCCACAGCCCTGTGTCTGCACACTGCGGGGAGGGGCCCATGCTGAGCGTGGTGGGCAGGCGCTGCCACTCTGCTGTCACTGGGTGACGGAGGAGCGGCCAGCCTCACACCGCCATGTCACCTCGTGACGTCACATTAGGCCAGAGCACGTTCCCAGCCACAGGCAGGGAGAGCACATGAAGGTCAGCATCTGCACACACCTCGCCTACCGCCAGACACACCAGGGCCTCCACCAGGCTGTTTCTGCCCCACCACAGAGGGACAAGAGTGCTCTGCTTCAACGAGGAGCGTGATCAGCCTTGCTGCCTCTCTTTTTTGTAACATAAATGACGTTAATCCTGTAGGCATTGCAACTTGTCACTGCAAGGGAGGATCAAGGAAGATGGAAAAGAGCATAAAATAGCAAATCAAACCATTCTGTTTCTTCTATTTCCTCTCAGATGAGGGGGGGCGCATCTTTCGGCTCTTTCTTTTCAGTAGACCTGAAAGGAGACTCCTGGGTGTCCCAATCACAGGATCACGACATAAAAGCCCGAGGCTATGATGACTGGCACTGGCACGTGACTCCCTGCCCTGTAGCTCGGAGCCGGCAACACAGTCTGCTCGTTTGGGCGCACACATCGTTCTCTGGCATGAGCACAGTGGGCTGACCTGCAGGCCGCCTACAAGTGTTCCTCTGAATCTCGAGACCTCGTCCTGTCACAAGCCCAGAAGTGAGTTTCCTCACCAGACCAGCCAGCTGTGCTGCAGCTCGGACCTGGATCAGCTGAGATGCTCCCCAGCCTTGACCTCAGGCAAGTGCCCGGCCTCTGCGGCAGGTGACTCAGGCTCCGGCTGAAACCCTCCTGACCGCACCGAGGCCATGCTGCCCACTCTGCCCGAAGTGAAGGAGGCTTCTGTGTGGTCTCTATACCAGATACCCTTTCCTTCCCCTCAGCTGCCCGACAGCGACGTATCCCCACTGAGCTCAAGGCTGTGGATCTTATCATGAAGTAGCGCCCTGAAATCCACTGGCCGGGACTCACCAGAGCTGCACACACCAGCTCCCGCCATCTAACAGACCACACCTGCTCTGTGTGGCCTGACCACCTCTCGCGTGCTCACTCGCTTCACTCCTGTCTGACTCTGCGACCCCATGGACTGCAGCCACCAGGCTCCTCTGTCCGTGGGAATTCTCCAGGAGAGAATCCTGGAGCGGGCTGCTGTGCCCTCCTCCAGGGGATCTGACCTGCCTAGATTTTCCACCACTTTGCCAGGGGTCTCCCCAAGCCCAGCCCACCTCCCCCTCAGGATTCAGACGCTCCCCCTTAAGCATCCCTGACTGCCTGGAGGGGCAAAGCAGACGGGCCCTGGGCCCAGGGGAGGCCTCTCCCAGTTCTGGGCCCTGGGAACCCATCCGAGTTTCCCCATCTGTTGAACAGGGAAGTGAGTGTCTCTCTCAGGGCTGTGATGTGGCTCAAACAACACAGGATGAGCTACTCTGTAAACTGGGAACTTCTATTACCACTTCAGTTCAGTCACTCAGTCGTGTCCGACTCTGCGACGAATCGCAGCACGCCAGGCCTCCCTGTCCATCACCATCTCCCGGAGTTCACTCAGACTCATGTCCATAGAGTCCATGATGCCATCCAGCCATTTCATCCGCAGTCGTCCCCTTCTCCTCCTGCCCCCAATCCCTCCCAGCATCAGTCTTTTCCAATGAGTCAACTCTTTGCATGAGGTGGCCAAAGTACTGGAGTTTCAGCTTCAGCATCATTCCTTCCAAAGAAATCCCAGGGCTGATCTCCTTCACTTACACCTAGGCATTTCCCAGAAGCAGCCGCCGCCCCCTGAGAAAGCAGCCAACCCTTTCACTGGCCTGCTCCTCCAAGGCTGCGCTCATACCTGACCCTCCAGGCCTCCAGCGCACTGACCCCGGGCCACACCCCGCAGACATCTGCACGCCCTGCCGCAGAGCAGCTCTCGGTGAAGGGACACCGCGAGCCGAGGGCCCTCTGGCTCATCGTAGCCAACACCTGGCCGCCCTGCCGCCAGTCCTTGGCTGCCGGGGCTTCAAACCTCCGCCACCTGCCTGCCTTCTTTGCGGCAGTGGTTGCTTCCTCGGCACCACACACCCAGCACGGAGCCCTGCCCAAGACCCACAGAGGCTTCTCAGGACGCGGCTGACGCGGACGCGGCTCTGTTGGCGCCAGATGACCTGATGTTCAGCATGCTTCTCCCCGCCCGGGTTTCTCCTGAGTGGCAGTGACCGCCAAGGCTTTGGCCACTGAATCTACAGGATTCACGCTCTGATTTCACACCTCAGGTATGGACCAGTGCCCTCACCTCCTGAGGTCACCTGAAATCAATCCATCCTGTTTAAAACAGCGGAGAAGCCCACACACCTACGGGCACCTTATCTTAAGGAGGCAAGAATATAAGGTGGAGAAAGGAGAGCCTCTTCAATAAGTGGTGCTGGGAAAACAGGACCGCTCCATGGAAGAGAATGAAATTAGAACACTTCCTAACACCATACACAAAAATAAACTCACAATGGATTAAAGACCTAAATGTAAAGCCACACACTCTAAAAACTCCTACAGGAAAACATAGGCACAACACTCTTCAACATAAATTGCAACAAGATCCTTTTTGACCCACCTCTTAGAGTAATGAAAATAAAAACAAAAATAAACCAATGGGACGTAATTTAACCTAAGAACTTTTACACAGCAAAGGAACCATACACAAGACAAAAAGAAACCCTCATAATGGGAGAAAAGCAAATGAAGTAACTGACAAAGTTAACCCCCTAAATATACAAACACCTCAATAGTAAAACACACACACACCCCAATCAAAAAATGGGCAGAAGATCTAAATAGAAATTTCTCCTGAGTACATATAGATGGCCAAGAAACACATGGGAAAATGCTATCACTAATTGTTAGAGAAATGCAAATCAAAACTACAGTGAGGTTATCCCTTTACAGCAGTCAGAATGGCCATCAAAAAATCTATAAACTAAATGCTGGAGAGGGTGTGGCAAAAAGGGAACCCTCTTGCACAGTTGGTAAGAAGGTAAATTGATACAGCCACTATGGAGAACAGTATGGAGGTCCATTAAAAAACGAAAAATAGAACCAGCAATCCCACTACTGGGCATAAATCCTGAGAAACCCACAATTCAGAAAGACGCGGGGACCCCAATATTCACTGGAGCACTGTTCACAGCAGTGAGGCCAGGGAAGCAACCTAGAACAGATAAAAGACGACGACGTGGCGCTTACATACCTAAGTATATAAAAGTAATAAAATTGAGTAATTGTATTAATACATAGTGAAGTAAGTCAAAGAGAAAAGCAAATATATATTAAGGCATATATATATGGAATCTGGAAAAATGGTACCTATCTGCAGGACAGAAATGGAGACGCAGATACGGAGACTGGGCGCGTGGGCACTGGCAGGAGGAAGGTGGGCTGGGGTAATTTGAGCCAGCAGCGCTGAGGTCTGCGCACCACCGCATGGAACAGGCCGGCTGGCGCAAAGCTGCCCGCACAGCACCTGGGGCTCAGCGCGGCGTCCGAGCCGACCCCGAAGGAGGGAGGCTCCCGAGGGAGGGGATGTCTGTCTAGCAACAGTGCACAGCAGAAACTGAACAACGTTGTAAAGGAACTATACTCCAATAAAACAATTTTAGGACAGTGAATAAGGAGTCTTTCTTCATCGTTATTCACATCGTGTGCAAAACTAAACAGGAAAACTGAGTGCCCTGGCCTTTCTTTAGAGCCGCATTGTCCAGTGTGGCGGGGGGAGGGGCACGAGGCTGTTACGTGCTTGAAATGTGCGTCCAGTCTGGGATGCGCTGTCCCTATCAGTACACACCAGGCTTCAAAGACTTAGTACAAAGAAATAAGGGAAAACATCCCGATGATTTCCTGTTGATTACATGTTGAATTAATACTTTGGGTATATTTAGATATATTTGGCAAAATATGCTATAAAATTTATTTCACCTTTTCCTTTTTCCTTTTTTTTTTTAATGTGGTATCAGATAAATGATGTGGCTTATACTGTATTTCCACTGGATGGCCAACTGCTCTGGAGGTCCTCATCCAAGACAGTATCACTGCCCAGCACCCTCTCTCCCAGTGTGGTTTATCTGTTTGGGTCTGTCCTTGCCATCTCCTGATTCTCATTTCACAATCTCATTCATGCAGGAATTCTGGGGAGAGTGATGCCAAATGCTTCCAATCCGTATATTCCATATACTTTCATCTCATGGCAACCTCTCTGAGCAAAGGGAAAGTGCTCATCGCTTGGGCCTGTCTCTTTGCAACCTCATGGACTGTAGCCTGCCAGCCTTCTCTGTCCATAGAATTCTCGAAGCAAGAAGACTGGAGCAAGTTGCCATTCCCTTCTCCAGGGGATCTTTCTGACTCAGGAGAAGCAGACTCAGGCTTACCCATGGCTGAGCCCAGCACGCGCCTCCCAGTGACCTCAGCAGGTCACCACTCCCCTTGCTTTACCTTCTGGAGCCAAGATCCCCCTCCTGGAATAAGGGACTGACTATAACGCAAGCCCATGCCTCTCCCACTGTGCAAGAGCAGAGGAACCCAATAGTTGGGCACTTGCATTTAGTTTGGATCCTGAGACCAGCACAAGATCTCAATAAATGTCTGCTGAACGTGTGGGCCAAGGAACAAGCTGCCCGTGCTGGTAGAGCCCTTCCTTGGCCGCTGGCACCAGGCCCTCACTTAGAGTATCGTGGCTCTGTCTCCTGCCACGTCTGTGCCCTGGTGTGTCACCCAACTTCTAGGCTTGTTCCTTTACCACCACTCACCGCTCTGGGTGTTTGTGGGATGAAGGTATTTACTGAAATGCTACTCAGTCACTGCGAGGCCATGCCACCACCCTGGACTCAGGCAACTCCTGTCCCTAGGCCACTGAGTGTGGCACAGGGCGTGGGAGCATGTGCTGGACAGAGGGGCTCGTCCGCTCACCTGTGACTGGCACTGCCCTGGCCACTTTCTTTAAGTCTTTGGCAAACGTCTTTGAGCCTCGCAGTTCCAGCCGTGGAGTCGAGTTTCCGGCACTAACAGCCTCGCTCCATCGTTCTTCCACTTTCATGTTCCTCCTGTTACACTAGCGCGTCGTGTCCATTCCGTGCTCACCCAGTCGTGTGTGACTCTCTGCTGCCCCATGGACTGTGGCCCGTCAGGCTCTTCTGTCCATGGGATTTTTCAGGCAAGAATACTGGAGTGGATTGCCATTTCCAGCTCCAGGCGATTTCCCAAGGATCAAACCTGTGTCTCCCGCATTGACAGGCAGAGTCTTTACCACCTGGGAAGTCCCTCTTCACTTTCATTAACACTTCTCTATTAGAAGCTGTAAAAGAAAAATCCTGCTCTTTAACTAGTGAGGAAAGCGACAGAATGTTCTGGACCTGCCCATCACCACCCTCCTCTTGAAGCCTGCATCCCCTGATGCCCATCTGCATTCTGTTACCCGCCTCTAGTTTGGGTCAGCCCAGGGAGAAATCATCACACAGCAATGGGGACGAAGTGATCCAAAGCCGAAGAGATGACTTCAAGCCATGGAGCTGTATGGACTTGAGAAGCTGGGGACAGAGCAGTTCCAGGCTAAGCCCAAGCAAGTAGCTGTCATCAGAGAACAGAAATCAAGGGCCAAAATACAGTGCAAAAGCAGAAACAAGAGACGGCACCGTCTCTGAAAGAGACACAGAGAAACAAGAATGGCAGTCCCGACTCCCCATTTCCTGGAAAGCCTGACCTTTGGATCCCTGGTTCCATCAGAGTCCTGTGCTGTACACCAATAATCCCAGTTGGCTTTGGAGCCTTGGCTGTGTGCTTTTGCACCTGTGATCAAATATACCTGCATCCAGTGCACCCCGTGTGTTCCTCCCGAGCGCCTCTCCTCCCAGCCATGTCCCCAACACAAAAGCAAACACTGGTACCTTCCAGAACCCGGCCCTGGCGGGCGTCGCTTTGACCACACACTGCAATGCAATCAGCCACACAGGAACCTCTGCCCACCCTGACTACTACTTCTCAAGAAGGAAGAGTTTATTGGATACACTTGTAGGGGCAAAAGTCTACCAGTGAGCAGGAACTACAGGCTCACCCCTTTAGAAGATGAGCAGGGAAAACACACTGATTATGTACAGTCATTAAAAAGAGCAGGGTGGTGGAAAAAGGAATAACTGCCAGCAGCCTTCCAGAAGGTTAGTAACAGGACGTCTGCAGGCACCTTCCTGCCCAGTCCCGACCATGCCCGGGCGTCCTGGGATTGTCCCGCAGCCGATGAGAAGCGGATGGAGCAGGGAGACTGAGGGGCTCACGTCGGTCCTGCTGTGCCCGCAGTCGGACCTGAGAAGGAGGAAGCCCCGCCGGCGACGCACATGCACCCGCCTCTCCTCGAAAATCCCCAAGGACAACGTCCCGGGCATCGCCCGATACAGACGTGGAAGAGCGGAGGAAACACACGTCGTGGAGGAAGCAGTGGCCTTTCTGGGGGTCTATCCCCAAGTCCAGACCCGGGGTCCTCTGACGTGAGCTCCGCGCCCCGCACCTGCGAGAGCCCGAAATGGGCTGAGCGCTGGACCAGGGGGCCACCGGGGGCCCAGGACTTCCGCTGGAAGCCGGCCCCCGAGCCCCGGCATCAGAGGAAGGGTGCCCACGAAGGGTCAGATACAGTTCTGAGCTGTTTAAAGAGAGGGAAAAAGGAGCCCTCCGAGTTTACTTAGAGACCTTGGTTCATCCGAGCGTTTCTATAAAAATGCACTGGATGCCGGATCGAAGTTGCACAGTCTCCTGGCGATGCCGTCCAACGTCCACTGAACTGAAAGGCGGAACATTTAAAGCCGCCGCTCCGAGGACCGCCCCGGCCGCCGCTCACGGGCCCCTCCAGGCCCCTCCAGGTCAGTCGCGGTGGCGGCGCCACGTCCCCGCCCGCTCGCTGCTCGGGGCGGGAGGGCCGGGTGCGGGGGGCGGCTCCGGGCGCGGCGGGCGCCGGGGCGGCGGGCTCCAGGCCGGGCCGGCCGCCGTCGGCGCCAAGCTTGCTGCCGAAGATCTGGCCCTCCTTATCTAGAGCTGTGTTCTGGGGAGAGAGCGGGAGAGGAAGACACGTGAGCCCGCCGCCTGCGCCCGGCACCGCGAGCGGGCGCGCCCGAGCATGCAGGGCGGGACAGGAGAGGAGAAGTAACGCCTGCGGCCCAGCGGCCCCGCCATCCCTCACCGCGGCCTCTGCTCCTACGGCCCCGGCCGGAGCCTCTGGGATCGGAGCCCAGAAGCATCCTGGACAAGAAGCAAACCGCACGGGAATGCAAGGCGCCTGACTGCTAACTTCTCTAAAGAAGGTTCCTCATCGGGAGATTGGAAAGGTTAAGTCATGTCATCCATAATACCTAACCCCCGCCCCACCCGGAAGCCACCGCCGCACTGGCGGCCGGCAACCTATGGAAAGCCTGGGAATGCAGGGTCTAACGACATCGCCCATCTTTCCAGCCTCCAGCATCTCCTCCCGGGCCTTGTCCTCCTGTGGGGTGTCTTCACACCCCCAAGGGTTGTGACCTGCTCCCCCTGGTGGCTCAGACAGTTAAAGAAAAAAATCTGCCTCTAATGCAGGAGACCAGGGCTCAATTTCTGGGTAGGGAAGATCCCCGGGAGAAGGGCATTGCAACACACTCCAGTGTTATTTCCTGGAGAACTCCATGGACAGAGGAGCCTAGTGGGTGACAGTCCATGGGATCACGAAGAGTAGGAAATGACTGAGCGACTAACACTCACTTTCCCTTGCTCCAGGGGCACAGATGTCCCCTTGCTCTCTGACCCTAGCCTGGAGCTGGGAACTGGGCTGCCTGCCTCCTCCTCTGACCAGTATGAGGACTGCTGCTCGGCCAGGGAGGCCAGGCCAGGCACCCTCTCATCAGGTTTTCCAAACGCGGGGCTCTGTCGGGTCTCAGCACATTTAGCTGAAAGGCATGTAGAACGGACTTCCTTTTCTTGTCGACTAACCACCTTGACGGGGGAAAGGAACCATGGATTCCTCCAGGACTCCAGGAGGGGAAAAAGTGCCCGGAGAAAATACGAACAAACGGGGCTTCCTAGGCCTGGGGGGCTGCCTGCGGGGCCCCTGGGGCAGACTGGAAAACAGGTTCTCCACAGGCCCTTCCTGAACACTCAGTGACTGCCAAGGGCACTTTCCGCTTCCTGGAGAAGAGGTAACGGGGAAAAGCCAAATCAGAAACTCAGCCCTGCACCTTACCAAGCTTCGGGGCACCGAGTGTGAGCAGAGGCCAGGCTACCCCCTCAAGGAAAACACGGAAGGTGCAGAGAGGCTTCCGCTGTTTTCCACCCAAAAGCCTCCCATGGGCCGAAGACACCAACATCCCCACAGTCATTTCTCCTCTTCTCTTCCCGATGAGAACATGAACGTGTGCAGCGGGAGGAAGCAGAGCGGTGCAGCTAGTACGCACCGTCGCCGTGGGCCTAGCCGGAGGGAAGCAATGCAGGCGGCGGGAGAGGCGCGAGGAGCGGGGAGAGAAGCGGGGACAGAAACTGGACTCACTTTCAACAGAAGCAGCACAGTCGAAACAGTTCTGTCTAACGTGAATTAAGCCCCGATCCTTCCCAGCGTCCCCCTGAAAGGAGCACAGTCCCCCGAGTGAGGAAGCACTCCTTTTGAATCTATCCTTTCTCGGAGTCAGCTACGAGGCTACAGAATGCAGCCACCAGCGGTTTCTTATCACTAATTCCCTTTTCCACCACGGGATGGCCTCTTCTGGGCGAGGCCCTGAGCCCGCTCTGCAGGTGCAGGGCCTTTCCTTAAGCCTCTCGGGACAAGTCAGAGTGAATGCAAGTGCAATCGGAAACCACAGGCCCAACTTAAACCAAAACCCTATCCTCTAGCATTCTCCCATCCCAAAGCCTAGCTGACTGCGCACTGTCTGCCTGAGGACAGAGCCTCCTTGCAAATGTACTTGCAGGAAGAAACCAAAGCCTTCACAAAGGCTCCCATCTTAACGCTGTCATCCACTAAAAGACACGCATTAGCACCTCAGTGAACGATAACCTTTAGCAGGAGAATGACTGGGGTCCTCCTCCCGTGCCCTCACCAGCTTTTGGTCTGGGAAGCAAGGTGATGTGGCAAGCTGAAGAGTTCTAAGTAAAGTTTTCACGGGTGTGTTTGGCCAAAATGAGTGTCAGTAGGTACAGGAGGCCTGCACCCATGAGAAGCTGAGAGCTGGACGCTGAGTCTGAGAGAAGCATGCAGATAAGAGGGGCTGAGAATTAGAGGCCGCTCTGAGGAAGCACAGCACGTGGATACCAGAACGCTGCTCCGGGGTCCCCAGAGTCTCAGCGGGGTACACAGTGAAACTCTGAAGTGTCTCTCAAACTGTCAAGTCAAACTGTCAAACAAAAGGCAGGCAACAGCATCAACTTTACTTGCTCGCCATTATCTACCATTCCTGTCCTACCATATCCCCACCGGAGCCCCAGGCTCCAACTCTGTGGGTTCTAAGAGAACCGAACCCAACCAGAGGGTCCCGCCTCAGGACACTCATACACTGTTCCCACTGCTGTCTGTATCAGCAGGAAACCACCCGAGCCTTACATGCCCCAGATAGGAGAACATGTACATACTAGCAAGAGCTGTGTGTGAATCAGGAGTTTTAAGAAAACATTAGGAACTGTCCCCAAGGGCAGGACACACACACAGTAATGCTGAAGGTGGTGGTGGTCGGGGGCGGCAGGGGGATGACTGATGACTTGGAAGCACTGCAAGCTGCCCGGACACAACCACGCCAGGGCCAGGCCTCTGCCGGGTGAGGATGGATGCCCTCCCCAGGGAGGCCCACGGGGGACAGCCAGATTCCAAGGCTGGCTTTCCGGCCGTGGAGGACTGGTCCCTCCACAAGTGTTCCTGGCTCCCCCATGGGTTTTGGACCTCATGGGTCAGCCAGCACCTCCCCAGAGCTGAGGAGCTGCAGAGTTATGTGAGGAACGGGGGGGTGAGATGGAGCCCCGCCAACATGCCTGACAAGACACTTAATACACACGTGAACACACAATGCTCACAATCACTGCTAGACTCACAAATAATGAAGCAGTGTTCATTCACACAAACATCCTGTTAAAGTTCAGGAGTTTGACACAATGCTTGAACTTCATCAGCAAATGGAAAAAAGCCATTTGTAAACCCCAAGACATAGGTTCTGAGAGGGCCTGGATTATTCTCATCCAGAACAGAGCCTATACTGGGCCGAAAGGCAAAAGGGCCGATCGTTCCAGAACCTTGGTGGGCCTCAGGCCCCGCGTCTGGGCCATGAATCAACAGGTGACCCAGGGGATGAGGGGGCAGCTCCCGGGAGCTCTGGACGAATCCTAGAAAGCTTCTTCCTTGAGGAGACTAGGGAGCTTAATTCACGTGTAGTTATTAAAGTGTGCTAACTCAAGGTTTTCTCTTACATGGGGAGTGTGGCGATTCTTGATGCTTCAGGTTTTTCTAGATTTCCTCTGGAGCTGCCTAACGGCAGGGCTGTAGCCCGAGCCCAGCACGGCGGCTCTCCTCACAGGGTCTCAGCTGCCGCTCGGTGACAGCTCCGACTGCCCCAGGCTTTTGGCGGGACACTACTGAGATCCCGGGAAACCCCAGCTCAAGAGGCCTTCCCGCTCGCCTGGTCCAGAGCCGCCGGGGGGCCTGCAGCCTGGCAGGGGAGGAGGAACGGGGTCCCCAGGATGGAGAGCGGGGTCCCCACCCGGGATAGAGCAGCGGGCTTCCCCCGGCTCCCACCTGCACCCAGGCCTCCAAGGGAAGGATCGGAGGTGCAACGAGCTGCGAGAATAAGTGACTGTTTCCTCCCAGCTGGGGAGGAAACCAGCCTTTCCAGAGTGGGAGGGCCCGTCCTGAGGCCAGAGTGATGGAGCGGGGGATGGCCCATCACCCACTGTCTGGCTCTGGGTCCCCCACCTCCAGAGAAAGCCTGCCTCTCCCCGGGAAGGCAGCCCCTGCTGCTCCCGATCCTATGAGCAGGGGCCCCCGGGGGGCCAGCTTCACGGCTCACAGGAGCGAGGACAGGGCCTGGACAGCTGGTAGGAGGGCTGCTGGCCACACTTCTGACTCACTTTCCTCTTTTCTGCCATCTTCTCCCGCTCCTGGCCTACTTTCATGTTACTTCACGCACTTTAATGCCATTTTCCATTTGCTGTGTTTATGGATTTAGGTAAGCTGCCTCAAAAACCCTTTAGAAGGAAGACTGACAAAATATGGGGATCTGTGTTACTAACTTCTCATAAAATTTACCAAACCTGAAAAACCCAATTTTTCTTCATTCTTCTGAACTTTTAAAAATCACAAAATACTGTTTTTTTAAAAGTGGAATTTGCTTAACTCTGTTTCTTATCCCCAGTCCCAAAGAATCATTCACGGCTCAAATCTATTTGTGAAGCCCTGAGTAGTCAGGGAGTTGTTGCCTTTGGTGGCAAGTCCCGCTTGGCTGGGGAGCCCTCTCTAGGGGGAAAGCAGAGCTGGGACAGACGCCACAGCCCAGGGCCTACGGAGCCCAGGGCCCTGCAGTCTGGCCTGGCGGGAACCAGCGCACCCTCTGATCCCAGGACCCGCAGACTGGGAGCCGGCCACACGCTGCCCTTCACGTGCCAGGCCATCCTTGCCGTGGAGGGAGGAGCCCGGAAGGCACCAGGGCCACGCGAGGGGCGCGCTGGGCCGCTGACCCGGCAAGGTTCACTGTCAGCCGAGCACCCAGGCCGGACCTGCAGCTGCCCAGGGGGCGGACTACACGCTCCACTTACCATGATAACGGAGACCCCGGTGGTCGTGCTGTTCTGTTTGGGGAGCGCGTTATTAAAGTGCTGTTTGAGTTTACCTGTTACTTCAGCTTGCATATTATTCTCCTGGGAGGCATCATCCTACAGAAAAGAATCAAAGACACGGATTCTGAGTCTCGGGCCCACGCTGTCTCTTCCTCAGAAGTCACACACCATCCATCACTCCCACCATCTCCTCCTAACGGGCGGTCTGAGCCATGAGATCAGGGGAACCATGTAGGTCAAGTAATTGAAAATAACGACTGCTACTGGGCAGTCCCCTCCCCCGCCCCCGGAAGGACTCTCTGCCATGCACTTCCCTCCTGAGGTCTGGAGTGGGACTGGGTGGCCCACTACCCCCCGCAAAGACCCTCTGCCATGCACCTCCCTCCTGAGGTGTGGAGTGCACTGAGGAGAGGGCAGAAGGACCTTCTGCAGGGCTCAGAGACCGTCCTCCACAGCACAAATGCCACCTAATTTAGTACAGATCCTGCCCATGGAAACATCAAAATTATCATCTTAGTCAAGAATGCAAGTAGTGTCTAGTCTTTATCACTCAATAGAAAAATATGGCATCTCCAGCTACTTGGTCCAAGAACCAAGTCACATAACAAGACCCAGAGAGTCTGAATGGAGTTGTCAAGTGGGAGACAGAGCCTGGGTGGCCGAGGTGCACAGGGCGCCCCGCAGTCAGCAAGAGCCCCTGCGTTAACGCCACTGCCCCCAGGCTCCCAGGACTGAGGAGGCCCCAGACTCCCCTGGTGTGGACTGTTTCACCCGGGCCCCGAGGCACTGCCCAAACTCAGAGGACTCCCAGAACACCACACATCCTCCACCCGCCCCCACAGGGAGCAGAAGCGCTCCCGTGACCACATGCCAGGAAGGCAGAGATCAGGCTCTGACACAGGCTCATCTCTGAGCAAGCTCTAAAGACGCTCAAACGCCAGGATGACAGGAGGTGGTCCTCAGAGAGCATCCTGGCCAATCCCCGCACCTCACAGGTGAGGACGCTGCAGCCTGCAGAGACCGTGATGAGCCCGGCCACTCACAGAGGGAGCCTGGCGCCAGCTGTGTCCTGCTAGAGAGCAGGCTGCATGCCGCCTGCTCATTACGGAAAAGGATGCTCAATCTGCCACAAGACGTGGACCCAGAACCCGGTCTGCACCACAGCCCAGGCGAGGAGGCCCGCTGTGGCCCACAGGACACAGAGACGTCGGTTCCCTGCGGACGTGGGTACTCACAGACACCCAGGGGTGACTCAGGATCTGTCCTGCTGTGCACCTCGCTTCAACATTGACCTGAAGCATCTGACTGATTAATTCCTGGGAAGAAAGAGAGGAGAGGACAGAGGGGACAAAGTGGGGGGACTAACAACAGACACAGTTTGCACCAGGTACCTCAGGGGACAGCCAGCACCGCTGCTCGGTGTTTGGACACAGAAGCAATCACACCACCACCTCCCCAGGCCTCCAAGGCAGGCACAGCCACCGCACCAGCAACACCGATTCGAGAGGTCTCGCCCGAGTCCACACAAACCACGGCGTCCTCTCCCTACGGGCTCGGGGCACTGGTGTCATCCACAGCCTGGTGCTGCGCAGCTGCCCCGCTGGCACCACCACAGGCAGCACGGGGCCATGCCCGCAGGCCGGGGCGGGCTATGACACAGCTCTCTAACAAATGAACGGACACACGGGAGGCCTTAGGGAAGCATCCATAAGCCCTAAGGGGGAGGCCTCGGCACACTGGGAAGACAGCCGGGCCAGCTTTCAGAATCCAGAAGTATTTCAGGCACCGCACTACGGGGTGAGCCACACACACAGACAGACCCAGAGCCCAACAGCAAGAGCAGCGACAGCCCCCCAGGGCAGGCGGGGGCCCCTTGACATGACGACCGGCCCCGGGGCAGGCGGGGCCCCTCAACAACAGTCCCCCGGGCAGGCGGGGGCCCCTCGATGCAACGGCGGCCCCCAGGGGCAGGCAAGGGGCCCTTGACGCACCACCACCCCCAGAGCCAGGCCGGGATGGGTACCTTGGCCGAGTCTGTGATGTTGTCCCAGTAGGGGGCTGGGAACTCCAGCTTCCCGGCCAAGATCTGGTCAAAGAGATCTTCCTGGAGGTTGTTCTCACTGAGTCAGTGACAGAGAAACAGGAGGGTCAGCGTCACCATTCGGCTTTGTGATGAAAAGCTCACGGGGACAGGGAACAGGGGAGTCCAGTGTCCCTGGCGTGGGCATTTTACAGCTTGGCTGTGCATCTCAACCGCGCTTGGGATGACACACTCTGCCTTCTAGGTGATGAACCAAGGAACATTTCCAGGGGTCTGGGAATCAGCGAGAAAGGGGAGGAGGGTGGGTGGTGGAGAAAGGAGGAGTAGGGCAGAGGGAGGGAGGAGCAGAGATGCAAGAACGCTGTATGGTGGGTAGCAGCTTTCAGCGTGGGAAGACAAAGATGTTCTGGAGATGGGTGGTGGTGACATTTACCCAACGGTTTAAATGTATTTAATACCACTTAACACTTGACATTGCACACTTACAAATGGTTCAAGGGATAGATTTTATGTTACCTGTATTTTTCCACAAGAAACAAAGACTCAAGAAAAAATGGAATGCACAAAAATGTAAATCCTCATTTTAAAAGAAAAAAGCTCAGCATCTGCCCTCGGTCACTCATGGTATAATAATAAGTGGGGAGCGGCAAACCCGAGTCAGATCTCCTTGTCCTTCCCCCTGCTACTTTCCCAACAAACAGCCAAAGATCAGTGAAGCAGCCAACACATGGGAAAGTTATAAGGAGTTCAGAGTCTGGATAAACATTCACAGCGGAACGCGCTCCCCTTTGAAACCTTTCACTGAAGCTCAGTTTGAGAGAAAAAGCCCATCATCTGAGGACACCCACTAGAACTGCAGGGGTGCCCTAGGTGGGCACCTCTCCCTGCCTGCCTCGCTCAGAAGTGCACCTGCGCACAGGTGTCTAAAGAGTAAAAGATGACTTGATTTTGATGGACAGTGCCAGGGAAATGCGGAAATACTGCTGGGAAAAGTTCAGGAAACTGGACATCCCCAGAAAAGTGCATCTCCACAGCCACGTGGCCCCTTCCCTTGGTGGACACATCAATGGCCAGAGTGGGAAGCAAGTCACTGGCTCTCTAGGCCACTGCAAAGCCTAGAAGAAAACTCAAGATGGCCTGCTGGAGTCAAGATCAAAATCCAAGAGCAGAAGTTCAGTCTCACTTGGCAAGTAAGTATAAGTCGCTCAGGTGTGTCTGACTCTTTATGACCCCATTGACCGCAGCCTGCCAGGCTCCTCCATCCATGGGATTTTCCAGGCAAGAATAATGGAGTGGGTTGCCAGTTCCTGCTCCAGGGGATCTTCCAGACCCAGGGATCGAACCCAGGTCTCCGGCATTGTGGGAAGATGCTTTACCATCTGAGCTACCAGGGAAACCCCGTACTGGAGTGGATAGCCTTTCCCTTCTCCAGCGGATCTTCCCAACCCAGGGATCGAACCCAGGTCTCCCGCATTGTGGGAAGATGCTTTACCATCTGAGCTACCAGGGAAGCCCACTACTGGAGTGGGTAGCCTTTCCCTTCTCCAGCGGATCTTCCCAACCCAGGGATTGAACCCAGGTCTCCCGCATTGTGGGAAGATGCTTTACCATCTGAGCTACCAGGGAAGCCCACTACTGGAGTGGGTAGCCTTTCCCTTCTCCAGCGGATCTTCCCAACTCAGGAATTGAACTGGGGTCTCCCGCATTGCAGGTGGTTCTATACCCACTGAGCTACGAGGGAAGCCCTGATCACTTGGCAAGGATGCAACGTTTCAGCCCCACGTGCTGCTCAGGGTGCCCTCGTGGGACCCTGCCCCGCCTCCTGCACAGGAGCCTGGCCACACTACCAGTCCTCCAGGGTCTGCAATAGCGAGTGTGGCATCGCCAGAAACAGGTGATTCAGGGCAGTGTCCAGAGACAGCCTCTGGGGCTGTGTGATGAGGTGGCTGCCTCATTCCTGTTCTAGGAAAAAGGGCAGAGTTTGTGAGCTCTGTGAATGTTCATCACATCAAACCAAGCTGAGCGGAATCGACACTGCTGCCTCACGATGTCATGCAGCACTCAGAGTGATGGCTGCAAGCCCTGCTCCCGAGAAACTGATGTTCTTCGAGTGAGCACAGACTGTTCTTTTCCAGGTGTTCGATGTTCTTTCCTTTTCACTGTCACCTCTCTACTGATTTAATTCAGCTCATCTCTCCTTAAAAATGAATAAAGAATGTGCCTGAAAACACAATGGGATTTTATAGAAACTTTCAGAAAATCAGAGGACTCCAGGAGACAATGTTAGAAGAAGATATATCAAGTCACCCATTTCCAGAACTGTTCTTTTTACACATTCCTCTCTATGGTGGAATCTGGAATCTCAAATAGCTTCTGTTAATACACACAGTCTTTATTTTGTTAACAAACAGCTAAAACATTGGGTATGTATCTACAGGATTTAGGTTCTTGGCAAAATAGCCTGAGTCAACAACACAACCCCAGGATTTGGGCAATTAGAGGGGCACCCTGAGGACCCGTGCTGTGAACTGTGAGAGCCCTGGGGTTCCAGGCGGTCCTCACCAGAGCAGACCGGTGGAGAATGCACCCTTTTCAGTCATCACAGAATAAAAGTCCCTCTGATTAAACCTCCCTGGGTGGATTAACACATGCATACACTACAGTCTGGCTAAGATGCTTCAGTGAATGAAGTTGCTCAGTCGTGTCTGACTCTTTACAACCCCATGGACTGTAGCCTACCAGGCTCCTCTGTCCATGGGATCTTCCAGGCAAGAATACTGGAGTGGGTTGCCATTTCTTTCTCCAGGGGATCTTCTCGACCCAGAGGTTGAACCCAGGTCTCCCGCATTGCAGGCAGAAGCTTTCCATCTGAGCCACTTTTTAATTCTCAAACAGTACAGTGCTGTAAGTCTGGACGTGCCCAGTAAGAAACACTCTGAAAACAGCGAAAGACTCTGTGTACACACTCTTTCCAGTGCCGAGGTGTTAAAGGTCAGACGGGCTAACCTGAAAAATGCCGTAAGCTATTTCACAAATGATGTGCAAAACATTTCACTTAAAGGGGGTATGGGTGTGTGTTTAAGAGAAGCATCAAATATCTCAGGATAGTCAAGCAAGTATTATTTGTTATCAGTGGCCCTAAGAACAGACTTCCTTAGGCAATACCTAAACCCTGGAAAAGCAACATTCTTCTCAGTAACAATGAAATATTACATGTCAGCCTAGACTAATGCCCGAAAATCCTGAAAAAGAATGGGAAATGCTAGAGTTAAAGAAGCTCTAACTGTCAATTCCAAGGAACAGTTTTAATTAAAAAGCTTTGGGTTCAATTAATCTTTTTTAGAAAACAATGAAAATATTTTGAGATATCTGTGGAAAGACTTTTATTTTAGAAGCAAATTTATGCAGATTTGCTTTAATCTTAAACCATAGTCATTTATCATTATTTAAAGGACCGTTTCCATAGTTTGATATATATGATATATAAAATATGTAAATATTTTATATTGTAGGTTATAAAATCTATCCAGAATGTCTCTCTATGCTATGAAGATGCTTCCACAACTAACATGTAACATAATAAATTATCTTTCATCACAACATGATATGAGAGAGGGAAAACATTTTCGAAGGTAAGCTATCTAGAGTTATAGGACCAGCTTCTGAATATAAGTGCTAAGGCAGCAGCTTTCAGAAGGTACTTCTACTGCTTTTGATTAGCCAGACTGATCTGAAGAGCCCACAGAGAGACCAAGGTAACAAGTAACAATAGATACGTATTGTTAATTCGTCTCTCTTTTGTTAAACAGTAAAAAGGAAGTCAAAGAAAAAAACCTTCTAGGCTGCACTGGCAAGTGGAAACACTAGAGGGAGTTGTGAGCACACATTCCTCTACAACTGCTCCTCCCTCCAGGCCTTTTCCCAACTGCTCTCAGCTTGCGTCAACCAAGGAGGGAAACTGCTGTAAATGGCCCTTGGAACTGGTGGTGGTGGTTGGTTGCTCAGGTGTGTCTGACTCTGCGATGCCATGGACTGCAGCCCAGCAGGCTCCTCTTTCATGGGATTCTCCAGGCAAGAACACTGGAGTGGGTTACCATTTCTTTCCCCAGTGGCTATTCCTGACCCAGGGATAAAACCCACATCTCCTGCACTGGCAGGCAAGTTCTCTACCGAGTCACCAGGGAAGCCCCAGGCCCTGGGCTACCTGCTATCAAACCGCACTATCCTCTGCACTGGACTGGTTCCCAAAGCAAGTCATCGCTGAAACCAGCTAGGGCACCATGCAACTGTAAAAATGGCCCCAAATTACTTCCCTCCTTCTATGGACACAAACTTCTCCCACATTTACCCCAGGCTTAGCTATCTGATTTCATTTGATCAATGGGACATTAATCAAGAAATGTGAAGCAAGCAGAGATCTGGGCGGTACTCGGGCAGGGAACCTGCTCTCTCTGGCTGCTTTGAGGAAGCTGGCACCACGTGAAGCCCATGCTAGCTCTCTGATGCTAGCTCTCTCACGTGGCTAAGTCAGATCTGCGGTCCCAGCTGACACTGAGCTGCTACCAGGCATGTGAGTGAGCTACACTGGACCTCGGGCTCCCGCTAAGCCAGCCCAGCCAAGAGAATGGCTCAGTTGATCCACAGAATGATTCGTACCCCTACTTTTAGAGCAAATCTATCCTTCAGTAAAAACTAACAGATATGTCATATCCTACAGTCTGAATAACCCACCTTGGCAATGACCTCAGTGGAAAACCAAGATGTTGATGGATGGCCAGACGGAAAGAGCCTTCCACCTAAAGAAACCCAAGCCACACCACGAGGGATGAGGTCCCTCTCCAATGTCATATCTCTCATTAAACCTTTTGTGATTTCCGGTGCTCAGCTGAGCCTGCCCTCAACTTGTCATGAACTCATGCTCAGTTATTCTGCTTGATCAATATTCTCATGCTGTTGTTTTCAAACTAATAAGCCTCTCAAAAGTAGAGACTGGCATCTGTGTTATTCCTGTATTTAATGTAAGCAAAACAAAACCAACTATTCATCTCAACTAAAAATTGATCATTAGGGGCTTCCCTGGTGGTCCAGTGGCTAAGACTCCACGCCCCTAATACAGGGGCCCAGGTTTCATCTCCGGTCAGGGAACCAGATCCCACATGCCACAACCAAGACCCAGTGTTTAAAAATATACTTTAAAAATAGATCATTTTTTAAAAAGATAAATGTTGTATCTTTGCACTTTTCTGTATGTCGGAAAGCTTTTATAATAAAAAGCTTTAATAAAAGCTTTTATAATAAAGCTTCTATAATAAAAAGCTTTTACAATAAAGCTTCATATAGTAAAAGCTTTTATAATAAAGCTTCTGCAATAAAAAGCTTTTATAATAAAATGTGGGAGGAGAGAGGGAAGAAATAAATCTATTTTTTCACTTACTGACTGACTACACACTATAAACACTATGGCCTTAGAGAATAAGTCTTGTTTCCCACTTGATTCCCAGAACTTAGATCGATGCCTGGCCCACTGTAGCTACTCTACAAACAGTTGTAAACTGACCATAAGAAAAGATTAAAAGGAAAACAGCATTCAAGAAAAGTCAGAGGAAAATCATCAAATGTGCATGATTAGATTAACATCTGCTTCAAAGTGTTCACGTGCTTCGGGGGAGGTGGCACTGGTAAAGAGAGACACTCCGAGAAGCCCCACATGGCCCCTGTTCATACACCGCTGGGGGGCCACCACACACCCAGACCCCGCGGGCGGCCATCTGTCCTCCCAGCAGGTGAGTGTATGGTCATCAAGGGTCAATCTGCCCTTTCCAGGCCTGTTACTGCCAAAAGTATTTGTAATGCTCCTTAACCAAATAGTATATAAATGGACAAAATTAATTGAAAAAGTTCCCTGTGTCTATAAGAACCAGGTCAAATGCTCTGCAAAGTGAGTTGTTAAAAAACAGCTGTCATTTTAGGTAGAAGAGACAACCCTTAAGAATTAGAGAAAGTCTTACCTGGGAGGATCAGATTGCTTGGCGAGCATCTTTAAACCTCACTCCTCTTGAAAGAGACGGAATGGAAATCACAGACACTGGACTGCGGGGTGAGATTTACGGAAGAGGGGCCGTGGGAAACCCAGGGGAGCAGGCACAGAGCAGAGGGCTGGGCCGCCTCAAAAGTGCGGACGCGGAATGTACATTAATAGGTTGTAAATTAAGATTAAAAAGTGAGCAGTATGTTTATACAATTTTTTTTACTGACATTTTTATTGACCTGTTTCCGGTCCTGATTGCCGGGAGTAGAATGTCTGCTTCCCAATCAAAGGGAGAGAGTTTACAGTTCAAAGATGGTCACTTGAAGAGCCACTCACCTTCGAAAGGGAGGGAAGCCACAGAGCAGTATGTACGTGATCACGCCAGCCGCCCAGACGTCCACCTTCAGGCCATAGCTGGGGAAACAGAGCGGAGGGAGGAGAGACAGGATGCTACTCCCTCGAACCCACCACAGGACGGAAGCACGTGCCTTGGTTTGTTAGGGGAAAAGGCCTTTCAGTACCAGACCACTCGTTTCATGCAGATGAATGAACTACCCTTTGGACAAAGGTGTCTGCTCTTCTCCCAACCTCGCCACTATCTGGATTCCCAGATTAGTCTTGGGATCTGTCCCAAGGGATCAGCCTCTCCTGCCCTCCATGTTCCCGGGAGGCATGTGAATCCACAGCAGCAGTCGTGGCATGTATACCTGGTCCCAGAGTTCAAGCACTACTCTAACCCCCAGGAGGCATACCCAGTTTCAGCAATGATTTCGGGGGCCACGTAAGTTGGGGTGCCGCAGACGGTGTACAGTGGGCCTTCCACCACAGTGGCCAGCCCGAAGTCTCCCAGTTTCAGAGACTTGGTCCCATCAGGATATTCGCACACCTGGAACAGAAACCAGCGAATGCTCAGGAAGTGTTTTTCCCTCAGTGATGGCAAGAGGGGGAGCCTCTGGAATTGGGCAGAAATGACACAGACACATTTACCAACAAATCATAAGACACCTCTTCTTCTAATATGAAGGCCATGGTTTTCTCTGCTGCTTTTTAGTTTTGTGTTTTGATTTTTTGGCCATGTGGCATCTTAGTTCCCCGACCAGGGATCGAACCTACGGCCCCTGCATTAGAAGCCCGGAGTCTCAACCACTGGACCATCAGGGAAGTCCCTCTCTTGCTTTTTAAAGCTCTGATTTTTCTTTTTAGAGATGTTGCGTGTGATTTTGATTGTGTGAAATATGAAAAAATATTTCCTACATTTGCAGAAAGTCCCTTACCTAGGAGTAGAATGAACACTCGGGCATGCTGAGGGGAGGTGGGCGGCTTTCCCAGTTCGCTTGAGAGGCCCCTGAGCCTCAAGGCAGGACGATGACCTCTGCTGTGTGCATGTTGGGGGTGGGGGTGGGGGTTGGCACTTGAGAGCCTCAGAAGTGGTGTTCATTAGAGGTTGTCCACTAAAGTACTAGGTGCTCTCCAACTCACATGTTCAGTTTACAGGATACAATTAGGACTTGCTCTCTAGACAACGATGAGTATAAACAGTGATACTACCTAGGGGAAAACTTTGGAAATCTAGAAAGAAAATGACCTTTGGGATGAGACAGCCCAAGCCTGCAGGAAGAAACACTCCACCCATTTGTCTGGTGACCTGACCCCTGAAAGCCCCTCACCCACCCTGGGCATGTTTCATCATCTGTGAAATGGTCCCTGGCTCACAGTGCTGAGGTGAGGGTGAAATGAGATGAAGCTCAGATCAGGACTGGGTGAATGTTCCTTCTTTCCTGGAAGGAATGGTTGATTAGATCAGATGGATCTTCATCTTGGAAAACGTTTAACAATGCTAGTGAGGATGTGATGTGTTTGCTGACATCGAAGCAACTTTTCTAGAAAGTATGGCAGTCCTATGTAAATTTCTTAATATCCTTAATAACCTGTGATCTGTAAATTTACTTCTAAGAACCTGCCGTAAGGGAACAGAGATGGATCCAAAGGTTATATCCAAGAATGCCAACCTCAGAATTCATCTTCTGTTTTTTAAAAACTAGAAGCAACATAAGTGGCCAACAGGTTAATGACTTAATAAATCATAGCAAATCCCTCCAGTGATATTATACAGTCACTAGTAAGCACAATTCAAGTAAATATTAATCTTATGGGAAATATTCAGTGTATTAAAGAAAAAGGAATATTCAAAATTTTGTGTATATATATATATATATACACACACACTTTAATACCCTAAAATGTTAAGTTTACACTACGTGGCAGCATTACAGGTTACTGTACTTTTCTTCTTTATATTATTCAGAAGTTTCCAGAATGTTTACAATGAACACATGTTCATTCCATAATTCAGAAAAATTAATTCCATATACAAGCGGACTTTCCTTATGGGATAAAAGTCTGGAAGTTATTTTAAATGGATGGTTTTCGAAGCAAACAAGTGTATATAAGAACATAATCTGAGAGCTGACCGTATGAGTTTTAATAAGCTATTTGCCTCTTAGATGTCCATTCTGAAAACACTGAATTTCGAAATAACTGCAAAAACCTAACATGTACTTCTGTCATATCTTTTCTCTACTTTTACATTTTAAACATATTTGTTTGTGTTTCCTTGTATCGCACTATGAAGTGAACCAGATTTTCCTCTAAGTCACTACTTACTAAAAGAAGAGAAAAATTTAGAAAATGTTTTTTCAAGATAAGCACATTAACGACACCATCCATTAGTCTGATACTTAATGATGGGGAGTGATTTATAAACTCCTCAATTAAAAAAAAATCAAAAACCTCAGGCCTTCCTAATCCAATGACCCCCATCTTAATGGGCATTTTTTAAGGGGGACACTGAGATACCCTTCTCGCTTGTGGCGCTTCTCAGCAGGTGAAGAGGAATAGTTTTCACCTCAGTATTTTAATAACTGCTTCCACGTTGATGTACTAAAGACCATGCTCAGCAAGCATCTTTATGACTTTCCAGTTTCACAGGACTGATGGTGAGGATTTGGGGGCCCTCACAGATATTTATCACTTTGCGTCAGCCCTCAGCTCAGCAGAAGCATATTCAAAGCTACTAAGGATTCAGCCTAAAGCAGCAGAAACCAGGTTCTTAGTCATGCATAGTCTTAGGATGACTTTCCATCCATTGCATTTAATGTAAACATTAACTGAGAACAACCTGAATTATAGTTAAAATTTATGATGCATTTATTGCAACCCAGACTTTAGAAATTCCCTAAGCAATTCCAGTGATAAGAACATTATAATTCTAAATGTATCATGAGAGTAAAAAAGTTTTTTAATGTCATTTTGTTTTTACAACTTTACAATATACTCATTAGGTACATTTTTTTTTTTTTAAATCATGTTTATTTTAGACATTCAATTTAGGGATGCCTAAGGGTATTTAAGAGCTGTTGTTGGATACTCAGAGGTCCCAGAAGTCCCATTTTTCACGTCCCCTACAAGGAATTCAGAGTCAGATGCAGGAGCATAAACAGAAAGGGAATGCAGAGTCCATAGTCACTGAATAATGTCTGAGCAAGGGGTACTCTGGCTAAACATCAAAAGGGAAGTGTCAAATAGGGCAGACAAGCCTGAACTGATAATATTTTACCTGATTCATCGCTCTGCAGTGCTAGACACAGAGGCAAATATGTGAAAAAGAATGTAAGCAAATTTCAAGTCTTAGCTGGAGATTGTCTTTAAAGCAGGAAAAAAAAAATATATATATATATATATATATATGTGTGCCGCTGCTGCTGCTAAGTCACTTCAGTCATGTCCAACTCTGTGCGACCCCACAGACGGTAGCCCACCAGACTCCTCCATCCCTGGGATTCTCTAGGCAAGAACACTGGAGTGGGTTGCCATTTCCTTCTCCAATGCATGAAAGTGAAAAGTGAAAGTGAAGTCGCTCAGTCCTGTCCGACTCTTAGCGACCCCATGGACTGCAGCCCACCAGGCTCCTCTGTCCATGGGATTTTCCAGGCAAGAGTACTGGAGTGGGCGCCATCGCCTTCTCCAAAATATATATACATATACCTATAAATCTGCAAGTACACACACACACACATTTATGACACTCCTTTAAGAGACCAACACTGGCACACGCATGGCTTTGCTTTAGGAGACCAGTCTTAAGGAAGAGGTGATAAACGCAGAGTGACTCCAAGGCCTCATTCTGGCAGAGTGCAGTTCTCCTCAGTAATGCCCATCCTCGCAGGCCTGGAAGATTCCCAGTCTCCCAAACACCATCTCATCGCACTTCTGGAGTCACCCTGCTGGGCAACTAGGAAGGGAGCTGCTGTTCCACTTTATAGATGAGGAAACCGAGGCCCAGCGAAATCAAGCTTTGAGTGGGTGGCCCAGTGCGATTCCAAACAAGTGCACTCACATCCACCGCACTCCCCTGTGTCTGAAAGGCTAAGGGTGTACAGACTCTGGGTGGGACGCAACCCAGCACCCCGGTGGGAACGCCGGCTCTGCTGTGCGCAGATGCTCCGCCACCAGCTGAGAGGCCCTGTCGCAAGCTGCTCTCAGAATGCAAAACTGATCCCACATCCAAACTGCATGCCGCAAGTTCTCTAAATAAAATGTCAGCATCGTGATTTAGAAGGACCTCAAATATGAGAAACCGGCGCTCTCCTCTCCCCTGTCCCCAGAACCCCTGGAAAGGCGGAATTTATCACTGGTCTCTCACAGTTAACTCTGACCGGGCACCACCGGCTGTAACTCACGGCATTAACGGCCAGCCCTGTGCTCCCTGACACGGCGACCCATACATCTCTGCTGGCAGGGTTTAAATTACGACACAGCTGCCAGAGGAGGGGATGCAAATGAGACGTCTGAGTGCCCGGTGCTCACAGACGGGATTCTCCCAGAGTGGCGCGGGGCTGGCAGCCCCGCTGCGGACCGGCTTCTAGCCGCGACGGCACGCTCTCGTCCCGGGCTGACCCCAGCCTGCTGACCGTCTCCAGGTCTGCCGGGGCCCCTTGGGTCGGCAGCGGCAGACCCGTATCCTGCTGAGACACGCGGTGAAGAGGGGCTGCAGCGCGCCCCCGGGCCTCGCCGTCACGCGGGAGCCTCACGCAGGCCCCACCCCGGTTCACCATCCGCCTCCCCGTGCCCTTCGGGCGGCAGGGGCGGGGCCGGGGCAGGGGCGGCAGACGAGGCCCTGACTCCGGTCTCCCGGCCGGCTGGAGCCGTCAGTCCCGCCACGGCCTCTTCCCCCGACGGGCAACGAGGGCAAAGGCTGAGGGAGGCGGGCCTGAGCCTCCGCACGCACTAACAAGCGCGAGCGCGGGGGGGAGCCGCGGGCTGGTGCGGAGGCGAGGGGTCGGAGAGCGGGACGGGACAGCCTCGGGTCTAGGGAGGGCCCGCCGGCCCGCGGAGCGCCCCCTGCGGCCGCGGCGGTCACAGCGCCGAGGGGCAGGCGCCGCGGGCACCGCTGCGTCTCGGCCCCTGGCGCCCGAGCCCTCAGGGCCCCTCGGTACCTGCAGCCGCTGCAGAGATGGGCATGGGGGGCAGGCTGTCCTCGGGAGCACGAGGGCCCTGCCACCGCTGCTCAGGAATCTCGCGGCCCAATTCGGCCGGCGGAGGAGGGCTTGGGGGACGCTGCCGCGCCCCACAGCCTCCGGCGCAGCAGCAGGCCAGCGGGTCCTCACGTGCCCGCTTCGCCACTGTCCCCAGTCCTCAGAGGCCAGAACGCCAAGCCCCATGACACGCTGTGCTTTACACACCAGGGGTATTTATTTTCCTAACGGAAAGAAAACATTCCCTCAAGGCAGAAGACGGTAAGAAAAGAAATGCCACATGCTTTTATGTGGACGCTGGAAAATAATCAAATAGCACTATCGAAAGGGGAACAGAACTGTGGATCAGGAGGGCCCAAGAATGGCGCCACAGCCCAGCCATCAAAGCACACTCTGTCCAGTAAGTACTGGTGTGCTGCACGCAGGACGCAGGGTGTAAAGACCTGGCTGTGAGTGTCTGTCCGCTTCAGGAGAGCTGAGTGACCATTGAGGCCAGTCACCAGCCATGGGCTTCTCACCCACTGGGCGTGCGTTCAGCACCCAGGGGATAAGGTGGCTGAACACACACCTGCTCTATGGGTGCCTACTACCCACAGAACGGGAAAGACTACAGATCTCTTCAAGAATATTAGAGATGCCAAGGGAACATTTCATGCAAAGATGGGCTCGATAAAGGAGAGAAATGGTATGGGCCTAACAGAAGCAGAAGATATTAAGAAGAGGTGGCAAGAATATACAGAAGAACTGTACAAAAAAGATCTTCAAGATCCAGATAATCACGATGGTACGATCACTCACCTAAAGCCAGACATTCTGGAATCTGAAGTCAAGTGGGCCCTAGGAGGCATCACTACAAACAAAGCTAGTGGAGGTGATGGAAGTCCAGGTGAGCTGTTTCAAATCCTGAAAGATGATGCTGTGAAAGTACTGCACTCAATATACCAGCAAATTTGGAAAACTCAGCAGTGGCCACAGGACTGTTTGAAAAGGTCGGTTTTCATTCCAGTCCCAAAGAAAGGCACTGTCAAAGAATGCTCAACTACCACATAACTGCACTCATCTCACATACTAGCAAAGTAATGCTCAAAATTCTCCAAGCCAGGCTTTAACAGTATATGAATGGTGAACTTCCAGATGTTCAAGCTGGTTTTAGAAAAGGCAGAGGAACCAGAGAGCAAATTGCCAACATCCTCTGGATTGTTGACAAAGCAAGAGAATTTCAGAAAAACACCTACTTCTGCTTTTTGACTACACCAAAGCTTTTGACTGTGTGGATCACAACAAACTGTGGAAAATTCTTACAGAGATGGGAATACCAGACCACCTGACCTGCCTCTTGAGAAATCTGTATGCAGGTGAGGAAGCAACAGTTAGAACTGGACATGGAACAACAGACTGGTTCCAAACTGGGACAGGAGTATGTCAAGGTTGTATATTGTCACCTTGCTTATTTAACTTATATACAGAGTACATCATGAGAAATGCTTGGCTGGATGAAACACCAGCTGGAATCAAGATTGCATATATGCAGATGACACCACCCTTATGGCAGAAAGCAAAGAAGAACTAAAGAGCTTCTTGATGAAAATGAAAGAGGAGAGTGAAAAAGTCGGCTTAAAACTCAATATTCAGAAAACTAAGATCGTGGCATCTGGTCCCATCACTTCATGGCAAATAGATGGGGAAACAGTGGAAACAGTGTCAGACTTTATTTTCTTGGGCTCCAAAATCACTGCAGATGGTGACTGCAGCCATGAAATCAAAAGACGCTTATTCCTTGGAAGGAAAGTTATGACCAACCTAGGCTCTCTGCATATTAAACAGCAGAGACATTACTTTGCCAACAAAGGTCCAACTAGTCAAAGCTATGGTTTTTCCAGTAGCCATGTATGGATGTGAGAGTTGGACTATAAAGAAAGCTGAGTGCCAAAGAACTGATGCTTTTGAATTGTGGTGGTGTTTGGACTGCAAGAAGATTCAACCAGTCCATCCTAAAAGAAATCAATCCTGAATATTAATTGAAAGGATTGATGCTGAAACTCCAAAACTTTGGCCACCTGATGCAAAGAACTGACTCATTGAAAAAGACCATGATGTTGGGAAAGATTGAAGGCAGGAGGAGAAAGGGACAACAGAGGATGAGATGGTTGGATGGTATCACTAAGTCAATAGACATGAGTTTGAGTAAACTCCAGGAGTTGGCAATGGACAAGGAAGCATCGTATGCTACAGTCCATGGGGTCACAAAGAATTGGACACGACCAAGCAACTGAACTGAACTGACCTAGAGAAAATGACAGAGAAATAAATGATAAAATCACAGAACCATGGTAGTGCAGCAGAAACCAGAGGTAGCCAGGACTGACTGCCTCTGCTCAAGGAGGCTGGGGTGATGTCAAGAAGACATGCCTTGTTCAGCATCTTCTGAGATGAACCTGTCTGCTGGGGGACAGGATGATGCAAACAAGACCAGTATGGTGGTGCTTTAGTTACTAAGTTGTGTCCAACTCTGGCCACTCCAAGGAATGCAGCCCACCAGACTCTTCTGTCTATGGAATGTTCCAGGCAAGAATCCTGGAGTGGGTGGCCGTTTCCTTCTCCAGGGATCTTCTCGATCCAGGGATAGAACCCAGGTCTCCTGCACTGGCAGGTGGATTCTTTACCAACTGAGCACACTGTATCACTTTATGATGACCAGTTTGGTAAACAGTAAATGTGGAAGTGCAGATCAGTGCAAGAAATCCATTAAGACTTTATGCTCACTGACTTGATTTCCTAGATTTAAATTCTCTTGGCCCCGTACCTGCAGGGCTGGTAAAATGTCACAGTCTGCACAAGATTGTCTGCATGTCATTTCTGTCACTTTAAAGGGAGAGAGGCTGAGTTGGAACGGAAAGGCAGAGACCACGTACCAAGAGGTTCTCGGGCTTGATGTCCCGGTGCACGATGCTGAGGGCGTGGAGGTACCTGAGGGCGCTGGCCAGGTTGTACACCATGGCACTCCCATCCCTCTCCGTGTACTTGGTTGAAGAGGTAATTGCATCAAAGAGATCTCCACCCTAGAGAACATGTAAAAGAACACATCAAAACATCAACGGTGGCAGAAACAAGACTCACAGACGTAGAGAACAAATTTACGGTCACCAGGTGGGAAGGGTGGAGGAAGGGATACCTAGGGAGCTCGGGATGGACATGTACACACCGCCATGTTTAAACTGCAGAAGCAACAAGGACCTACTGTCCAGCACAGGGAACTCTGCTCAATGCAGAGTGGCAGCCTGGATGGGACGAGGGTTTGGAGGAGAATGGATACATGTATACGTATGGCTGAGTCCCTTTGCCGTCCACCTGAAACTATCACAACGTCGTTAATCGGGTATACTCCAGTACAAAATAAAAACAAGCTTAATTTTAAAAAATCAACAGTGGCAGGGCTATGAGGGAACAAACAAAGCTCATCAGCCTGAAGGAGATGAAGGAAAAAAGACACAAGTGCCGCGCAAATGAATGAAGATCCATTTCACAAATAACCAAAGTTCCAAGGCAGCAACGTGCATTTCCAGTGAGGGTCTCTGAGAATACTACTAAGTCTCGGGATCCAGCACTAACGGACTCTCCCAGGATCTCTCCGCCTCTTACCTTGACCAGTTCCATCACCAGGAAGAGCTCGGTGGCGGTCTCCATCTCCTCAATCAGCATGATGATGTTCGGATGTTTCACCCTGCGCAGGATTGACACTTCGTTCTCAATCAGATGTTCCTGGGGAAAAGGGTTTAGAGGGGTGGATCAGACACGATGGAACAGGCTCTGCTCCTGCTTGCCGGAGGACCACACGGGCTATGGGTCTGAGCCTGCAGGAGCGGAGACAAACTGCATCCTGGGGACAAGACAAGCAGTGTGGCAGCTCATGGAAACTAACGAAGGCCTTCACACAGCCCTCGCAGGGCTCCGTGTGCTATCTGGACTGTAAGACACGCTGCCTCCTGCCTCTTCTTCATTCCTAACACTTTAAGAGCTCCTGATGCTGTAAGAGCTTGGGCTTGCCACACTGTGCCGAGTAATGCAGCTGGAATCACTTTTCCCTCTCAGTAGACACTCAGAAATGAAGACAGCATGTAAGGAAACTTGGCATACGTATGGGATACAACTTCCAGCCTTATAAACATTTTTAGCTTTTAAACTATTTACCAACATGAATTTGAATTTTGTGTTGAAATTTGTGAAAAAGAAACTTTCTTCCTCTGTATTTCAGTATGAAATCACTCGCCAGATAGATGTTTCCTATCTTGTATTTCAGAAGTCAGGAAACATATAGTACCAGGGACCACCATCCTCATTTCAACCCTAATCACTTCTCTGAAAACACTGCCTGATTGTCAGTCCTGGTGGGCAATGTGGTTGGGATCAGCACTGTGGCAAAATGTTTACTCACGGCATTAAGGAATTATTCTTAGTATGCCAGCCCATGAATCATGAACAACGACTGCTCTATTATGAGACATTAAAACTCTCTCAATAATGTCACATTTGTTGATCCTCGTTAACTGTAATAATGAATTGTTTAGAATTTAGGGAATATTCTGTAGGAGTGCTAATCACCCTATTATACACTTTAGGTTTTCAAACAGTTTTTTTATATAAGTTTACCTTCTAAGAGCTATCATGTAGTACCCAAATACACATACGTACATATATATCCATCGTGTGTGCGTGTCCCTCTCACCAGCCTTTTGCCTCCTCTGCTCTCATGAATCTCAGAACTAAACTGAATGACCCTCTGCAGTAGTAAGATCATTATCTTATCTCTAGTTCAGTGTACCATTTATGCTTCCTCTCTTATCTCCATGCCTCCATGTATATGTGTATTTTTACTCAAAGCAATCTCAAATATTTCTGGACAATAGATGGAAGCATAAATTATAACAAGCGAATAAATAATATCCAGATAATAGTCTGTTGCAGCCTCCTGTACATGGTGAGTGGTGTTTTTTGAGTGTTGAAGGCACCGTGTTTGTCCAAATGTTGGTAAATGACAGTGCAAACATTAAACAGAAGCCTGGGGGATCCCAGGGACGGGGTCGCACAGAGTCAGACACAACTGAAGCGACTCAGCAGCAGCAGCAGGGGAAAGAAAAAGGGCTTCCCTAGGGGCTTAGTGGTAAAGAATCTGCCTGCAATGCGGGAGCCCCAGGAGATATGTGTTCAGTCCCTAGGTTGAGAAGATCCTTTGGAGGGGGGCATGGCAACCCCACTCCAGTACTCTTGCCTAGGAAATCTGGTAGACAGAGGAGCCTGGTGGGTTACAGCCCATAGGATCGAAAAGAGCAGGACATGACTGAATGACTTAGCACACACACAGGGGAAAGAAAACCACCAGTCCCTAGCCACTGTACAGGGTGCTTGAGTATCATCTCCACACTTATTCTTAGAACAGTTCTTTGAGTGAGGGGATGCAGATTCCTGACATACAAGCTGACATCTTTTGGAATCTTTCAAAATGAAAATGACAGCTGTCAATCTGAAACTGATTCCTTGAAAGGCTGGAACTAGAGGCAGCATCGCCCTGAGGTAGGCTCAAGGCAGGACCACACTAGGCTTCGCATCAAGCAGAGCACCTATGCCTACTAATGAGTAGGGCTGGGAAGACGTAGCTGGCTCTGGACTCGGCGCCCGGGGAAGAGTGGCAGGTCTCAGACCCTAACCGACCACAGCGGAGAGGCCGCAGGGCTGCCGACCCGGCTCCGCCGCATGGCGCTGACTTACAGAGCGGCAGCGCCACCAGGCCCGGCACAGAGCCCTGGGCCCTCCCAAGGCAAGCGGCTGGGCAGCCGAGCCCTTGCAGCCACGGGGACAAAGACTCAAAAATGGCCCGTGTTCACACACTTCTTTAGAAGCCTTTGGCTCATCTGTGCCACCCGGGTCCTTGCTCACAGTAACCGCAGAGGTGGCTGTTCCTCTGTGAACAGGTAAAGGCAACCAAATGAGTTTATTTCACTCTGTGTGACGCCAAGTCGACACTGTAGTAAAACAGGCGTTTGATTTTGAAGCTAAATGGATCTATCATGTCAGCTCTCCTCCAGCCTCTCTGTCGCCCGAGGTTGGGGGAGTCTGTAAATGTACCTCTATTCAGGGGCTCTGCATGTGATGCTAATTTCCAGGGATATACATAAAATAATTCATATCACCAGTACCCCAAGAATGTACTCTGGAGCTAAAATAGAGTCCAGCACGCAGGGAGCCTGCACCTCTCCAAAGTCATCTTCTTCATGCAAAGCCACAGCAGAGCCTCTTCTGGAACGCACTGTGCAACTCAGCCCTGGGCCTCCGGCTGTGTTATGTTTCAAATATTAAGTGGATATTCCAACAACATTTTTTCCACCACTATTTATTATCTTGGCTTGCTGTATGCTACTCAACAATGCCTAGTATTCTTTGCACACACTGAAGGTTTTTGTTGGTATGTGGGAACTATTTGTTTCTAACCTCTGACTACGTCTGTAAAAATGTCTTTGAAGGAACAATCCACTTTTAAAGTAAACCATCCTCAGAAGCAAAATGGAAGGGTGCACAAAAATCTTTAAAAATGCTATCTTCCTACTTAAACAGCCCATATGTAATCATTGTTTCTAATATATAAAGATGTTCTCTAGGTTACATTTTCCAGAAAAATATTTCTAAATACAAGATGAACATCACTTTTGTCTCAAACTGTACTGAACTTACATTATTCAACCACCCACCATTATTTATGTTAAGTGATTCATGATTCTAACTCCAAATAATTTACATATGAATCATTTCCTGGCAGTATGCCAAGGTTTTGTGTGTGAGAATAAATGACAAAGAAAACTGCCAACTTGGCAAAGGATACAGCCTTATCCTTGGCCAGGGTGGTTTTTAACATCTAAAAGAGAGACAGACAGAGCCAGAGACAAATGGATTTGGGGAATAAACAATGCTCCCAAACCAAACGATTCGTCTTATGTCCAGTCTTTCCCGCCTGTGTCCTTTGTCTCACTGAATGAACCTGGGTGCCGGGAGCAAAAGGGCATTCTACCCTGACACTCCCTCCCGCATCCTTCTGCCCAGCTCATCAGGCACCCATCCCCGCCAGGCCTGCCTTCTCAGTGGCCTCAGAATACATCCATTCCCTCTTTATCCCTTTTGCCAATCTTTTTCTAGGCCTCCAGGCATCTGCAAAGGCAATTTTGTCTGGAACTTCCTTTCTCCACTTCTTGGTGAGCTCCTATTTATTCCTCAGAACCATGGGGGACCTCACCTCCTCCAGGTAGTCTCCCCTGCTTAATCAAGGCTGGGTTAGGAAACCCTCGGATTTGTCCTCATAGCGCCTTGCGCTCACTCCAGTCACAGGTCTCACCCTGCTGTCTAGGTCTTTGTTTACCTTGCTCTCCAGCACCAGTATGGTTCATTCTTGAGTAAATGCATCACACACTGCTCACTGTTAAAAGTTTTACAACCGGTATCTATATTGTGGGGTGAGTACCGCTGAGGATGATACAGTGAGAGAGATGAGATGTTCAGTACTTATATGTCACGAGTGTGGTTGGTTGAATAACGGCCGCAGAAAGTTATCAGGTCTTAATGCCTAGAACTTGTAAATACTACTGTACTTGAAAAATAATGTCTCTGGAGATATGATTAAAGCCACTGCAACAAAGAAAAGACTGTAGATTTTCTGGGTGCCATTACAAGTGTCTTTACGAGACAGAGGCAGAGGGAAAGTTCACAGACAGAAGAAGAAAAATAAACACAAAGAAGAGAGGGAGATGTGAGGCTAGAGGCAGGGTTCGAGTAATGTGATCCTCCAAGCCAAGGAATCCTGTCGGCTCCCAGAAGCTACTAGAGTCAAGGAGCAGATTCCCCTCAGCCTGCAAAGTGCAAGCGGGTTTCAGAGTTCAGCCCCTGAAACAGCGACAAAAATGCTCTAAGTCATCAAGCTGGCTGGGAAGCTATTCCAACAGCCTCGGGAAGCTAATAGAGCATACATTTAGATTTTTGTCTTGCCCCGCTCCATAATGTGTAGATAATGAATGCAGAACTCTGGGGAGAAAAGGAGGGAAGGGCCACTTCTGAGCACACTACAGAAAGCTCCAGGCTTTCTGAATCCCCACACACTGTGGGGATTCAGTAAATATTTAGAACGATTATCATTTAGAATATTAGGCATAGAAGAATTCTTAAATTTATCAACATCATAGCCTTCTCGAAAGCCTCCATAAATCTGGCCCCAAGGAAGACCTTGCAAAAATCTCCTACCTGGTATGTAAATCAATGAAGTCAGAAGACTCCCTCACACCATACACACACACACACACTCAAAATGGCTTAAAGACTTAAATACAAAATAGGACACCATAAAACTCCGAGGAGAGAACATAGGCAAAACATTCTGATATTAGGTCAGTCTCCCAAAGCAACAGAAATAAAAGCAAAAATAAACTAATTAAACTTATAAGCTTTCATACAGCAAAGGAAACCATAAACAAAAAGACAACTTACAGACTGGGAGAAAATATTTGCAAACAAGGGCTTAATTTCCAAAATATATACACAACTCTTCCAATTCAAAATAACAAGCAAATCAAAAAAATGGGCAGAAGACCTAAAAGACATTTCTCTGAAGAGACCTTACAGATGGCCAACAGGTACATGAAAATATGCTCACACTGCTAATTGTCATAGAAATGTAAATCAAAACTACAGTCAGATATCACTTCACACCAGTCAGAATGGCCATCATTAAAAAGTCTATAAATAATAAATTATGGAGAAGGGTGTAGAGAAGAGGGAACCTTCAGACACTGTTGGTGGGGATAAAAATTGGTGCAACCACTAAGGAGAACAGTATGGAGGTTCCTTAAAAAACTGAAAGTAGTATCCTGCAATCCCACTCCTAGACATATGCCCGGAGAAAACTCTAATTCAAAGGTACATGCCCCCAGTGTTCACTGCAGCACTATTTACAATAGTCAAGACATGCTGCTGCTGCTGCTACTAAGTTGCTTCAGTCGTGTCCGACTCTGTGAGACCCCATAGACGGCAGCCCACCAGGCTCCCTTGTCCTCGGGATTCTCCAGGCAAGAACACTGGAGTGGGTTGCCATTTCCTTCTCCAATGCATGAAAGTGAAAAGTCAAAGTGAAGCCACTCAGTCGTGTCCAACTCTTTGCGACCCCATGGACTGCAGCCCACCAGGCTCCTCCATCCTTGGGATTTTCCAGGCAAGAGTACTGGAGTGGGGGTGCCATTGCCCTCTCCAGTCAAGACATGAAGGCAACCTAAATGTCCATCAGCAGAAGGAAATATGGTACACATGTACAATGGAATATTACTCAGCCATAAAAAGAATGAAATAATGCCATATGCGGCAACATGGATGGACCTAGAGATTATCACTCTAAGTGATGTAAGTCAGACAAAGATAAATATTATACCGTACAATATCAAATACTGGAGTGGGTTGCCATTTCCGCCTCCAGGGGATCTTCCTGACTCAGGGATCAAACTCGGGTCTCCTGCAATGCAGGCAGAATCTTCACCACTGAGCCACCAGGGAAGCCCCCAAATCACCTGTACGTGAATCTAAAATATGACACAAATGAACTTATCTACGAAACAGAAACAGATTCACAGACACAGGAAACAAACCATGGTTACCAAAAGGGAGAGGGAGTGGGGAAGGGATAAATTAGGAGTTTGTTATTAACAGATACAAACTAGTATACCCCTACTATAACCAGGTCCTACTATATAGCACAGGGAACTATATTCACCATTGTAATAACCTATAATTTTAAAAATATATGTATAATTGAATCTTTTTTGCTGTAAACCAGAAAGACAACATTATAAATGAACTATACTTCAACTTAAGAAAACCTCCTACTTGGAAGAACCCAACATGCTTTCTTTCCATCCCCTGGGCCCCTGCTCAGGCTGTGCTGACTGCCTCTAAGGCTCTTCTGTCACTCCTGCCTATTCAAGCCCTGCGTGCGTGTGTGCGTGCACGCTCAGTCATTCAGTCACATTTGACTCTTTGTGACTCCATGGACTACAGTCTGCCACTACCCCACTGTTCAAGTTCAGCTCCAATGCTTCTTGCTCTAAGGCATCACCACTGAGCATCTGCTTCTCTCTCATCTGCTTCCCTGAACTCCCAACACTCTCTTTACAGGATTGGTATTAATTTGTATATTTTCACCTTGTTCCTAGCACAGAATCTCACACAAACATCAGATGTTAAATAAACAGTGAATTAATCTAATAACACTCATACACATTACAGAAAAACCAAATAGAAAGTCAGAGGTTAAGAATTTCCCCCAGGTTCTTATTACAGGAACAAGGCAGAAATTGAACTTGGAGGAGGAGCATCATGGACTAACCCAAAGATCCAATCACTGCTCTGCCTCTGTGTGACTTCTGGGAAGCTATCTAATCTATATTTCTGTTTCTTTATCTGTAAAACCAATACATCTGTTTTGCAAGTCATTAAAGATAATGTGCAAAATTCCTAAATGACCAAGCCTTGATAGACAATACATTTTGATAAATGGATAGATAATACATTGTGGATAGACATTACATTTTGATAAATGGCAGACATTGTTCTCAGCATTATTGCTTTTCTGTGTACATCTCACAAAACAGAGGTAATGAACAATGCCCCAGGAGAGTGTCTTAATACCTGCCCTAAGATTTTGTTTTTAAAAAATTCTCTATACCATTATTTCTGAAGGATAAAATTCAGTGGAAAAATCTACTTATTGAAAACAAGTATGAGATGAACAGATACAAACTACTATACTTAAAACAGACATGCAACAAGGATTTACTGTACATCCTATAATGACCCATAATGAAATACTGATATTATCTGAAAGAAATAACTGAGTCACTTTGCTGTACACCTGAAACCAACACAATATTGTAATCAACTATCCATTTTTTCTAAAAGTTTTGAAATTATAATTTTATACAATGTGGAAATAATTGCTCAAGTAAGCAAAATAGAAGGATGAAAACTAACTATATGAGCATGAATTATAAAAATACAATGACATTCAATAACAAGGAAAAACAATACCTCAATTTTTTTTTCTTCACCCAAATGTTTGAAGTGACCTATTCATTTGTCTTAACACCTGGTGTATCAGACTGTATTTTTTGCATGAAGATCTTTTTTACTACTACTGAGACTGCTGCTTAAATTTTAATCAGGTAAACAGTATTCTCTCCATCATAACTATTTTTAAACTTTTTATGAAGAAATACTTTAATGCAATTGTTTAGAATCTGGTTCCCCAAATTACAACACATTCTGCTTAAATCACACAATATCAGATACAAAGAGTAACACCCACTTCCATATGGAGAAAGTCTCAGCGGTTGAAAATGTAATCAGGTTGTCAGCACGATAGGTAAACACACACAGAATTACTTAAAGAAAATTAAATTTAGAAAAACCTTATTCAAAGAAAGGGGAGCATTTTGCACAGATTCTGCATTAGCTGTCACAATATAGTAAAAAGAAAAAAAAGTGTATGACAAATTTGCCTACTGGATTTACATTCTGGGGCTCTGAGAAATTTTACCATAATTATTTTAGGTTTTCTGTTAAAAAATCCGCAATTTTGTAAATGTCTGATGAAGAACACTTTTATGAATTCCATAAATACAAGACCACTACTGTCACATCAAGTCCTCCTAGTAATAAGTTCTGAATCCCTCTGGCTTATTAATAATATTAACAGCTAACATGTGTTAAACTTTTACTATATACCTGTATTTTTCTACATATCTTACATACCTTAATTCACAACAACTTGTATCTCAAATATTATTAATAACTGCATTTTATTAGTTATTAGGAAGAAACAGAGCCACAGAGGGGCTAACTAATTTTTCCAAGGTCACACAGCAAGAAGACACAGGATTAAACTTAATACAATCTGTCTAGAGTAGTGCTGTTCAACAGCAACACGATCCACACATGTAAATCTAAATTTTCTAGGTAGCTATGCTAAAAATTTAAAAAGCAGGTAAAATTTATGACTTATTTAACCCCAAATATTCAAGACATTACCATTTCAACATGTAATCAAATACAAAAGATATTTAGTATCTTATACTCTTCTTTGAGGATTAAGTCTTCACAGTCTGTGGTGTGTTTACACTTAGCAGACATTTCAGTTCAGACTGGCCACATTTCCAGTGCCAGGAGCTCAGAGTGGGATCATGAGTACCAGAGCCTGCTCTCTCACCCGCTAGTTAGCTACCAGAAAGGAATCCAAAAAGGTCTTTGTCATCATTATTAGAGAATATTACCTTTTCAGACATAGTTAAAATACCAGTACTCTAGCAGCATGCCCTCGTTTGATTCTTCTTCCCCCAGCTGGATCTTGAGAGCGGGACAGAGATCAAAGCTCATCCACTTGGACAGACAATCCATGGCGTGTGTGCACATCCTGCAGCAGCTCTTGTTTCTACATCCTTGGAAAGATGTCTGTACAGCAAACATGCTTGGAACACAAAGACAGTGTCTGCCCTGGCCGGGAGGGCGGATCTCTTTCCTGACCACAGTAATAATGTCCTCCTCTGAGGCAGAGATTGGCGAGGATGCTAGTGGCTCCCTCCTAAGACTGGGGGGTTCCTAATCTTAGGGATCCTCCACTGTGACACAAACCCACCATGGGCCTTGGGAGTTAAGAGGAACCAACGCCAGCACGGAGCTCACGCTACCTGCTATGCCACGAGTAAGTGTTTTGTCTCTGACTCAGGAATGCTGTGTCTTCTGCTGCATCTATAAAGCTAGAAGGCTAATTTGTTAGTCTGCAAGTCTCAGACCCCTCACTGTTCTTGACACAACTGTTTTTGTGTTACTAGGTTCTGAAATAGGCATCTCCCAGAGAACTTACATTTTTCGATGGTTAAGACAAAGATCAAATCAAGTTACTGTTTTAGGATTAAGGTTTCAGAAAAATGGCAGGAAAAAAAAAGCTTGATACCGTTTCCCGAACACTACCAGCAGTTAATCCCTGCTACGAGTTCATCAAATCACCACTTAAATTCCTTCACCACAGTAAAACAGCTCTAAGTGTTTTCAGTTTCTTTTACAAAATAGTTATATATACTGTACCTTTCCACAACATTTGGCTTTGTCTATAATCTTCAGGGCAAACTCCTTTCCGGTTGACCTATGAATAAATAGAGGAAGGCCATTTAAAGACATACATCAAAGACACCATCCTTCCTGATTTCCTCTACAGCAGACTCTGGGAAGGAAGACTGGCTTCCTCCTCTATACCCCAGAGAGGATGCTGAGTGGGGTCTGGGAGAAAAATACTCCAAAAAGATTTTTAAAAACCTACAAAGCCACACTGTCAATCTCCTTTTATAAATATCAATCATTACAATATTATTAAGTAACTCACATATTTAAAATAGTTAAAATCTGTTGCATCAGAGCTGGACGAAAGATATTTTTCCATGCTTAAATCTCAAAAATAGTTATCTTAGGAGACAGAATAAAATTTAGAAAAATGAATCAAAGTAACAGAAAATTTTCTTTTATCAATGTCTTTACATGAATCCATTAGTCCATCAGGCCACAATTCAAAACTGAAAAGTCCCTAGACTTTCACTATCCATTCTCAGTCAAAACTCCAGTGAAGATCTGCTGCCATTTCACCCCCACCTCTAACCCCCGTCTGGTACTAGAGACATCATTTCCTTGGACACAATAATCTAGATGATGTTAACCTTTAATCACCTTTAACGTCATTTAAGCTGAACATGCCAAAAATACATCTTTCAGAATTCAGGAGAACAGTTCAAGAAAGAACACTGTGGTATTCTTGGAATGCACTGATTCTCCTAATCACAAGCTACATTTGCCAGGTGGCCACAGTACACACTGATGACCTACCTTGGAAGAATAACTTTTATCTAAATTAGTATATGGTATATATAGTGGCTGGAGAAGGAAATGGCAACCCACTCCAGTATCCTTACCTGGAAAATCTCATGGACAGAGGGCTGCAGTCCATGGGGTCACAAAGAGTCCCGTACGACTGAGTGACTAACACTATACATAGTGGTAAAGAACCCATCTTCCAATGCAGGAGACGTAAGAGATGTGGGTTCAATCCCTGGGTGGCAACCCGCTCCAGTATTCCTGCTTAGAGAATCCAGGGCCAGAGGAGCCTGGCGGGCTACAGTCCACAGGGCTGCAAAGAGTTGCACACGACTGAAGCAATTTAGCATGCATGTTTGCATGTATATATAGTGTGTTAGTCACTCAGTCCTGTTCGTGTATATGCATATAGAGTACAAACCTGCTTTCTACTTTGAGAGATGAATCAGGTCTCATCCACGAGCCAGAGAGAAATGGGAAAAAATATGATTCGTTAAAAAAAAATTAAATCTCCTACAGCACTTACCTGTGGCAGGCTTTGTTCTCAATGCTACAGTTGTATTAATTCATTTAATCCCTGTAGTAACCCCCTCACTTAATATTTAATTTCATATTACCAGTAGTTCAGGATACATGAGTTCTGAAATCAGAAGCAGCCAACTTTTGCACATATTAAAATAATATTTCTGCTTTTCCAGCCTTATTTTAAGGTCTTGATTTCTCAAATGGTAAACAATATTAAAACGGGAAAAATTCAGAGTAGAGTCTTTGTACTTACAGGCTGTTTTTCTAGCTGTTCTAAGTGGTAATTTTTTTGTGGGGGTGGGCGGAAGGGGAGTTTTCCAGAAAGTTCTGGTAACTACAGTTTTTCTGTTTTGCTACATCTTGGGTGGATGTTTACTGCTCGTATATGCTGCAGAAAGCAGCTCCTTGTCTCCTAAGCTCCTTTACTTAGCTCTGGTACACAGACTGTTGCCCAAGCCACAGGCATCTAAAATATGACTTCTAAAGGCTCATTAGAAATCCGAGCAATATTTGGTTTATGTTATGGGCAGGGCTTCTCTGGCGGCTCAGACAGTAAAGAATGCCTGCAATGAGGGAGATACGGGTTTGATTCCTAGGTCAGGAAGATCCCCTAGAGAAGGGCATGAACCCACTCCAGTATTCTTGCCTGGAGATCCCACGGACAGAGGAGCCTACAGGGTTACAGTCAAGCTGCCTGTGAGCATGCAAAACCACTCATCCCTAGGGTGGAGGAGTCTTTGAGAAGGCCTTCTGTTCATTCAGGTAAGAATAAGTTCCAAAGCAGAAATGTATGCATCAGTGAACAAGCGATTATCTTCTCTCACCTGTCCATGCACTCTTTGACGACTGCAAAATTGCCATCTCCAATAACTTTCCCAATTTTGTATTTCTCGAGAAGAGTCGACGACTCCGAGCACCTGTGTCCATCCACACCTGCAAAAAGGATAAGCGCATATGCTAATGAACACATCACATTTCACCCTGATGTTTACATATTTGTAAAATAACAAATCTAAAAGCACTTCTATATCTATAGTAAAACTAAAGAAAATCCTCTGAGCATATTTTCGTAATAGAAGACCTGAATCACCAATTTCCTTTTAGCCTTGTTGGCTGGAATCAGAAACCAACAAAATCAAGAAGACTCTTGAGAGTCCCTTGGGCTGCAAGGAGATCCAACCAGTCCATCCTAAAGGAAATCAGTCCTGAATATTCATTGGAAGGACTGATGCTGAAGCTGAAATTCCAATACTTTGGCCACCTGATGAAAAGATCTGACTCATCGGAAAAGACCCTGATGCTGGGAATGACTGAAGGCAGGAGGAGAAGAGGACAACAGAGGATGAGATGGTTGGATGGCATCACCCACTCAACGGACATGAGTTTGAGCAAACTCCTGGGGTTCATGATGGACAAGGAAGCCTGGCATACTGCAGTCCATGAGGTCGCAAAGAGTCGGACACGACTGAGTGACTGAACTGAACAAATTCCTGAAATATCAGCTGAAACTAAGTGGTTAACTTCGGGTAATAGGGAAGTCTAACTAAAATTGTAAATTTTTTTGTTAGTTCTGGGGGAAAGGGGAAGGGGGTGATGGTGGGGATTTAGACATATTTTTTCCTCAAGATTTTCTAGTAAAGAAAATTCTGGGCAGTCATGAATTAAGCTAAGTTAAGTTAATGCCAATTTCTGGCTCCAAGTTATCTCAAAAGAAGGTGGGGGACGGGCAGGAGGAGGAAGTGGTTAAGACTGACCGCTTTTCACAATGCATCCCCAAGTGGACTGTACACAGCAGACATCAAAGAAAGAAGCTTTCTTAAATTATCTAAGTAAAATGAAAATCTACATTTAGGAACTGTAGGCAGATTCAGTGCAGTTCAGCCACTCAGTCGTGTCCGACTCTTTGCGACCCCATGAACCGCAGCACGCCAGGCCTCCCTGTCCATCACCGACTCCTGGAGTTCACCCAAACTCATGTCCATTGAGTGGGTGATGCCATCCAACCCTCTCATCCTCTGTCGTCCCCTTCTCCTCCTGCCCTCAGTCTTTCCCAGCAGATGGCCACTAAGGAAAAATAATGGAAACCCAGAACTAAACTTTGAAATTGGGATTGCTTAATTAACACTGATGTGACCCCTGAGAACTAAGGCCGAGGAGGTTAACTGGGGTCATGATCTCATTGCTCTTTAGAGAGACCACCACACAGCACAAGTGGGTGTGGGGGCCCACCAAGCTCACATGGCTGGCTTCCTTCACAAAAAAGCACACATATTGAGAGCTACCTTCAGGACTCATGCAACGATCAATTTCAGGCCCTCCGTTGACATTGGAAGAAGATCGGCCATGCGCAGAAGCCTGCTGCGAAAGGACAGTGCTCGTTATTTATTCAGCTTATCGACCACGTGGGTGAGTTTCCACATAGAATCACACAGAAATGGAGGAAGCATCCCCTTGCTTCTCGTCTCACCCTTCTTCCTATACACAGTCCCATTAATACAATCCCTTGGACACAGTACTTTCAGTTAGTATCATGAAAACTGACACTTTGATACTGTGTTATTTTTGATCTCAGTAAAGTAAAGAAAATGAGATTTTCACGGCATCACCGAGGAACAAGGTAGTCACCCACAGCATAACACCCTCCAGAGGGTTTAATACCCAACAGCAGCCCTGACCCAACCAACTCCTTTACTATCCAAAGACAGTAGGAATGCCTCTGCAGCATTATAAGGTTTTTATGTTTTTAAACTAGGAACCAGAGGGAAATAAAAGATAAAACTAAATGATAGGTTCCCACCTAACAAAAGCTGAAGTTCCCAGTCTAACACATAAATATCTCTAAATTTTTCAGTAAACTGAAAAGGCAGAATCAGAGATCAAATTGCCAACACCCACTCGATCATCAAAAAAACAAGAGAGTTCCAGAAAAACATCTACTTCTGCTTTATTGACTATGCCAAAGCCTTTGACTGTGTGGATCACAGCAAACTGAGGAAAATTCTTCAAGAGATGGGAATACCAGACCCCTTGACCTGCCTGCCTCCTGAGAAATCTGTATGCAGGTCAAGAAGCAACAGTTAAAACTAGACATGGAACAACAGACTGGTTCCCAATTGGGAAAGCAGTACATCAGGGCTGTATATTGTCACCTTGCTTCTTTAACTTCTATGCAGAGTACATCATGAGAAATGCTGGACTCGATGAAGCACAAGCTGGAATCAAGACTGCAGGGAGAAATATCAATAACCTCAGATATGCAGATAACACCACCTTTATGGCAGAAAGTGAAGATGAACTAAAGAACCTCTTGATGGAAGTGAAAGAGGAGAGTGAAAAAGTTGGCTTAAAGCTCAACATTCAGAAAATTAAGATCATGACATCCAGTCCCATCACTTCATGGAAAACAGATGGGGAAACAGTGGAAACAGTGACAGACTTTATTTGGGAGGGGGGCGCTCTGGGAAATCACTGCAGATGGTAACTGCAGCCATGAAATTAAAAGACACTTACTCCTTGGAAGGAAAGTTATGACCAACCTAGACAGCATGTTAAAAAGCAGAGACATTACTTTGCCAACTAAGGTCCGTCTAGTCAAGGCTATGGTTTTTCCAGTGGTCATGTATGGATGTGAGAGTTGGACTATAATGAAAGCTGATTGCTAAAGAACTGATGTTTTTGAATTGTGGTGTTGGAGAAGACTTGAGAGTTCCTTCGACTGCAAGGAGATCCAACCAGTCCATCCTAAAGGAAATCAATCCTGAATATTCACTGGAAGGACTGATGCGAAGCTAAAACTCCAATACTTTGGCCACTTGATGTGAAGAGCTGACTCACTGGAAAAGACTCTGATGGTGGGAAAGACTGAAGGCAGGAGGAGAAGGGGATGACAGAGGATAAGGTGATTGGATGGCATCACCAACTCAATGGACATGAGTTGGAATAAGTCCCAGGAGTTTGTGATGGACAGGGGTGCATGGCATGCTGCAGTCCATGAGGTCGCAGAGAGTCAGACACGACTGAGCGACTGAACTGATCTGAAACTGAAAAGGGTTTCCCAGGTGGCTCAGCAGGTAAACATTACACCTGCAATGCAAGAAATGCCGGCAGACATGGGCGGGGAAATCCCCTGGAGTTGGAAATGACAACCCATTCCAGTATTCTTGCCTAAAGAATCTCATGAAGAGGAGCCTGACAGTCTACAGTCCATGGGGTCACAAGAGTCAGACAAAACTGAAGTCGCTGAGCACACACAGGTAAACTGACTCTGCCTATGATCCATATACTTGCCATTGTTGTTATTGTTCAGCTGCTCAGTCGTGTCCAACTCTTTGTGACCCCATGAACCGCAGCACTCCAGGCTTCCCTGTCCTTCACCATCTCCCGGAGCTCAAACTCATGTCCATTAAGTCAGTGATGCCATCCAACCATCTACTCCTCTGTCATCCTCTTCTCCTGCCTTCAATCTTTACCAGCATCAGGGTCTTTTTTTAAAGAGTCGGCTCTTCACATCAGGTGGCCAAAGTATTGGAACTTCAGCTTCAGCATCAGTTCTTCTAATGAATATTCAGGACTGATTTCCTTTCCCTTTAAAATTGACTGGTTTGATCTCCTTGCAGACCAAGGGACTCTCAAGAGTCTTCTCCAATACCACAGTTCAAATGCATCAAATGATAAAATACGTATCATTATTTACTACTATTTTATGTACTGTTTATTATTCTGTAGGCTTGTGGAATTTTTTTTTTTCATAATTTCCAAGGGCTATTACACCTCCCAACTCAGTCTTTTCTCTTTCTTCTTTACCTTTCTTTCTTCTCTTAAAAAAAAAAAAAAGTATTCCTTTTAGGAGTTTACATGGTCAAAGGACTTAACCAAACACTAAGAAGCAACTCTGGCGTGTTTTGGTGCTGATAGTTTACACGCTTGTGCCTTCTTCATCCCTGCATTCCCTGTGTGAACCACAGGGCTGGGGGAACACACCGCTCAATTCACACTTGCTAAATGAAAACACAACCAGCACAGGTCCAGGGCAGGGACCCAGCCACCCATGGCCCGCAATCTGGAGACCCGAATCCACTCCGGGTAAAGCAGGAAACCTCACAGATTCTGAGTTTCGTTCAATCCAGGAAAACCCAATACTTATAACATTCCTTCAAACAGGATCATCCAGAAGTTCTTTGAGGATAAAATACAAGCCTCAGCAATGACAGGCATATAAAAACTGAGCTGTTTCCTCAGATTTCACATAAGCATACCTGTGTAGATGGTAAAACCAGGAGTGGTGTGTCTTGTTAGGAAACCCAAGGCCACTGAAAACCAGCGCTGAGATGCGCCACATTAGCGCTGCCCCGAGGAATGAGCGCGCCTCTCCTAAGCGTGTCCTGCACTCCTGACAGGTGAGCAGTCCTGCAGGAACGTGGGTGGGCCCGAGTGCCCCTCTCTGGCCACCCTCACCTGATGAGAACTGCAGGTGGCTGAGCAGCTGGCTCCTCAGAACTCACTCGCTCTTGCCTCATAACACAGGTCACTGGCGGACAAAGTTTTCCAGAATTTAGCCTTTTTGCTTGTTTCCCTTTAATTACCCTGCTAAAACTGATCCAAATTCAGCAGGAATTCAAGCTGGAATGTTTAAAAGTTAGAATTTGAAACCTAAGCCCCAGGCGGCGGCATGAGGGAAGCTGGAAGGAAAACCACCACGTCCTCTGCAGCATTCGTGGGGTGGTCCTCGGCTTCTGACAGCCCCCAGAGGCCGCCTCAGTCACCGCTCGGCTCCCCACGCCACGATTACTGCCAGAGCAGCTCCTCCAGAGGAGACTCCCGATTCTGACCCTAGGATCCCAGAACCTCACTGGGTCTTCATAATCCACAGAACAACCCTCAGGTCTTCAGCCCACCTGCCACTGCAGGAGACGTAAGAGACCTGGGCTTGATCCCTGGGTCAGGAAGATCCCCTGCAGGAGGGCACGGCAACCCACTCCAGCATCCTTGCCTGCAGAATCCCACGGACACAGGAGCCTGGAGGGGTACAGTCCATGCGGTCGCAAAGAGTCAGACACGGCGGAGTGACTAAGTACCTACAGTAGCCACATAAATCATTCAGCACAGTCAACGACATGTAGCAACAACTCAACATTAGTTATCAGTACTTTTCCTCAAAACGCCTACCATAGGGCCTTGAAATAAGTGTATGAGAAAGGCTTTTGAACTGTTGAGTGTACAATGGCTACAAGAGATGTTTCTATATAATTCACTCCAAGTCACTTCTCTCTTCTAATCCAACATTTGCTAGATTGAAAACTGTCACTCAAGGAAATAAGAAATCCAAATTAAATTCATATCAACTGGATCCTTAATGAACAGTATGAAAATGCAAAAAAGATATGACACTGAAAGATGAACTCCTCAGGTTGGTAGGTGCCCAGTATGCTTCTGGAGAAGAGCAGAGAAAAGCTCCAAGAGGGATGAAGAGGCCGAGCCAAAGCAGAAACAACACCCGTTTGTGGATGTGTCTGGTAGTGAAAGTAAAATCCGATGCTGTAAAGCACAATGTTGCATTGGAACCTGGAATGTCAGGTCCATGGTAAATGGGAAGTGGTCAAACAGGAGACGGCAAGAGTGAGTAACGACATTTCAGAAAATCAGTGAACTGAAACGGATCGGAAAGGGCAAATTTAATTCAGATGACCATTACATCTTCTACTGTGGGCAAGAGCCCCTTAGAAGAAATGGAGTAGCCCTCATAGTCAACAAAAACGAGTCCGAAATGCAGTACTTGAGTGCAGTCTCAAAAATGACAGAATGGTCTCCGTTTCCAAGGCAAACCATTCAGTATCATAGTAACCTAAGTCTATGCCCAACCACTAATGCCAAAGAAGGTGAAGTTGAATGGTTCTATTATGACCTATGAGACCTTCTAGAACTAACACCAAAAAAAAGATGTCCTTTTCATCACAGGGGACTGGAATGTAAAAGTAGGAAGTCTAGAGATACCTAGAGTAACAGGCATGTTTGGCCTTGGAGTACAAAATGAAGCAAGGCAAAGGCCCACAGAGTTTTGCTAAGAGAACACACTGGTTATAGCAAACACCTCTTCCAACAACACAAGAAAAGACTCTACACATGGACATCACCAGATCATCAATACCGAAATCAGATTGATTATATTGTTTGCAGCTGAAGATGGAGAAGTTCTATACAGTCAGCAAAAACAAGACCGAGAGCTGACTGTGGCTCAGATCAAGAACTCCTTATTGCAAAATTCAAACATAAACTGAAAAAAGTAGGAAAAACCACTAGATCATTCAGGTATGACCTAAATCAAATCCTTAATGATTATACAGTGGAAATGATGAATAAATTCAAGGGAATAGATCTGATAGATAGAGTGTCTGAAGAACTATGGATGGAGGTTCGTAACATTGTAGAGGAGGCAGTGATCAAGACCATCCCCATGAAAAAGAAATGCAAAAATGCAAAATGGTTGTCTGAGGAGACCTTACAAATAGCTGAGAAAAGAGAAGCGAAAGGCAAAAGAGAAAAGGAAAGATATACCCATCTGAATGCAGAGTTCCAAAGAACAGCAAGGAGAGATAAGAAAGCCTTCCTATGTGATCAACACAAAGAAATAGAGGTAAACAATAGAATGGGAAAGACTAGAGATCTCTTCAAGAAAATTAGAGATACTAAGGGAACATTTCATGTAAAGATGGGCAAAATAAAGGACTGAAACAGTATGGACCTAACAGAAGCAGAAGATATCAAGAAGAGGTGGCAAGAATACACAGAACTATACAAAAAACAGCTTAATGACCCAGATAACCATGATGGTATGATCACTCACCTAGAGCCAGGCAACCTTGAATATTCATGGAAGGACTGATGCTGAAGCTAAAGATCCAATACTTTTGCCACTTGATGCCAAGAACTGGCTCATTGGAAAAGACCCTGATGCTGGGGAAAGATTGAAGGCAGGAGGAAAGACTGAAGACAAAGGATGAGATGATTGGATGGCATCACTGACTCAATGGACATGAGTTTGAGCAAGCTCCAGGAGATGGTGAAGGATGGGGAAGTCTGGCGTGCTGCAGTCCAAGAGACAGCAAAGAGTCGGACATGACTGAGCAACTGAACAATAGATTCTTAATAGAATAAAGATAAGAAGAAAGTCATTTGGGGGAAGTTTCATATGTCAAAAAGTAAACAGAAAGATGCCTTTGATCTCAGTTCACCGCTAGGTTACAGGGATGGGAGGGGTGGTCTGTCAATGCCTGGGGGAGCAGCGGTGGACAGTGGCCTGGCTGACCTGCATGTCTATACTTCACCACCCAGGACGGGCCCGCCCCACACCCTCGGGGCACAGCAGGCTGGGTCTAGCCTGGGCACTGGGCAGGAAGCACCTCCCTTCCTAGCATTCAGAGCCTGGGGGAGTGTGCGGGGTGCAGATCCCACCTCCACTGCCGCCTGCCTTTGCCCCACTCTCCTCTAGGCCTGCCTGTTTAGCTCTTCTGGAAGTGGTGACCCTCTTCTCACAAGTCTCTTCCCTGAGCTACTTGAGTAAGTTAGTTCATCACCAACTGATGTGCTCTGTGTGACTCAAGTGTTCTCTGAGAAGTCCAGAAAGAGGCAAAAAATGCAGGCATCTTTGCCTCCTCATTCATGTTCACACAGATGGATGACTCGCTGGAGTACTGACTGAATTCCCACCAACCTCAGTCACACTCTCAACGCTTCTTTTGATTAAATTCTCATTCACACCTATCCTGATTCCCAGCACTTACAAACTTGGTTGGTGTCGGGATTCAGAGGTGGCAAGGGGCAGAAAAGACTCCAGGATACAGAGCCGGGGGTGGAAGCTGACAGCGTAGTGACGAAAACTAGGCTGAAACCGGCCTGAGAGGCGACTCGGGGACAACGAGCGGCCGCAGGGCAACGCAAAGGGCTGCTTCCACGTGTATCTGACAAAGGTCTCACTAAACCACCAGGAAACTCACTCTCTCAGCAAAGGCTGATGGCAGAAAGAGCACTATTCAAAACTCTCCAACAGAATGACACTGTTTCACAGTGCTAAACCTCTAGCGTTTTAAAAATAAGAGAGCTAACAGAAGTGACATATCTGATTAGCTGTCCAAACATGTTCCTTTATTTGGAAAAAAAAAAGCTTGCATGAAGAAAATGAGAACACATAGGAAAAATGAGGGAATCATTACATTATAACACAGCTCAACAGACACCACATGATTAGATGCAGGGACGGTTTTCCTTCCCTCCATCAGCAGCAACCTGTGCCGGATTTTTAGAAGATGCAAAGATTAGGGCTACGGTCTTTAGAGCCTGGAAGTTTACAGTCTAATGAAGAGGCATATCAGTTTAGTTCAGCCGCTCAGTCATGTCCGACTCTTTGTGACCCCATGAAGCGCAGCACGCCAGGCCTCCCTGTCCATCACCATCTCCCGGAGTTTACTCAGACTCACGTCCATCAAGTCCGTGATGCCATCCAGCTATCTCATCCTCTGTTGTCCCCTTCTCCTCCTGCCCCCAATCCCTCCCAGCATCAGAGTCTTTTCCAATGAGTCAACTCTTGGCATGAGGTGGCCAAAGTACTAGAGTTTCAGCTTTAGCATCATTCCTTCCAAAGAAATCCCAGGGTTGATCTCCTTCAGAATGGACTGGCTGGATCTCCTTGCCGTCCAAGGGACTCTCAAGAGTCTTCTCCAACACCACAGTTCAAAAGCATCAATTCTTCGGCACTCAGCCTTCTTCACAGTCCAACTCTCACATCCAACACAACCACTGGAAAAACCATAGCCTTGACTAGACAGACCTTAGTCGGCAAAGTAATGTCTCTGCTTTTGAATATGCTATCTAGGTTGGTCACAACTTTTCTTCCAAGGAGTAAGCGTCTTTTAATTTCATGGCTGCAGTCACCATCTGCAGTGATTTTGGAGCCCAGAAAAATAAAGTCTGACACTATTTCCACTGTTTCCCCATCTATTTCCCATGAAGTGATGGGACCGGATGCCATGATCTTTGTTTTCTGAATGTTGAGCTTTAAGCCAACTTTTTCACTCTCCACTTTCACTTTCATCAAGAGGCTCTTTAGTTCCTCTTCACTTTCTGCCATAAGGGTGGTGTCATCTACATACCTGAGGTGATTGATATTTCTCCCGGCAATCTTGATTCCAGCTTGTGTTTCTTCCAGTCCAGCGTTTCTCATGATGTACTCTGCATATAAGTTAAATAAGCAGGGTGACAATATACAGCCTTGACACACTCCTTTTCCTATTTGGAACCAATCTGTTGTTCCATGTCCAGTTCTAACTGTTGCTTCCTGACCTGCATACAGATTTCTCAAGAGACACGTTAGGTGGTCTGGTATTCCCATCTCTTTCAGAATTTTCCAGTTTATTGTGATCCACACAGTCAAAGGCATATGTGTACATGCAAAACCATTCCTGGAAACCTCACTGTTCCAGAATGTGGTTCTTTCTGATGGTTTGCAACCCATGCGCAGGAGCTGTTTGGCTACAGCATGAGTCTGCACATCTGAATTACACCTCTACCCTCTAAGTTTGACCTCCCAGCCTGGTACTCCGAGAATCCAAGAAAAGCTGGGTATTCAACCAAGATCTCTGGAGAGATCCCTGGCAAACATGAAGTGTCCACTGTTACATATAAGGCACTCTTGGTGCCCCGAGAGACACACAGACAAAGAGGAAGGAAAACACAAGGGTAAAAGCAAGGACTACAAAATCCCCTCCATTTACCAGGCAGGATGTATGGATTTTCCCGTCCCTGGCAAGAGAACTATTCTCTTATTGAAGCAACAAGAGAATAAAATACAGCATTCCTGATTAAACCTGTCCCATTTCTATTGTCCAGCTAAATGTTTTTATTAAAATCTCTTAAAATGCTAATGTGCTTCATGCTTCCATCAGCAGCCAGGATGCTGAGACAGCATGAAGACGGTGCCTGGGTGCTGCATGTGATCAAGACGCTCTTCAATAAAGTGTAAACGGATGGGAGAGAGCGTCTGGACTCTTTCAGGATATTTTCCATAATTACTAACTGGTTCAGAAAGATGCAATATACTTCTCTGGTGGTCCTGGGTTAAGAATCTGTGAGTGCAGGCGACACTGGTTCAAACCCTGGTCAGGAAGATCCCACATGCCTTCGGGCAACTAAGCCTCTGCACCACAGCTACTGAGCCAGCGATCTGCAAGAGAAGCCACCACAATGCGAAGCCTGCCCACCACAATCAGAGAGCAACCCCTGCTCGCTCCAACTATAGAAGGCCTGTGCACAGGAGCAGACCCAGCAGAGCCAATAAAAGAGCAGCCCTACTCACTCCAACTATAGAAGGCCTGTGCACAGGAGCAAAGACCCAGCACAGCCAATAAATAAACTTTTTTTTTTTTTTTTTTTAAGATGCACTGATGTTAGAGATGGGGAGAAGAGGGGACTTTTTCCTGATGAGGTCATAGACGGTGAAGAAGGGAAGTGATGGAAAACACCGAAGACCCTGCGAGTGCTTTCTCTGCACCCTCCACCACCACTGGCCTTCTCTCTGGCAGCAGCAGCCCCAGTTTTATGAGGAAGGAAACTGCTCCAGAATCCACTTCTGCTAAGAACTTTTAAAAAAGACCTGAAAACAGAGCAAAAAAAATTCTATAAAGTGCCCTCAACTGCTAGCACCATTTAAAAGAGCATTCCTGGCAGACTGAGTACATCCGATGACATGCCAGCTTGCCACATTTTTAGCAAAGAAGTCAGTGTCCTACATTAACTTTCTTTGATAAGTGGATTATTACTATTTGTATGAAATTTAAGGAGAAATGTTAAATGCTATATTAAAATTGTGAAGTTTTGTTCATAAACATGCAATTCTCAGGGGAAAAAGAGGCAAAAAAGTTCTATTAATGCTGGTCCCTACTTTATTGTGGTTTTCATAAAAAGAAGCATTTGAACAGAATCTAGCAGATATACTTGTGTAGAGAGTTGACTTTCTTGAATGCATCTTGGAAAATGGCCCTGTGATTTTAAGTGGCCTGCTGCAGGGTCGGAAACATCTTCTGTAAAGGTCAGAGAGTACTATTTTAGCCTTTGTGGGTCACATGGTCTTTGTCACAACTACTTAACTCTGCTGCTGTAGTGTGAAAGCAGCCAGATACCAAATAGAAATGAATGAGCATGGGTGCATTCCAATAAAACTTTATTGAGAAAAACAGGCGATGGGCCAAATTTGGCCACAGGCAAATAAATCCCTAGTCCACAAGAACTTTCTTGAGAAAGCTTTTCCTCCAACATAATTCTTACACTTTTAAGTGCTAGAACAGAATAAACCCCAGGGTATGATGTTATAAAGCAGCAGTTCTCTGTCCTTGGCTGTATATTAGAATTCCCAGGGAAGATCTGAAAAATTCTGTTGCCAGGCTGCACCACAGATTAAAGAATCCTTGCATGTAGGGCCCAGGTCTCAAGATATTTTTAAGCTCCACAGAAGATCTAATGTGTAGCTATAGTTGAAGCCTCCATGGAGGAAGTTTCTTGCAGTAATTATAACTGATCTTTCAGTTACCTTAACTTCTCTCTGTCACTCATCCAGTAACCTAACCACTGTGAGTCATCCATAGCTCAAGGAGAATTTTCTCTTTGTAAGTAAAGGAAAGAAACTCATTACAATTTATTGAATGTCTACTCTAAGCCAAGTCCTGAAATTAATACTTTTATATCTTATGAATTAGGTATTATTTCATCTCCATTGATTGTGAAGAAACCAAAGCTCAGAGAGGTTATATAACTTGCTCAATTGGCACAGCAAATGTAAATTCAGGATCTAAACTCGGGTCTGGCTGCTGAGCCCAGCAGCCCTTTGGCTAGTCTCACATTACAACCTCGAACTGCTCACGAAGTCTTGCACGCAATACATTCACTGATCAAAATATTCATTGCAGTAAATGAACATGCTTTCAGGTTACATAACTATAATCACCTTCCTATAATTTAGTCAAATAGTATCTAAGTTGATAAATAAATACACAGCCTTTCCTCATATAAAGAGGTCTTCAGAAAAAAATTTTTCTTTAAAACAATGACCTCTGAAATGCATTGGAAGATTTTTTTTAAAAATCAGAATGCTACATTATTACTTGTACTGATAAACAGATTTGCTTTCATTATCATTTTTTTGTCTTATTTATAAAAACTATCAGAAACATCAGTTCCATCAATTAGAAGGAAAACCAGTGTAAATCAGGCATCCATTTAAAAACAGAAGCTTGGGGCTTCCCTTGTGGTTCAGAATCTGTGGCAAATTTGTGGCAAAGAATCTGCCTGCCAATGCAGGAGACGTGGGTTCGATCCCTGGCCTGGTGGGATCCCATGTGCCTCAGAGCAACTAAGGCCGTGCGCCACAACTGCTGAACCTGTACCCCAGAGCCCAGGAACCGCAACTACTGAAGCCCCTGTACCCGGGAGCCCGTTCTCTGCAACGAACAGCCACTGCAACAAGAAGCCCAAGCACTGCAACTAGACAGTAGCTCCCCCTCGCTGCAATGCAGCTGGAAAAAAAGTCCATGCAGCAACGAGGATCCAGCACAGGCAAAAATAAATAGATAAAATTATTTTAAAAAATAAAGAGAAGCTTCATCACTTTTATGCTGGATTTGTAATAATATACTCTGAAATACTTCAGTATTAGTAATGAGATATGAGAACAATTAATCTTAATCAGCACCTAGAGATTCATAATATACAAAATATTCTCACCTATAGCCGTACCTTAGCCTTGGTGACGGTTAATGGTGGAGACCAGCAGTACACAGAACCCCACTGTCTGTGAATGTACATGGTTTGGGGCAGAGGCCAGCTCAAATCCATGAAAGTGTAACAGGGAAGAGCAAGCCTGACTCCAAATTGGCTGTTTCTTTTACTTTAACCTTTGTATTCTAATGCTTTTCCTATCAGTTAATCACTAAAAGAATGTCACCTATAGCTTGAAATATACAGGACAGCTCATCATCAAGTCTCTGATCTTTGAAGGTGTAACATTTCTCCATTCATATAGAGATAAAAAGTTGCAGAACAGAGAATAACAGTGGTCTTGAAGGTTTAAAGGACCGTTGTGGCCTGACCTACACCCGCAGCTGCAAGAACAAAGGATTTGGGCACCAACAGGTTTGCAGTAACCAACCACGCCCCCTCCCCTTTTAGCATAAAAGAAGCCCGAATCCTAACTTGGGTGAGAAGGCTCTTTGGGACACTAGTCCATCATCATCTCAGTCTTCTGGCTTTATGAATAAAGTCACTACTCTGCCTCAACAACAACTCTCTCAATTTCCCAGCCTATCCTGTGGTGAGCAGTATGAACCTGCACCTGGTAACAAAAGGGCCCGCGTGGAACCTGCCGACTTCGGCCTTCTGTTCCCCTGAGTATCGCTGCCACTTCAGCTGATGACACGGTTTGCCAAAACCAGCAAAGAATCTCACCACATCCCTACTGAGCGAGCCTTTCAAGCAGTGTCAGCTTACCGGGTTTTGAGCAACAAGCGGTATGGCCAGGCCTACCTGCTACACATGTCGGCATGCTCCCAGTGTGATGTTCCGCCGATGCCCAGGGTGCCTGGCGCTGGGAGAGGTGACTGTCACTTTCAGTGTCAACAGCATAGGCCACTCCTGTTTTTCACTGGCACGGGACAGCTCAATGCCATGACCTCTACGTAGTTCAGTTCAGTTCAGTCGCTCAGTCGTGTCCGACTCTTTGTGACCCCATGAATCACAGCACGCCAGGCCTCCCTGTTCATCACCATCTCTTGGAGTTCACTCAGACTCACGTTCATCGAGTCCGTGATGCCATCCAGCCATCTCATCCTCAGTCGTCCCCTTCTCCTCCTGCTCCCAGTCCCTCCCAGCATCAGAGTCTTTTCCAATGAGTCAACTCTTCGCATGAGGTGGCCAAAGTACTGGAGTTTCAGCTTTAGCATCATTCCTTCCAAAGAAATCCCAGGGCTGATCTCCTTCAGAATGGACTGGTTGGATCTCCTTGCAGTCCAAGGGACTCTCCACCCAACTAACTGATGCATGACCGAGAAGGATGTCTAATGACCCACTTTTATGAATAAGAGGGTGTTTGAGATAAACATATATGCTGCTTATATTCAAATAAAGTTTATACAATTGATCCTACCTTACACACCGATTTGCCTGGCAAACTCTCCACCCCCATAAAAGTGGGCTTCCACCCAGCTGCGCCATTTATGCACCAAATGCCTCTTTTCTGCTGACCAACTACAATGTACAAATCAATGTCCTCAAACAGAATCTGTGAGTCATCATGATGATTGATTTCTTTAGGGCACCAAAATCTTCAAAACTGCTTAGTCCCTCTTTTGCTTTTCTGTCAACAAAATCATTACATGCGGAGATTAAGTGACCACTCACCATTTCTGAGGTAATAAAGGGTGTCAGTTTCTTTGTACTAAAGACCACTAACTAGTTTTTAAATACTAAACAAAGCCTAAGCTCCAGGGAAAAGCCAAAACCCTCTCCAAGGTCAGAAGCTACCGTGGATTTACATTTCACAGCTTCGCAAAGAAGTTTTGAGTTCAGAAGGTCAAAGAGTTACATTTTAGCTCTGCCAATCAGTATGAGATACTACCAGCCCTTTCATCACACTTCACAAATCTGGAAAATCTTTCACCGCCAGGAGACCCAGGAGACATCATCAGATAAAATATCAGCACATCAGACAGTTTATAATCTCAAGATGTTGGATAATGTTCCAACGTCCTTTTTCCCTTTCTTCTTTCAACCAACAAGAATGCTCACAGTAGACAGCCCCTGGGCATACACGTCAGCATCAAAACGTGAGATGTTTCAGCCCCCCGGTGTCCACAGATGTACCCCTCACTCTGAAGCCTTGAATTACTACAGCCTTGAAAGTCTTAAAGTGGGACGTGGATGATGAATTAAATTTCAGGGCAATGCTTCCTTCATCCATCTGGCAGCTGATGACACATTTAGTACTCTTTATTGCCTATCTGTCCTGAAGAAAACGCTGTGATTTAAACAGTAAATATTCCTGAAGGGAAGGTTATCGGCTAGATCGAAGGGACTCTGAGGAACTTGGGCAGAGGAAACAGGAGATCACAGGCTGAGGTCAAGGAGGAGATGGAGGATCCGGAAGATGGGGATTAAGAGAAGAAAATGTCAGTGGTGGTGGGGAGAGAAAACAATGGGCAGGGGTGATGGGTCTACGGGGTAAAAGGACTGTAGGGAGAAGAGGGCAGTGAGATTTATGGGGAGAGAGGACAGAGCTACTGAGGGAGACAGGCAGCCCCGGAGAGAAATTCTGGGCGAGCTGAGCGCAGAGAGGAGGGGTGTGGGAGCCAGTCTCCAGGCCAGTCCCCACACCCTGACGGTCATGCCCGAGTGGAGTCCCTTCCCACACTCAACTGGACTGACATCTCCAGTTTCTAAGCTCTGATGGAAACGATGCTGTCCCTGACATCCGAGGCTAGGTCACAGACAGGACCTAGCACTCTCTCTCAGATCACTCACTCTCAGGAGACACAGCTGCAACACTCTGAGGATACTGAAGCCAACCCAGGGAGGAATCCACCTAGTCAGGAACTGAGGCCTCCTGCCAAGAGCTGGCACAACTTGCCTCCAAGCGAGCAGGTCGCCTTGGGAGGGATCCTCTGTTCCCAGTCAAGCTTCGGGCAACTGCAGCCCTGGTGCACAGCTACAACCCCATCTAAGATCTTAAGTTGTCCCTGAATTCCTGACCCACAAGAACTGTGGGGGAAATAATTTTTATTGTTGTTCTAAGCTGCTAAATTTGGGGATAGCTTGTTACTAACAATATTACCTATAGATTACTGACAGGGTTGAACTATGTTGAGAGAGCAGGAAGGGACTTCCCCGGTGGTCCAGTGGTTAAGAATCCACCTTCCAATGCAAGGGACGTGGGTTTGATCCCTGGTCGGGGAACTGAGATCCCAGAGGCCTAGGGGCAACTAAGTGTGTGTACCACAACTGAGCTCACGTGCCACAACTAGAGAGAAGCCCACGCGCCACAATTTATTTTCTGAATAAATTCAAAAACTTTTAAGAGAGGGCAGGAAAACAGAGACAAAGGTAGGGCTGGGAGGGCAAGTCATAACAGGAAAGCAGAGAAGGTACTACTATCAGCAGAGAAGCCTGACTTCTCTCACTCTCTCTTTCCTTCTTCTTACCTCACTGCATATCAATTTCTTTTTCCCTAAGTGAAACTTCTCTCATGTGAAAACTGAACCTGGACACCCCAGTGCTTCTGGTAATACAAATGGGACAGCAGAATATGAAAGAATAACAATAGTATAATAGAATAACAAAGTTATTCCAAGTGCTTTCTTTATATTTAATCAGTTAAGCTCAACTCTGTGCAGCAGGTCCCAGATAAGGGTGATGTGACTTGTGCAAGGCCACACAGCTAGTGAGTGGTCAAGCCAAGATGGAACCTGGACAGCCCAGTTTCCGAGCTCCCGCGCTGAACCACGTCACCCTTTTATGTCCGTCTCAGACCAGGGGCCTGGGGGCTAACCCTTCTCAGAGCGTCTCACCCTACGTGACTGCAAGCTAGGGGGCGCTGTCTCTGCCTTCACCCTCGGGCTTAAGGGACGTGAAGTCCCTTAGTTGTGTCCGACTCTTTTCGACCCCGAGGACTGTAGCCTGCCCGGCTTCTCTATCCATGGGATTTTCCAGGCAAGAATACTGGAATGGGTTGCCATTTCCTTCTCCAGTGGATCTTCCCAACCCAGGGATCTAACCCAGGTCTCCCGCATTGTAAGCAGATGCTTTTACCATCTGAGCCACCAGGGAAGTCTAAGGGGGCTTAAGGGGGCCCTCTCTCAACTGGGGCAGATTGGACTTTCACAGAAAATTCTGCTAAGTAAGCAGAACACAACTCAGCAACTGAACCCCAAGGAGAATAACAGGAAAATAAACAAGAGTCCTGAGGAGACATGTGCCCTCCTGACACAGGCCTAGGATAGCCTGACTCCCCAGATGCTGACTGAGGCGGGCAGCCTGGAGCTGTGGAGGTGGAGGTGGCCCATTTCTGGCTGCAAAAACGTCTCCTCCCTGCACGACTATCAACAAGAGGGGCCCTGTGTTTAGAAAAGCCAGATTCCCCAAATCGATACAAAAATCAAGGCCAACCTCTCAGCCCTAGGGTCTAGGTTCTGGGGAACGTGGCCCATGGGGACCCGCCCAGTAGCCTGCTTTATGAATTTCTGGTCTAAGGACAAAGTTCCAAGCATCCAGCAGGCCAGCCTTGCTTTCTCACTGTGTCCTCGGGGGCCAGGAGTGGTCACGTATGTGATCTACTTTCAAGTCCCAGTCATGCTACAGAACATCATCCCACATCCAGGACCCCGTGCTTGCTGGGCCAGGACCACAACATCCGTTTCCAACCTCTGCCAATCTCAACCACACTCAGCTCCACTGCTGGCTTCCAAAGGAACCCAGTTACCCTAACTTACTGCAGACTCTGTCATTCCACTAAGCCTTAGGGGGCCAGGCAGAACTGCTGGTCACACGGTGTAACCATTTCACCTGAAAAGAATCATCACTGGATACGATGAACAATCTCTTCCGCCAAAGTCTCCCAAGAAGGCCTGTCAACAGGCGTTCTCCTCTACCTTCCCTCTCCCTCCACCCAGCCTCTGTCCCAGCCCAGGGTCCCTTTTCTCAACCCTCCCCTCTCCCTGCTCCTTCCCCAGTCTCACAGTCCAGCTTTATTCAGAGCATCTAAACCCAGGCACTCCCCCTCCTAAAAGACCTACGCAGCACAGCTTTCCAAGGGGCGCCTGTGTTGGGGTCATGGGAGCAGACCCATGGGGGTGGGTGAAGGTCAAAGATTAGAGATGAAGCGCTTGAGAGGGTCAGAGATCCCAACTGGCCGCTGGGACTTGAGCAACTCACTTCGTATCTCTATCAGATTCTCCAGTTATAAGATGAAGACAAACCAATATATCTGGGGTCACTTCTGGTTTCCACACTCTATGATTTTAGGTAACTATCTAGCAAAACCAACGAGTTATAACTGAGGAACAAATAAGTCTCAGTTGTCCTAACATCGTTCGGTTTTAGGTTTAAAGAACCTTAATGACTTGGTCGCCACGCTATTTCTCAACAGCCCCACCTTGCAAAAACACAATTTGAGGAAAGCTTTGCTTCCTCTCCTGCCTTTGGTCCCGCCCTTAGAGAGCCTGACCTTCTGTGAACACATCTGAATGGAGTAGATTACCCGGAAAGCAAGGAGGGCATTTTGTGGGGGAGGGGAGCTGCTTCTGAATCCCCACGTTTTTGAGGAGCAAATAAAAACACCACTGCTGCCCTGGAGTCAGAGATTAAACATCACAAGGTCACTATTTTTCATTTTCAATTATTTTAGTGTCTCCACCCAGACGCCAGAATGGTTCCCAGAATCTGCCACAAGGTGGGGGGTGGCGGGTTGTGACGGAATAGCAAATGCTGCTCACCTCTGCCAAAGCCCCTGTTAAGGAAAGCCGAGATGGGCGAGGGGCGGGGAGGAGGCCATGCGCCCAAAGCAGCGTCCTGGGAGAATGACTATGCTGTCCTGGAAGGGCTGCCTGCTTTTGTCAGTGCTCTGGAAAAAGACTACCCACAAAGCCATAAAAGCATCCAAGTAGGATAAATAGGAGTAAAGAGCTGCTGCCCATGAAGAACGGCCCTCCACTTGTCAGACATCCCTCTTAATGGATCTTAATGAGCTATTTTAAATGAAGGGGAAGGAAAAAGCCTAGCACTAACACATGATAATTATCTGTAATTCTCCATGTGTAATGTCACTTAATAGAGGAAAATAATGCAAACGTGGACAGATGCTGACTAGAGCCTTACAGTGACATCAAAATGAGGGTATTTTGTACAGTAAGGAACAAGCCTAAGCTGCAGTATTTCAAAGGCAAGTTTTCATCCCAAGGACAATACACACCATGACTGTGGGGAATCTGCAATGGAATGAATGCCCACAAAGTATGACCCCTGGGAACAGGCAGGAGCTACAGCTGATGGGTGTAGCAGAGACTTTTAGCTTCAAATACTTAATGTAAGATTCAGTGAGTCTATATCAGCTTGAGTGAGAGGAAGAAGAATGGATTCCCCAGCATCCTAGACAGGTTTTGGACAACTTACAAGAACTACAATCTTAGCACCGTAGGACTCAAGTCAAATGTTCTTATTTTACAGATGATCAAAAGAAACCCAGAGGCGGTCTCACAGCTGTCAGCCAAGCCTCAGGTGTGCTGGAGGAGAAAGGAAGGGGTGGGAGGTCATGAAAGGACTGTTCCCCTTTATCTTACTGGTGATTTCAATGTCAGTCTTGACCAGGAATCAGCGCTTCCTGTAACTTTCTTCATCTCTTTTTGCATCACCGAATAATCCGTGAGCACTTACCCTGAACTCTGAGGTTACTCTAGATACTAAGATGTATCTGTTGTAGTTGGGGATGATTTTATCTAATGTCTCTGCAATCTTACTAAACCTTGTTAGCCTGTCTTAAAAATCCCGCTGGAGGACTTGTCTGGTGGCCCAGTGGCTGAGAATCCTCCTTGGAATGCAGGGCACATGGGTTTGATCCTCTGCCGCAGGGCAGCTAAGCCCACCTGAACATCACAATTAGAGAGCCTGTGCGCCACAGAGAGGCTTCCCAGGTGGCACTAGTGATGAAGAACTTGCCTCCCAATGCAGGAGACACAAGAGATTCACATCTGATCCCTGAACAGGGAGATCCCCTGGAGGAAGTCATGGCAACCCACTCCACTGTTCTTGCCTGGAAAACTCCAGGGACAGAGGAGCCTAGTGGGTTACAGTCCATAGGGTTGCAAAGAGTCAGACAAGACTGAAGCGGCTTAGCAGGCACACTCGTGCCACAGAGAAGATCCTAAGTGCTGCAGCTAAAACCTGATACAGCCAAAAATAAATACTTTAAAAAAATTATTATACCATTACTGTACTATTAAAAAGAAACCCAACTCTTCACTTCAGATTTCCACATCTGTGAGTGATCTCCAAGTATGTGCGCATGTATAAAAGAATAAGTCTGTATCACAGCATAGCATCAACTGACCTGCTGGCATCCACAGGAAAGAACAAATGTGGGCTAAGAGCTGAAGACAGATGAGGAAGAAAGACAAGAGCCCACATCACCAATGGATAAGAAAAAGGGGGAAACAATCAGGACCCAGGAGAGCATGGTCTAAGGTACCCTTCTGGGATGGCCACGGACAACCAGAGGCCAAGGATCACAGCAGTCCTGCCTCCAGCAACAGCCGGGGGAGAAATGCAAGTGAGCCCTGCAGCTGGACCACTGGAAAGCTTCGTTTGGGTCTGCATGGGTTGACAATCACCAGCACTAGGAATCGCCTGCTTCTGCTTTAATAAAGGATAAAACAATCAAAACTGGAAACAAGGTAAATTGACTTGATTTTTATTTCAACCTGGATTAAAACACAGAGCACCTCCAATCTATTCTGGGGAAAAGCAGCTGGAAAAGAAAAGCTGAAAATAATTACATTAGTGATTTTTAATTGATACAGCTTTTCTTTTGGAGTTGACATCTAAGAATTCCATTGAAATCTTATTACACACTGACCTAAGCCAATTTAGCACTTCAGAAAATGGCCAGTTCTTTTGATAAAGATCAGGAACTTCCAGCACTTAGAGGTTACCTAGAGCTCTGTGCTCCAAATCCCAAACTGACTATTGGTCCCTCCAAATTCTGCCAACATACGTAAGCAAGCAGGCACAAAACCAGATGATCTGTCCTTTTCCAGTGGAAATTTCTGTTATTGATGTCAGGCACTTAGACAAGAATATAGCAAGTTCACTCTGGAGGTAGACACAACGTTCTCAGGACCTGACAAGCGCACCAGAGTGTGAGATGGAGAACACAGCCCTGCCGGCAAGGAGAACCCGCAGACCGACTGCCCTGCCAGCCCAGCAGGAATTCACAAGGCACGCTGGGCCTTTTATCTTTCACTTCACCAGTGGAAATGTTTTTCAACATCCTTAAGGGAAAGAAAATTTCCCACTTGGATGATACCTGAAACGTTTGGGTCACCAACTTTTAGAGTATGTATTTGTCACCATGAAGATACTTCCAATGTCAACTAAACACTCCAAGAGTAAGTCAGAAAGACAAATATCATATACTAATGCATACATAAGGAATCCAGAAAGATGGTACTGATTAATTTATTTGCAGGTCATCAATGGAAAAAAGACAGAGAACAGATTTAGGAACACAGGGTCGGGGAGCGGGGGAAGGAGAGGGTGAGATGTATGGAAAGAGTAACATGAAACTTATATTACCATATGTAAAATAGATGGCCAATGGGAATTTGCTGTATGACTCAGGGAACTCAAACAGGGGCTCTGTAGCAATCTAGAAGGGTGGGGTGGGGAGGGAGGTGCCAGGGAGGTTCAAAAGGAAGGAGACATACATATACCTATGGCTGATGCATGTTGATGTATGGCAGAAAACAACAAAATTCTGTAAAGCAATTATCCTTCAATTATAAAAAAAATGTACCACTATTTTATCAGGCAAATTTACTCAAAAGTTTAAACTACTGAGAGCTACTAAGTCAAATTAAACTTCTGAAATTCTGCAAAGTTGGTTTCATTCATCAGTCTTCTCCACTAGATAAAATGCATATTATACCAGTTGCTTAGTCATGTTAAATTACTGTTCATATTTTCAGGAGATCACAGTCAAAACCTAAGATTTATTTCTAAGTTCTTCACCAAAATGAACATATTTTTCTTGTGTTACTAACTTCTGTATATAAGTATCATACTAGAATTTCACTCTATTTTAGACTTTTACATAGCCGAATTATGGTAACAATATTAAAATCATGAATTTTAAATGAGATTTCCAAAAGAATCATGGTTTCTAGATGAGATTTCTAAAAGAATCAATCTCCAAAGCTTTGCCATTGCAAATTATTCTGATTATAATAGGAAAACTACTGTTTATTGATATAAAACCACATCATGTTCAACCCTAACCATAATTTTATATTCCCATTTAAGAGATGGGAACACTTTAGCTCAGAAGAGTTAGGTAAATTGACCCAAATTACAAGATTCATAAAGGATACAGGATCCAAAGTCAAGTCTTCCTGGCTCCAAATCCTAACTTCTTTCCTTTTGATTTGTTACTGCACCCAAGTCTCAGAACAAACTAACCACTAAATTATGCAACAGAACGGAATCACACGAGCAGGGCACATATCCTATTTCATACCTTTGGTCCTCTGAAACTTCCTGGGCTGGTTGGAGAGGAGCTGGAGGATTTCGTCGATTTAGGAGTGGAGAGCTGGCTGCTGGGAGTTCCATTAACTGACCACGAGACAGCAAAGGAGACAGAGGTCGTCAGAACCCAGGGCCAACAGGCCGGGCAGAAATACTAAGCACATGCCCCACACAGCTCCAACGGAGCTTCGACTCACTGGAAGCTCAAAGCAGATGGCAAGTCAGCAAAAAGCAAAAACAATGTGTCTTACTGCATTACAGACCAAGTATCAGGCAAATAAGCAGTGAAACTGGATTTTCAATAATAGTTTTCCAGCAGTAACATAAACAAATATATAAAACGATATGGAGTTCAAGATGTGAACGGGAACTTGTCCACAAATCCTGCATGCCACCGAGGGTAGAGAAATGCATGGCTGTCATATTCGTAACTGTTCACTTGGAAGGCTGTCCTATAACCTGTCCACACGACCTGAATCACTGAGGCATTTCTCTGTCTCTCCCAGATCAACTCCACAATACAATAATTCTAACACATATCCTAAGGGTATTCTTAATGGAAAAAGAAAATTACTGGTCATTTCCCCTGTAATACCCCCTTATTTGTTTAAAGGTCATAAAAGGCACTGTTCCAATTTCTTTTTATCTGGACTAGTTATTTCTGAGTCCTTCCATTTTCTTGTCTTCTTAGCTTAATTTTCCCATTATTTAGCAAATCTTGGTGGGTTTTTCTGACACCCTCCTCTAAACTTCCGTACACTTCCTAGGTTGAAAGCTCAGTTTGGAGACTAGGTGGCGGCTTCCAGGAGAGGGTGAGTTTGCAGATTTTACACTAACTATACAGGCGAGTCACACATCTCACTATGACTCAGGCTTATTCCTAATTATATCACTTCTGTTGTAATTTCACAAAGCTATTAGTTAACATATGGTACTGCTTTTTTTCCCCCTTTTCTAGGGAGTTATTTTAACCCCTTTTATCATTAATTCTCAAAGCTTTTACCCCAAGGAGATGAAAACTGCCATTCGTCTCTATGGAAAGACGAGCAAAGTCCATTTCCTTTTTAAAAAATCTTTTTAATACAAGGGAGCAGACAACTGTTAAATGATGCTATTAAGTATAAAAAGCAAAATGCAAAACTCCTGAAAAGGTGACCTCAAAAACTGAGCACCAGTCCTTGAAGGGAAGCAGAATTCTGGATCAATAAGAATATTTGTGATGAGATGAATCATTCACGTTTGTTTATTGTATAGCTCACTGTAAAAATTCAGCAAAGATGCAAAAATTTTACAGTCATTTTTCAATTACCAAACTTTAACTTTTCTAGTTTAAAAGCACTCATTCATAAATCATTATCAGTTATCTAGATTTTCTGAACAAATATATGTGGGTATTTATAGCACAAGTAACTGTACAGTCACTTAGAAACTTCTTAGAGTATTCAACAGTCCTGCTTATTTTTCAATAAAGTCACACTTCAATTAGTGCTGTTTCTTTTAAAAATTGTCTTTAAAGGGAACTGGTGGTAGGAATCCACATAGAAAAGAGATATTTATGAGCCATGAGCTAGTGAGCTTGCTAGGAGCTGAAACTGAGTCTGGCTCCTTTTCCTCTTCATTCAGCACAACTACCTGTTCTGGTCCTCCTCCCCAAGTGCTGTTACCTTTCACTGATCTTCAGAAACCACTCTGCAATCAAAGATTTCCCTGGAGCCGTGATGGGAAAGGGACTAAAGAAGAAAAATTAGTTCCTGCAAATGGTAATCCCTGTGGCCAACCAATGTCCCTAAAAACACACCTCCTGCCTAAACATAATTTCTTAACAAAACTCACTGGCAGGGATTGAACTGGTATCTGCATATACATGTTCATATTTACCCTTAAATACCTCCCCATCCTGGAGACATTAAGCCATAGACAGCTCTCTACGTTTCTGATAGTATTTCAAAGGCTCAAAACAACCACAAAAAAGCTGTCTAGTGAGCTCTTAATGTCATGTTTATTGGCACCTTGCTCCACTTCCGGGAAGGTAACTGGAAGCTGGGACAGGGCCACCTTGGGCTCTCTGGCCTGATACTGCTGCCCCAACAGCAAGGTGGGCAACGCCCAGCATCTCTGGGATGCTCCCCTCCTTCAGCCGACCCGGATTTTCTTTCCCCCTCAACTGTAAGGTAAGAAACTGACGTGGGGCTTTCTTGTTCGCTTGCTCTGAACACTTTTTATCCAGGTGGACAAAGAGTCACAAGCTGGAAACCTTAAGTGAGAATTTTTAATGCTCACATTATGGTGACTGTTGTAGCTCAGGTGGTAAGGAATCCGCTTGCAACGCAGGAGACCCCAGTGTGATTCCTGGGTCAGGAAGATCCCTGGAGAAGGGACAGGCTATCTACTCCAGGATTCGCACCTCCCCTGTGGCTCAGCTGGCAAAGAATCTGCCTGCAACGCAGGAGATCCGTTTGATTCCTGGGTCAGGAATATCCCCTGGAGAAGGGACAGGCTACCCACTCCGGTATTCTGGCCTGAAGAATTCCATGGACTGTATAGTCCATGGGGTCGCAAAGAGTGGGACACGACTGAGCAACTTTCCCTTTCCCCACTGTGTTACCCGGGTTAATGTCTATGTACTTATTACATACTATTTAGCTACTTTGATAAATTTGAGTTTTATGGAGGAATTTAGTCAATCAGAAGACTTCAATGATGGGAGCACTTCTGTCCCAAGAATAAAAAAATACAAGATTATGTTTACAAAGTTATTGCTCTGTTTGAAATTCCAGGGAGTGCCATGGAATGTTCTAAATGGTAACAGGTTCACTACAGCGAAAGTGCCTGTAAAAGAAAGTTATCCATCTGGGTTCTAAGGCTTTTAATAACACAAAACTGGTTTTATAACTATATAGTATGTATTGAACATGCTTTTGGATTAATCTCTTCTAGAGAAGTCATTTAACCACTGAGATGTGGTTTACATCTCACAACTTTAACTTGTAAGTTTAAGATAAACTTTATTAACCCAAATCCAAATATGGACTCACCTGAAAATCTGAGGTAGTGAAATGTTAAGATTTTCTTAAATCACTTTATTTAAGCATCTCAAATTCTAGTTAAGAAGATTTATACATTTATTAGACTATTCTGTGAAGCAGTTGGTCCGTGAGGCAAGTATGGCTATGAAATGTCTTTTTAATTAATTTCCCTCTTTAGACCTCGGGTAGCCAAAATTAATCATAACATGTGATCTTTGAACCACTCTCTCCACTCTTATTTAGTTATTTTAGTTATATGATAAGCATCTGGAAAGCTACCACTAAAACAAAAGCTAAGAACCGGACAAAAGTCTACGTCTACCATATAGTAAACCCAGTGAAGTGTATTCATGCAAATTTTAGGTTATGTTAGCTTTCCCAGCATTTGAAATATTGGATTGGCCCCAAAGTTCATTTGGATTTTTCCATCAATCTTAAAAAAAAAAAAAAATTTGCAGCCAACCCAATACTTTACAGAAAGCAAAATATGATCTGAAATAAGCTTAACATCATAGAGATGCTTTTGGTTAAAAATATTCATATTGCCAGTATTTTTAGAGACAGAATACTGGGCTTATCGACTCCAGAGTGAGGAAGAAGGGAAGGAGACTAGAATTGCTTCTATGGCCATTTTTGTATTACCGACAACCCTTAGCCTTTTCAGTAACATTATCTTCCAAAATTAACTAGAAGACAGACCCCTTGAAGCACTGTGCCTCCCCCATCACCGTGTACTGTGGCCGCACGCAGACTACACGCAGGGCTCCCTCCTGCAGGCACCTGGCTCTCTAACAGGCAAGGGAGCCGAAGCAGGACGCACTTGCTGCAGCACAGATGTCCACTGGTACAAGCCAGATACAGCCATGGAAATGGAGCAAAAGGAAACAGAAAAGATGGCAGAAGACAAAAACAAAAAACCCAGCAGAGCGACAAAGCCGCGATTCTCCTGCTCACCTGGGGATCTGGCTGCAGAGTAGGCACTGGAGGAGTGGCCACCCCTCTTTACTGTACATATTCAGTATCAACAAAGGGGGAGAAGTAAGGAGAGCAGTTATTCGGCAGGTCTAAACGTGCACACGACCCAGGATGATCAGGGTTACAAAAAATTTTTATGGGATAGAATTATCACTACAGTAAATCAGAAATAACCCCAAATGCCTCACAATAGTGAATCAGCTCAGCAATCAGTCTTACTAAGAATCTCTTAATTTCTTCATTTCTACATTGAGAATAATTATATCTAAATTTAGAGTTACTGGGAAGATTAAATGAAACTATGTATAAAATTCATTAAAAAATAATAAATGTGCACACGGAAAGAAGGGAAAACTATCCCACCTAAAGAAAGCAGGGTCGGTGTGGAAGACAGAGCAGCAGAAACCCCCAAACTCAGTATTTTATAGACAGGTTGAGGCTTCAGACAGTTTTTATTCATATTACTTTCACATGTTCTAGGCTCCTCACATGCAAAATCATGTTTTTTCACAATCCTTTCCTTAATGGGAAACAATATTACATACTATAAGCGAGCCTTATAGCATCAAAATATCAAGATTTGGGGGACATTTTAATTTTTAAAAATGTCAAAAGCTGTCAAAATTCTGACAAATCTATAGGCTTAGGATCTGAAAGAAATGTAGAGGTAAGTCTCACTCTGAAATAAGCAGTATTACTTCCAACAATAATTGTTGCTACGATTAAATTGCTTAACGAAGGAAAAGCCTGTGGAACCTTACCAAGGAAACAGTTTTGCTAGGTGGGTGTATTGGCTTATGCTTTAAACCAATAAGAGAAGAAGATATCCATTAAAAAAAAAAAATTAAAATGCAGACACAGTGGTCAAAACGTGAAACGCTTCTACGTAAATACCAGGAAAAGAATCTAGCTAAGATTGCTCTTGAGAAAATGTGTCAGAACAAAACAAGTATCTTAGGACACTTGTTATAACTTGGAGAAACAGACTTAAAATTTTTGATCTAAAAATCATGCCATCTATATGTTATGTTGGAGCCTGGCTGCGTACAAGGATGGGCACGACTACCAACCCAGACTAAAGAAAACCGAAGAACACGCTCTGTCTGTGACTACCCGCTTCCTTCCCCGTAACTACCTGAGGCCGGTGACTTGCTGCGGCGAGAAGGCCCAGGGCTCTTGGATCCGGAATATTTAACAGCTGAGGAGCGAGAATAAGAAGACTTCAAGACACGGCACTCTAGAAAGAAAGGAAAGCGCGTTAAGGAGATCTAGTTTTAATTCTAACCAAAGAAAGACCACATTCCAGTAGTTTAGTGCCTAGAACCATTACCTGATCATCTTATTACTGTTAAATGACTTTTATATACAAAGCAGCCATCCCAAAAGCACACCTGAGATTTTTGTAAATTAGGCTTCAGACCTTGTCATTCACCTCATTGTTCCAGAGGGAGTTCTTAATACAGAAATCCATATATAGTAAGTGCTCAGTCAAGAAAATTTGATTCACACACACAACCTAATCTCCACATGTGCAACTTATTATTATTGATCAACAGCATTGATAGGCAAAGGCTATAATAAAGAGTTCTCTCCAACTCAGCTAATCTTAATTTGAAAGGCTATAGGATTCTAATTTATGAACCTCTTAGTTATTTTCCATCTGCCCAAAGTACAAAGCATCAAAAATGATGGAACCAGCTTTAAACAATAGCTTTGTTCTTTCCATAAATCGCCAAATAAATCAGCATGTGAAAGTGAAAGTGGCTCAGTAATCTCTGACTCTTTGAGACCCCACGGACTATACAGGCCATGGAATTCTCCAGGGCAGAATACTGGAGTAGGTAGCATTTTCCTTCTCCAGGGGATCTTACCAACCCAGGGATTGAACTCAGGTCTCCCTGCTGCACTGCAGGCAGATTCTTTACCAGCTGAGCTACCAGGGAAGCACAAATCAGCACGCAGAGTACCAGAACCAATTACACAGCTAAAATAATCACTTCCCATGCAAACAGTTAAGAATGTGGGTTTTGGAGTCCTGCAGCTTTGGGATGAATCATGGGTGTGACTTTGCTAACTGGTGCACTTAGCTTAGGTCTAAGTCTCAGTTTTCTCTCCCTGTGAAATTGGGATGAGACTAAATCTGCTTAACAGGCTTGTTATAAGGATTAAATTATATAATGTATTGTCAAATTCACATTAAAATACTTCAGTTTATGCAGAAAGATTAAAATATGGGTTGGTTTTAATCTATACCCCCAGGGACAATAAATTAACAAGTGAAGTTCATGAATCAGCAAAATACACACCAGGGGAGGCTAGTTAGCATCTGAAAGACTCTAATCAAAACCTTATTCCAAGGGGGCTGTAGCAACAGCAGTTTAGTTAATGAGCACTATAGATGTTAGAGAGTATTCCAGAGTTGAAAGGAGTGGTGTGTGGATTAGTTAGAACCTTCCTAAAGGCACTGCCACTCTTTCATGAACAGGATGTGTAACCCTAGAGAGCTAATAACCAGAACCACCCTAAGGTTTAGGAATCTGAGCAAGCCCTGCACCCAGCTCATTAACACAGGATTTTGCCCTAAGACTAGGTTACCTAAATTCTATGAATTTTGAATGATTTTTTAATGCAAGATGTTGTCAGAAGTATAAAAGGACAGAGTTGGGACTCATCAAGATTACGAGTTAAACAGATTTTGTTTTTTAATCTTTGCCTCCTGAACCCAAACAGGACCCTGTGGAAGCTCCTGGGCATGGAAACCTTTCCCTGTGCCCACCCCCACCCCCACCCCCTTGCTTGTAGGGAACAGACTCCAGCCTCCATGACCTTCCCTGAGCGCCAAAGGGCAGGTTCCAACAGCTGCTAGTCAGGGAAGGAAGGCAATGAAGAGGCAAGGGAGGGGCAGCCAAGAAACCGCAGTGCAGATTCGGGGCAGGGCCCCGGTTCTGCCCAAAGGGACACACAGAACGGTGTCTCTGAGCTCTTTACAGAACAAACTCCCAGTAAATGGAAGATATCAGCAATCCTCATTCCAGAGAAGACCACCTTTAGGAACCAGAAAAACTCATCAGAAGACCAGCTGAGAACAGGTCAAAGGCGTGCAGGCTCTGCACACACCTCACCCTTGAACAACTTCTGCAAACCCCTCACCACATCCTCCAGGGCTGGGACATGCAGTTTTGAGAGGCAGAAGCCCACTGTGTCCCCTTTTGCCTGGCAAAGCAATAAAACTATTCTTTTCTATTTCACCCAAAACTAGGTCTCTGAGATTTGACTCAGCACCAGTGCACAGAGGCTGAGTTTTTGACATCACTCCTAATAAAGGCACCCGTGTGGCAGAATCAGGTCTGAGACTTGTTTTCATAGTAAAATTTTATGACCTAATGGTGATGATATAATAATAACATTAACAACAACAGTAACAGCATATACTATGTAATGGGCACCCTTCCAACTGTTATACACATATTAATTCATCTAACCCTCACAAAATCTTATGAAAAAGCCCCTATTATTATCCCCAGTTTGCAGAAGGTTAAGTAATTAGAGATCAAGAGGATCAGTCACTTTCACCTGTCTCTAATTATAGGAGCTCATTGGTAGCCAAAACAACAAAAACCTATGAATGATTCAAATATTGTAGGTAAATTAATAACATACTAACATAAAAGCACTGAGGCCAATGCCTAGTACATACATAGTAAGTGCTCAATAAACGTTTAATTGCTGTGTTTCCACCCAAATTAACTTTACAACCTGACATACACCGAGTTTCAACGTCTCAACTTTCAAAATGATAAACATTGACAAAGAAACATTATGAAACGAAATTAAGCTACAGTCAAATAAGATGTAAAACAGAGATGATATGTAAATTTATATTTTTCAGTAAACTCAGGAGAACAGGTGAGAGTATTAACATAGATAATATCACTAATTCTTTAAGGTCTTTTTGGTGGCATTACTCATCTACAGCAGGGCTAGATATAAGATGCTACAGAAACCCTCAAGAAATTTGGCACCTGTGGGTAAAACAAAGTGGAAAACCAAGAAGAGTAGATAAATGAGCCCCAAGCACTCAGTAGATAAGTCACCCTAGAAAACTGACATAGTATAACAGGAAAGAATTACACAAAGAAGTCTGACACCGTAGCATGTATCATCTTGAATTTTTAGAAGTTTATGGGTCACCATATTTATTTGGTAATATGTTTCTCTAATTCTGGACTGTTGAGTCACTGCAACTGGAAGGGGTTTATCACTAGTCTAATTTTTGAAAAGCCAGCTCTCCTCAATGATGAAATTAAAGTGTGGGATTGAAACCTCTAACATCTCTCTTCTCTGTGAAGTGTTTTGTCTATATGATTCTATCTCATTTAAAGATGAAGTTGACTTCACTATCAGCTAATAATCACTAATAATCTAATCAGTTTAAATTTCAGATAACAGAGTAGAGCAATATTCTCATAATCAATAACATCTGAAATCACTGAGGTTACTGCTAAACAGTCGAAAACTCCATTTTTGGCTAAAATTAGGAAAAGGGATTTTCTTATCCTATCAATGAAAATGGCTTTATTTTCTCTGCACATATAACAATTCATGTTATTTTTTAAAAAAGATGGAAATAGAGCAAAGAAATCTGAGATAATCATTACTAACATATTGTTATTCTTTTACATATCTCTTTATGGACATGAGAAATGTACAATGAACTATTTTCAGGTTCAGTACTATCCATATTTTAAGGTGACCTAGCCAAGGCACCATTCTGGAAGAAGGTAGGAATCAATTTCAAAAGTGTAACAATGCAGTAAAAAGGAGAAGAAACCAACTTGCAAAAAAACCCAAAAAATATTTAACTACTTGGAATTAGGGTTTTTTGGTTTTTGCAACTAGATAACTACCTCACTGTATTTTCTACTTTTATTAATTCAAAGAAATTGACTCTACTAAGAGTGAGCGTAGATGATGATCTAATTAAATTAACTCTTCATTACTTCTTTCTTTGACAACCAGACCACTTAACATGTACCAAATGACAAACCTAAACCTCCACTTCAGGGTTACAAAGACGGTCACTGAATTGCCTTACCACTGTGATCCAGGACAAAGTCATCTTGGGCATAACGGAATTTCTCAGGTCCACATGCAATAAAAACATCATCGTCACCAAAAAAGTCTTGCAGACAAGTAACCTACAAAAAAAAAAAATCATGTCCAAGAAGTAAATTAGAAACATTAAAAGTGCAATAAAAGTCAACAAAACTTATATTTTCAAGCCTCACTTATAATAGTGAGTTGGAATGAAAAACTATTTCCAAGCATTTCACTCTTCACAAAGCACTTTCACACACTGTCTCCTGACCTCAGAACAACAAAATGAGGGGCTCATAGCTGGCATCAATATTCCTGTTTCTCAGGTGAAGTGAAAGGCATCCACAGGAGGCTCCGTGATGTATTCCAGGCTTCCTAACAGGGGGCAACGCTGGGGCAGATGGAGCTCTCGGTGCGCAGTCTACTGGTCTACACTTCCTCTCTCCTAGCAGCTCCACGTCCCAGCCATGTCATCTCTGGTGTGGCCCCTCTGTATCTCTGGCACAGTGTACCTTAGGCTGTCATGAGGATTGAAGTATGAAAACCTCTTGGAATGAGTGCCAGGCATCTAAGTACAAGGTGTTAATACTCATCTCTGCCACCATCATTGGAATCAGAGGAAGACTTGTCATGAAGCTAATGAGGGCCCTTCCAAGGCCTTGTACTTAAACAGTCTGAAGTTCACATTCTTTTTCAACCCTTCCCCACACAGTATAAGTTTCAGATTCCATAGAACTCAACCCACCCCAGGGAGCACATTTATCCATTCATCCGAGTGGTGACAAGAAGAACCATCTTCTAGGATTTGGGGATGCAGACAGGCTCCATTCTCACCTGTTTTCTAATGAGATGTATATGATTTCTTTTTCAAAAAAGTACTCCTCTCCCAATAATAATATAAAGTTTTTTAAAAGTAATAAAGTTTAATAAAGTTTCTAGTACTTGGAAAAGTTGTGTTATCTCAAGAATTCCTTGTCTTTCTGATCACTACTTAGCTTTTTATTTGAAAAAAAATTTTTTTCATTGCAGAGTTAAAAAAAAAATGCTCTAGAGAGAAGACAGTGAACTAGACACAGTAAATGGAACAGACAAGGACACTGCTCCAGTCACTGCAATTCTCATCAAGCAAGATGTGTCTTCTGCACCCCACTGAAATCCGCCCAGGCAGCAGCGCTTTAGTCAGTTTGGTAAGAAATTCTCACAGACAAGGCAGCTTCAATGACGGAAACTTACTCTCACAGCTCTGGAGGCTGGAAGGCTGAGATCAGGGTGCCAGCATGGTGGGGTTCTGGTGAGGACCCTCTTGCCGGTTCCCTCACATGGCGGGGTGCAGGGAAGACACAGGAGGGAGCAGCCTCTCCTGAAGCTTCTCCTAAGGGTGCGAATCCTTCCACGGGGCTCCTCCCTAACGACTTCACCCAACCCCACTGATATCCCAAAGGGCCTCACCTCCTAACCCCACCACACTGAAGCCAAGAATCCCGTGGGAGTCCGGGGACCCAGAAGACTTTCTGTCTCCCATCTTCCTGTTTGTAGGGAACAGAATGCAGCCTCCATGACCTCCCCCTGAGTTTCAAAGGGCAGATTCCAACAGTTGCCAATCAAGGAAGGAGCAGCTAAAAAGCCACCTGAGGCCAAGTGAAAGTGACCAGAGAGGCTCACCGGGCGACTGCCATTGTTCAGTCCTCCGTGCCGTCTGACGCTTTGCAACCCCACGGACTGCAGCACGCCATGCTTCCCTGTCCTTCACTATCTCCCAGAGCTTGCTCAAACTCACATCCATCGGGTCAGTGACGCCGTCCAACCGTCTCATCCTCTGTCATCCCCTTCTCCATCTACCATCAATATTTCTCAGCATCAGGGTCTTTTCAGATAAGTCAGTTCCTCACATCAGGTGGCCAAAGTATTGGAACTTTGGCTTCAGCATCAGTCCTTCCAAAAAATTCAGGGTTGATTTCCTTTAGGACTGACCGGTTTGCTATTTCTGAGGTGTAAGGGACTCTTAAGAGGCTTCTCCAGCACCACAGTTTGAAAACATCAATTCTTCAGTGCTCAGCCTTCTTCACAATCCAACTCTCATACCCATACAAGTCTATAGGAAACATCACAGCTTTGACTACCTGGACCTTATCAGCAAAGTGATATCTCTACTTCTTAATACACTATCTAAAATAAAGGAAAGAAATAGAAATAGCCAAGAAATAGAGGAAAACAATAGAATGAGAAAGACTAGAGATCTCTTCAACAAAATTAGCGATACTAAGAGAATCTTTCATGCAAAGATGGGCACAATAAAGGACAGAAACAGTATGGATCTAACAGAAGCAGAAGATACTAAAAAGAGGTGGCAAGAATACACAGAAGAACTGTACAAAAAGGTCTTAATGACCCAGATAACCATGATGGTGTGATCAGTCACCTACAGCCAGACATCCTGAAGTGCAAAGTAAAGTGGGCCTTATGAAGTATCACTATGAACAAAGCTAGTGGAGGTGATGGAATTCCAGCTGAGCCATTTCAAATCCTGAAAAGTGATGCTGCTTGAGAATACTCAAACCAGCACACAGTTGCACTCATTTCACATACTAGCAAAGTAATGCTCAAAATCTCCAAGCTGGGCTTCAACAGTATGTGAATCAAGAAATTTCAGATGTTCAAGCTGGATTTAGAAAAGACAGAGGATGCAGAGATCAAATTGCCAACATCCACTAGATTATAGAAAAAGCAAGAGAAATTCCAGAAAAAATATCTGCTTTATTGACTATGCCAAAGCCTTTGACTGTGTGGATCATAACAAACTGTGGAAAATTCTTAAACAGATGGGAATATCAGACCACCTTACCTGTCTTATGAGAAATCTGTATGCAGGTCAAGAAGCAACATTTAGAACTGGACATGGAACAACAGACTGGTTCCAAATTGGGAAAGGAGACCAACAAGGCTGTTTATTGTCACCCTGATTATTTAACTTATATGCAGAGTACACCATGCAAAATGCCAGGCTGAATGAAGCAGAAGCTGGAATCAAAACTACCAAGAGAAATGTCAACAACCTCAGATATGCAATGAAGAGGAACTAAAGACCCTCTCGATGAAAATAAAAGAGGAGAGTGAAAAAGTTGGCTTAAAACTCAACACTGAGAAAACTAAGATCATGGTATCCAGTCCCATCACTTTATGGAAAATAGATGGAGGAAAAGTGGAAACAGTGACAAACTTTATTTTCTTGGGCTCCAAAATCACTGCAGATGGTGACTGGAGCCATGAAATTAAAAGACACTTGCTCCTTGAAAGAAAAGCTATGACCAACTAGACAACTAGACAGCATCTAGTCAAAGCTATGGTTTTTCCAATCATCATGTATGGATGTGAGAGTTGGACCATAAAGAAGTCTGAGTGCTGAAGAATTGATGCTTTCAAACTGTGGTGCTAGAGAAGACTCTTGAGAGCCCCTTGCACAGCAGGGGAGATCAAACCAGTCCATCCTAAAGGAAATCAGAACTGGAATATTCATTGGAAGGACTGATGCTGAAGCTGAAGCTCCAATACTTTGGACACCTGATGTGAAGAACTGACTGCTTAGAAAAGACCCTGATGCTGGGAAAGATTTTAGGTGGGAGAGGGAGGGGGAAACAGAGGATGAGATGGTTGGATGAGTTTGAACAAGCTCCAGGAGTTGGTGATGGACAGGGAAGCATGGCATGCTACAGTCCATGGGTTTGGAAAGATTTGGATAGGACTGAACGACTGAACTGAACTGAGGACCTGCACACACCCGAATCAGCCACCCCACCCTTGTTATAAAACTCTCCATCAAATCATTCTGGGTCAGGATTCATAGTTTTCAGGGCAGGAGCCTGCTGTGGTCCCCTTTGCCTGACAAGTCAATAAAGCTATTTTTTCTACTTTACCTAAAACTCTGTCTTTGAGATTCAATTTGGCACTGGTGCACAGAGGCTCAGCTTTCGGCATCAACTTAACCAAGCTTTCAGCATCAACAGTGGGGATTAGGGTTCCTATATATGAGTCTTGGGGGAGACACCAACATGCCATTCATAATAGAAGAATAACATTCTTCACCTTTCCTGTAAAACCTGCTTCTCGTCCCCTCAGCTGGTGATCACATGCATTCTTTGTCCATGCTAGAATGCTGGGACTCATCCTTCTCTCCCTTCATCATCAACCCCTCAGATCATTTTTCCTTCCTACCCCTTGGTTCAGCTCTCACTGTTTCTTGCCTGGGCATCTGCCGTTGTTGAGCAACAGGTTTTCTAACTGCAGTCTTCACTGCTCCCCTAGCTCCAGTCATCACTGTTCTCACAGATGTGGAAATAAATGAAGACTGTGTTGGTATATGCAGTCTGTTACTGTATGATGGTTTAGTCACTAAGTCGTGTCCAACTCTTGCAACCCCATAGATTGTAGCCTGCCAGACTCCTCTGTCCATGGGATTCTCCAGGCAAGAATACCAGAGTGGGTTGCCATTTCCTTCTCCAGGGTATCTTCCCAACCCAGGAATCAAACCCAGGTCTTCTGCCTTGCAGGCAGATTCTTTACTGACTGAGCTACGGTATAGGGGTGTCCAAGAGCCAGGAAAGGGGCGGGGCACAACCTTTCTTTTAATGACATAGCCTGAGGACACAACATCAACTGATTAGAATCAAATAGATCTAAGAAGTGCATGAGTCAGCTTTCACTAGACCTTAAGCCTCATTATACACTCATTATAACACATCAGCAAGGTAAACGGCACAACGACAAGGCGCCATGACAGTTCCAAGGAGGACCATAAAGGTCAAAGGGTGGGTGGTGGCCCCATTCCTGGAAAACCCCACCTCGTCCCCTAAAAGAGCTGGAGCAGTCCTCCTGCTCATTAGCCTACAAAATTACCTACGCCTATAAAAACCGACAACCCCATACCCTGGGGACTATCTTGCCTTCTGAGATGACCCATACTCTGTGGAGTACCTTTCTTTCCTGAATAAACCTTCTTTCACTTTACTATGGCTTGCTATTGAATTCTTTCCTTTGTGAAGCCAGGAACCCACACTTGGTGACCACTCCAGGGACTCAGATGTGACCTGGGATGTGACGATTCTCTAGCAACCCTCTCTCTTTCCTGCAGTACCCACACTACTTACAGGGCTCACTGACCTCCTTCCCTGACAAGAGGATGATCCTTCACAGGGCACATAAAACGGGCCCTGCCTGGGCCTTCAACCCTTGACTCTGCACACTCGCTCCTTACCCACACCAAGATGACTTAAGGGTCACTGCTCGTATAGCCCAGTGATTCTTTTGTTAAACAGCTTTATTGAAGCATAATTCACAAACCATACAATTCACTCATTGAAAGCATACAATCCAATGATTTTTACTGTACTCAAGAGTTCTGCAACCGTCAGTCCCCATAACGTGAAAACACTGTCATGATATAAAAAGAATCCTCCCCCAGGGCCCATTATCATCGACTCCCCAGGTCTGCATCTCCTCACTCCCAAGAACCTATAATCTGCTTTTGGTCTGTATGTATTTGCCTATCCTGGACATTTTATCTACATCAAGTCACACGATATGTAGCATTTTGCAAGAATCTTCTGCCCCTGAGCACGTTTTCAAGGTTCATCATGTTGTAGCAGGTCTTATTACTTCATTCCTTTCTACAGGTGAATAATACTTGGTTGCATGGATACACCACATTTTGTTTATCCACTCACCAGCTAGTGGACATGTGGGTAATTTCTACTTCAGTGCTGGCTCTTATCAGTATATATTCCGACATGTTGTTTCTCTGCCTGAAGTGGGCTTTCTGACCACCTTTTGGTGCCATGACCTCCAGGAGGCAGGGATATTGCCTATTCATTGCTCCCTAGGGTCTAGGAGAGTCCTGGCTTCGGTAGATGCTTCACACATGTCTGTTAAGTGAACTGTGTCTGTGTGGCCTGTTCCTATTGGCACTGAGTTCTCAGGCACAGAATAACTCCTCTCGGGTGAGTGGTGTCACGGACGCCATCTCCACTGCTCCCTCCACCAGCATCACTTACGTTTAGGGCTTACAGAGCTTCGGCATCGCTTAACCGTTCAGAATTGTCTCTGTGTATTGTATATGTGTTATCTCATTAACCCCTACAATAACCATCACGTTGATACCATCATCACTCCTCATTTACAAATAAAAAAAAAAGAGCATTCTACAGTGAGCAACTTGCTCACACACAGGTAATGAACAGAAGCACAGGGATTCGACACAGGTCCTCCAGTCCACATCTCTGTTTTAAACTTGACTCTATGTTTTAAACTTCCTCACCTGGAATCCCAGAGTTCGTGTATATACTTTTACAGTTTTTATCACATTCTACCTTGCTCTGTAGTTATTTATGTCTCCTAAAGGAAATCATTGACTATGTGAAAGCCTTTGACTGTGTGGATCACAATAAACTGTGGAAAATTCTGAAAGAGATGGGAATACCAGACCACCTGACCTGCCTCCTGCCTCTTGAGAAATCTGTCTGCAGGTCAGGAAGCAACAGTTAGAACTGGACATGGAACAACAGACTGGTTCCAAATAGGAAAAGGAGGACATCAAGGCTGTATACTGTCACCCTGCGTATTTAACTTATACGCAGAATACATCATGAGAAATGCTGGGCTGGAAGAAGCACAAGCTGGGATCAAGATTGCCGGGAGAAATATCAATAACCTCAGATATGCAGATGACACTACCCTTATGGTAGAAAGTGAAGAGGAACTAAAAAGCCTCTTGATGAAAGTGAAAGAGGAGAGTGAAAAAGTTGGCTTAAAGCTCAACGTGCAGAAAACGAAGACTCGATGCACATGAGTCTGAGTGAACTCCAGGAGTTGGTGATGGACAGGGGAGGCCTGGCACGCTGTGATTCATGGGGTCGCAAAGAGTCGGACACCTTTGAACAACTGAACTGAAAGGAAATCAGCCCTGAAAATTCACTGGAAGGACTGATGCTGAGGTGCCAATACTTTGGGCCCCTGATGCGAAAAAGAGCCGACTCATTAGAAAAGACCCTGAGGCTGGAAAGACTGAAGGTGAAAAAGAAGGGGGCAGCAGAGGAGATGGTTAGGTTGCATTGTAGACTCCATGGACATGAATTTGAGCAAACTCTGGGAGACAGTGGACGGAGGATCCCGGGATGCTGCAGTCCTTGGGGTTCCCAAGAGTCAGATGCGACTTAGCGACTGAATAACAGCAATGTCTCTCACATCTCCCTCTATTTTGTTTTTTACACACATATAATTAATAAATCATTCTTAAATGGAACTGAATTGAGTTTTACTTTCTTGGCCAAATAAACTACTACCAAAGTTTAATCCATTTTTTTAAAAAGAATATTTCACTAGTTTTTGAATCAATTTATAAAATATGACAAGTGAATTTTCTAAAATATACCTATGTGAATATTTGTTTGAAAAGCAAATTAATTTTACAAGGAAACATTTCATCTGATACTAAATTAGTTGGCATTTGAGTAGAATAAATGCTAACTAATTAAGTTGCCTATTATGTGGAATAAAGGTATTTAACAAGTCTAGGGAATAAAATACATCAAAAGGTAGTTTATTCCCCCTCCCTGAGCAGTCCTATTTAATTCTTTCTAATCAACTGTTTAATGATTTCACCTGTCAATATTTGTTTGGATTTCCAAACATGGTTTGCATAAGATGTTTGCACTCTTTTAATTCAGGTTCCAGCCATTAAATACACATTTGGTTACACAGTTAAGCAAACCATATAAATTAGCAATTAGTTCAGATGTACCTAAAATAAGTGACCACTACTCTCAAAAAATGATAGGTGTCATATAAATGATAAAACCGAGATGAATCAGCATGTATTTTGACTAATTCTATTTTATTAAGGTATACTCAGGATGCTGACATACCTCATAAAACGTTAAATCTGTTTCCATTCATTCAGTAAATCTGTATTGAGAACTTCCGAGCCAGGCCCCACACTAGGTGCTACAGAAACATCAGGGGAGGGGTGCCTCACCCTCAGGAAGCAGTGTGAGCCGACGCGTGATAAGAATACAGAAGTCCACCTGCACACTTTCTCTAGGTTCCACACATACACACTATCGTGTGTAAAATAGACAGCTAGTGGGAAGCTGTATTGCACAGGGAGCTCAGCTCGGTGCTCTGTGATGACCTAGAGAGGTGGGATGGAAAGGGGAGGGGGTCCAATGGGGAGGGGATATACTCTATACACACAGCTGATTCACCCTGTTGTACAGCAGAAACACAACCCTGGAAAGGAATCATAGTCCAATAAGAAATTAATGTATGCAATGTCAAAAGCATTAAGTGCTACAGAGAAAGACAGCAAGGAAGCGGAATGATGAACACAGGGCGCGTGCTGCAATAAGCAGCTTCTCTGCAAAGGTGAGATGTGAACACAACGTTGAGAGCAGTCGGAGAGAAGCCGCACGAATGTCTAGGAACGAGGTGGGGTGGGGGAGTGTCCAGGAGAGAGGAAAGAACACACACAAGCCTTGGCATGCTCACAGGGAACACTCACAGAGCACGCGAAGAGGGAGACGCTTCGGGAGACAAGGTGGGCAGGGTGAGGGAGGCCAGCGGGGTGGGGCTGGTCGGACTGGCTTCCCTCCGGGTGAGATGCGAACCCACTGGAGGCTCCCGAGCAGAGCGCTGCACCACAAGCTGAAACAGGATCACACTGTGTTCAGACTAAACCATCAAACGGCAAGGACAAACAGCAGCGGAGGCTATGGCTAGTCAGGCAACGAGAGGGCCTGCGGCAGGAGTGAGCGGAACGAGAAAGGGCCTCACCACCCCTTGGATGCTGGGGCCTGAGAGGAGAGAGAAGACTATGATGGCTCACGGTCTGGGGCGCGAGCCTCTAAAAGGATAGGCTTGCCATTAATTCTAACGGAAGAGTACAAAGTAACGGGCGACGTTAGTAGCAGAGAGGGTGCTCACAAATCCAGACTGGGAACGCGAGCTGGGAAATGCCTGATAAACAGTGCAGGTTGTTGGGTGGAAAGTTAGACATTGATCTGAATTTCATGGGAGACGTCCGCCCTGGAGAGACATATTTGGGAGTCACCAGCACTTGAATGATATTTAAAATCCTGAGATCAGCTATGGCAGTGCATGCGGGGAAGTGGCCTAAAGCCTGAGCTCTGAAACACAGCACCTTTACAAGGTCAGGGTGAAGAAGCAGAGCCAGTGAAGACAGAGAGGGCACAGTCAAGGAGGGAGGAAGAGAAGCGAGCGTCTGTAATCTGCTGGACGCCACACTGTTTCAAGGGGAGGAGCGATCAGGCAGGTCAGCGTTACTGGTGTGCCACGTTAGATGAAGGCTGAGAAGTGACCGTGGAATTCAGCAACATGGAGATCACTGGGATCCTAAACATCAGAATTAGCTCTGGTGCAGTGGTTGAAGAGCAAGTCTAATTGCAACACCTTTAACAGAGGATGGATCAGACAGTAAAGAATCCGCCTGCCAATGTAGGAGACCTGGGTTTGACCCCTGAGTCAGGAAGATCCCCTGGAGAAGGAAATGGCAACCCACTGAGTATTCTTGCCTGAGAAAACCCACGGGCAGAGGAGCCTGGCAGGCTACAGTTCATGGGGTCGCAAAGAGTCAGACCCGACTGAATGACCACCAGTAGAGGACAGGAAAAGAAATGGAGACAAAGAATGCAGACAACTTTTTCAAGGAGTTTCGACCGAAAAAGTGGAGCAGAGTGGGTGGGCAGGTGGCAGAAGGAAGAAATGAGTCCATGGTTAACAGAACTCATTTTCAAGTTGAGAAAAATAATGCAAGTTACTATGCTACTGAACCGATCTATCGGGACAAAAATGGGGGTGCAAGGAAGGAAACTGCCAGAGCTGCCTCCCTTTGTGAGAGGGGAGGGCATCAGCAGGCAGGCAGAAGGGCTCGGCCAGCATGTGACCACAGTCAGCCTTCCACAATAAAAGGAAGGACCAGACGGAACCTGCTAGGTGGGGACTTGCAGTGGTGGCGTAGGGTGAGTGTGCGTCCTGCTTCACTGAGAAAACTGAAGCAAAGTCATCAGCTCAAAGTGAGGCAGGGGGCAGGAGGAGGGAGGAAGGACAGCAGATTTGAGGAGGGAAAAAAAGGTGTGAAATTACGGTCTGTGATTGTGGGGAGGATGAATAGGGAGGGAAATATGACATGCCTGAAGACAGAATTAAGGATCCACTCAGTGTCCCACAGCCTGCATAACAGACATTCTTGGTTCTAAAACCAGAAAGCAGCTATCCAACCTATATAGTGTTTTAGAAAAACTAAAGACTTTTTAAGCTGGAATGATTACCATTTCATGGAGTTGCACCTGATCAGTCACTAGAAGAGAACTGCTAGGAACACAGATGATACAGAAACCTAGAGCCCACGGAAATGAGCACATGAGGAATGAATGGGAACTTCTCTCCCTCTGTTGCTGATGTAAAATACAGATAAAATGCAAATCTCTGTTCATATTTTTCACAACATGGACTGTTATGCACTGTCATTACTGTGTCTAACTAAACTGTAAACTTAAAGCACAGCAGAAACAGACGCCAGCGGGCAGAGACGCAAGCTGGCAAGCATGATGAAAGGGGGACCAAAGCTAATCCACACAGGAGGAGAAAGAGCAGACTTCAGTTCTGTCTGCACTTTCGCTGAATAGGATAATGCACTTATGGCATTATTTAAAATGCAGGTGTCAGCCCAGCCCAGACTCGATGTGCACTTTCAAGCAGAGGACCACCCGGCTGAGCATGACTGCCTCCTCCCTCTTCTACAGGCAGAAAAGATACTTAACTTCCAAGGCTCAGTTTCTCTGTCTATATAATGGGCAAGAAACCAGTTTCATCTTTTAAGGACAAAATGTGATAGTATGTGAAAGGAGCTAGTACAGGTTATTTCTTCATGTTCATTAATCCATGGCCTCCAATATTTTTTAAAATTTAACTTAATGAATAATCTTTTCCCTAAGTATAAATAAAACAAAAAAAACACACGCTTTCCTACAAGTTCAATAAAATACATATATTCCCAGAAAAAAAAATCGCTGATGCCTTGGAAACTTTCCACTGATACCCTTCACTTGTGAAAAATCAGTGCCCCCAAACTTAAGATCTCTTAAGCTCCCAGAAATTGCATAAAAATGTGATTCATGTCATATAAAATAAACCATATAGAGTAAACATATGTAAGATATGCATAAATGTTTATATGCATATATTAAAAAATGTTTCTACCTAGAATAACTACAAACAAGAAAAGAAAGATTCGACTTAAGTGTAATAAGCATTGGCTTATGTAAATGGCAACCCACTCCAGTACTCTTGCCTGGAAAATCCCATGGACGGAGGAGCCTGGTAGGCTGCAGTCCATGGGGTCGCTAAGAGTCGGACCCGACTGAGCGACTTCACTTTTCACTTTCACTTATGTACGTAAGCTATACCTATAAATGTCGATGTTTTTAGATAATGTATATAAAGACAGAACTCCAAGCATATCAATCTAATTGTATGCCAAAATTATATTTGTGAATAGTAGGTCCCCATGTAATACAGTCATTACTTGGCCACGCTTAAATTTCACAAGCACGTCAGACCACATATTTAACTGTTCTCTGTAGTACCCCAAAGTCAGTCGATACTTTTCAAAATAAAACATCAGACAAAGTGCCCAGGGCAATGTTGTAAGTTAAAACAACTCTCACATTAATTTACTACTGCACATTCTTTCTAACGTGAATCATATGCCTACTGGATGCCAGGCATAAACAAAAGACAAGAAGCACGCAGTCTAGTGGTGGAGACGAATAAGAGAAGGAGTAAGTATCCCTCAAAACATGACAATAAGCAAAGCGGGTAACAGAAGGACACCCTGGCTACAACAGGAATAAAGCAGTGCAAAGAAGCAATAACCTGGTGAAAAACACATCCTGTAAAACATTCAGTACCTTTAGAGTATTTCTTTTGTTTAGACACTTAGATAATTCTCTTATGGTTTTTTAAACATGTGTCTTGTTCTTTAACTCCAGTGGCCTGTTTGTTCCTTTTATCATATATTTTTAAAACCGGCATTTAACATTCAGTTATGGGCCATATCACTAAATCTGACTCAGAAGAAAAACCTATCAATACCTTGAATAATGTCTCAGAGTCATTCTTAACAAGGATGAGGAAAAGCATATCCATTTGAAAGACCTCTTACAGTTTGCTTCTAAATTCTTTTTTCTATGCAAAAAGCTGCTCGAGAATAATGGATGCTCTGTACCTCAGAAAGCAAGCTACACGGATGAAGGTACAGTAGTATTTCTGCTAAAGTACAAAATTAAAGCCATGAGCAGGATCTAATGGGAAAACATCCAACTGAGAAATAATGTATCTGCAGGAGCATATCTGAGTCTTCCAAATGAATGTGGGCCATTTAAAAACAGTAATTTTTCTGTACTTCAGTAGACAGATTAATGAGGCCAGGGTGAAGAGGTGGCAGCCATAATTTCAGGGCTAGGATTTAATAAATTGCAACAACCACTTTTTTTTCCCTCTTCATTCCCTATTTGGACTCTGTTAGAGGATAGAGAAAGAGACACAAAGGCTTGAGGTCTGATAAAAATACTCTGATACTCTGCATGCATTCGGAACATAATAAACCATTTCCTCCAAAGAAAACAGGTGGAGGACACAGAGCTGTCCTCGTCCCCGGACATCCAAGTTCTGAACCCAAGGTCTCTGATTCCTGATCCCCTAGCACTCTGGAAATCTTGTATTTCCTACCCTTTCCACAGTTGCCAAGGAGCTGATGGTAAAACAGGCTGAATTTCTTTGAGATTACTTCCTACTACAAAGTAGTATAGTCTAAACATTTTAGTTTCTAAGAAAAGCTTATTTATATTTTAGGAAAGTGCTTTTAGAAAAGTTGAGTGCATTTCTCTGAGAGAAGAAAAAAAGGAGCACTATTATAAGTGGGTAACAGCTATGTCCATTTGGGATTTCCTTCTGTTCAAGTTTCAGCTTCACATGTCCTCAAAGGGAACGTCAGTGAAATCTTCATGCCCTCCAAACCTGGGTGTTGCCTTAATACTCTAACTTTCTCCATATAGATGTTAACAGTGAGGCAGTAGCCTGGTTTTGTGTCTGAACCTCTCACCAGAGTGCGAGTTCCACACGTGTAGGCTCATCGTCTTTACTCTTAATAGATTTCTAGCTTAGCACAGAGCACCTAGCATGGAGCATGCGTTCAATGAATTTCTGTTGAATTAATGAAATGCCCTCACTCCTTTTTGTTCCAGGAAGCCCTTTTAGAGGCTCCATCTCACACTCTGAGTTCCTGCCAACTCGTTATCACGCAAGGTAGTATTTGTTCCCAGATTTATAATGGTAGTTTTCTCTGGCTGCTTCCCCAGTGGCTCAGTCGGTAAAGCGTCTGCCTGCAATGCGGGAGACCTGGGTTCAAGCCCTGGGTTGGGAAGAGCCCCTGGAGAAGGAAATAGCAATCTACTCCAGTATTCTTGTCTGGAGAATTTCATGGACAGAGGAGCCTGGTGGTATACAGTCCATGGGTCTTATCAAGATAATCTATAAACTCTCTGACCACACCAATCAAACCCTTAGCTCCTTAGAGGAGGTATTCAGCAAATACCTAGTAATCAAATTTTGGCTCTAGACACCTTGGAATACTCATCTTTAGATCACATAACTCTTTTAGGAATAAATCTCATTAAAAACTGCTCATGAACTATCCTGCTGCAACCATTTGGTAGAGGAGATCCAAAGGCAGGAAGTTTGCAATTAAACCTGCCATTTGGGGCCATTCAAAGACCTGGGGTTATGGTAAACAAGTTCTCTTTTACTGAAAATCTCCAAGACCTGATAAAAATGCAAAAGAATCATCCTGGATCTCAGTGAGAGCCTAGTTAAAGCTAACAAACATCAACTTACTTAAACAGTCAGGGTCAAATCTCAGTACTTCTGAAATTTCTACTTTTTGGAACAAGAATCATACCTTATCAAAGAAATAAGGGCATGAACGGATATCAGAAGTTAAAAACTACAAGATGGAATTTATGGATTTTCTTTCATTTTAACTGTGTGTGGGTATATCTGAAAGAGAGAAATAGAGAGAACAAAAGTCCACTGCTCCTGTTGACATCAAATGCTTTCACTATCAGGGTCTGGCTTTGAAAGGTGCCCTCTGCTGAAGAGTAGTTAGGCAGAAACTTTTTTTGTTCCCTAGCTTACTTATAAAGAGGGTTTGACAGAGCTCCAGAAAGAAAGCCCAGTAAGTGGCTTATATTTGAAACTAAAATTATTATATAGGCTTTTAATGGAATTGTATCAATACCTTTGCTTTTGTTTTTTCCTAATAAATGGTAATAAATTGCCAAAGAGAACTGCACGGTGAACTCTCAAGGCATATTCTACCACATGTAATTTTTCTATTATGTAAACAAATTAAAACTGTTAACTTTAAGATGTAAAAACCTAAATGACAATTTTAATGTATAATAAAGGATAAGCCTGATAACTGACTGAACCAATATCTTCCTGTTTCTATTGCTCGCAGGGGACCCTTTTTTTTTTTTTTTAATAAACTCAAATAGATACTTCAAAGCTATAAATTCAGCAGATTGACTTCATCCTAACTAACATTATCTCAGACACACACCACCACCACTCTTTTTTTAAAACCCAATTCTGCCTCTGAAATATAAGTTCTGCTTAAAATGAACAGGAAAATCATATCTGAATGAAGTCATCTGGTTCTTCCAAAATGCTGGAAACAACAACCAGAAAAATAAACTCACAGGTCAGTAGCCAGGGGCTGGGATTCTCCCTGTTTGTTTCTTCCCTACCCGGAATACAATCAGCATAAATAGCCTGCTTTGTTCCCAGTAAATGCTGGCTGGCCTCCAGTCAGGGAGAGACTCCTTTCTACAGCAAAAAGAAAGCTACTGAGAATAGCAATGTTTTTCAGCTTCCTGTAAAACCATTCAGCCAGGCACGCATCCACCCTGTGGTTGCCATGGAAACAGAACTGAAGCTGCAAGATGACAGTACTTACGGTAAAGGGCTTCTCAGCTTCATCTGCAGAGAGCTCCCTACAGGTACTTTGCTTTCACTTAAAAATACTGGACTAACCTTCCTTTTCCCACTGTGGCCTCCCCATAATACTGATGATTCACCAACTGAGACTAATTAGAGAATCTTGAGGCCTAAAATTTGGCTTCAGAAAGTACTTCTATCAATAGGACACAAAGACCTTGAAAAATTCACAAGATATTTAGCTACTGATTCTGGGAGGAGAGATCACTCTTTCTATAAAGGAGGTGATTTCTAAGCTGACCTTCTGACTGCCTCCACTGAAGGATTCAGTCTCAAATCCTACAAGACAAAAAGTTTCAAACCTACTCCAGAGTTTTCTATCAAGGGAGAGAGGCTGGAGCAAAATTTTAGAAGAATTCAGGTGAAGTAGTCAGAGGAAATCTGTTACACCAACCATCATGAGTCTTCCTCTAATTCTGAAGTGAGACCTAAATGTGTTCAAGCAGATGGGACTAGAATTTTGAGTCAATGTTCCCTAGGACTCAGGCATCAACCATAAACAAAAAAAATGGTATTGTCAGTGATACAGAAGGGGCAACTGAGAATCCAAATTAAGGCAGCAATTTTCTAATCCAAAATTTTCTGTTTCCAACAGAAGGAGAACAAGCAGAGCATACACACCTGTACACTGTACAACCCGATTCTCACTTGCACATCAATTTCATTGAACTCCCAGAACAACCATGTCAAGTGGGCACGATTTTTCCTATTTTACACAGAACTGCTGCCTCAAAAGGTTAAGGAACTTGATTAAGGTCACACAGCCAGTGAGGGAGGAGCTGCCATTGTTACTGAATCCAAGCTCACTCTGCTCGCTGCACGAGAGGCTAGTGTGGTAGTCTCTCTGTCTAATCCGAGAGACCAGGTGTTGAGGCAAGGATACGACTATTTGGAAAGCCAGCTGACCAAGAAGATGGCAGACTAATGTCTCAAAATAACCATCTTATTGGGGTCTGGATGCCAAGTTCTTTTATGGATCAGAGATTGGGGTCGGGACGAGGAAACAAGGTAAAAAGGCCATTAATTTTGCAAATATCTCTGAGAATGGCAAGCCTCAGGTCAGGTGGATGTGTCGATTTCAATTTCTTCCTGCCGTCTACAGGCAGACAGGGTTTTGAACAAAGGCACTTTAGCTTAACAGTCAGGCACAGGGGCAGGATTCTCTGAGGCAGGACATCATGTATGATTACCGTAACAACAGTGGTAAAAAACCAAACAAACAAGGGTTAAAGTCAAAGAAACAGATCTAGCATGGAAGAGTCGAAATTGACTCTTTACTGTTACAGGATGTGAACTCTGCCTGTCTGACTTGGAATGCATCCTTTGTACCTGACCACACACTTGTTTCCATAAAGCAGAAAGTGAAAGTCGCTCAGCTGTGTCAGACTCTTTGTTACCCCATGGACTATGCAGGTCACAGAATTCTCCAGGCCAGAATGATCTTCCAAACCCAGGGATCGAACCCAGGTCTCCCCGCATTGCAGGTGGATTCTTTAACAGCTGAGCCACCAGGGATGCCCAGGAATACTGGAGTGGGTAGCCTATCCCTTCTCCAGGAACTGAACTGGGGCCTCCTGCATTGCAGGCGGATTCTTCACCAGCTGAGCTACCAGGGAAGCCAACAGTGTGATTTATAATCTATGAAAACAACATAAAAGACCTTACTGAGACAAAATCTTAAAGTGTAAGATTTTATACTTATTGAGTATAAAAACTTCAAAAAAGTTTTTATATACTTGTCTAAAACCCAAATAATCAGACCAGTTTTCTATGTCATACTTTTATAAAGAAAATGAAAGGCAAGCATATATCTAGGATTTCCCCCTGCCCAAGAATCAACCTCTAAGTAACGCCAGACGCTCAGGACAAGTTCAGGCCAACCACCTATCCTTTCGGGAATACTAAATATATTCTGAAATTGATATCTTCAAACAAATTGGCTAAGTCTTACTAAACACAAATTATAAGCACAAGTTGGAATCGTATGGTTTTCAGGACTCTATTTGCTTCCAGACTGGAGACTCTTAGAGTATAATATGTATTAATAAATATTGTGACCTTTCAGATTTTAACATAAAGGTAAACCCTGCAACACTTTGTGGAAATTCATCCTCTGCATATAGTTTAGCATACAGTAAGCACAGAACAGGGTACGGAAAAACCTGGTCAGTTAATTCTATACTTATTCTGGAAAACACCAACCACTCAACACTACCAGAACAAACACCACTGCATGTGCTCAGGTAGTAGGGCTATTTAGGTTTGTAGGAAAACCATCCCCATCTTTAAAAAGGAATCATGTCTGTTGTTTATGCTCCGTCTTAATTATTTTTCTCCTCTCTTGCCACTGTCAGCTACAAGTTGGCACTTACCAATTGCATTGCCAGTGACTAAACAACAGGGGCCTTTGCATCTGTCTCTGCAGAGACTGAACCCTGTGCTGTTGCAGCTGTTGATCTTCAACACCCCTGAGCAAGTTCAGGTGGAGTAAGGCACTCTGAGCTCCAAGGAATCTGGTGGGACAGGTCTTTAGATAGTTGGATGTTTTTAGGAACAGATTTTATGATCTCAATCCTTGCATCTCCTCATATCTAGAAAAGCACTAAATTCCTTCGTGGTGACATGAGATCTCCTAACTAGCAGAAAACCTTTTGTAAAATGAGTGCTTAATAGAGTTGAACTCTACCATCACCAAAACTTTATATATTGACCTTCCTCCCACTGCCTCTCTGGAGCAGTCTCTCAGAGCTATCTGAGGTGCTGCCTCCCAGGCTGCAGTCCTCATTTTGCCCCAAATAAAACTTAACTCACAGTTCTCAAGTTATGCATCTTTTTTTAGGCAACACCATCTGGGGCTTCCCTGGTAGTTCAGAGGTTAAAGCATATGCCTGCAATGCGGGAGACCCGGGTTTGATCCCCGGGTTGGGAAGATCCCCTGGAGAAGAAAACGGCAACCCACTCCAGTATTCTTGCTGGAGAATCCCACGGACGGAGGAGCCTGGTGGGCTACAGTCCATGGGGTCGCAAAGAGTCAGACACGACTGAGCCGACTTCGCTTCACTATCACGCTCTGAATCTCCATTTCTTGTATCAAAAGGACCACCCCACTTACTCTTTCGGCACTGTTCACTTCTAATTTGCTGCATTTCACATTCAGGAGAGATAATTCAGGTTTCAGAAACAAGAGTAAAATAAGAGTAAACTTTTACTGGAAGAAGCTTTAGTGCCCAAGTTTTACACTGTCTAACTACAAAGTTCCCTTCGTATAGTTCCTGTTTTAAGCTGTGGTCCAGCCTGGTGAGTAGGCTAGATTTGAATCCAAAATAAGGGGGCGGTTCTGTGCCACAGAAACCTTAAGATTTTGGTTTCTATGGCTGCATTTATTTTCACCGTGACAAGGAATCAAAATTTCCATTTTTAAAGCAACATCAATCCTACATGAAAAGCAATGAGAATATTTTTTCCAACAGTCTTCTTACCAGACGCAAGTCTCACTTTTACAGCCAAAGACATCCTGTGAGTAAGTTACATGCCTATGGCTATTTAGAAATGGAAAGCAGGCCATCCATTTGAATTATTTATGGCAACACTTTTAAAATGAAAGTGACACTGGCGGAGGCAAAGACCACAATTAGATTTTCCTATTTAAAAGGCACCTGTTCCTAAAATACAGCCAGAACTTGTTACACTAACATATACATAATGGATTTGCACTCTTGTTAGAAGAGGTCCTCAGTTTTGGAGGACTTAAAGCAGTAAAGACACCCAGCAGTCGGATTCATCACTTTGTCAAAAATACAAAACCCCACAGAAGACATTATCTGTCGACTGTGCAAGTCTAATCTCATTGGTTTGAAACTTTATTTTATTATTTTTTAAATATTTATTAATTTAATTTGGCTGCTCCAGGTCATACTTGCAGCATGTGGGATCTAGTTCCCTGCCCAGGAATCAAACCCAGGGCCCCTGCACTGGAAGGCAAAGTCCCAACCACTAGACCACCAGGGAAGTCCCAGTTAGAAACTTTAGAATGAAGGCAGAAACATATTTTTGCTGTTGTTTCATTTTAAGGTAGTTTAATACATTTTGGGACCAAAGACTACTGCAGATAATGCCCAGCCCCCCACCCAGAGTTAGCAAATGTTATTTGGTCGTGTTGGCCTCAGATTCCTTTAATATTTGGAAATAAAACCTAAGTTAAACTCTCTTTTGTTCCTGATCCCAAGTCCCATTTCCCCTCCCTCTTGCCTGACTTTCTTCTCCACCAGCCCCCCAAAACACCATGATATATTCAGCCTAGGTCCTTTCAAGCCACGTTTTTAGACCTTGTAGCAATATTACAAGAAACCAGGAATTTGTTTAATATGTTATAAAATTTTATGTAAGTTATAGCATACTAAATATATCATCCTGCAATTTGCTTTTTTCCATTGGTATTGATCTTAAAATCTATCCAGGTCTCAGTTTTTTTGTATTATTATTTTTTAGCTCATTGATCCATTCCTAAAGTTTTTGCTTTTAAAACCTTGATCATCATGTACCACTTAACATTACTTCTGATTGCAAAGATAAATTCGACATAGTCTCAAAACTCAGAATCTCTCAGATAAATGACTATTATCTCAGACTAATCATTTTAGTTTGAACATTATAACCATTAGGGTGACCAAGTAAGTTCTCAGATGGAAGAAAAGATGTGTCAATCAATTCCTTTTTTGCCCACAGACTACATCTCCAATGATGAGAAAGGAATGTGCAGCAAATGTTTGACATTTAGGTCCAGAGATTTGGGCAAAACTATTATTCCAAGAACAGGGTTTTTTTGACCCCAAAGAGAATAAACTCTGAAAAAAAGAATTGTTTAATTACTAAAACTTAAAATTACTCATGACAGAGCTATATCTAAGCTTTCAGAGAAAAATACCTGCAAAATGACTTAACATTACTAATTCATAGGAACAGTTCTTTTTGAAAGATAGAGCAAAGGAAGAAAAAAAGCAAAATCATACGTTGGATTTATTGTACACTATAACACCAGACAGGTTTTAAGGGCACAGGAAACTTCTGTTTCACAGAGAATGCATAAAAGGAATTCCTCCCTGAAGAATTCCGTAAGCTGGGAAATACTGATGAGCTATATGCCTGCAGAATTTCTTATCTTTTCTTGCATCCAGAGACATGATATTCTTTCAAAGAAACATCTATGTTTGTTTGTGGGTTTTTTTGCCCCAAGTCTCCAGGGCTGTCAGTTAAACTGGGACTGGGACCAGCGAGTAAGAGAAGTTGTCTGTAAGCATTTATCATCAAGTTATATGCCTTGCATGAGGAGCCAGCTGTCTTAAATAACCATCTCCTCCCTGGGGCCACAGGTCTGGGCAAGAACGCTACTCATGTCAGAAACTCATGTCATGAGATTAGATTTGAATGGAAAGCAAAAAGAACGTGGGCTCTCTGCTCCAGCTGGGATTGATTATTCCCTTCCCAACAAGGAGGCTGTTATTTAGCCTGAAAAGAAGAGCCTCCTTCCTTCTTGGCCATCTTCCAATCCATCGTGGCACCTGAATGACTTAAAGAATACCCCGCCTCCCCACAGCTTTTAAGGCCTCTCAGTCTCTCTCCAGGAAGATGCTTGGCCTCGGTACCTTGTTCCTCCTCCATATGAACAGAAGTTACCCCCGCTTTCTTGTGGTGTGGCAAGGTACCTTGGAAACCCAAGCAGGTGGCTGAGGACGGATGGGACGTCCAGATGGGGACTTAGGTAGGTCGGCGTGAGCTTGGAGTAGCGAGGATGGGGAAACACGTGGCAGCTGCAGCCTGTGTCCATGTCTCTGCACACTGTACCCAGAGCACCAGCCCTGCGCCTGAGTAGAGACACACAGCGACTCCTCGTCGTGTGAGTGGGTGGATGCGTGGTGCAGAGGCAGGCACTCCAGATGCAGCAGCCTTAGACTCACAGCAGGGCAGGCTTTACTACTACGTTGCAGGGATGGCCATGGACCACCGAGGGCTTAGGAAACAGATGTGAGCGGAACGGTGGCCTGACTGCACAGTGGCAAGGATCTGACCACCAGCAGGGTCCCAGATGTAAGTAATGTTATCACAATAAACCCCACCCGCCTGTCTATCCTCTTCCACCATAGCTGGTTAGGATCTAGCAACCTAAACGACTCGATGGGAACACTCCCAGCTTACAGTCAGGACAAAAACAAATGGGACCCTGAGAAGACCCCGGTATCAAATGGACCCCTAGGACACTCCAGTATTTGGAGTGCTGTGGGCAGGAAGAGTGTGCTCAGAGACCAGGGAAGGGGGGTGGGAGGGAGGAACACTTCCACTTACTAAAACACAAGTGCAGAAACGGGTTAAGGTAGTCATGACATATTCTACACGCAATAGCAAATGATTTAAATACACACAAAACTGCAACTACATATTCCTGGAGGAGGAAATGGCACCCCACTCCAGTATTCTTGCCTGGAGAATCCCATGGACAGAGGAGCCTGGTGGGCTACAGTCCATGGGGTTCCAAAGAGTCGGACATGAGTAAAGAGACTGCACAGATTTGCACAGCTATATAAATTCATTCAGTGATATTTTAAAAGACTCAATATGAGACCTTCACAAATGTGAGGTCTGGGCCAAATAGCCCACAAAGGCAGCCCCAGCACCTCTAGGCGAGTGCCGAGTCCTGGAAGGGACTGAGGGTGAGTCCCCCTTCACAGTCTGGTTAGTAAAGGGTAGCTCCGTTCCTCATCTCCACTTCTCAGGTGTCCTGCCTTGCTCTGACTTCAGTTCCAGTTCTATATCATAGTAACACAGTTGACGTCTGACGAACAGTGGTGTGAAATGCGCAGATCTATGCACAGGTAGTTTTTCTTTCATTAAATACTACAGAACTGCTACATGGTCGAATCCAAGGATGTGGAACCGTGGATGTGGAGGCCCCTTATGGGGATTGAACATCAGTGCATTTTGATATCCAGAGCAGGTCCTGGAACCCATTTACCCAGCGAGGATACTAAGGGATGACCTTATTCATCTCATTCCCTGTCTACTACAGGAGGAGAACCTGCTCAGAGAACAAAAAATTAGCTCCATCTTTAATATTCCATTTTGGAATGGCAGCTGCTGCTTCTGTGCAGTGTGCGGAGGTTTTCTTCAGTCCTTCCCCAGTAAACAGAGTGGCAGCCAGCACCATCTCAGAAGACCATCTTTGGCTGATAATCTCACCAACAGAGGAACCTGATGAACAAAGCTTGTCATGTATTTTTTTAATGCCATCTTCACTATAAAAAATTATTTCAAGATCTACACAGAAAAATAAGGTTCTGAAATGATCACACTCTTTTTCTGATAGACTCAGGTCTTCCTTCTAAAATGAAGCACAATCGTGTAACAGGAACAAAGAGGTTCACAGTGCATTCACTCTCTGAAGCAGCTGAGCTTCTGACAAAGGCACCTGGTCTGGGTGTGGCTCAGCGGGCACAGTCATAAAGAGATAGACAGGACTGCGTTCTAAGAGGAGAAGCATTCTTTTTACATGTTCTCTTTATTGGTTAATCCTAAAGGAAATCAACCCTGAATATTCACTGGAAGGACTGATGCTGAAGCTGAAGCTCCACCTGACATGAAGAGCTGACTCACTGGAAAAAACCCTGATGCTGGGAAAGATTGAGGGCAGGAAGAGAAGGGGACAACAGAGGATGAGACGGTTGGATGGCATCACCGACTCAATGGACAGGAGTTTGAGCAGACTCCAGGAGTTGGTGATGGACAGGGAGGCCTGGCGCGCTGCAGTCCATGGGGTTGCAAGGAGTCGGAAACGACTGAGCGAGTGAGCAACAACAACAGCCGCACTGGTCACTCCCTAGGAGACCGCCTTGGGGATTTTCGTAGCTAGAAGCAACCGTGTGACAAAAGGGCCTGGCGGTGGGACCGGATTCCATCGCAGGACAAGCAGGATGCTGGTGGTGACTCAGGAAGGGAAGTGCTCTGCACAGCAAAGCGGGCTGCAGGAAGGGCGCGCTGAAGCCCACTCTGCGGACGTGCACGTGTGCCCAGCCCGCCTGCACCGTCAGCGGGTGGTGGTGCCGGGATTCCCCAGCTCACTTCCACGGCACTGCTGATGCGGACAAGTCAGGTTCTGTTGTCCCGCCTTCTCTGCCTTCAGTACAAGTGGGATTAATAATCATGGAAGATTCACAACCCTGTCCACTTCAGAAGAGTTTCACAGTCCTTCCCTGGTAAATCATCAACATTGTGTGGGATAAGTAATTTGAATTTTGCTCTCATCACTGCCATGAGCTGTGGGTATAATAAGCCCACTCCTGCTCCCTTTGTTTGAATTGGCTAGATGCTCTCTGCTCTCCCAACCTCTTGCAGGAGCAGCACCCCCATTAAAATTCATGATGTTTCCCTCCATCCAAGTGTCTGATTGCAGCTGTCAGTTTCCCAGTTCAAGGATTTTCGTAGCGCCTGGAGAGGACAATGCAAGGCTTGCACCGCCAAGGAAGTAGGTCAAGCTCAATTTCTCTACTTCGGTTCTGCTGTCAAAAGCGCAGGCTTTTCCTTCTAGAAAAAAACACACATCCTTCGGGGAGGCTCGGCACTTAAAAAGAGGTGAAGAGGGTACACACGCTTTCTCTCCCTCCCCGAGGCGCCGGGGTTTCCTCACACAGTGCCTCAGGAAGGCGCCTCACTGCTCCACCACCAGTGACGCCCTGGGAGAGCCTGTCTCTCTGCTATTTTGTTTTTCTGCTTCATGGATGTGGATACCAAATACACTATCCACATAAGAACTAAAGCTGGGGCACCCACAGTGAGAAGGTTCATTAACACCCTAAAGCCCACAGTCATCCTGCTGAGCTGGGTGGTGTTTTCACACTGAGCCACCTGGGGAAGGGTGGGCAGCAGGGCAGGAACCACCAGCCAGTCTCGCCCGGAGCTCGGCTCCATCCCCAACCCACCGCTCCCCCCCCCTCACTCCCACACATGCTTACACCTTTCTGCTCTCTCTTTCTACTTAGTTGCTCAGTCATGTCTGACTCTACAGCCCCATGGGCTGAAGCCCTCTAGGCTCTTCTGTCCATGGGATTTCTCAGGCAAGAGTGCTGGAGTGGGTTGCCATTCCCTTCTCCAGGGGATATTCCCAACCCAGGGATCACACCTGGGTCTGCTGCACTTCAGGGCGAATCTTTATTGTCTTAGCCATTACTTTTGGCAAATGCTGTGAAAACACTTTATAAGAGGGAAGCAAAAGAAGAATGGAACATTCTTGAACCCCCAAAAGTCAACAAAATTCAGAACTATGCCTGAATCACTGAGTGTAACTAGAGGGGCCTGAGTGTTTATGTGGTGCTAAACTCCATGTGCATGCCATGTTAGACATGCAAACAGAAACTTAGAGGAAATAAGTGAATCCTCAAAGGCACAAATGCAGTGGCAGGGTTAGAAAGAAACCAGGTCCCCTGGCTCCTAGGCCTTCTTTTCACTTTAGTCCTAATAACAGGAAAAGGAGAGAGATGGACAGTAAGACATGGGCATGCCACAGAGAGATGTACAATCCAACCTTGAATCCAGCTAATTGTTCTTATATACTGCCAGGCAAAGATGAGAAAAAGCAAGGCATTTCTTAAAGGAAAAAAAAAAAGCACCCCTAGAGTGAGATCCGGATAAAAATGCCTAAAATTTTGTTTAGTAAGCTTGAGAAAGTTACTACCCGTTCCAGTTCTCAGTTTTCTCACCCATAAAGCTGGGGCTTTGGAGTATATGAGCTGTAGATTCCTTTCATCACACACGTACATGTTTCCACACATATGTCTAGTGAGATTAGCTATGTGTTCCTGGCACTGCATTAAGCACAAAGGGAAGGAAGGTCTCTTTCATCAAAGAGCATTTACACTTCTTTCCTATCATCTGTTAAGTCAAGCATGCAGAGCAGCAAACAGCTTGGAGCAAGTGACGTTACTGGACACTTGCGGCGTGTGAGGCGCAATGCCTGATCCTGGAGGAGCAACAGCAGCTAAGGGCAAGGGGTGCATGCGATTTCTGCAAGCAGGAAACAGGACTGTTCAGCTGCCAAGTCAGGTCCAACCCTTTTAACGTTACTGAGCCACATTCTGGACACAGCATAGGAGGGACTCATGTGCTGACTTATCTTCTGTCCTGTCAGATGAGGGAGTGGCCTGGAGGACTCTGGAAAAGCCTCCTTGGAGAGAAGGTGAACAAACCAGACTAGTCAGAAAAAACAGACCTGACGAGCCAGGGTGGCTCAGTTACGTTGTAAAAGACTCAGGGTGAGACTGGAGAGGACAGCGGAGGTTGCAGTATTACTATTTGACACAATTTCCAAACACACATTTTATGCTATAACCAATGTTTAAATTTCTAGAACATTCTATAATCATTTTTTATTTCTCTGTCTTGTTTATGCTTTTCCTTATGTCTTGTTTATGGAATTCCAGTTGAGCTATTTCAAATCCTGAAAGACGGTGCTGTGAGAGTGCTGCACTCAATATGCCAGCAAATTTGGAAAACTCAGCAGTGGCCACAGGACTGGAAAAGGTCAGTTTTCATTCCAATCCCAAAGAAAGGCAACATCAAAGAATGCTTAAATTACCGCACAATTGCACTCATCTCACACGCTTATAAAGTAATGCTCAAAATTCTCCAAGCCAGGCTTCAGCAATATGTGAACCGTGAACTCCCTGATGTTCAAGCTGGTTTTAGAAAAGGCAGAAGAACCAGAGATCAAATTGCCAACATCTGCTGGATCATCGAAAAAGCAAGAGAGTTCCAGAAAAACATCTATTTCTGCTTTATTGACTATGCCAAAGCCTTTGACTGTGTGGATCACAATAAACTGTGGAAAATTCTGAAAGAGATGGAAATACCAGACCACCTGACCTGCCTCTTGAGAAATCTATATGCAGGTCAGGAAGCAACAGTTAGAACTGGACACAGAACAACAGACTTGTTCCAAATAGGAAAAGGAGTACGTCAAGGCTGTATATTGTCACCCTGCTTCTTTAATTCATATGCAGAGTACATCATGAGAAACGCTGGAAGAAGCACAAGCTGGAATCAAGATTGCCAAGAGAAATATCAATAACCTCAGATATGCAGATGACACCACCCTTATGGCAGAAAGTCAAGAGGAACTAAAAAGCCTCTTGATGAAAGCGAAAGAGGAGAGTGAAAAAACTGGCTTTTTGAAAAGCTCAATATTCAGAAAACGAAGGTCATGGCATCCGGTCCCATCACTTCATGGGAAATAGATGGGGAAACAGTGGAAACAGTGTCAGACTTTGTTTTTCTGGGCTCCAAAATCATTGCAGATGGTAACTGAAGCCATGAAATTAAAAGACAATTACTCCTTGGAAGGAAAGTTATGACCAACCTAGATAGCATATTCAAAAGGAGAGGCATTACTTTGCCAACAAAGGTCCATCTAGTCAAGGCTATGGTTTTTCCTGTGGTCATGTATGGATGTGAGAGCTGGACTGTGAAGAAAGCTGAGCGCCGGAGAATTGACGCTTTTGAACTGCGGTGTTGGAGAAGACTCTTGAGAGTCCCTTACACTGCAAGGAGATCCAACCAGTCCATTCTAAAGGAGATCAGCCCTGGGATTTCTTTGGAAGGAATGATGCTGAAGCTGAAACTCCAGTACTTTGGCCACGTTATGCGAAGAGTTCACTCATTGGAAAAGACTCTGATGCTGGCAGGGATTGGGGGCAGGAGGAGAAGGGGATGACAGAGGATGAGATGGCTGGATGGCATCACTGACTCGATGGATGTGAATCTGAGTGAATTCCGGGAGTTGGTGATGGACAGGGAGGCCTGGCGTGCTGCGATTCATGGGGACGCGACTGAGCGAGTAAACTGAACTGATACCTCACCCTTGAACCTAGTCTGCACACTCTGCCCTTTCAAGGTTAAGTTTAACTCCTATTCTTCTGGAGAATTCACTCCAGTTCATACTGCTATCTCCTTCCTTAGGCACAAACATACTGAATTTTACTTAATTCAACTTAATTAACTACCATTAATTTTTGACCGACTTTATAATGACCTAGAGTGGGCTTCCCAGGCGGCACTGGTAATAGAGCCCACCTGGCAGTGAAGGGAATGCAAGAGACTCGGGTTCGGTCCCTGGGTCGGGAAGACCCCTGGAGTAGGAAATGGACCCCACTCCAGTATCCTTGCCTGGGAAGCTCCATGGGCAGAGGAGCCTGGTGGGCTGCAGTCCACAAAGAGTCAGACTCGACTGAGCACACTGTATGAGTGTGCCTTCTATCACCAGGACTCTCAACTTCTAAAGAGAGACAAAGGCAACACAGATCATTGAGTCCCAGACTTAGAAGCTCCCACTAAGATCATGTAACCCAAACTCCCTTAGCTTATGGGTCAGTCAACTGGGATGCTCCTTCAGGAGTCCAAAAAAGTCAGGAATATGTATTGAGGATGTTGTGAATCTGGTCACTGTAGGAGGGAGAGGGCAGTTACTGAAATAAGATGGATTTTGAGAAGTGTTGCTTCAACTTTAATAATAAATCTTTTTACACAAGAAAGCTCTCTTCAGATGTCTCCATCATCAAAAGTACTTGGTTTTCTGTGGACTGACTCTAAACTTAGAGTGTGTCAAAGTCTCAGTGTACAAGTCTTCAGAAAGGAAGGGTCAGAGACCAAGGTTCTGTTCTTGGTTCTGCCTCCAAATGATGCTGAAAATGTGGTTAGGTAACTTAGCCTCTAAGCATTTCACGTCCAATTTCCTTCTAGGAGAAATGAAGAAATCAGACTAGGCAATCTATAAGGAGCCTTTCCCCTGTAATAGATTATGATTCACATCCCCATATCACAGGGACACCTTTGTATTCTGTGACTCCCACTACTACTGTGAGCCTATTTCCATCCATTTCCCTCTTCTCACTGTCTCTAGCCTAACTTTGAAAAATTCTAGTTTCTTGTAAACTGGACTGAGGGCAACTTTTCTTATAGTACCAGTAGTCCAAAAATGTTTTTACTGATTTCTCCCTTTCCCCACTCAAGGAAATTCCTTTAATTTCTTTTGTCTATTTCTTTTAACATTACCTGCATCTGTGATTGCCTGATAAAATTCAGGACATCAAGTTAAATTTAAATTTCAGATATGCAGGGGGTGGGGAGAGATAAACTGGGAGACTGAGATTGACATACACACACCACTACATGTAAAACAGATAACTAATAAGTACCTACTATATAGCACAAGGAACTCTATACATAAACACTCTGTAATGACCTATATGAGAAAATAATCTTGAAAACACTGGATATATGTATAAAGGGGCTTCCCTGGTGGCTCAGATGGTAAAGAACCTGCAGGAGACCCAGGTTCAATTCCTGGGTTGGGAAGATCCTCTAGAGGATGGAATGGCTACTCACTCCAGTATTCTTGCCTGGAAAATTCCATGGACAGGACAGTTCATGGGGTCATAAAGAGTCGGACATGACTGAGCAACTAACACTTTCACTTTATGTATACATATAATTGATTCACTTGACTGTACACCTAAAACAGAACACTGTAAATTAACTTTATATTCCAATAAAAATTTTTAATTGAAAAAAATAATTTCAGATAAGCAATAAATCATTTTAGTATAAATGTCTACTGAACACTTTTTTTTCTTTCTGAATCTGACAACTTTACCAGTTCAGTCCAGTGCGAGGATGTTTAGAAATTAATGTTTATGTTGGAAATATTTTAATAAATTTCCAGAGGCGAGGTTCTCCTTTGTGTCAGATAAGAAGTTTCTCCAATTTGATAGCAATCCTGGATGTGAATGACCACTCTTTATTTAGAACAGCTGGGGGAGGGGTCTGGGTAAGAGGGCTACAGGGAACACCAGTCTGCCTGCCTAAGCCAAAAAGCTAAGAACAAAGATGTGTGAAATCTGACCAGCACAACAGTGATTCTCTCAAGTGGGCCCTCTCGCTTCTTACGTGGAGTGATGGCAGAAGAGGCTCTTCCTGAGCGTTGGGACGGTCATGGGACCTTCCTGCTCCATTAAACATCACACCTCCATATCACACGAGTCACCTATCTTTGACCTTCAAAAGCAACATCACTGAGAAACTGGTAAACAGCTTAATAGTCAGAACAAGCTAAAATCTAGAGTTCATCAGTGAGAAATATGGGTCAGTCATTTCAAGAGCGTTGACCGATTATGTGACGAGCATATACTACAGTGTCATTGCCAACTCACTGCAAAGCATTCACCCAGGAGTACTGCCGCAAAGCATTCACCCAGGAGTACTGCCGCAAAGCATTCACCCAGGAGTACTGCCGCAAAGCATTCACCCAGGAGTACTGCCGCAAAGCATTCACCCAGGAGTACTGCCGCAAAGCATTCACCCAGGAGTACTGCCGCAAAGCATTCACCCAGGAGTACTGCCGCAAAGCATTCACCCAGGAGTACTGCCGCAAAGCATTCACCCAGGAGTACTGCCGCAAAGCATTCACCCAGGAGTATTAGTAGAAGGCTAGTGCAACATTCAGACTGCAATAGCTGCTACACAATCAGAAGTGGGAACCTTGGTTCCCGTTACAGTCAACTGATAATCTAATGATAGTTCTACACACAGTACTGACCCTTCCTTTTTCTTCTGGAGGGGATAGGAAAACCACAAGATACAACGCCTTTCTAGTGTTTGAAATATGAGGGATGGGGGCAGGACACAAACTTGAATGACACAGCTTGAAGGGAAGTGAAGTCGCTCAGTCGTGCCCAGCTCTTGAGACCCCATGGACAGTAGCCTGCACCAAGCTCCTCCGTCCGTGGGATTTTCTAGGCAAGAGTACTGGAGTGGGTTGCTGTTTCCTTCTCCAGGGAATCTTCCTGACCCAGGGATCAAACCCTGGTCTCCCGGATTGTAAACAGACACATTACCGTCTGAGCCACAGGAACATAGCTTGAGGACACCACAAACTGATTAGAACCAAAAGGTCCAAGGTGGCCAATAAGCCGACTTCCATTAGCCCTTGGGTTTTAGGGAATGTGCATCTTAACATATGAGCAAGCTAAATAACACAACTATAGGTACCATGCAGAGAAGGCGATGGCACCCCACTCCAGTACTCTTGGCTGGAAAATCCCATGGACGGAGGAGTCTGGTGGGTTGCAGTCCATGAGGTTGCTAAAAGTCGGACACGACTGAGCAACTTCACTTTCACTTTTCACTTTCATGCACTGGAAAAGGAAATGGCAACTCACTCCACTGTTCTTGCCTGGAGAATCCCAGGGACAGGGGAGCCTGGTGGGCTGCCGTCTATGGGGTCACACAGAGTCAGACATGACTGAAGCGACTCAGCAGCAGCAGCAGGCACCATGACAGTTCCAGAGGCCACCATAAAGATCAAAAAGTGGGTGATGGCCCAGTTCCTGGAAATTCCCAGAATAGCTGGAATAATCCTCTTAGTCACTAGCCTAAGAAATTTACTCAGCCCCTTAAAAAACTAACCACACCATATTTCAGGGCCTCCACCCTTATGAGATGGCCCACATCATGTCTGTGGAGAGTGTTTCTCTCTACATAAATCCACTTCTTACCTATCACTTTCTCTCTCACTGAATTCTTTCTGTGCTGAGACACAAAGAACCTAAGCCTCAGTAAGTCTAGACACCAGGTGAGTGATTCTAATTAACAGGCCATGGGTTCAGGTCCCAGTCTGGGCTTGGCCAGTTTAGAGACTTACTGTGTTGGTTCAAGTCCACTCAGAGGCGCACAGTTTCACTCTTCCGATCAATTATTAGATCTAGGTCTCAAAACAAATTCTGTTGGGTCTTGACTTGAAGTCTGTAGTATAATCTGGCTGAAAAATAACTAGCAGATTGGTGCAAGTTCACAAGCAGATACAGACTGTTTTCTTCTGCAACTTTATAGGAAACTGTCCATGAATATTCAAAACATGACAAAGAGCCTTTCAGAGCCGCTCCTGCAGCCACAAAGAGCACCTGCCCTTCCTAAGCTGAGGATGTAACTAGTGCAAAGGCCCAAAGAGCTACTAGCCTGTAGGTCTGAGGCCAGGCTTTTGGGATGTTCCTTTCCTCTTTCTAGTTGAAATAGAAAAATTTTTGACATTTTTCCCTGAAATGAGAAAAGCACATTTTAAATTGCTTTTAACTAACTGATGGTCCTCTGATGAGAGCAATTTATCTCCTGAATATGGAAGAGAATTCCCTCAATCCCAGCCTGGTAATGTGTCTCCCAAGAAAATAATGCACCCAGGCAGGCCCCCTGAGCTGCTCTTTAATCAGAGGCTATTTTACATGATCACAGTCATCATTAGGCAGCATCACGCCCACCATTTATCCCTGCAACAAGGAAGAATCCTGAAAAGGAGGCAAGGCTCCCCATCATTCAGAGGGATCTGAAAAAAGCCAGAAGCACTGCTTTTTGAGGGTTGTCTCCTAATCAGAAAATGACCAGCAATCAGCCCAGTGAGAGCCTGGCTCTCCCTAACAGTGCACAAAGACTGCAGAAGCAGAGAGGACTTTTAATCACTGCCTGGAGCTGTGCTCTAATTAAAACTCAGATAAAATATGCACTAACATTTGCATTTTAGTTAATCATTTGTCACACAAAGAAAACAGGAAAATGTTTACTCGTCACAGAAGTCGGCACCCAGAACTTCACCCCTTCAGAGATAAGACACCAGGGAAAATACTCTTCTCCATTACACCAGCAACTGAAAAGGCTTGGGTGAAACAAAGAATGTTGCCCACCGTCCAGCTGAACAAGGATCAAGTCATTAGCCACTGCAGTCACTGACTGACAGGGCACCATGTAAGGAATCCAGGATGAAACATGAGATAAGAAAACTCTGTACTTTGGAAAACCAGGCCCCTTAGATAGCTGGAGATAGCAAAAGAAAACAAAAATTTAATGAACCCAGATTCTTGCATCCTGCAAAGGAAAGCACTAACATCATTAACTGAGTAATCGGACCCTCGTGACTAGCAGTAACCTTTAATGGATCAGAGCACTGTGGGGGCCCTGGGCACAAAGCTTTTCTGTGTTCCCTATTTCATGGATTAAAGGAAATAGGCTTCATTCAGTTCAATCGCTCAGTCGTGTCCAACTCTTTACAACCCCATGGATTGCAGCACACCAGGCTTCCCTGTCCATCACCAACTCCCGAAGCTTGCTCAAACGCATGTTCATCGAGTGGATGATGCCATCCAACCATGTCATCCTCAATCTTTCCCAGCAGCAGGGTCTTTTCCAGTGACTCAGCTCTTCACATCAGGTGGCCAAAGTATGGGAGCTTCAGCTTCAGCATCAGTCCTTCCAATGAATATTCAGGACTGATTTCCTTTAGGATGGACTGGTTGGATCTCCTTGCAGTCCAAGGGTCTCTCAAGAGTCTTCTCCAACACCACAATTCAAAAGCATCAATTCTTTGGTGCTCAGCTTTCTGTATAGTCTAACTCTCACATCCATACATGACTACTGAAAAAACCATAGCTTTGACTAGATGGACCTTTGTCGGCAAAGTAATGTCACTGTTTTTTAACATGCTGTCTAGTTGGTCATAGCTTTTCTTCCAAAGAGGAAGCATCTTTTAATTTCATGGCTGCAGTCACTATCTGCAGTGATTTTGGAGCCCAAAATAATAGCCTGACACTGTTTCCATTGTTACCCCATCTATTTGTCATGAAGTGATGGTACCGGATGCCATATTCTTAGTTTTCTGAATGTTGAGCTTTAAGCCAACTTTTTCACTCTCCTCTTTCACTTTCATCAAGAGGCTCTTTAGTTGTTCTTCGCTTTCTGCCATAAGGGTGGTGTTATCTGCATATCTGCTGCTGCTAAGTTGCTTCAGTTGTGTCTGACTCTGTGTGACCCATGGACAGCAGCCCACCAGGCTTCTCTGCCCCTGGGATTCTCCAGGCAAGAGTACTGGAGTGGGCTGCCATTTCTTTCTCCACTGCATATCTGAGGCTATTGATATTTCTCCCAGCAATCTTGATTCCAGTTTGTGCTTCATCCAGCCTGGCATTTTGCATGATGTACTCTGCATAGAAGTTAAATAAGCAGGGTGATAATATACAGCCTTGATGTACTCCTTTCCCGATTGGGAACCAGTCTGTTGTTCCATGTCCAGTTCTAACTGTTGCTTCTTCTTCTTCTTCTTTTTTGCTGGAAAGTCATTTTTTTTTAATTTAATTTTTACTTTATTCTACGTTACAATACTGTATTGGTTTCACCATACATTGACATGAATCAGCCACAGGTGTACATGATCTTCTTGACCTGCATACAGATTTCTCAAGAGGCAGGTCAGGTGGTCTGGCAGCCTTCATTCATCCTCTGTGATCTTCCCTGAGTTCCAATTCAAGAACTTGTTGATTTAACTGCAGATTCAACCAGTTGTTAATTAAGGAAGGGAGAGGATGCGAAACTAGGGAGAAACAGACAGTCAAGAGCAGCCTTGGGGCAAAGTCCTGTTTCCCCATAAGGGATACACATAACATCACCTTTGAACTAGTCTGCAGATACCAAAACCCCCTCCAGGTGGGAGAAGCTGATTAAGGAGAGTCTGCTGCCCACAGCTCAGGGGACCCCAGACCAGTGCGACCTGAAGTTGATGACACCGACTGCTACTTACCTCCCCACCAGCCCATCAACAGGATGTCCAGGAGCTGATCCTGTCCCCTCTGAACCATTACTATAAACTTCTCACTGTCTTCAAGCTGGGACACATAGTGCTGAGGGCATTAGCACCTGGCAGGCCCTCTGCCTGGCAAAGCAATAAAGCCTTTCTTTTCCACTTCACCCAAAACTCTTTGAGATTCAATGCAACACCCATAATCAACTTGAAAGCTGAGCTTTCAGCATCAAACATAAAAACTCTTCTCTACCCCTTGGCCTCCCCATCTCCCCTCACCGTGCATCACGCATTGACCAAACTTGCCCAATCACTGGAGATACATGCTTAATCAGAAAGAGCAACAAGAGGACCCCTTTAAAGATAACATCCTGGGCTTCCCCGGTGGTCTGGGGTGGGGGTGGGGGAGGGGGAATACATGCTTAACCATAAAGAACAACAAGAGGATCCCTTTAAAGATAACATCCCGGGCTTCCCTGGTGGCCCGGGGGTTAAGAGTCCACCTGCCAACACAGCTTCCATCCTTGGTCCAGGAAGATTCCACGGGACACGGAGCAACTGAGCCCACGTGCCACACCCCTGAGCCCATGGCCTAGAGCCCACGCTCTGCACCAAGAAGCCTGTGCACGGCAACTCGGGAGTGGTCCCCGCCCACCGCAACAAAGACCCAGAGCAGCCAAAAATAACTAACTCAATGAAATACTTTTTAAATGACAGCATTCCATCACGAGCTTGTAAGGGGTCACATGACTCACCACAATGATGCTTAGCTCTGGTTTCCGTAAACTTTCAATGATAATCATTTAAAGTACAGCCCTTTGTCTCAAGAAACTGAACTGTGCCTTGACTGCTTTGTCTGAGACAAAACAGTTCTTAGAGCTTTCTGAGATGTTATTCCTGGGTTATAATCCTCAAATTTGACTCAAATAAAATTTTATGACTTATTTTTTTAGATTAATTTTTCATCAGCAGTCAACACTAGGAACAAGTGGGACTTTGGTGAGATTTTTAATCAAATGCTGTGTTGGCATTAGCCTCTAAACTCTCTGCAGGGACTTCCTGGTGGTCCGGTGGTGGCTAAGACTCAGACTCTGTGCTCCCAATTCAGGGGACCTGGGTTCCATCCCTGGTTGGGGAGCTAGATCCCACACGTCCCACCTAAAGAATCCACAGGCCACGATGAAGATCGGAGATCCCGAGCGCTGCAACCAAGCCTGGGTGCAGACAGATAAACAAACTCTCCACAGTGACTAGAATCCAGACTGGGACATCAAGCGAGTCAACCAAAATGCACATAGATAAGACTGGAATATAACTGAAGGATAGCTCTATATAGATGCTAAACAAGAGACTCAGGACTACAGCATCTCAAGGTTCAAGATTCCCACTGGTTTTTTTACAGGTCAATTTATATTCTCTCTGAAATAAATTCTCTCCTCCAAGCAACATTCATGATTCCAGCCAGAAACTGTTTACCATGTGTTCAAGCTAATACACAGTTTGCAGCTGTTTATGGCAACAACTGTGGTAACATGCTGCACATTTAAAAACCAATTTTCAGAAATCAGAGCAATTCCCCAATCTAACCAACTTTATGCTAGAAGACAAATTAGAAAAAAAAAAGGGCAAACCTCCACCCTGAGCAATCCAATCAGCAGCATTGTATATAAAATCACCACCTAATTTCAGCAAACATCTGAGATATTTCTAACAGCTGCTAGACTTATAGAACAGAAATAGCGCTAATACACCCAAAGACAGACAAAGATCAGAAGAAACCACAGAACTGAACACTCACAGTTCAGTGACCAGTCATTTAATTATAAAACTCCAGAGTCCACAGTTGTTTCGGGTCTTTAAAAAGGAAGTTTCTTCCCTAATGGTACGTTCCATCACTAACAACAGAAGGAATATTCACGTCCTCAAGGGACCTTCACTAAAGGTTATGAATAAACTTGTCTTGGATGACTGAACCCATTTCATGTCTACAAAATCAGAAATTACTCCCGTAAACTAGAACAAGTGTTTTCATAAATCAGTGTCGTCAAAAGAACAGTAGGATCAGAAGACAAGAACCAAGGGGAGTTTTGTTTCCTCTATATAATGTTACTGCAGCTCAAAATAAATCATTACTAAACAAATAAACAAAAATAAATCTTTACTACCTGAAGAGACACATATGGTTAATCTACACATTAGATTTCAAATACTTTTAAATAGTGTGCTGCTGCTGCTGCTAAGTCGCTTCAGTCACTATACATGTTTATTAATGTGTCTTTCAGTTCACTTCAGTCGCTCAGCTGTGTCTGACTCTTTGCAACCCCATGGCCTGCAGCACGCCAGGCCTCCCTGTCCATCACCAACTCCCGGAGCTTGCTCAAACTCATGTCCATTGAGTCGGTGAGGCTGTCCAACCATCCCATCCTCTGTTGCCCCCTTCTCTTCCTGCCTTCAGTCTTTCCCTAGCATCAGGATTTTTCCAGTGACTCAGTTCTTCACCTCAGGTGCCCAAAGTATTGGAGCTTCAGCTTCAGCATCAGTCCTTCCAGTGAATATTCAGGACTGATCTCATTTAGGATGGACTGGTTGGATCTCCTTGCAGTCCAAGGGACTCTCAAGAGTCTTCTCCAACACCACAGTTCAAAAGCATCAATTCTTCAGCGCTCAGCTTTCTTTATAGTCCAACTCTCACATCCATACATGACTATTAGAAAAAACCATAGCTTTGACTGGAGGAAACTTTGATGGCAGAGAAATGTCTCTGCTCTTTAATATGCTGTCTAGATTGGTCACAGCTATTCTTCCAAGGAGCTTCTTTTAATATCATGGCTGCAGTCACCATCTGCAGTGATTCTGGAGCCCCCCAGAATAGTCTCTCACTGTTTTGAATGTGTCTTTAATAGCTGCAAATCTACAGAATGTGTAGAATTGTTGCTGTTTGCTAATGAATTATACTTTTTAATTTAGGGGAGAAAGGGGGTGGGGAAGGTGTGTGCACTAAGTAGGAACATATTCCTTAGAGCAGTGGTTTCCACTGGAGCTATGTATTTTCACATGTGGATGTTGTGGGTTCCAGCCCCAGACCATTTAATCAGACCCTCTAGGATGAGGGGGTCTGGAGAAGGCAATGGCACCCCACTCCAGTACTCTTGCCTGGAAAATCCCATGGATGGAGCAGTCTGGTGGGCTGCAGTCCCATGGGGTCGCTAAGAGTCGGACACAACTGAGCGACTTCACTTTTCACTTTCATGCACTGGAGAAGGAAATGGCAACCCACTCCAGTGTTCTTGCCTGGAGAATCCCAGGGACGGGGAGCCTGGTGGGCAGCCGTCTATGGTGTCACACAGAGTCGGACACGACTGAGGCGACTTAGCAGCAGCAGCAGCAGCAGGATGAGGGCTCAGGCATCTGTATTTCATCAGCAGCGTTCAAATTCTCCACAAGATGATCCTAACATGCATGTGGAGTTAAGAGCCGTTATCTTAGAAAGTGGACATTACACCTAATTTCCGAGGTGAAACCGAAGTTTACCTCTTCATGGCTTGCATAAAAACTGTACAGTAATATCAGAAATACAATGGATATGACAGAGAACTGGAAAGGTGGCTTAACAGTGTGGTACTGTCCTTAACCACAGAAAGCTGAAAAGAATTAACAATAAAATAGCCAGCTTCCTAAGACTGATGAGGACTTAATTATGGCCATTCATCTTAATCATGGGCATTTTAAAAGTATTATTATGAGGTTCAAATGGGAATGCAAGCCAGGGTATTTTCAAAACAGAAAAATCTCATACAAATTAACTAAGTTATATCAGAGCATGCCTCAAACATAATCTTCTTGAGCTTGTCTATGCAACTTTTTTTTCCACATAGTAAGTACTCAACAATAACTAACATTTGCTGAGTTTTTACTTTTGAACGGACTTTCACTTCAGTCTCTGAAGCCAGAGAAAACACTTCCTGAATGTTCTCTTATTTAATCCTCACCACCTTATTTAATCCTCGCAGGGCAAGCAAAATTACCCTCATTGTGTAGGTAAGGAAAGGGGCTCAGAAATTAAGTTATACAACAAGGGGGTAGGGAGGCAACTTAGGGTCCTGGGCTCTGAACTAACATATGATCTGCTATGGAATGAAAGAGGGAAAGAACAACAATTTAAATGTCTGGTTTCTTCACCTCCCTCTGATGAGGTGACTAACCTGGAGAATGATTAAAAAATGGTTATTTTGCCAATTTTGGAAGAAAGGGAGATATGTCACAGATGTAGCTCATTCTCAGTATTACTACTCAATAGACAATTCTATGGTCATAATAAATATTCAGTTGAATGAGATCAGGGTATAGAATAAAGGTGTCAAAAGAGTTTTCTGAACCTGAGTCTGAGTTACTGCCTTCTGTGTTGTAACTGGGCTTCCTGGCGGCCCAGTGGTAAAGAATCCACCTGCCAGTACAGGATACGCAAGTTCAACCCCAGGGTTGGGAAGAGCCCCTGGGGAAGGAAATGACAACCCACTCCAGTATTCTTGCCTGGGAAATTCTATGGACAGAGGAGCCTGGTGGGCTACAGTCCCATGGGTCGCAAAAGTGTTGGACACGACTGAGCGATGAAACAACATTGTAAGTACTTCCAGAAGGACTGAGAGTATCCTACTGGAAAGAATGTGAAATAATAGTCTTAGGGGAAAAAAGTTCGGAGAACATTATTAAAAGTTATCTGTACATTTGATTTGAAATTATATTCACTAAAAATACCTTAAAATATCTAGCTATTTATCATGTTAACTAAAATTAACATTCTGATTTTTTCTAATATAAGCCTGAAACTCTCAGGAGGGAGGCCATACAAATGTACATAGAGAATAGTACTATTTAATAGATTTATATTAGTCCTAAAATCCACTTAAAAAAAAATGCCATCTAGATTTGCTCCTCTGGTCCTGATAATTCTACCTTTAGTGTATTAAAAATAAGTCACAATCAATAAACAGAAAGTGAGGACATGACGCAAATCACAGTAGGAAACAAGTTTACGACTCTCCCTAGAAGAATCACCCCATCAGCCCCTGTAATTCACAGGACCCGAACTTGAGGGACTCTCCACGTACAGTGGTAAGGCAGCGGACACATATCTCATTATTTCCTTTTTAATTTAAGTTCCCTGGATAATTCAGTTCTAATGTCACAATTTCACAAATTGTGATCTCTCATCTCCCATTTTCCCGGCACTTCGTAACCTGTCCACGGCATAAAAATACTTACAAATGGCAACCCCTGTCTGTGGATTTGGGGCACATCTGTGCATACTTTTAAATGGATGTGATGTGCTTTCCTTCCTTTCCTCACAAACTGTTAATATATTAGAAAACCAAACTGATTCCAGAGAGCTTCAGTGAGTCACTGTCCTGAATGATGGGGTGTTACACTGTCTTTTATCAGCTGCACATCTTATAAATTATCTGATAGAATCTAAAGAAGTGGAAAAGCTCTTAGACCTTTGGGAACTGAAAAATTTGTGTTTTGTTTCTTTGTAATGCACATCCTAGATCTATTACCCTGTGAACCCACAAGCAGACTGATCTCTGGCTCTTGAGGGAAGACCTATCAAGTGGCTCTCCAGGCTTCAGATTCACCAGTATCCATTAATTTTTCTAATTTATAGAGGTTAGCTGAAACTGCAAATAGAAAGCACATTTATTACTGTTTTACAAGACCCGCATGAGTTAAGATAGCCTGCATCCAGGCAGTTCTGTACTGATTTACATCACAAAAGGAAAGCTTCCCCAACTACCCTTAAACTAAGTTTTCTACATCCTCAGCCTCCGACTTTTATAGCCCCTGTTCAGAATCTATATAAAGTTTCTATAAAGCAATCAAATGTTTTACTTCCATACTGCTTCCCTCTTCTTTCTCATTTCCTTTTAATGCAAATGATTTTAACTAGCTCAGTGAGTTTTTGCATGTTTGTTTTTTAAAGTTCAAAGAGTGGATATGATTGGAAAAAATCAATGAATTTGGAGACAGGAGTCTTGCCACCAAATAGCTTTGTTATTTCAGTCAAGTCTCAGCCTTTCTGGAGCTTAATTATCTCACCAATAAGGTGAAGAGCCTGCAGAGGAGGATTTGTAAGTGTCCTTCTGCCTGTGACCAAATAACACAAATGTTTCTCCTCCCTTTCCTGCTCACAGAAGGGAGTCCAGAGGGAGCAAACATTCTGGTTGGATGGGATAGTCTGACTAATCAGCACCCAGTATTAAGCTCTATCCAAATCCATGTGAAACAACAGTCCATTAGCTCTTTAACACTGCCATTTCCTCAGCCTCAACAATAACCATGTAGGAGGTGGGGTAAGCTATTTAACCTCTTAAGAGTTTCGGGGTTTTTTAATTGCCCATGGTCATCACGAATCCTTAGATACATGGATAAAATTCAAGTCATCTTCAGGACCTCCACATCAACACAGTGCCAGAATACGAATGTAAGTAGTTTCAAAAGCTGCAAAATAATTAGCATATGATTATCAGAGAGAGACAATACTACTCTCAAAGCACCCCTTCTGCTACAATGAAGGGCAATCAGGGAAGGTCTGCAAACAAGAGGATGAAAGAAAAAGAAATCTTTCATATGCTGGACCATTGCTGTATATGTTGCTCTTGTTCTAAGTCCCAAGAACAAGGATTCCCTGCTCTTTCTAATGAGGAAACAAAGAAAGATGCTCCTCTCTCTCAGTCACCTCCCACCCTCATGTCCTAATCCTCATTGAATCCAAATGTCTTCTTGCCTCCAAGATTGTCCTTCTAACACACTTTTCTAATTGTACCACTTCCATTGTCACTATCAATTTACCTTTGTGAAAAGTAGAAAAAGGCACCTTTTCTTCAATAAAGATTTCAATTGCGTATACTATTGTGTCAGTGGGGAGAAATTTTTTCCTCTACTCTTCTAAGTCGTTCTGGCTGGTTTCATAATTAAATCAATATGAAACAGATGAACAGGAGAAAGTCCAACAAGCGTTTAGTAACATGTATACATGGGAAAGACCCAGTAAAAACTGAGTAACTCACAGAAATCGGCTGAAGCCCTCACCTTAAATAGCATCCTCAACTATAGACCACCCCCCGCCCACAAAAAAAAAGGATGTTGAGGGTGGGGAGAGCCAGTTAAGGAAGGTTACCAGGAAAAGGACAGTAAACGAATCTGGTGTGCAGACTGACGTCATCACCTTCTCTGCTGTTAAGTTTCTAGAGATCTGGTCGTCCTCCTCGACCTGGTTGGACTTCCCTGGTGGTTCAGTGGTAAGGAATCTGCCTGCCAATGCAGGAGACATGGATTCAATTGCTGGGTCGGAAAGATCCCCTGGAGAAGGAAATGGCAACCCACTCCAGTATTCTTGCCTGGGAAATCCCATGGACAGAGGAGCCTGGTGGGCTATAGTCTATGGGGTCACAAAGGGTCAGAAGGGACTTAGCAACTAAACAACAACCTCTTCCTGGTACAGTGAAGGAGACACCCTTACAAATGGAGATTTTCCCTTACAAACAGATGCTTCTTTTAAAGCGTAATTCCTGCTTGGTCCTCAAGAGTTTTTCCAGTCTGCTGTTTCTTAGAAAATAGCCAGCTTCAAACAATCACAGGACAAAGAAACACATTTTGTGTGATGAATGGTGGTCCCCTACAATAGCACACTGTGACAGCCCTGTGCAGGGGAACTAGCAGGTGTCATGGTTTGTCTGCACATACAGACGCCCAACCCTCCGAGTCACATCACCCCTCTCTCAAAGCCAGGCAGGGTATGCAGGCCCAAAGTGCGCCCAGCCCACTGGCCCAGGTCTTCTAGAAGACATTGCCAGGTTCCAAGGTGATGAAAGGTGAGTGTTAAATCCCTAAGAGTGGCAGACAGGCAGAGAAGCCCCCTTAGAGGACCCCTGGAGGCAGACGAAACACCATCAAGTTGATGTGTAGACGGTACATGTTCACAGACAGGTGAGCCCCTGGGGGCCTCTCCTTCACAGCCCAGTGCTCCCCGAGCAGCCCGGAACCACCACACTGTCCATATCAAGGATGTGCTGGCGCCCCGATCTACACGAGCCGGACGAACACTGGGGGCCAAACAAGTCAAAATGTCGGAGTAGGGAGCAGAGAAGAGTTTATTGCAGGGGCCGAGCAAGGAGAATGGGCAGCTCACACTCAAAGCCCTGGATCCCAGGTGGTTTTCAGGGAAGAGTTTTTAAAGTCAGATTCGCTGGGGAGGGCTGCAGGAGGCGTGCCTTTCTTATGATTAGTTAGCAGTGAGGTTAACTGGGCTGTGCTCCGGGAATTGTATGTCGTCAGCCTGAAGTTACCATCCTCCACCCAGGTGGGGCCTTAGTTTCTTACGAAGAACATAAAGATATACTGTTACACCGAATTCACTGAGGAGGAGCTGGAACACTATGGCTACGCCACTGTTTGCCTGCATTTTCTTTCTACCTGCATTGCCTCACTTTCCTAATTAAAAACTGTTTGAATCTGCCCTTTGGAGCTCAGGGAAGGCCTACAAATAAAAACATGGGGATACAGAAGGGCTTTTGTACCTGGGAGGGCCCCGCAGAGCCCTGCTCAGTTTTAGCTGAGAATGGTACCGCTTCTGATGTGGTGCTGAAATAGGAGGAAACAGGACAGGGCACGACCTTTAAAAGAATGACACAGTTTGAGGACAAGACGAAACTGTCTGGAACCAAACAGGTCCAAGGCGGTGGACGGGCCGAGCTCCACTAGACACTGAGCCTCAATACATGCTCTTTGTGACATGCCAGCAAGCTAAAACACACAACAAGCACAGGTGCCGTGACGGTTCCAAGGCTGACCACAAAAGTCAAAAAGTGGGCTGTGGCCCAGTTCCCGAAAATCCCCACCCCCTCCCCAAAGTAGCTGGAATACCCCTCCCACTCATTAGCCTATGAAATGACTCACTCCTATAAAAACCGACAACCCCACACCCCGGGACTGCTCTCCTCTCTGAGCCGGCCCACACTCCCTCTGTGGAGTGTGCACACATGTGCATGCTCAGTCAGTCATTCAGTGCTGTCTGACTCTCTGCAACCGTATGGACTACAGCCCACCAGGCTCTTCTGGGCATGGAATTTTCCAGGCAAGAATACCGCAGCAGACTGCCATTTCCTCCTCCAGGGCATCTTCCCCACCCAGCGACTGGGCCCACATCTCCCACACTGTGCACCTGTGGTTTTGTGTTTTAGCTTGCTGACATGTTACAAAGAGCATGATTGAGGCTCAATGTCTAGTGGAGCTCGGCCCGTCCACCACCTTGGACCTGTTTGGTTCCAGCCAGTTTCATCTTGTCCTCAAGCTGTGTCATTCTTTTAAAGGTCATGCCCTGTCCTGTTTCCTCCTATTTACTCCATGTACCTGGAAAGCCTGTAGAGTACATTTCTCTTAAATAAACCCACTTCTTACTATCACTTTGTCTCTCAGTGAATTCCTTCTGCAATGATATAGAAAGAATTTGAGCTTAATTAAGTCCTAAAACTAGGTGTGCTGCTGCTGCTGCTAAGTCGCTTCAGTCTTGGCCGACTCTGTGCGACCCCATAGATGGCAGCCCACCAGGCTCCCCCGTCCCTGGGATTCTCCAGGCAAGAACACTGGAGTGGGTTGCCATTTCCTTCTCCAGTGCATAAAAGTGAAAAGTGATAGTGAAGTTGCTCAGTCGTGTCTGACTCTTCGAGACCCATGGATTGCAGCCTACCAGGATCCTCTGTCCATGGGGTTTTCCAGGCAAGAGTCCTGGAGTGGGGTGCCATCACCTTCTCTGAAACCAGGTGTAATCTCAGTTAAAAGACCATGGGTACTTGTCCCAATCTGTGGATTCAAGACGCAAGCTGAGTTACCTGGCTTCAGCTTGTGGCCCTCCAAGATTCAACCCTACCTGACAAAATTGCATTCCTTACTAATTATCTCATTACAATTAAATTAAAAGATCTTGAATGAATTAATAAATTCATACATTTAATTACTTAAGAATTTTTCCCTAGAGGGTAATAACAAAAAGAAAAGTTAAGAAATACTGAAGTGGCTAATACAGAAATGTATCTACCACTGCAGTTTTCAAGACTGGGACTGATACAGCCACATTTGAAAACAACAACTCCCCAGAATCTATGCACAGACCTATTTCTTTATACCTTCCTTCCAGTTAGAACAGGGCCGTGTTCCTCCCCATGGTGATCTAAGACCTACCTCCTCCGGTCTTCTCAGGCCTTATCCTTTTCACTCCTTTATAGGATAATCTGCAGGAGCATTCATTCACTTGTTTCTCAAATCTCTCCCACCTCAAAAGCAAAGTTTCTGCAAACCCCACTTAGTTTTCTGCATTCTTCCCTCTCCTCCCCAGCCAACATTCTTGGCAGACCATTGTCACCAGCATCTTCACGTCCCCACACCTGAAGGCACTCGAGTGCGGGTTCTGCCCCCACGCCTCACAGACGCCTCCAGATCACCAGCAACCTCCATGCAGCCAAATCTCCAGTTCTCACCTCAGAAAGCCCTCCTGCCAGCACCTGTCCATTTACCTCCTTCCTGAAAGGCCTGTTTACCCCTTGGCTCTCTACTCCACTCCCATCTGTCTTCCTCAGCCTCCCAGGCCCTTCCTCCATCTGCCCTCCTTGCTCTGTTATGGCGGAAATTTTGCAAGGCTCAGTCCTAGGCCCCCTTCTTCTTCCTGCTCTATCCCCTGTGCAGACAACCTCCTTCAGGGCTGCCGTGTCCCCTGCCCACTCATGTGCAGTCTTTACTCCGTCTTCTGTCTCTAGGCTAAACACTCAACCCAACCTAATGGTCACTTACTGCCACGAAGTTCTCAAGACTCTTCCCCTGGGGCCTGGAAGCCTTTCTCAGCACTTACTGTCAGGAAACACTCAGCGCCGCTGCCCTTCCTGACCTCCAGAGGGACATCCTCACGGCCCATGGTCACCATCCAACGTATCTTCAGACATGCTGCTGCTATTCACTTCTCAAGTTCAGCGCAGCCATTGTCTTTTTCTCATAAAGTAATGCCTTGCTATGCATAAAGGCTCAGTCTCTTGAAAAATATATTCCCAACCCTCAAGTTAATACGAATTACCTCCCAGGTGGCACCAGGGGTAAGAACCTGCCTGCCAAGGCAGGAGACAGAAGACACGGGGGTTAGATCCCTGGGTCAGGAAGATCCCCTGGAGGAGAGCATGGCAACCCACTCCAGTACTACTGCCTGGAGAATCCCATGGACAGAGGAGCCTGGTGGGCTACGGTCCATAGGGTTGCAAAGACTGGGACACAACTGAAGCCACTTGGTACACACACAAAGTTAATATGAATCATACACTTCAGCTGGTATAGAGCCCGAAAATAAAGGTCTTGATCCATAGAAAAGTTATGCATAACGAATACTGTATACTCACAATGGAGGTGAGTTCAACCTTCGGGATTAACTTTCTCTTGAGTCGTCTTTGTGAGCTGTAACAGAGGAGGGCCTTATGGCACCTTCCCAGAACAGACTGTGCTCCCCCCTTCCCCCGTATTCTCCACCTACCTCTTGTCTATAGAGAAACTTTAGCCTCTTAGACCTTCCAAAGAGTAAAGTTAATCAGAGAAGTGAGGAAATGCGGAAGAAAGGAAAACAGTTGAGTAAGACAGTCATAGTTTACCCATTAAACAGGGGCTTCCCAGGTGGCACTAACAGCAAAGAATCTGCCTGCCAATGCAGGGGACGCAAGAGACACGGGTTCGATCCCTGGGTCAAGAACATCTGCTGGAGGAGGAAATGGCAACGCACTGCAGTATTCTTGGTTGGAAAATTCCATGGACAGACGAGGCTAGTCCACAGGGCACAAAGAGCCAGACATGAGCGGACACACATGTAGCTATTAAACAAAGTCAAGGGCCTTCGGTTCCTCCTCAGGAGCTATAGACAGTATTCTGAGCCATGTCCTTTGAGCTGTTCTACAGCTACTGAAACCCCCACCAGGTGGGAGAAGGTAACTATGTGCTGCCCATAAGCACACAGACCCCAGACTGGTTGGAACCAGAAGGTTGATGATGCTGACTCCTCATCATCTCACCACCAACTAATCAGACGAATGTCCGTGAGCTGCCTGCACACCTCACAACCCTCCTCTTTCACCCTGTCTTTAAAAACCTTTCACCCTGTCTTTAAAAACCTTTCTCTGCAAGCTTTGGGGAACTTTGCATCTTTTAAGCACTAGCTGCCCTGGACTCCTTACTTGGTTTGGGCAATAAATGTTGCACTTTCCCTTCACCGCCAGCTAGGGGTGGTAGTTTGGCTTTATTGCTCAAGGGCGCGCAAGTCCCAGTATGGCTTGGCAACGGAGCTATTACTTAAATGAGAATGTGCATTCACACGTGTTGTTTACTGCTTATAAAAATAAGCTTTCTAAGATGACAAAGACAGAAATCAAAAATAAAAACCCATCCACCCCACTTCTGTTTCTGCAAACTTATCCAGCAGAGGCTTCCGTAGTTAGTTATTAGCTCCCTTTATGTGTTTAAAATGTACTTGGTAATAACATGAAGGCCTGTTTCTAAAAAAAAGCAAGGAAATAACGTGCACACCATCCTTCCGCCTAAAAATGCAAGTTGGATCTGAAATGTAAACCTTTTTAACAGAAATGAAGGGTCCTGATGTAAAGCTTGAGTATTTAAATGGCCTTTCTGACCTAAGTCCCTACTCCAGGGTAAGCACCCTAAGAGAACAGGGTCCAAACTCACTTGTCTTTGCATCCCTAATGCAGAGCAAGACTCTTGGTAACAAGTGGGTGTTAATACTACTGACATGAGTAGGTGAATCCTTGATTTCAAGGAGATTCCACTCTGGTAGGGGGAAATGTACCTAAAGGACTCTGGTAAGCGTCCCCTAGCAATGGGAGAGAAGGAGCTGCGATGAATCACTGTGCACACTGAAGACAAGGAGACCTCTGAACCAAGCCTGTGCTGCACACTAAGCCCAGCAGCCACACCCCAGCTCCTCCAATAACAGAACACACTCTTCCCTCACAGGACCATCTCTCTCCACTCAGCCCAGGATGGCCTCTGACCAGAGCCACTGACAGCCCTGGGTCTCCAAAGAGAGTCTGACTCGGACATCAGGCTCATTGTGTCAAGAGTTCCTTCAGAGATGCTTGCTGGAGGGATGGAGGGGAACCTGGGCTGTGTCAGAAGAGCCCCCGAAGCTGTCGGGGGCCACCTGGAAAAGAGAAGCGCACACAGCGATGACGGCTCCTCCACGGTTGCCAGGGGGCCCACGGACTTTCACACCTCCATGCCTCTGCTCACACTTCCTCCCTCCCTCATTCATCAAAAGCCCTATTTAAATGTTCCGATCTTTGAGAGAAGGGAAGAGCCTCTCAGTCAGAATGAGTCATTCCTTTGTTCTCACAGCACATTGCTTAATATCTTAAAACATTTACCAAGCCTTTACAGGGTTCCTCTCACTGACAAGTGGATATACTGACCTCAAAGCTGCTCTCTAAGTCTGATCCATTGAAAGTGTGTGAAAGTGTCAGCCCTTCAGTCGTGTTTGACTCTTTGTAACCCCATGGACTGTAGCCTGCCAGGCTCCTCTGTCCATGGGATTTCCCAGGCAAAAATACTGGAGTGGGTTGTCATTTCCTTCTCCAGGGGAATCTTCCTGACCCAGGGATCGAACCTAGGTCTCCTGCATTGCAGTCGGATTCTTTATTGTCTGAGCCACCAGGAAATGTATCACTGAAAGCACTGTTCAAAGTATATAAACAAGAGTCTTTCTTTTCAAATAGAAGAGCTGGGTTTTATTTTTTAAATTAATCTTTGGGCATTGGTGAAGCATATATTTGGCCTTACATTATGATCATTAGTTATGATCCATTTGTTATGGATAATAATATTAGTTAGTTACACCATGACCATTAGTTATGATCATTTCTAACTATTAAGTCACCAAGCAGCTACTCTAGGGGCAATGTACAGAGAATTCACTGTTTTGAACCAGTTACTGGCCTTTCACTTTTTCTGATGTGCATAGAAAGTGAAAAACCTAATAAAACCAAAAATCAGTTATGTCACACAGGTGCTTTCAAATTATATATGCATTTCCCACTCAGTTGTTATTTACCAAAATCTGATATCCCGAAGAAGACTCATAGGATCCAAATCTTGTTGCTATGGTCACAGTTTCCTCAGGTTTTCCTCTTTTATATATGTTATATATATGTAAATGCATATATAAATACATGCAATCTATGTATATGTTAAATATGTGTGTATGTATACACATATACATATATATATATATAAAATGATTTCTACACTTCACTGAACATGGTACATGATTCAAACTGACCTAAAATATATCAGTTGAGCGAGCTGATATTACAGTAACAACAATATTATGCAAAGCACCTTATTTGATTATCTAAAATTTTACCCAGAGCCACATTTTAAAATAGCTCATCAATAATTATGGAGAAACCTTCACTGGAGCTTCAAGGCTTTACCTAGACACATTTTCCATTTCAAGCTTCTTGAGGAATAAAACACTCAAAATGCTGCTATATTTCCAAACTTCCAAAGTAATGGATTCAAGGGTCCTTATCTGCAGAAACATGCCAGGGCAGAGGGCAAGCAGTAGCCTTGGGCGAGGAACTAGCCTGAATTCTCTCTAGTTTATTCCTTTCCCGGTCCTGCAGAGTTACATGTGCGCATCCCAATATCCGGCCTGAAGACCTCAAATCTTCCATGGGCTCAGATATGCTGGCCAGAGTGCCTCCCAGGCCCCCAAATCATTCAGTCCTCTGCAAATTCTTTACGTTGGGTGCCTTTCCCGGAAATGGGCTTCCCAGGTGGGTCTAGTGGTAAAGAACCCACCTGTCAATGTAGGAGACTTAAGAGACTGGGGTTTGGTCCCTGGTTTAGGAAACTCCCCTGGAGAAGGGAATGGCAGCCCACTCCAGTATTCTTGCCTGGGGAATCCCATGGACAGAGGAGTCTGGCGGGGCTACAGTCCACAAGGTCGCAAAGAGTCGGGCAGGACTGAGTGAGCAACACTTTCACCAGACATCACCCAGGTGAAGGTGTGAAATCTAGGCTTCTGTCTCCAGTCAGTGCTCTGTCAGATGAGGGACAGCGCATCCTTTTCATCATAAAGATCGTGAAAGAGCACTGATCCTTTGGAAATGAGAAACAGACTATGCATGACTCACATGATATACACTGTTCTCACTTTTTAAAAAATTTTATCTCAAACACATTCAGTTAAACTTCCCATTAAATGAAGTCGCAGAAGCAAAACAAAACAAACAAACAAAAACCCTCCCTTCATTTTTGAGAAGTTGGCATAATATGACTAACCCTCATGTAATTTCCCTGGTAGCTCAGATGGTAAAGCATCTGCCTACAATGCGGGAGACGTGTGTTCAATGCCTGGGTCAGGAAGATCTCCTAGAGAAGGTAAATGGCACCCCACTCCAATACTCTTGCCTGGAAAATCCCATGGACGGAGGAGCCTGGTAGGCTGCAGTCCATGGGGTTGCGAAGAGTAGGACATGAGTGAGCGACTTCATTTTCTTTCACTTTCATGTACTTCAACTATGCTCTTGAAGCAAGTTAAACACATGACATTTTGCTCAGATCAGGACCGGGTCCTCCTGGATTTACAAGAACTGGAGCACATTTCTGTAGTATTTTAAAAGTCACAGGACTACCTCATTTCTATCCCCAACCAAAGTGCCAAGATTTCTTCCCCTCAAGTCCAGAATCAGTGCAGATTTTCTGTATTAAACACAATTCCAAAGACTGGAGTGAGAGACATTCACAGTAGCAAAGAAAAAAATACAATCTTGCCTCTTGTCCCATGAGAAAAGACGCTGTTAATAATGTGTTGTGAAACAGCACATGTTTGCCAAATGACCTTTAGTCCTCAAAAAATGGTAGGAAGAAGAAAAAAAAACTTCCAAAAAATAAAACACTTCACTTCATGCCAGGCATCTTAGAGCCAGTGGTCAAAATGAATATTACTGTAAACACTGGCCGTCTCTCCACCACGCTCTCCATTTCCTCTGTGAAACATTCTGGCTGAATGACACACTCAGGGCTACCTCCAGGTACCTGAAACTTACGGGCTTCCAACTGCTGAGTTTAATAGATACTAAACTTACTAAAAGTCAGTTCTGCTTCTTACCAAAACTGTTTATGCTACTTGAGCTGGCTAAAACTGCAATTTAATCATCACATACATTGTAGAAATATGAATATGAAAATCAAGTTTCTCAACGGAAATTAATTTGAATAATTTGGAAGTGTTCCATAAAGATAGGTTATTCAAATAAACTACTGCTGGGAGCCAGCATGAGGAACTCCACCCATGGCAAAGGTCATGAGGAAGGAGCTTCAGCATACGCAAAGGTGTGATCGAGCCTCAGGAGACCCCCTGTTCCCAAGCATCTAACCCCAAGACCAGAGTCTGCCTGCTTTACTGTGTTATGCTTTCCACCTATTCTTCTGACATTAACAGGGGGCTGCCCCCCACCACCTTTTCTGGAAAAATTTAATTTAGAGCTTTTAGATAATAAGTCTCCAGGGCATAATAAGAGTGTTTCAGTCCAAAACCCCTCTGATGGCTTTCTAGCCTGCCTGCCGGACTCTTACAGCTGCGCATGTGATTGTCTTCGGCCTCCCTACCGCGCGAGAGGCACAGGAAGCTTAAAACATCCTAGGAATGCAGGGGCTTCTGAGGAGTCAAAGTCATTGGAATAGGACTGATTAAAGGTTTCATTTGTTGAGCCAATACTAGCTGCCAAATTTTCATATCTTTTGTTTGTAGATATAGTTGGTATATAGAAAAAACACGTAGTAGACTTGGTATTAGCAACATTAGATCTTTGAGTTAAGTACTTTCTTTGTTATAACCCTGCACCTTTGTTCTACAGGAATGTAACTTTATTTAGTACTTTTAGGGTGATGCAGCGTAAAGAAAAACACTTCTAGGGAAAAAGAGTTTTCTGGTTGATAGACATTTATCTAGGAAGAGAGCCATAAAAATGTTAACAGGCCTCTTGGCCAGAAGATGATGTAAACCACCTGAGACCTTTTGTATACGGGAAGGTTTGCAAAAAGAAAGCCTGGTCTCAATGAGGGTCAGGACTGCTGCCCCTGCATAACTCTGCATATTCCATTATTTCTTTATGTACAACTTGGGGTATATAAGCTGATTTTGAAAATAAAGTCTAGAGTCTTGCACTGATGCTGGGCTCCCCCATGTTGTTCTTTTCTCCCCCTTTCTGGCTGAATTCCCATCTGAAGCGGGGAGGCTCATCACGTCTACTTGGCTTCTAAGATCCACGCGAAAGGAAGCCTAAGGCGGGGCACCCTTCGATATTCAAGTGGGCGCTGGTGGCCTAACGTAGATGGTGCAAACTTCTTATCTCGAAGTTTTATTGGTTTTCCCCGTAAACCAAGTTATTCAGCATCTTTTTCTCCACTAATATTTCCTACTACACTATCCCTGTTTCTAATCTCTCTATATATCTCTAAATAAATAAGTTTTCCCTCGCCTATCCATCTCCCCTTCGAATCACCCTGGATCCACCAGGGCTGGACCCTGGCAAACTATTACTGAATTAAATGTTCTCAAGACATCTTAAATTTGGGGGATGAAATATAAAAATTTTAATGGATTCTTCCCTCAGATTGACTCACATGTATCCAATGTCTCACTCCATCTTTAAGAACTGAGAGTAGCAATTATAGACTCAACACTGTAGATGCGGTTTACATGAGAGAGAGAGAGAGAGAGAGAGAAAGAAGGTAGACATTTCTTTAGCTGATTACCATCCAAGCAAAGGCCTTGACACCGAGTATCTGGTGAATCAGAGTGTATTTATTGTTTTAAGTTAAACTCTACTATAAAAAGAATATGTAATTTTTATGATCTAAGACTTTTGATCCACCAAATACTCCTAGATCAATTACATTAAAACAAGAGGATGTCTACTGCAGTTCCTCTTGTGAGCAACTGTTTAACATGATCACGGTTCACTTTCCAGGGCAACCCTTATCGAAACATCTACTCTGTTCATCATTTAACAAAATATTTTTTCAACACTCTAACGATAAATATTGCCCAGACTCGTATTTCACTTAACCTACTTACTGTAACTCATGACATGACAATATCATGGCTAGAAGGAGGATAAGGTACCAGCAATGCTCTCCGCACACTGGACAGCCACTGCATGTTCAGTGGATCGTGCATCTGGCCCTATGCTTGGCCAGCGTCCGCTCTAGAGGCAGGCAACTTTCTATGAAGTACAAGTGTTTCCTCTGCAGCCCAGTTTTAACAACACAACCGTGCATAATGGGGTTGAATAACAAGGGTATAATGTGCATTATGACTAGGTCAGAGTCGGGAGCCAACGGGCGCCAAACACAGGGGACGAAGCAGCTGTACAATTTATTTCTGATGTGTGTGTTTCTTACCATTTTATTCCAATTTATCCCAGCAGCAGTATGAAAGAAATTGCTTTGGGTCTGGTCTTTGACAGCTTTAAGTAGGTTACTTAGCTCAAGATCTCTATTCAGAAAGGGCCTTCGAAATATCAGTTCTCCCCTGCTGTTTTATGGTGTACAATGCACTTTTACATTTATTGTTTCAATTGGCCCTTAGAAAACTACATCAGGGAGGCAAGCCATTTTACAGACATGGTAGCTGAGCCCAAAGCCACGCAACTGGGTGGTGGTACAGCTAGATCCAGAAGGCAAGCCTTCTAAACCTGATTTTCCCTATAACACTCATCTTCCCTCCCAAACACATCAAATCATGCCACATTCTAACTACCTGAACTTTAATCAACTTAAGAATCTAAGGATTCTTCAACAGTAAATGACCAGTTTACAATGGAAGGCTCACTACGCAGCAGGCATTACGCTGATCACTGACTCGGTGAGAAGGTATCTGAACACATCACAGCCTCTGGGATGTATTCACCCGAGCTCACACATTGGTTCAATGAGAGAGCTAGGACCCGATGCGGGCAGTCTGAGTCCAGAAACTCGGGTCTCAGTGGAACAAACTAGCTTTCTACAGCTACACCACAGTAATGCCCACCTAGTTCATAAATTCACCTTAGGAAATAAACTACGGCTTTGTATTCTCTTCCAACATTAATAATTAGTATAACTGTCCAGGTAAGGTGTAGAGAGTTTTCTCCTGTGTTGCTTTTTTAAACAGCGAGTCTGTGCATACAAATCAGTTAGAGGCTGGGAAAATGCAGAGTCAGATGCAAGAGAGTTAATGCTGAGCCTGAGAGCCTGCATCTGTGGAAACTTCTGAGGGACGGTGATGCTAGTTCTTGGACTGTACCTGGAGGGGAGGAGGTAAGACTAAAACGCAACCTGCTTTTTTCCTATAAGTCTTATCATAAGCAAATGATTTTACTGGGTCAGGTATTTCACCATTTTTAATCTCAAAATGGGTCTCAGGTCCTTGACATTAGTGACGTCCACCATCTGAAGATGAACAGGAGGCAAAGAAGTAGGAATCTGTTTTGCTCAAAATTTTATTTCCAATCATTATTTGAATGATTTTGTCTGTGAAGTCATACAAACTCTTTAGGGTCAGGGCCTGAGCAACTTTGATACTCTATGCGTTTTCAACAGAAAATCCCCTTTTGATAGGAAGTTTTGGTACTCTGCATTTTTGAGAGTCATTTTATATCTAGTTCTGTGAGATACTGGAGAAGAAACATGAGTTTTTAGAGTCAAAAGATCAGGAGTTGGCATTTCAGCTCCAACTACATAACAAAGTGGAGTGACTTTAGGGAAACTGATGTTCAAAGAGATTGTTACTTTGCTATCAATGAAACTGAGCTAAGGCAACCTACCTCTTTACGTCTGTCATGATAATTAGGTAAAATAATGTATCTAAACCAACCAGTGTAGTTTCTGCCACATGGTAGGTATTCAATAAGCATTTTATCAAGAAAAATTATTTCCTACAATGCCAGTCAGTCTCAATTGGCAAAAGTGAATGACAATAAAGTATTTTTACCAACACTTGGGCTTTAAAGGGCTTCCCTTATGGCTGAGCTGGTAAAGAATCTGCCTGTAATGCGGGAGACTTGGGTTTAATACCTGGGTTGGGAAGATCCCCTGGAGAAGGAAAAGGCTACCCACTCCAGTATTCTGGTCTGGAGAATTCCATGGACTTAGTCCATGGGGTCACAGAGAGTCAGACACGACCAAGCTTTCACTTCTTCAGCTCTGTACTTTAAAGGAAAAAGTGCAAAAGTAGTAAGAGCTAACATTTCTTCATCATCTATTTAGGTATTTCTCCAAGGAAGTCTGATTATCGTCCCCTTGTACAAGTGAGGACATAGGTTCAGAAAAGCCACGTAAATAATTCAAGATCCCAACCAGGCATGGAGACTCCACGGTTTGCTCCCATAACCACCGACAACTTGCCTTCCCAGGGATGGAGGTAGTACCTGGTGATGCAGAGACAGTCAAAGGCAACCCCAAGGAAAGAGGAGAATCTGAGTCAGCATCCCTTTAAAACATCTTCTCTCATTGTCTGGAACATTCTTTCCAAGGCTCTTTTGAAAAACCTTACACAGAATTGAGGGCTTTTGTTTTTCTCATTGAATCTGCTTTATACTTACTTTGACTATTCAACCACAAGTTGACTAAAGTGATGAGCTGCATCTTGGGCACTTTTGTGTCTGTTAAGCATAAATTCTTGAACTCAAATACTTGATTTAACATATGATTTCTCCTGGAGCTTGGCTCATTGTTAACTCCAGTACAGCTTCCATAAATAAAACGCTTGAAGTCGATTCTGATGTCAACAAATACCAGAGGTAACTGACTCTAATTTGAAACATAAGTGAGGGAAACAAATGCTGTAGGTTAGCATGGTAAATAATACATAAAGGAAACAAAAGAAACTAAAAACATCCAGAAAGACTCTCCTTCTCCTCTCCTTCCTTTTTTTTTAACCCTTCATTCTATTAAACAGAAAGGGTGTAATGGCTTAGAAACCATTATCTACTATTACCATTCAGAGAAGGAAGATCTGGGGTCAATGATGACATCTCAAATTACTCAATCAATATCCCTGCTGGGTAATTCAGATGATATCACCTAAGACACTGTGCTAATTATATACAAGATGATGACAAATGTGCTTCTGAAAACTGACTGCAGATCTAAAGAGGAAGTCAGAAGGGAGTAATGAAAGAAAGATTCACAGAAGAATATTTGGCAATGCAGGGAATTAAGTGGAAACTACACTAAATAATTATTTGATTCATGACAGGATTATAAACCTTTTTCCTGAGTAATGGGGAAAAAAATCAGACATTTCACAATCCTCTGTCTAAAAGAAAGATACTAACAATTTAACATAACACAGTCTGATTTCATTGTTACAGAAATCTTTCTGAAAAGAGAACTAATGCATTTAACATATCAAGCATCAAACTTCAAACTAGGGTTCAGGCCAACTGTGTTCTAATTACAGCTGTGCGGTTCACCACAATGACCCTAACTTCTGAGCATGAAATCACACTACTCTCGTGAGGAAAAGAGTTAGCAAACCACACAAACAAAGAAATTTCAAAGGCATCTTTCAAAACTTTGTAGAGTAGTTCTCATTTGCTCTGAAGACACATTTTCCTTCACATCTTTCTGCCAAGAAATGAATGTGTGCCTCAAGTTTCTCTAATCCCTAATACATTTCAGCTTCTACTTTTTGTCATGACTTGTTTGTATATTTCCAATGAGAACTCTGTGAAGATAGAAAATGAATCCTGGAAGACTGGTCTTGTAGTAAAGATGCCGGTAAACTGGTAAGAGCCTAATACAGAGAACCTAACAAAGCTCCATGTGCCAGATGTCTTTGAATGGTTTCCATCTCTCAGGAACCAAAATCTTAAGGGCTGGCTTATTCCTCTGTTTCAGCACTCCCTTCTAACCCCCATTTAGATCCTCAAAATGAAACACCAACAGAAACACCTGAGAAATAAAACCTAACCCTGTCATCACATGCACTGCTGGCAGAGACCACGTGGGCAGTCGGGAAACAGCCAAGTGCCAAACTCTAAGTATTTCACCTTACCTTACATAGCTTTTCAAACACAACTCTGAAAATGAGTCATGATCTGGGAAACGAAGGCTAGCATGAATCATCCTACAACCTTTATAAGATTAATTTTCTGAGAATTTAATGAAATATGGCCTAGTGTTAAGAACTAAGAAATATTATGGAATTAAAACTCGTAGGCAAAGAAAATGCCATGCAGACTTCTGCCACCCCCCCCAAAAAAAAACCCCCAAAAACAGAACATTCAAAGCCACACACAGTTGGTAGTATGGCTTCAAAATCATAAATGTAATACCTGCCTAGCTGAGTATGTATGTTTGAAGGAAAAGAATGAGTTAAAATGAAGTGCCATTCATTCCCCTAACTAGGTAGAGAGTTTTGACAGTAAACATAAAAAAAAAAATCTGAATAAAGATGTTTCTCATCCAGCTTTTCTACACATTCAACAAAAGCTTTGAAAAGCATTAGATACACAGATATGGTAATTCCAGTTATAAGCCGCTACTCTTATCTTGTCCACCTAGTTCTAATCACGACACTGTTAGTATCAGCATAACCTCTCTGCAGCACTCACTGGCCTCCCTGGCGGCACAGTGGTAAGCAACCCAGCTGGCAACGCAGGAGGTGCGAGTTCTGTCCCTGGGTGGGGAAGATCTCCTGGAGAAGGGATTGGTAATCCACTCCAGTATTCTTGCCTGCAGAATACCATGGACAGAGGGGCCTGGTAGCTACAGTCCACGGGGTCACGAGAGTCGTACATGACTTAGCAACTAAACAACAACAACAGTACTCACTGTCTTCAGAGCTAAAAGTATGCATGGACTATCACAAGAAACATTTAAGAAAATAAAAATAAAATAGCAGCACCATCACAAAATTTCACTCCTGTGAAAAGCAAGGAGGAATAAGCAGAATATAGAAAAAGTCTTATCAGTGCACTGACTTATCTGCAACATTTGAGCACAGGGCAGTAGTTATTTCATGCCTACTGTAAAATCTTTCGTGAAAAAGTCCTTTCTCCCCAGAATTGTCTTCATGAGTGACTCGGGCGCTTTCTCCTGTCGGCCGCACAGCACCACCGCCGGAGACCTCAGCCTGTAGACCCCTCTGCTGCCACTGCCGCAGCAGCCTCCGGTTCTGCAGCCCCATGGGGTCCAGAGGGGCCTACATGCTTGCCTGGGGAAGCCGATTCTATATTTCCTCAACAGCCTCACTCACCCAAAGAGAAGAAAGGTATCTAACCTCTTCTATTAGAGCTTAAATTCTAAGACAGAAGCACTGCAACATCTTAATAACAAATAGAGAAGCTAAACTAACAAATCATCACCAATTTCATTTTAGAATCTGAGTCATTTTAATGTACTTTATGGAAGAAATCTGTTCTGTTTCTTGTTTTTGCAAAGGGAAAATTATATTCTACATTCCCCGCCTTGACTTATTATTAGTGGTTTATTGACTTACTAATATAATGGTTTTTTATTAAAGTTTCACTTTTACACCACACTGAGATAACGACCAACGCCACCTTTATAGACTATATAAGGCTAAGTGGGGACTAAGCAGTGACATTCCAGAGGTAAGCTTGTTACATTTGCCAAAATGTACAACAAATCACCTCTGCTGGATAAGAAACAGACAAACAAGATTAACTTCATATAAACATTGAAATCATCCTTTTAAAGACAGACTGCAAAGACAATAATGCTCCTAAACTATATTCTTGGCTCAAAACCGGCATTAGGTTTGGCACTGCAGAGCCACCGGAGCCTGAACAAGCTGGCTTCTGCTTCTCCCAGCAAGGGCCAACACCACACTTCATTGTGAATGACACATGACCCACTGGCTCTGTGAGAGCCTCTGCATGAAATGACTTAGCTCTTTTCTGCATTCTCTTGGAAAGAAGAGACTTTCAGAGACTTCAGAAATACCAGCATCAACTACAGAACTCCCCTTCTCCCTCTGTGGATTCTCATTTCAGCTGCAGACACCTGGGAGACCACAATTTAACCCCGTCCCCCTGTATAAGTACCTAACCACCCTACGCCGTGGCTAACCACTGAGTGCCATCTGAAACCACAGACAGAGTTTCCCTGGCACCCACCCAGCAGCCCGGATGCACACTCCTTCAGCCACCTAGTCTGCACTGCATCACTTCACGCTGGCATCACTTCAGATTTGTAATTGTGCTATTCCCCAACAGTTTGCGAGCTTCTCAAAGATGGAGACCGTATCTTCAGTTCTTTGCTAGGGATGACACATTACTATACACATGGCAGGTCCCCAGTAAATGTTTCTTTTTGCAAAATAATGCTCACCTTTAAATAAGTGAGACCTGAAAAATTCCAAAGCAGATACAACCTTTCAGACTTTCCCACTCAGATTTCTAAGTTCACAAGTCTTAGACTTGTTCCAGCTATCACTGAGCATAATTTGCCAAATAGTAACTTTGTTCATATTTCATTTATTGTGGTAAAAAGTAACCTTTACTGTAGGCCACGCACCCTGCCTAGGACAAGATTTACAAGAATACACCTCACTGAATCCTCATGCCACCTTAGAGAATACACAGGACTGCTGCGTGTGCACGTGTGGGCATGCTCAGTCGCCTAGTCATGTCCCATTCTTTGCAACCCCACAGACTGTAGCCTGCCAGGCTCCTCTGTCCATGGAATTTTCTAGGCAATAATGCTGAAGCAAGTTGCCATTCCCATCTCCAGGAATCTTCCCAACCCAGGGATGGAAGCCAGGTCTCCTGAATTGGCAGGTGGATTCTTTACCAGCTGAGCCACCAGGGAAGCCCAGATTGGACGCTCACTCCCTTTTAAACAAGGAGGAACTGAGGCAAGGGAGTTAACCCACCTTGCCCAACATTTCACAGCCAGCGTGACAAAGCCAGAAGTCATACCCAGGTAATTTGGCCATGAAGCCCAACAGTTTGCCCTCTGTTCTTGGGAGAAATGTCTTCCATTTATTACTGGTTTATGATATTCAACTTTGAAGGTACTCTCATATTTTATTACATCTAATCTCAATAAGTAACGTGTTAAGTAACTTCTATCATTATAAATGAAGAGCAGGCAGAGATAAAAATTTCATGCACACATCTGTAATGCAAATTTCTTTATCTTAAAATCCGATGTGTAGGGATCTCCCTGATACTCCAGAGGTTAAGAATCTGCCTTGCAATGCAGACGATGTGGCTTCGATCCTTGGTCAGGGAACCAAGATTCCACATGCTGTGGGGCAGCTGAGCCCAAGCACCGCAGCAACTAGAGAAGCCCGAACACACAACCAAAAAGAAAAAAAGAAAATCCAATACCTAACGCTTCCCACAAAGCTCCCTTCCACATGCTAGGTTATAATTAGATGGCAGCTGAAAAAGGATGTGGTTTTGGGGTCCAATAATATTTTCACAACACATTTTGTTATGGAATGGAAATAAGGAAAATACAAGTGGGTTACATTTTATGAGTAATCTTCCCAAACTCATTTAAATCCTGTGTGATTTTTCCTATGGGGAGGAAAAAGTTATAAAGCGAGGAAGTTCCCCAAATCCTACACACCCTCTAACTCTGTTTCACTCCTAGAGGAACTAATAACGTGTATCACTAATCCTTCATTATGGGCAGTTTCTGTCACTTTGTGATGGTACTTTAGCCTGACAGAGTGGACGCTTCATCAACATTTTTTTTCCATCTGCAGTCATTTCACTTTCCCTAGGTGGGACATGTCTCTGGCTTCTGGGACAGACCTCACTGCTGTCCCCAATCCTGACCCCTCCCTGCACCCAAGTCCTTTGCATACACTGCACCACCCCTTGACACAAAGGCTTGTTGCAAAACAGAATGAGGCAGAAGTCACGTTCTGAGTCCAGGCTTCCAGAGGCCACGCACATTTCCACTTGCTCCCCTGGGCTTCCGACAGATGCTGGGAGGCCTGGGCAGGTCCACTGCTGGCAGGGGCATGAGAAAGCTGTGGCAGAAAGCGGCCCCTGCCAGGCCACTCCCATTCTACCTCACAGCCCAGCGGGCACCAGCAGACCCATGCAGCCAGCATAGCTGGCTAAAAGAGCAACAGAGCAATGCTTATTGTGCTGATTTCTGAATGCAACTGAATTTAGGGTGATTTATTATGCAACAAGAGATCACTGACATAATTCTGTGAATTGTTGTGATGGACGAGGCAAGCTTCATCCTGAAAGCTCTGGGAAGTTTTGATTATTAGTCCTACCTTCTATCAGCTCATATTCCTGTTTATGCACATTTAAAATGCATTTGTGCAAGCCTTGCTAAGCTGCTACGTCATTTCAGTCGTGTCCGACTCTGTGCGAGCCCATAGAGGGCAGCCCACCAGGCTCCTCTATCCCTGGGATTCTCCAGGCAAGAACACTGGAGTGGGTTGCCATTTCCTTCTCCAATGCATGGGAGTGAAAAGTGAAAGTGAAGTCACTCAGTTGTGTCGACTCTTCGCAACCCCATGGACTGCAGCCTACCAGGCTCCTCCGTCCATGGGATTTTCCAGGAAAGAGTACTGGAGCGGTTGCCATTTCCTTCTTGTGCAGGCCTTACCCCAGGTCTATTAACAAGAAACTCCTGGGGCGTGGGGTCTATTTTTTTTTTTTTTAACTCCACAGGTGATTCTGATGGATGGTCATGATTCAGGACCCCTAACTGACAGTCCTAAAAGATGAAGGGCCAGCTCACTCACAGGCAGATTTGGCCTTTCACTCTTAGGCAGGGCTTCACAGTCCGCGGGAGACAGCGACTCAGGTCACGTTCACAGAGAAGCACATCAAAAGTAAGGATGTCCCTGTAGAGACAATGGATTCCAGAGCCTCCTCCCCAGCAGCCCCGACACTACTGCTTCCTGCAAGGATCTTCTGGGGATGCCGATAAGAACGAGGACATTTCATTTGCCAAGTACTATGTGTCAGCCCTGTGCTAAGTGCTCTGCCATAAATCTTTCTTTACTCGCATTTTTTAAAGAGCAGTGAGGTTACTTGATGACGGTTATCCCATTAATAAAAAAGGTGGACCCAGGAATCAATTTCTGTGCAAATGAAAATTTCTTATAATTGTTATTATTACTTGGCCATGCCACACACCTTGTCGGATCCTGGCTAGGGACCGAAATTTCACCCCTGGCAGTGAAAGCACAGAGTCCCAACCACTGGACCGCCAGGAGAGCCCCCAAAGCTCCCATTCTTTATCTCTAAAACAAACCATTCCAGCACCAGTACCTCTCACTAAGGCTCCAAGGAAAACGCACTTGAAGCAATGACCCCTCGAAGGTCTCTAGGATGAGATGCAGGCTAGCTGAGGTTTCCCATGGATACTTTGGCCACTGTTAGGGACAACAAGGCAGGATGGCAGGGAAAGAAGGGATGTGGCAGGCATGCGGGACCTGGGGTAGGGAGGAAAACCAGGCCACAGATGGAGATCTGGGAGCAGTCATTTTGTGAATCACATAATTTTTCAAATATCGGACGTCCACAGCTCAAAAGTGGTTTCCAAAAATTTTCAAATTTGATTTTCAAAAATAAAAATCTAGAAGCTTGGTCCAGTATGTATACAACTTTACACAGTAAATAGACTACCAATAGCATTCATCAAAAAAGTATTTATTTGGCTGCTTATGAATTTATCATTATCTTTTATTTTGTAGCCTCTACATCTCTGCAACTAGGAAGAAAGGCCCTGCAGAAAGAGCTAGAAGACATGGTTTGAACTTTTAAGGCCGGCCAGTTTCCAACCGCACTGAGAAGTCACAGCCTCTTCAGAGCCCAGGTTATGGTGAAGCCACACTCCAGGCACCTGGAGACTCTCCCACATTGCAGGGTAAGAAGAACCTGCTTTCATCTTCACTGTGATGCTTCCAACCACTTCTCCACCCTGAATGTAAAGAAATCCCCTCTTCCTCAGAGGCTCACACCATCTAATTTATCACTTCATATTTTCCAGTTCTGACAGTCTCCCTCTTTCCCAAAAAGCTTGAGACCTTGGTTCATGGTCTCTCCATACCAAGTATCCCTTCTATTATCCTGAGTGACATCACAGCCCATGCTGATGGTCAGGACAACCTCCTCAGCTCCAGCAAGGCCAGAACCACCGCAGGGCCTCAGTCATTGTGGCTCATTGCTGCAATCCGGACCTCATCATTCTGGGGACCCCCACTTCTGAATCTTTAAAACAGCCTCCTGACCACAAACTTCCTGTTTTTCTAGCTCTTTCAGTCCTAACACACCCATATATTGATCTCTGCTTTTGAACTGTGGTGTTAGAGAAGACTCTTGTGAGTCCCTTGGACTGCAAGGAGATCAAACCAGTCAATCCTAAAGGAAATCAGTCTTGAATATTTACTGGAAGGACTGATGCTGAAGCCCCAGTACTTTGGCCACCTGATGCGAAGAACTGATTCATTAGAAAAGACCCTGATGCTGGGAAATATTGAAGGCAGGAGGAGAAGGGGACGACAGAGGATGAGATGGTTGGATGGCATCACCGACTCGATGGACATGAGTTTGAGTAAGCCCTGGCAGTTGGTGATGGGCAGAGAAGCCTGGCGTGCGCAGTCCATGGGGTCACAAAGAGTTGGACCCAACTGAGCAACTGAACTGAACTGACTGATCTCTGGGATTTGAACCATTTACTACCCTCCTTGCTCCCAATACAGGTTTCTTCCCCATTCAGCTAGGCCTCCATGATCCACTATGACGACTTGATCATCCTCTAACTGCCCACGACTGAGAAATCACCAATTCCTGTCAACCCAGCTTTTAAATACTCTGTTCCTCACCTGGGCAATGGATGCAGGTGAATAAAACCCACACGGCTCTGTACATTCATGACGCCATTATGAAGTCTGCAGTTCCCACCTCACCAGAACCCCCACAGCTGCTTACCCGCTTCCAGCTCTCTTGCATTTACACACAGTTATCTCAAACCTTCCTTTTCTTCATGGAACTTTTTACTATCAAAAATGCTAAGTGACTTATTTTCTGCCTTTCCATGATGGAATTTAACCTTCACACCAGCAGAGGCCTTTCTTACTCACAGCTGTAGCCCCCATTCAACCCATTCAGACATCTTTGCACAGTAAATGAAAGAACCCTTCCTGCTGAGGATGGGTTAGTCCCCACCCTTCACGGTCTTTCTCAGCAGCACCTGTACTGACCACCAGGCACCCGTCACTCATCACACTGCATTCTGTCTCATTCACTGCTCTCCCTGTGACAGTGGTGAAAACCATTAGTCAGCAATTACATGCCTTCTGCTTAGCTTGGTGGCTGGCCCATAGTAGACACTCGCTATATTTGAGTAATAACATTTAAATGCCTGTTTCTCTTCAGGGCAGCATTTTACAGAACATGAGCTCAAGGGGATACTAGTAGAGTATTCCACAATTAAAAGATGCTTACTCCTTGGAAGAAAAGCTATGACCAACCTAGATAGTATATTCAAAAGCAGAGACATTACTTTGCCGACTAAGGTCCGTCTAGTCAAGGCTATGGTTTTTCCTGTGGTCATGTATGGATGTGAGAGTTGGACTGTGAAGAAAGCTGAGCGTGAAAGATTTGATGCTTTTGAACTGGTGTTGGAGAAGACTCTTGAGAGTCCCTTGGACTGCAAGGAGATTCAACCAGTCCATTCTGAAGGAGATCAACCCTGGGATTTCTTTGGAAGGAATGATGCTAAAGCTGAAACTCCAGTACTCTGGCCACCTCATGCGAAGAGTTGATTCATTGGAAAAAACTCTGATGCTGGGAGGGATCAGGGGCAGGAGGAGAAGGGGACGACTGAGGATGAGATGGCTGGATGGCATCACAGACTCGATGGACGTGAGTCTGAGTGAACTCCGGGAGATGGTAATGAACAAGGAGGCCTGGCATGCTGCGACTCATGGGGTCGTGAAGAGTCAGACACGGCTGAGTGACTGAACAGAACTGAATTGAAGGATCTATGATCAAATACTTTGGGCAATGTTCTAACACAACACCAGGGCCCAGTTTCACAGAAGGCAATTTTTCCACGGACCAGGAGGGTTGAGGGAGCGGGGGAAGATTTCAGGATGATTCAAGTGCATTATATTATTATGCCGCCACTGATCTGACAAGAGGGGAGCTCAGCTGGTAATGCGAGCAATGGGGAGCAGCTGTGAATACAGATAAAGCTTCACTCGCTCTCTGCAACTCATCTCCTGCTGTATGGCCTGGCTTGTAACAGGCCGTGGACCATTACCAGGCCGTGGCCCCTTACCAGGCCGTGGCCCCAGAGTTGGGGATTCCTGTACCAACAGGCTTTGTCACTGCAGAATTTTTCAAAGCTTCTGATATGCTAATATGCACTTTGAGTCTCTAAGAATAATGCCTTTCCCAAATACAACCTAGAACTCTGGAATACAGATATAGACACACACACACATGTATATATTGTGTGTGTATGTACACACATATGTACGGTACGTGTATGTTTGTGAAGGGGGGTGAAGCACAGTGGATTCTGACTTTTTTGAAACCACTGCCCGGAGAATAGGAAAAATAATAATTTAGAAAACCAGTCTTCTAAAGTTTGGTTTATAAATTGTTTAAAAGCATTCTAAGTAACCATTTCATTATATAATGAATGAAATTGGGGTTTTGTCAATGGTCTAACATTATCATCTGGCTAAGGCAAGTCAGTAAACAGTTATTTAGAAGATGAACTCATTTAAAGACCAAAATAGTATCATAAGAGAGAGTGAGGCCATTGCTAGTCTGGCCTCCTGAGTGAAACGGAAGGCTGCCAGGACAGAGGGAACATGGAAACTACTGTGAAGAACAACCACAAACTCAAACTGTAACCCCACAATACACCAGATTTCAGAAAACAGATGGATTTTGAGAAGACAGAAAAACAAAAGACTTTTGGATATTTCAAAACCTTTGCAACAAGAAAGCAATTATTGATGCTACCCAGGTGCTTAACTATCATACCATCACTGTACATGATTGGTTTAAAGGTGATAAGACAACTTATAGTCGCTCAGTTGTGTCTGACTCTGTGACCCCATAAACTGTAACCCGCCAGACTTCCCTGGAGATCAAAAAACAGGCAAAAAACAAAACCAAAAACACCGACACATACCATGAGCCTTTGCTACATACACATAAACACAAATAGACACACACTGCTTCCATGAGTGACTGAAATCTTCCAAGATGTTTCCAGTTATCTTGTCAACACATCAAGTACTGCTTAATCTGTTTATTTCACAAAATAAAATGTCCATAGGAATGTCTCACAATATTTTGAACACAAAAGAGTCATTCCGAGGAGAATGCTTTCAAAATGTGCAATCTAATTTCCTGACTTTTAATGCTGTATCACTAACACTGAAGTCTGCTTTCCAAAGGAATTCCTTTAATCGTGCAATCATTAGAGAGCCTGGACAATATTTTGGAGCCTGCCAGTGTCTTTAAGGGAGTAACAACAGCCCTTATATAGTCTGTACTATCTCAACTTTTTCATCTCATTTTGTTACAACCTTTGTTTACACAAGTTGACTCATGAACTGAAACTAATGTAACCTACCATTAGCTGGATACTTTACTTTTACACATTGTAATTAGCTGACACTCAATGATGGTTATTAGTACAGTGGGTTATCTAACCCACAACACCTTCACATTCTCTTATCAGAGAGAAGTAAATGTATTTCAGGTTTAATTTGAAAATGTCTGACACAGAACAACGTCTTCTATCTTCTGAATCAGCTCTGTCAAATTTTAAAAAACACTGTGTTGGTTTGTCATATGAATGTATCACATCTTATAACAGCCTTCAAACAAACAAACAAACAGTAACCACCTTTTGCCATGCTGATACATAGTTCTGCATTACAAGTCAGCTCACTATGATAAAACAGCTGACATTCAAAGTGCACTTGATCCTCCGCTGCAGATCCTACAGTTGCCAATTTGCCTACTTTCTAAAATGTATTTTTGGCCCTAAATCAACACTCATGGCACTTCTGCAGTCATTCGCTGACATGAGCAGAGTGACAAGAAAATCTGAGCCACCCAACAATTCCCATCTGAGTTTGAACAAAGTGACACTCTGCTGTCAGGTTCCTGCTGAGGTACTTCTCATGATCTATTTAGTGCCATTGTTTTTGTATTCAGGGGCTTGCTATCATTTCTCTCTCAAAATGGCCCCCAAATGTAGAGCTGAAGTGCTACCTAATGTTCCCTAGGTTCAAGAAGGTTGTGATGTGCCTCACAGTGAAAAATACACATTAGACACAATTCGTGTGGCCATGAGTTTCAGCATTGCTGGTCCTGAGTGCATCATCCTAAATGGATGAACACTATATAGTAAATATATATTAAATAAAGCATCATTCAACCGAAACACACTTAAAACAAGACTGTGTATTGACTGGTTGATGAAGGTTGTGACCATGGGTTCACAGGAGCCTAACACTGTTACCTAGGAGAAACATATCAATATTTGCTAATTCAGTGTCTGTGGCAACTTTATAGAACATAACTACCATAAACAATGAGGTTCTCTTGTGTTTTGGAACCTACCACCTAGCACTGAATGTCTGAAGAAGTCAACCACTCCTCTCAGAAGAAAGTTACTGTTAACAAAATTGAGCTGAACAAGGAGGGCTGGAGGGAGCTCCATTCTCCCTGACACCGAAGCACAGGCAGGACATGTGAGGCTGTGTGAGCAGCAGCCAGTCCTGAGCTCTCCAGTTTGGTGAAAGGCGGGGAGTCCTTCCAAGTCTCACAAGATCCTGAGAGCAAGCGAGGATGCCACCGCTTACCCCATTTACCTCCACAAGGAGTCCTGCATTTTCATTTTGCACTGGGCCCTACCAATGATGTAGCTGGTCTTGCTCCCAGGCTTCCTACTCAACAGGGGGGGACAGCACACATTACCCAGAGAAGGAACAGAACAGTCAGGAGGCAAGGATGGTAAGAGGTGCCGAGATGGCAGAATCAATTCAGTCGTTCCATTGTGTCCGACTCTTTGCGACCCCATGGACTGCAGCACGCCAGGCATCTCTGTGCATCACCAACTCCCAGAGCTTGCTCACTCACGTCCTTTGCGGCAGTGATGCCATCCAACCATTTCATCCTCTGTCATCCCCTTCTCCTCCTGCCTTCAATCTTTCCCAGCCTCAGGGTCTTTTCTAAGGAGTCAGTTCTTCCATTCAGGTGGCCAAAGCAATGGAGCTTCTGCATCGGTCCTTTCAGTGAATATTCAGGATTGGTTTCCTTTAGAATTGACTGGTTGGATCTCCTTGCAGTCCAAGGACTCTCAAGAGTCTTCTCCAACACCACAGTTCAAAAGCATCAATTCTTTGGTGCTTCAACTTTCTTTATGGACCAACTTTCACATCCATACATGACCACTGGAAAAACCACAGCTTTGAAAATGGACCTCTGTTGGCAAAGTAATGTCTCTGCTTTTAATATTCTGTCTAGGTTGGTCATAGCTTTTTTTCCAAGGAGCAAATGTCTTTTAATTTCATGGCTGCAGTCACTATCTGCAATGATTTTGGAGCCCCCAAAAATAAAGTCAGCGACTGTTTCCATTATTTCCCCATCTATTTGCCATGAAGGGATGGGACCAGATGCCATGATCTTTTTTTTCTCAATGTTGAGTTTTAAGCCAGCTTTTTCCCTCTCTTCGTTCACTCTCATCAAGAGGCTCTTTAGATCTTCTTTGCTTTCTACCATAAGGGTGGTGTCATCTGCATATCTGAGGTTGTTTACATTTCTCCTGGCAATCTTGATTCTAGCTTGTGCTTAATCCAGCCTGGCATTTCCCATGTTGTTCTCTGCATATAAATTAAAGAAGCAGCGTGACAATACACAGCCTTGACGTACTCCATTCCCTGTTTGGAACCAGTTTGCTGTTCCATGTCCAGTTCTAACAGTTGCTTCTTGACCTGCATACAGAATTCTCAGGAAGCAGGTCAGGTGGTCTGGTATTCCCATCTCTTTCAGAATTTTCCACAGTTTATTGTGATCCACAGAGTCAAGGGCTTTGGCATAGTCAATAAAGCAGAAGTAGATGTTTTTCTGGAACTCTGTTGCTTTTTTGATGATCCAACAGATGTGGGCAATTTGATGTATGGTTCCTCTGCCTTTTCTAAATCCAGCTTGAACATCTGAAATTTCTCGGTTTGTATACTATTGAAGCCCACTTGGAGAATTTTGAGCGTCACTTTGCTAGCATGTGAGATTAGTGCAATTGTGCAGTAGTTTGAGCATTCTTTGCCACTGCCTTTCTTTGGGACTGGAAGGAAAACTGACATTTTCCAGTCCTGTGGCCATTGCTGAGTTTTCCAAATTTGCTAGCATATTTAGTGCAGCACTTTTAACATCATCATCATCATCTTTTAGGATTTGAAATAGCTCACCTGGAATTCCATCACCTCCACTAGCTTTTTCATAGTGATGCTTCCAAAGGCCCACTTGACTTAGGACTCCAAGATCTCTGGCTCTGGGTGAGTGATCGTGGTTATCTGGGTCATGAAAATCTTTTTGTGTACAGTTCTTCTGTGTATTCTTGCCACCTCTTAATATCTTCTGCTTCTGTTAAATGGCAGAATAGATCTTGTCACCCTGCTTATTTAACTTACATACAGAGTACATCATGAGAAATGCTGGGCTGGAAGAAGCACAAGCTGGAATCAAGATGTCAGGGAGAATATCAATAACCTCAGATATGCAGATGACACCACCCTTATGGCAGAAAGTGAAGAACTAAAAGCTTCTTGATGAAAGTGAAAGAGGAGAGTGAAAAAGTTGGCTTAAAGCTCAACATTCAGAAAACGAAGATCATGGCATCTGGTCCCATCACTTCATGGCAAATAGATGGGGAAACAGTGGAAACAGTGTCAGACTTTATTTTTCTGGGCTCCAAAATCACTTCAGATGGTGACTGCAGCCATGAAATTAAAAGACACTTACTCCTTGGAAGAAAAGTTATGACCAACCTAGATAGCATATTAAAAAGCAGAGACATTACTTTGCCAACAAAGGTCCGTCTAGTTAAGGCTATGGTTTTTCCAGTGGTCATGTATGGATGTGAGAGTTGGACTGTGGAGAAAGCTGAGTGCCGAAGAACTGATGCTTTTGAACTGTGGTGTTGGAGAAGACTCTTGAGATCCCTTGGACTGCAAGGAGGTCCAACCAGTCCATTCTAAGGAGATCAGCCCTGGGATTTCTTTGGAGGGAATGATGTTGTAGCTGAAACTCCAATACTTTGGCCACCTCATGTGAAGAGTTGACTCATTGGAAAAGACCCTGATGCTGGGAGGGATTGGGGGCAGGAGGAGAAGGGGACGACCGAGGATAAGATGGTTGGATGGCATCACTGACTTGATGGACGTGAGTCTAAGTGAACTCTGGGAGTTGGTGATGGACAGGGAGGCCTGACATGCTGCGATTCATGGGGTCTCAAAGAGTCGGACACGACTGAGTGACTGAACTGAATTGAAGCTCACCTTGGCTGTCTGCTTTCACCCTGTTTGTTTAACTTATATACTGAGCACATCATGAGAAATTCCAGGCTGGATGAGTTACAAGCTAGAAACAAGACAGGTGAGAGAAATATCTTCAACCTCAGATGTGAAGATTATACCAATCTAATGGCAGAAAATGAAAAGGAACTAAAGAGCTTCTTGATGAAGGTGAAAGAGCTGGCTTAAAACTAAATATTAAAAAGCTAATTATGGCATCCAGCCCCATTAAAGTGAAAATGAAAGTGAAAGTGAAGTTGCTCAGTCGTGTCCAACTCTTTGCGACCCCATGGACTATAGCCTACCAGGCTTCTCCGTCCATACTTCATGGCAAATGGAAGGGGCAAAGATGGAAGTGGTGATAAATTTCCTCTTCTTAGGCTCTAAAATCACTGTGGATGGTGACTTCTGCCATGAAATCAGATGATTGCTTCTCGGCAGGAAAGCTATTACAAACCTACACAGCTGTTGAAAAGCAGAGACATTACCATCCCAACAAGGGTCTGTACAGTGAAGGCCATGGTCTTCCCAGTGGTCATGAACAGATTTGAGAGCTGGACCATAAAGAAGGCAGAATGCCAAAGGATTGATGCCTTCAAACTGTGGTGCTAGAGAAGACTCCTGAAAGTCCCTTGGACAGCAAGGAGATCAAATGAGTCAATCTTAAGGGAAATCAACCCTGAACACTCATGGAAGGACTGATGCTGAAGCTGAAGTTCCAATACTTCAGTCATCGGATGTAAACAGCCAACTCACTGGAAAAGTCCCTGATGCTGGGAAAGACTGAGGGCAGAAGGAGAAGAGGGCATCATCCATGCAATGGACATGAACTTGGGCAAATTTCAGGAGAAGGTGAAGGACAGGGAAGCCTGGCATGCTGCAGTCCATGAGGTCACAAAGAGTTGGACACGACTGGGTGACTGAACAACAATAAGCTCACCTCCTCTCAGGACCACACCAAAATTACAGCTAACCACAGAACAATCATTGATGAACAAGACTGGAGCCTACCAGCAAAGATCTACAACTAACAAGAAGGAACACAACAAGATGGGTAGGAGGGATAAGAATGTTAGTCAGTTATGTCTGCCTCTTCACCCACCAGGTTCCTCTGTCCATGGGGTTTTCCAGGCAAGAATATTCGAGTGGGTTGCCATTCCCTTCTCCAGAGGGTCTTCCCGACCCAGGGACTGAACCCAGGTCTCCTGCATTGCAGACAGATTCTTCAATGTTTGAGCCACAAGGGAAATCCAGGAGAGATGGGTACACGATATAATCAAACCCCATACTCCCCGGGTGGGCGACCCACACACTGGAGAACAATTATATTACCGAGACTCTCCCACAGGAATGAGAGTTCTGAGCACCGCATTAGGCCCCGCAGCCCAGTGGCCCAGCACTAGGACGAGGAGCCCCCAGAGCTTTTGGTTTTGAGGGTCAGTGGGGCTTGATGACAGGAGGGCCGCAGGATTGGGAAGCAGCGAGCCTTCACTCCTAAAGGGCCCATGCAAAGTCTCACAGCACAGGGACCAAAGAGAAAGTAGTAATTTGACAGGAGCCTGCCAGTCCTGGAGCTCTCCTAGGGAGGGTGGGCGGAGGGAGGAGCAGACTCTGGCTCCCCCTGGGGATATGCACAGTGGTGATAACATGAGGAAACAGTCATCTGTGAGCTCTCCTAGGGGCTGACATCTTGGCACCAAGACCTGGTCCCACCCAATAGCCTGTAGGCTCCCGGGCTGGGACAAATCAGGCCAAACAACAAACTAGCCAGGGACACCCATCAGCAGATAAGCTGTCTAAAGATCCCCTGAGCCTCTAGACATGCCCCCTGCCCACCAGGGGACCAAGACCGGGTCTCACTCACCAGTGGACAGGCACTGGTCCTTCAAATTACAAAGCCTGCCCAAACCTCCACACCAGCCTCACCCCCCAGGGGCAGACACGAAGCAAGAGAGTCCAGCTTCACAGCCTGCAGACCAACTTCACAGATGCAGGCCAGAGAGCATCCTGGGGTCACCTGGCCTCTAGGCCTTGGGTGACAGTAGGGAAGTGCCCTGCTGGGATGCATAAGGCATCTTCTACAGAGTCCACTTCGTCAAGGTTGAAAAATGCAACTAACCTACCGCATACACAAAAGTGCAAACAGCAATTTACACACAATGAGGAAACAGCAGGGGGAGGGGGAGGCGGGATATGTTTCAGCTGAAGGAACAAAATAAAATCCCAGATGGGGTCTTCAGCGACGTGGAGATGGAAAATCTATCTGAGAAAAGGTTCAGAGTAATGATCATAAAGATGATCCAAGAACTGAGGAGAATGAAAGCACAGAACAAGAAATTAGAAGTTTTTAACAAAGAATTAGAAAATATAAAGAACGACCAAGAGAACTGAAGAACACAATAACTGAAATGAAAAATACACTAGGAGGAATCAGCAGTAGACTAAATGAGGCAGAACATCATTTCGGTGAGCTGGAAGATACAGCAGTGCAGAAATCATTGCTGCTGAACAGAGAAAAGAATGAGAAGAAATGAAGACAGTCTAAGAGACCTCTGGAACAATATCAAGCATGCTAAGGGATTATAGGAACCCCAGAAGGAGAAGGGGGTGGTGGGGCTGAGAAACTCCTTAAAGAGAATAGCTGAAAACTTCCCTAACCTGTGAAAGGAAATCGTGACCCAAGTCCAGGAAGCATAGAGTCCCATAACAGATCACCCACAGAGGAGCACACCAAGAAACAGTAATCAAAATGATAAAAACTAAAGATAAAAAGAAAATATTAAAAGCAACAAGGGAAAAGCAACAAATAACATGCAACAAAACTCCCATAAGGCTATCACCTGATTTTTCAGCAGCAACTCTGCAGGCCAGAAGTGGATGGCATAATATACTTAAAGTGATGAAAGAGAAAAAGAAACTACAATCAAGAATATGTATCCAACAAGGCTCTCATTCTATTTGATGAAGAAATCAAAAGCTTTATAGGCAAGCAAAAGCTAAAGGAACTCAGCACCATCAAACCAACTTCACAACAAATGCCAGTGGAATTTCTCTAGGCAGAAAAGGCCACAGTTAGAAACAATAAAATTATGAAATGGAAAAGCTCATTGGTAAAGCAAACAGACAATAAAGATAAGAAATCTCCACACACAAAGCTTGTAGGTTGGTTAAAAGACAAAAGTAGTGAATTCATCTGTATCCACAATACGCAGTTTAAGGATACACAAAACAATTAGATGTACAATATAATATCAAAACCAGTAATCATGAGGGAAAGAGATTACAAATGCAAAGTATCTAAAATACATTTGAAATTAAGAGATAATCGATTTAAAACAAGCACATACATAAACCGACTGCAAATGATATAGACACAAGAAAAAGAAATTCAAGCATAACACTAAAGATAATCATCAAATCACAAGACAACGAAACAAGGGGGAAAAGACCTACAAAAGCAAATCCAAAATAATTAATAAAATGGCAACAGGAACATATATATTGATGATTACCTTAAATGTAAACAGATTAATTGCTCCAATCAAAAGATACAGACTGGCTATTGGATACAAAAAAACAGAACCTGTATGTATGTATGTTGCCTACAAGAGACTACCATCAGATCCAGAGAAACATGCAAGAGAGAGGATAAAAAAGCTATTCCATGCAAATATAAATCAAAGGAAGGCAGAGCAGTGAAACTTACATAAGACAAAAATCAGCTTTAAAATAAAGACTGTTACAAGAGACAAAGGACACACTACAATGAAAAAAGAATCAATCCAAGGAAAAAGATGTACCAACTGTAAATATATATGCACCCAACATAGGAGAACCTCAATATTTAAGGTCAATGTTAACGGACATAAAAGGAGAAGTCACAGTAACAAAACAGCAGAGGAATTCAACACCCCACTTTACAACAATGTACAGATTATCCCGACAGAAAATCAATAAGGAAACACAGTTCTTAAGTGACACATTAGACCAGATGGTCTTGATTGATATTTATAGAGCATTCCATCTGAAAGCAGCTGAGTACATATTCTTTTCAAGTGAATACGGAACATTCTCCAAGACAGACCACATGCTAGGCCACTAAACAAAGCTTGGTAAATTTAAGAAAACTGAAATCATATCAAGCATCTTTTCCAACCATAACACTATGAGGATAGAAATCAACTACAAGAAAAAACTGCACAAAACAGAAACACATGGAGACTATAAACAATATGCTACTAAACAACCAATGAATCATTAAAGAACTCAAAGAGGAAATTAAAAAAATACCTAGAGAAAAATGAAAATATGCAGATCTGAAACATATGGGATGCAGTACAAGCATTTCTAAGTGACAAGTTTCTGGCGATACAACCTAATCTCAGGAAACAAGAAAATTCTCACATAAGCAACCTAACCTTATGCTAAAGCAATTAAAGAATAAACAAAACCCAAAGTTAGTGGTGCTAAGTGGCTTCAGTCAGAAGCAACTCTTTGCAACCCTAAGGACTGCAGCCCACCAGGCTCCTCTGTCCATGGGATTCTCCAGGCAAGAACACTGGAGTCGTCTGCCATGCCCTCCCTCCAGGGGATCTCCCCAACCCAGGGACTGAACCCACACCTCTTATGTCTCCTGCATTAGCAGGTGAGTTATTGACCACTAGTGCCACCTGGGAAGCCCAAAGTTTTTAGAAGGAAAGAAAAAGAGCAGAATCAAATGAAATACAGACTATAAACAATGGAAAAGATCAATGAAACTAAAATCTGGTTCTCTGAAAAGATAAAACTGATAAGCCATTAGCCACATTCATTAAGAAAAAGGGGAGAGGGTCCAAACCAACAAAATCAAAAATGAAAAAGGAGAAGTTACAACAGACACCACAGAAATAGAAAGCAGAGTAAGAGACTGTTCCAAGCAACTATATGTGAACTAAAAGCGTCTTGATGAAAGTGAAACAGGAGAGTGAAAATGTTGGCTTAAAGATCAATGTTTGAAAAACTAAGATCATGGCATTCAGTGCCATCACTGCATGGCAAATAGAAGGGGAAACAATGGAAACTGTGACAGACTTTATTTTTCTGGGCTCCAAAATCACTGCAGATAGTGACTGCATCCATGAAATTAAAAGATGCTTGCTACCGGGAAGAAAAGCTATGACCAACCTAGACAGCATATTAAAAAGCAGAGACATTTCTTTGCTGACAAAGGTCTGTCTAGTCAAAGCTAAGGTTTTTCCAGTAGTCATGTATAGATGTGAGAGTTGGACTACGTAAAGAAAGTTTAGTGCTGAAGAACTGATGCTTTTGAATTGTGGTGTTGGAGAAGACTCTTGAGAGTCCCTTGGACAACAAGGAGAGCAAACCAGTCAATCCTAAAGGAAATTAGTACTGAATATTCATTGGAAGGACTGATGTTGAAGCTGAAACTCCAATACTTTGGCCACCTGATACAAAGAACTGACTCACTGGAAAAGACCCTGATGCTGGGAAAGATTGAAAGCAGGAGGAAAAGGGGACAACAGAGGATGAGCTGGTTGGATAGCATTATAGACTCAATGGACACTGAGTTTGAGCAAGCTCTGGGAGTTGGTGATGGGCAGGCAAGCCTGGTGTGCTGCAGTTGATGGGGGTCACAAAGATTCAGACGTGACTGAGCAACTGAACTGAACTGAATTGATATGTCAACAAAATGGATAAATTCTTAGAAAGCTATAATCTCCCAAGACTGAACCAGAAAGAAATGGAAAATATGAACAGACCAGTTATCAGTACTGAAACTGATTCATTAATTGAGAAACTCCCACCAAGCAAGTCAAGGACCAGATGGCTTCACAGGTGAATGCTACCAAATATTTAGAGAAGAATTAACACCTATTCTTCTGAAACTATTCCAAAATTGCAGACAAAGGAACATTTCCAATCTCATTCTGAGGCCGGAATCACCCTGATATCAAAACAAGACAAAGATATCACAAGAAAAGAAAATTAAATTATAGGCCATTATCACAGATGAAAACATTTGCACAAATACTCAACAAAATACTAGCTACTAAACTCCAATAATATATTAAAAGGATTACACACAATGATCAAGTGAGATTTATCACAGGAATGGAAGGATTTTTGAATATCCACAAATCAATCTGACACAAATTAAAAAGTAATATTGGTAGACCATCTCAATAGCTGCAGGAAAAGCTTTTGATAAAATTCAATATCAATTTATAATAAAAACTAAAACCTCAACAGAAAATGGGCATACATGCTCAGGTCATGAACTCCTTATTGCCAAATTCAGACTGAAATTGAAGAAACTGGAGAAAACCACTAGACCATTCAGGTATGACCTAAATCAAATCCCTTATGACTATACAGTGGAAATGAGAAATAGATTTAAGGGACTAGATCTGATAGATAGAGTGCCTGATGAACTATGGAATGAGGTTCATGACATTGTACAGGAGACAGGGATCAAGACCATCCCCATGGAAAAGAAATGCAAAAAAGCAAAATGGCTGTCTGAGGCGGCCTTACAAATACCTGTAAAAAGAAGGGAAGCGAAAGGCAAAGGAGAAAAAGAAAGACATACCCAATTGAATGCAGAGTTCCAAAGAATAACAAGAAGAGATAAGAAACCTTTCCTCAGCGATCAATGCAAAGAAATAGAGAAAAAGAACAGAATGGGAAAGACTAGGGATCTCTTCAAGAAAATTATAGATACCAAGGGAACATTTCATGCAAAGATGGGCTTGATAAAGGACAGAAATGGTAGGGACCTAACAGAAGCAGAAGATATTAAGAAGAGGCAGCAAAAATACACAGAAGAACTGTACAAATAAGATCTTCATAACCAAGATAATCACGATGGTGTGATCACTCACCTAGAGCCAGAAATCCTGGAATGTGAAGTCAAGTGTGCCTTAGGAAGCATCACTACCAACAAATCTAGTGGAGGTGATGGAATTCCAGTTGAGCTATTTCAAATCCTGAAAGATGATGCTATGAAAGTGCTGCACTCAATATGCCAACAAATTTGGAAAACTCAGCAGTGGCCACAGGACTGGAAAAGGTCAGTTTTCATTCCAATCCCAAAAAAGGCAGTGCCAAAGAATGCTCAAACTACCACACAACTGCACTTACCTCACACGCTAGTAAAGTAACGCTTAAAATTCTCCAAGCCAGGCTTCAGTAATACATGAACCGTGAACTTCCAGATATTCAAGCTGGTTTTAGGAAAGGAAGAGGAGACAGATGTCAAATTGTCATCATCCGCTGGATCATCAAAAAGGCAATAAAGTTCCAGAAAAACATCTATTTCTGCTTTATTGACTATGCCAAAGCCTTTGACTGTGTGGATCACAGCAATCTCTGGAAAATTCTGAAAGAGATGGGAATACCTGCCTCTTGAGAAATCTGTGTGCAGGTCAGGAAGCAACAGTTAGAACTGGACATGGAACAACAGACTGGTTCCAAATAGGAAAAGGAACATGTCAAGGCTGTATATTGCCACCCTGCTTATTTAACTTCTATGAAGAGCATATCATGAGAAATGCTGGGCTGAAGGAAGCACAAGCTGGAATCAAGGCTGCCAGGAGAAATATCAATAACCTCAGATTGCAGATGACATCACCCTTATGGCAGAAAGTGAAGAACTAAAGAGCCTCTTGATGAAAGTGAAAGGGGAGAGTGAAAAAGTTGGCTTAAAGCTCAACATTCAGAAAACAAAGATCATGGCATCCGGTCCCATCACTTCATGGCAAATAGATGGGGAAACAGAGGCTGACTTTATTTTTCTGAGCTCCAAAATCACTGCAGATGGTGATTGCAGCCATGAAATTAAAAGACACTCACTCCTTGGAAGGAAAGTTATGGCCAACCTAGATAGCATATTCAAAAGTAGAGACATTACTTTGCCAACAAAGGTCCATCTAATCAAGGCTATGGTTTTTCCAGTGGTCATGTATGGATGTGAGAGTTGAACTATAAAGAAAGCTGAGCTCTGAAGAACTGATGCTTTTGAACTGTGGTGTTGGAGAAGACTCTTGAGAGTCCCTTGGACTGCAAGGAGATCCAATCAGTTCATTCTAAAGGAGATCAGTCCTGGGTGTTCATTGGAAGGACTAATGTTGAAGCTGAAACTCCAATACTTTGGCCACCTGGTGTGAAGAGCTGACTCATCTGAAATGACCCTGATGCTGGGAAAGATTAAGGACAGGAGCAGAAGGTGACGACAGAGGATGAGATTGTTGGATGGCATCACTGACTCGATGGACACGGGTTTGGGTGGACTCTGGCAGTTGGTGATGGACAGGTAGGCCTGGCGTGCTGCAGTTCATGTGGTCGCAAAGAGCTGGACATGTTGAGCGATTGTACTGACCTGAATACACAGTCAAGGCCATATATGACAAACCCATAGCTAACAAACTCAATAGTAAGAAGCTGAAAGCATTTCTTGAAGATCAGGAACAAGAGAAAGATGCCCACTCTCACCACTTTTATTCAACATAAGTTTGAAGTCCAAGCCACAGAAATCAGAAAGAGAAATAAAAGGAATCTAAACTGTAAAGAAGTGAAACTGTCACTGTTTCCAGAAGACATGATGTTATACATAGAAAATCCTAAAATCACTTCCAGAACATTACTAGGGTCATCAATTAATTATATAACATTGCTGGATACAAAGTTAACATACAGAAATCTGCTGCATTTCTCATATACTGACAGTTAAGTACCAGAAAGAGAAATTAAAGAAAGAATCCCATTTAACACTGTATCAAAAGAAAAAACATTTAGGACAAACCTACCTAAGGAGGCAAAAGACCAGTACTCTGAGAATGATAGGATGCTGATGAAAGAAATTAAGTGTGCTACTGAATTGGAAAAAATCAATATCACTAGTATGACCATACTACCCAACCAATCTACAGTTTCAATGCAATCCCTATCAAGCTACCAACAGCATTTTTCACAGAATTAGAACAAATAGTTTTTCATTTGCATGGAAACACAAAAGACCATGCATAGCCAAAACCACGCTTAGAAAGAACAGAGCTGGAAGAATCAGGCTCTCTGACTTCACACAATACTACAAAGCAACAGTAATCAAAACAGTATGGTGCCAGCACAAAAAAGATACATACATCAATGGAACAGCATAGAAGGCCGAGAAATAAACCCATGCATTTACAGTCAATTAATTTACAACAAAGCAGGCAAGAATATACAACTGAGAAAAGACAATCTCGACAGTAAGGGGTGCTGTGAAAACTGGATGGCTTCATGTAAAAGAATGAAATTAGAATTCTGTAATACCACATATAAAAATGAGCTTAAAATTGGATTAAAAGCCTAAATTTAAGACCAAATACTATAAAACTCTTAGAGGAAAACACAGAATACTTTTTGACATGAATCACAGCAGTACTTTTTGAATCCATCTCCTAGAGTAATGGAAATAAAAACAAAAGTAAGCAAATGAGACCTAATAAAACTTAAAGGCTTTTGAGGAGCAAAAGAAAATCATAAACAAAACTAACAATCAGACTACAGAATGGGATAAAATATCTGCAGATGATGCAAACAATAAGGGCTTAATTTGCAAAATGTATTAACAGCTCATACAGCTTAATATGAAAAAAAAAAATCAAAAAATGGACAGAAGACCTAAATAGACATTTCTTCAAGGAAGAAATGCAGACAGTCAACAGGCACATGAAAATATGTTCATTACCACTATTGTTAGAGAAATGTGAATCAAAACTACAAGGAGGTAACACCTTACACCAGTCAGAAAGGCCATCATTAAAAAGCCTACAAATAATAAATGGTGCAGAGGGTGTGGAGAAAAAGGAACCCTCACACACTGCTTGTGGAAATGCAACCTGTAAAGCCAGTGTGGAAGACAGTATGGAGGCTCCTTACAAAACTAAAAATAAAAATACAGCCACCATAAAATCTAGCAATCCCCCTCCTGGGGATATATCTGGAAAAGGTGGAAACTGTAATTCAAAAAGACGACACACCTCAGTGTCCGTGGCAGCACTATTTACAACAGCCAAGACGTAAGAGCAAACCAATGTTCATTAACAGATGAATGTATAAAGAAGATGTGATATAGACACAACGGATAACTAATTCATGCTGATGTGTGACAGATATCAAGCCAATATTGTAAAGTAACCAATTTAAAAAAGTATAAAAAAAGAATGAAATCATGCCACCTGCAGTAAATTGGATGGATCTAGAGGTCATCGTACTAAGTCAAGTCAGTGAGACAGCGGAAGATAAACATCTTAAGATGCTACTTACATGCGCAATAAAAGCATGATACAAAACATTCATTTACAAATCTGTTTACAAAACAGAGTCACAGGCATGGGAAACAAACGAATGGTGACCAAGTTAACGGTGGCACGGTCTGAGGATGGCTCCCCAGGACTCTCACAGCGTTGCTACCTCTAGCAACAAGGTTTCTAACAACAGCGACTAGCGCACCCAGTCGCTCTAGTAACCGAGGATGGTTGCAGGGTCAGCCAAGAGACCCAGACATGCGGACCTCAGCTATCTTCTCACAGAAAGTCTCATGGGCTCTCACACATCTGAAAAGTCCACTCCAGGCACAAAGCAGCTCTTTCTCACGTTTTCAGGTTAACAAAATAAGGATATATGCTACATAAACTAGGCTTAAATTTTACTTAGGTAAAAAACAACAGCTTGTTTTTTTCACACAAAGAACATCTACTGGAAAAAAAACACAAAACTCCCACAAAAGCAATTTGTGATATGGAATTAAACAAAAATGTTATTGCTAGCTCATTGAAAGTGAAAGTGAAGTCGCTTAACCACGTCCGACTCTTTGTGACCCCATGGACTGCAGCCCACCAGGCTCCTCTGTCCATGGGATTCTCCAGGCAAGAGGACTCGAGTGGGGTGCCACTGCCTTCTCCAGGGAATCTTCCCCACCCAGGGATAGAACCCGGGTCTCCGGCATTGCAGACAAATGCTTTACCGTCTGAGTCACCAGGGAAGCGGCTAACATAAAATGAAGTGGGTATTTAAAAAGATAAATTGGTTTAATTTATTCTTGGATGGAAATGTACTAGGCTTTTTTCTACCTCAAACATATAACGAACTTCAATGTGCCTTTAATAAAAAGATCAACTTACTGCAGAAGCTATACTTTGGGTCCCTGATATTTCTGTTTGTTCCAACTTTGGTGGCCCCTTAGGAAGCCAGGACTCTGAAGGGTTTCTGTGACAGGCCTGTAGCCAGCTCTGTGGCTCAGTAATCATATGAAGGACACCGGCATACTCTTTTCACACCCATTCAGCCTGGATCCTCTGCTTCCCATCGTTTCCTCTGTCCCACTTCTGCCCTGCCACTTTGGACCAAACTCTGTTTGCGGGGAAGCTCTTCTGATGGGCCGTGCAGTCCTTCTCCTTCCATTCCAAAATTGGCAGCACACTAACCCCAAAGGAGATTTTTTTTTAATAAATTTTTTTAAGTCTTTATTGAATTTGTTACAATATGCTTCTGTTTTATGGTTTGTGTTTTTTTTTCTTTTTTCTTTTTTGGCCTTGAGATTTGTGGGATCTTTGCCCCCCGACCAGGGATCAAATCTGTACCCTCTGCAATGGAAGGTGAAGTCTTAACCGCTGGACCACCTGGGAAGTCCCCTCGAAAGCAGATTTTTAACACATGGCTGTTTCATCCAAAGTTGATAGTCCCTCTCCACCCTGCTCTTTCTTTGAACTTAAGTCCACTCCTCCCTCCAGTTCCTCAAACGCCTTTCCTACTATGACCTGACATTATTTTCCCTTAGTACTGCCATTCATTTTTATGCTTTCTTTTCCCTTATTGCTGTTGTGTATGTGTGTATCTGGCAGGAACAGTCCTTCTAGATCAGCCTCCCCATCCATAATACAATTTACATCCTATTTCTTTCAGTCATGTCCACCTCTTTGCAACCCCATGGACTATACAGTCCATGGAATTCTCCAGGCCAGAACACTGGAGTGGGTGGCCTTTCCCTTCTCCAGGGGATCTTCTCAACCGAGGGATTAAACCCAGGTCTCCCGCATTGCAGGCAGCTCCTTTACCAGCTGAGCCAGCAGGAAAGCCCAAGAATACTGGAATGGGTAGCCTATTCTTCTCCAGCAGATCTTTCCAACCCAGGAATCAAACTGGGGTCTCCTGCACTGCAGAGGATTCTTTACCAGCTGAGCTAACAGGGAATCCTTATTTCTTCATGAACTCTTCCCAACTCCTCCAGTTAACACATCTATTCTTTAGCTGAAGACCCCTATCTACCAGGCCTTTGTCAATGTCTAATTACAGCTTGTGTTTTATATTTCTTCACCACTTAGCGTATAAGCCCCTCAAGAACACAGACCTCACTTCATCTGAATGAGTTGAGCAGGTGAGCATTCAAAAGTTCGAAGTGAATACATATTGAGTACTTTTGAGCCTCAGTATTACAGGTTCATTAGGTAGACTGGATGTTTGCTAACTGCTGTTGCTGCTAAGTCGCTCAGTCGTGTCCGACTCTGTGCGACCCCATAGACGGCAGCCCACCAGGCCCCCCCGCCCCTAGGATTCTCCAGGCAAGAATACTGGAGTAGGGTGCCATCACCTTCTCCAAGATACCTATATATGTGTAAGGAAAAAAAAACCTTCCAGGAGAAAAGTCCATGGACTTAATCCCACTCTTCCATTTCTCCATGCTGCTGCTGCTGCTGCTGCTAAGTCACTTCAGTTGTGTCCGATTCTGTGTGACCCCATAGATGGCAGCCCACCAGGCTCCCCCGTCCCTAGGATTCTCCAGGCAAGAACACTGGAGTGGGGTGCCATTTCCTTCTCCATATAGTTGCCTAAATTGCTCTAAACATCATTTGAGGAAGCCATTAACCAAGAATCACTGTACAGCATAGACAATACAACACCGCATGTCATCAGATTAGCCTAAATGTATCAGCATGAAAACTCCACGTACAGCTGCATGGAAAGTCAGATCATTTAATGGAGATCAGGCTCCTCTTCAAAGCAATTTCTACGTCCATGAGTAAAGAAGAAAAGTTTGATTTTAGGAAGAAATAAAATTATCTTTGATTTTAGGAAGATAAAGCAAAAATAGTTCAACAACTGACTTTCATCAATATATTTCTGAAGACACATCTTATTAGCCAAAGCACAGGAGTGTTCACTTTTTTAAAGCTATCAAAGGTTTTGAAGTATTCTAATAGATCTATCATGACCTGGTTCATGAAGACTGAACCATTTACCTTCTATGCCATGCTAATAATTTTAAGGAAAGTACCTTTTCTTTTGCTACCAAGAAGCGCTTTTGTATTCATGTTTCCTAGCTGTCACAGTGATTATCTTTTAAGTCATTTGCAAACATGTTCCCAGGGACAGAATACTGCAGGACTTTCCATACTGCAGTAACAGGTGCTCCCAAACATAAATGTGCCTCCTGGTCATACATCCCCTGATCTTGTCAGGTACGTGTTGTGAAAAGAGGAGAAAGAGCATCCACAGGGCCAGCATCTCATGAGGAAAGACACTTGTTGTTCAGTCACTCAGTCGTGTCCGATTCTTTGCAACCCCATGGACTGCAGCACAGGAGGCTTCCCTGTCCTTCACCATCTCCTGGAGTTTGCTCAAACTCATGTCCACTGAGTCGGTGATGCCATCCAACCATCTCATCCTCTGTCTCCCCTTCTCCTCTTGCCTCCAATCTTTCCCAGCATCAGGGTCTTTTCCAGTGAGTCAGTTCTTTGCATCAGATGGAAAGGTAGTGTTTACCCACATTCCAGAGCTACTTCTGAGTAACAATCCCTATACCCATCCTGCCACAAACATCTCAAATAATGTGACAAGATAAAAAGCACAGGGAAAATTAATGCTATTTTTGAACACTAATATTCATAAAATGTTACTTACTTCCAGTCACTATGAGGATTTTAGAAAATCTCCAGCCAAATGATGCTTTCTGTCCATTGACTTAAAGAGACCTCATAACTGACCCATTCTTTCTCATTTCCTGCTAAAACCAAATCTGTACCCCTGAAACTCCTTAAATCTCTTTAGGAATGTCTGCTTCCTATATGGGATAGAGTTTAGGAACTAACTCCCATAAGCATTTTGGAAACTCTAAAATATATTACACCTTTGAAATAATATTATCTGAGACAGCTTCTGGGGACATTCAATCCTTTAGGACTGGTCATCTTTGTGAACTCGTTTTACACTCTCCAGAGTAAACATTGTATATAAAATGCAAGCCCAATCCTGTTACCATTCTTCAGTGACAATCTGTCACAGATGAGGTTCACATCCCTGGAAATGCAGTGTACCCCGTGCATAACCTTCCCTTGACTAACTTTTAGTTTCAAAACCTACACTCGACCACAGGTATCAACTTCCATCCCTCATGTTGGCCATTCCAAAACCATCTGCATTTCCCTCAAAACTCCACTTCTTTCCTCCTTTACATCCATTAAAGTAGGCCATGATTCCTCAGTCTCAGCACTACTGATGTTTTCAACCAGATAATTATTTGTGGTGAAGGGATGTCCTGTGTGCTGGGAGGCACACACCAGCATTGCTGGCCTCTGCCCAGTACATGCCCATTACATGTGAAGAGTACATACTCCCCCATTCCTCCCACTCCAGTTGCAGCATCCAAAAACGTCTGCAGAAATTTCCACGTGTCCCAGAGTGTGTCCCACTCTGGGGCAAAATTACCACCCAGTCAAGACCACTGAATCAGAAAGTCACTGAATCCCTGTATGCACGTGTGCACTCAGCCAGGCTTGACTCTTTGTGACCCCATGGACTGTAGCCTGCGAGGCTCCTCTTTCTATGGAATTCTCCAGACAAGAATCTTGGAATGGGGGTGGCCATTCCCTTCTCCAGGGGATCTTCCTGACTCAAGGGATTGAACCCAGGTTTCCTGCATTGCAGGCGGATTCTTTACCATTTGAGCCACCAGGGAAGCCCAACATAGGAAGCGAATATCTGTAAATCAAATTTCAATTTGTACTTTCTGATTCCAGTGCATATAATCAGCTTAAGGGCATAAATCACACTGATATCAACTCTCTTAACTCCTAGAAGTTCAGGAAGTGGTTAAGACCTTGATGAACCAATGGCCTAGGCAGGATGCTCTAGAAGGGAGAATCACTACAAACCTTCTAGAAGAGTTATACATTTTATCTGCATGTAAAAATCTTGACTGTATTAAGCAAAAAGACACATAAAACAATAAAATGTGGATTACATAACTAGGCTTTCACAAGTTTCCATTTACACAACTTCTGCATTTCATTAAAAATACTGTCTTTTTAATTTGCATTTTCACAATAGCATGTGTAACCATAATATTTTACCGCTAAAAACATGTAAGTGATACTAAACACTAGGTGTTTAATAAACTTAATTCTTCAGAAACACAATAGTGTAACTGATGTCATTTTAATAAGTACCAATACATAGATATAATATTTAGATATCTTCCACAACTCACACTTAAAATGGCATTTAATGACTTACCATGTGGGCAAACAAAGAGCAATATTTAAAAATATAATCAAGTGTCTTTATGCTCACATTTAGAAAAGCTTGCCATAAACCATCACAAAACAAAAAAGAAACTTTAAAATAAACTTTACTATTTCAAGTCTTATACCCTGAAATGCATATGGCAAAGCAGAATGCTCCTTCTGGGTATGTGTTACTTCATTTCTAACAATCCTCAGGCCCAGAAAATTAAACTTCTGTGGAGGCGAACCTCTAATGACTATGGGCTTTCCAACACTTTGCTGGGAGTCTGGCAGCTGCATCAGGCTACAATTAAAAGTTCTAAAAATACACACCGAATATTCATGAAAGCTAGTCTTACTGTTCAAGTGTGGTGCTCCTCCTTATTTAAGCAAAATGCAAGAGGTTAATTTTTTAAATCCAGGAGATTACACAGCGTTACTAAAAAGCAAATAAGGACTCTGGCACTATTTTTCTTCATAAAGTAATTTTTAGTTTCGATCCAATTAATTCCTCTTCTATGAGACAGCACTCTAAGAATGTGGATGACCATGATCAAGCTTAACTTTTGCTCTCAAGGAAAATCAATGATTTTAAGGCTGAGAGTAAACAGTTCCCCCAACTAAAGGGATCAGAGTAAAACAGGCCAAAGAAGAGTTTCTTAAACTGCAAACAAGCTGATCATACATAAAATTTTGAGTCAGGCTTTACTTGGAAGAGAAAAATCACAGATTTCATCATGTTCTCAAAAGCTATTATGAGCCCTGAAAGATTTCTCATCTATAAAATTAGAAAGCTGTACTAAATAATTTCCTATCTCAACTGTAAATTCTAAAACACCATGCTGACTTTGCACCTATCCTTGCTATTACCATAGGCATGATGAATAAATGACCTTTTCATAAAATCCAGTAAAACTTCTAAAGTATTATTATATATTATATATATTGGTAGAAATTGTGATCAGTAGACATTCATGATAGCATACAAAAACAACAAAACAAATCCAAGAGTTAGCTATGACTAAAAGCAATAAACTTTACAAAGTAACTATTCCAAGTAATATCCTTGACTCAATTCTGAGTCAAAGTATCATAAAGCTAAAAGTTACCTGACTTCACAAAATACCAGAAATATATTCATGGGACTTTTGGAATCTAGGCAAAGGTTATTTAAAAAAAAAAAAAAAACTGAATGAAATGATAGGTTTTTAGTTCAAGATTAAGGTAACATAGTACCATAATGTGGGCTACTTGCTTTAAAAAATAGTTTCTCCCTACTAATAAGCTTAACATCTTCAACACTGGTTGGCTGGCACTCGCCTTGAATACACAACCGATAAACACAGGTCAACTGGTTTTTCTCCTTAAGCTTCTCTCTAGAACAGCAAGCAGCCAAGGGGTAAGAGGAATGCATATGGGCTTCGATTTACACAACAGGTATTCTGCATAAAGTACACTTTTCCATGCAAGAAATCAAGCATGACCACTTCACCCGGCTGTCCTATCTAATCCACTCTTAAGTTTTATCTCCTAGCTTCAGAAACACTGGGGCACATACCAGGAGTATTGCCAACTAGACAACTTTGTGTCGACAACTTTGACTGTCTCTCTGGTATCCCCAAATACCTAAAAATCTCTTCTTGGAATATGCCTCTAGCAATGCATCCTAAGAAGGGAATTGATCTAATTGATCAACTGATCTAGTAATGTTAAAATCTATATGTAGCAACAGGATCACAGGATTAAAAAAATGAGACGCTGGAAACCCAAATGTCCAACAATATGTTAGAGAAATGACAGTCTACTGAGACAACTGACCATTAGGTTCAGTCATTAAGTATGCAATGTGCCAATTATATGACAGGAAGAGTATGATTAACAAATGAGAAAAGCAGGATACATGAGTACGTGTAAAATCCATGTTATGTAAACCCTGTGCGTACATATGCATTTAAATGAGCTTTGCAACCCTGGTTAAGTTACATCACCTCTTTGAGACAATTCTCATCCACTCAATTTAGCTCTGTTGCTCAGTCGTGCCCAACTCTTTGCAACACCGTGGACTGCAAAATGCCAGACTTCCTTGTCCATCACCAACTCCAAGAGCTTGCTCAAACTCATGTCCATCGAGTTGGTGATGCCATCCTATCATCTCATCCTCTGTCATCCCCTTCTCCTCCTGCCTTCAATCTTTTCCAGCATCAGGGTCTTTTCCAATGACTCAGTTCTTTGCATCAGAGGGCCAAAGTACTGGAGTTTCAGCTTCAGCATCAGTTTAATGTGTACTCAAGACTGATTTCCTTTAGGATGGACTGGTTGGATCTCCTTGCAGTCCAAGGAACTCTCAAGAGTCTTCTCCAACACCACAGTTCAAAAGCATCGATTCTTCAGTGCTCAGCTTCCTTTATGGTCCAACTCTCACATCCATACATGACTACTGAAAAACCACAGCTTTGATTATATGGACCTTTGTCAGCAAAGTAATGTCTCTGCTTTACAGGGATAGAAAAGTAATAAAATAGTATCCACCTCAGTGATTTTTGTGAGGATTAAGTGAGATAACATGTATCAAGTATAGTACAGTAAGTACTCAATAAATATTCACCATTATTGCTTTTATGTCTGAAAATTATCACTGTGTTCCTAATCACTAGATGCAATATACTACATGTAAACTTATATTAAAGCCTTTCTGTACCATGAAAAATAAAAATAAAAATAAATTGCATTAACAAAACTGTTATTAGATGGCTCCTTTTAAGAAGTAGAGTGAGACTGGGGAAGCAGGGCAGACATGGAAAAAACCTTTCATTCTTTGCATTTCCCTGAATCTTTTGCAGTTTCCAACTGATTTTACCTGAATAGTTTTCTCTTAAATGAAACGTGTGTAAATGAAAATATTGATAAAACACTTGATTATGAAAAAGTGCTAAAGTGGAAAGATTGTACTTTTAGCCTTCCCTGTATTTTCTAAATTTCTGCAATGTCACATTTATTTTTTTAATCTACAAAATAACACTGAGGCATCTTTTGTCAAGCATATAATCATTCCTTCACCTATTTTTTTTTTTTTTTACTTTTCAGATCCTACTCAAAATATAACAATGGAAATAGTGACAGGCTTTATTTTCTTTGGCTCCAAAATCACTGCAGATGATGACTGCAGCCATGAAATTTAAAATATGCTTGCTCCTTGAAAGAAAAGCTATGCCCAACCTAGACAGAATATTAAAAAGCAGAGACATTACTTTGCCAGCAAAGGTCTATCTAGTCAAAGCTATGGTTTTTCCAGCAGTCATGTATGGATGTGAGAATTGGACCATAAAGAAAGCAGAGCACCAAAGAATAGATGATTTTAAACTGTGGTGTTGGAGAAGACTCTTGAGAATCCCTTGGACTGCAAGGAGATCCAACCAGTCCATCCTAAAGGAAACCAGTCCTGAATATTCATTGGAAGGACTGATGCTGAAGGTGAAACTCCAATACTTTGGACACTTGATGTGAAGAACTGACTCATTTGAAAAGACCCTGATGCTAGAAAAGACTGAAGGCAAGAGAAGGGGACAACAGAGGATGAGATGATAGGATGGCACCACCAATTCAATGGATATGAGTTTGAGCAAGCTCCAGGAGTTGGTGATGGACAGGGAAGCCTGGCGTGCTGCAGACCACAGGGTTGCAAAGAGTCGGACGTGACTGAACAAGTGAAATGACTGACTGACTCAAAATATAATTTAACCACACCACCTAATATTACACAGATTTTAGAGAAATCCCAGGTAAAATTGCATCATGTTAAAACCTAAAAAAATTTTTTTGACATAAGCCGCTTAGCTTATTAGTTATTTGTCCTGTCCCCCATCATTATTAATAATATCACTGAACCCTTTCCCAAAGCCTGACCACAGAGGGCGTACAGTGTAGCTGTGAAAAGTATGGAATCCAGGACCATACTCTCTGGGTATGAACCCCAGTGCATGATTCTGAGCAAGTTACTTGATTTCTCTACTTCAGCTTGCCCGGTGCTAAGTAAAAACGGCAATACCTAACTCTCAAGGCTGCTGTGAGGACTAGTGGAGAAGACTAATGCAAAGAATAACATTAATGCCTGACATCGTAAGCAGCTAGCTATCTCTATTAGCTAATTAAACTATTACTCTAAGCACTGGACAATACATATGTGACAAATTATATATTTTAATAATTATTATAATCATGAAAAATACATTTATAACAAAAGTGAAACTAATTTGACACAATCTTTATGTTCTATGCATTACTCTAACTTGGACATCAAAGGAATAAATAAGGAAACATGATTTTTCAGCGATGTCATTCTTATTTCACCTACACTTTACACTGCATAATTCACTGAGAGCTAAAATTGCTTTTAAGTATCTCTTCTCCTAATTTGCAATTGCAGTCATTACTAACTGAATTTCAGTGTTTTCCTACCGTTTCCCATAAAAGGGAAAAACTATTATTTAAGGTCAGGGGAAATTGCCTATACCATGGATATCAGAAGAGCAAAACACAAACTTTGAAGAGTGATATCTAAATGCTCCCTCTTTCTTCCCACCTTTCAGATCACTCTTTGAAAAACAGGATTTGTTACATAAAAAACAAAGATTAAGCTTCCCCCTCCAAAGTAAGAGAGATTTCTGCTTAGATGAAGGATCGAAAAACAAACGAACATTCTCTCCCTCTCTATACCTGGACCCAGCTGTACTGAAAAACCCCCTCGTTACTCATAGTCTATTGATTCCTGATTGGAATAAATTTTCCATGACTTGAGATAGACTAGCTATTCATACTTCAGAGGTGTGAATTTATCCAGGAGGACAAAACACTGTTGTCTGGATTTCTAGTATCTACAAAAGGAAATGCGGGCACTGGGAGCAGTGTGAGAATTAAAACTGAACTGTCCTCGTTGACCTCAAGGGAGAAGACTATCAGGATTAGATGAATTATAGAAAACATTTATTTCAACCATTTGATTTTTCTGCAGCAATTTTAGAGAAGAGATTTTTTTGCTTTAAATAAATATGGTTGGCTCATTACAAAGAAATGAATCTTCACTAGAAAAATGTGATGCTAGAAAAAGAAAAGACACAAAAGGAGTATTATTCATAGTATAGTACCCATGAAAAAAACTTTTAAAAAGTGAGGATGGAAACCTTCATAAACTCTAAGATAGCTGATAAGATGGATGCCCTCCAAGGGGTTGCCATTGTTCCCCACGGAGGCCCCATGGCACATGGGCATCCTGAGGCTGGCACCGGTCCCAAAGTCTGGAAGCATTTTACCCCCAAAGCGTCAACTGCAAGCAATTTCTGAGTCTGTTTTGCCTCTCCCCATGACAAGAATCAACTTGTTCCAAAGTTCCACTAAATGTTTCTTATACATTGAAACTCTGCTGTTTCTGTGAAAGCTAAAAGCTAGAACTTTTTACACATGTGGACAAAAGCTATATTTGGACCTTTCAGTCCCTTAACAGAATAAAGACATTTTTAAGACAGAACTCTCCCCTGCTGCAGTTTATTCTAAGAAAGGCACTCTGATTTTCACAAAATTTAAAAAGTAAACCTTCTCATCCTAAACAATTTAAAAATTCAAGAAGATTTTGTTTTTAAGAACAAAAATAAAAGTCAAGCATTTAATCGATAATTTCAAATTAAAAAAAAACTACTTAGGGGAATAGTAACGACTTCTATTTATACAAATGCTTTTTTCTAGTCATCTCATCTACAAACACCTAGGCTGTATATTTTTTAAAATTTGATAATAAATTATGACATCACTTTTAAGTATTAAATACTTGAGATTTTACAAAATTAAATCCTGGTGTCTTAGGCTTCTCTTTAAATACAGGTAAAATGACATGGGACATCTTTATTTAATTCCGTGTGAAACTATACTACCCAACAGTATGTCAGCCTTGCACAATGAAGACCAACAGTCTGAAATCCAGGAGAATAAAGACTACAGACCGTGACAATCAAACCCACCTGAGTCAGTTAGATAAAAAATGGAAAGATTATGAGAACATCTATGAAGTCTGTAATAAACCGAACTTGGAGCATGTGGCCTAAATGATAACAAAGCTGATATTTTAATAAGTATCATTTCCCTTTGAAGCATTTCACTTACTTTACACCAAGATTTCTGAATCTCAGCATTATGGGCATTTTGGACCCCAAAGAATTATTCTGTGGCCGTCCTGTGCATTGCAAGAGGGTCAGCAGTTTCCTCTGGCACCTACCCATTAAATGCCAGTCAAGATCACCAAAGCACGACTCCCAGACACTGCAAAGTCCTCTAAAGGCAAAAGTGCACCCAGCTGAGCACTACAGCTTAATGCTAAAGAAAACCCAAGAATCCTCATGGACAAAATCCTGAAATGTGATTTTATCTTGAGTGATTTTCCAAAGAGACATAAAATACATCAGACTAACCAAGCCAGACCTTGTAAATGGAGATAATACTACTAGGAAGATGGGATCACCGGTTTAGAGGAGAGGAAAGACTTCACAGACATGGTTTTCACAACATAAATGCTTACAGGCACATGGCACACCGGTACCTCTTCAACCAAGAAAAGCTTTCAAGCCATAAAAGATAACCAGGGCCCTTTAAAACTCCAGCACAGGTGTCAGAGTGGGATCACTAGACTGTCCGTGATGAACTGATCAATTGCCTACAACCTGTTTACCCTCTATCCTTGTGTCAAAGACCAGACTAATTAAAGTGAGAACAAAATATGAGTAGGAAGTAACCAGGAAAAAGAACATTAAAGTCAAGGCAGATAGTCTAAAATTTTGTGCAGAGACAATTCATGAACACATCTTAGTTCCTTTCTCATCAACTAAGCAAAGTTGTTCTTTTCCTGAGAGTTTTTAGAGAGCAGATAGTTTTGAAAAATTCATTTTATGGGAAAAAAAAATTAAAATGAACTGACCACTTAAAGGTTTGCATTAATCTTAAGCACAAGACAAATCTCAGGCTATTTCAAAGCAGGATTTAATCTCTTCACACTTAAAAACCAACAAAAAGATAAACGATGTTTTAAATAGTAAGTCCACCTACAGTACAAATGTTGAATCCATGCCCAGCAAACTACAGTTTTTAAGGGTACCTGGCAGTCTGAAAATATAATATACCAAAGCTGCGTCTATCAAAAATGAAATCTATAATTTTTCCAAATCAACATTTTATTTCAAAGTTTAAAAATCTCTCTTTTCTTTGCACATGGGAAATAATGTTTCAACCTTAAGACATGAACGAGGACAGAAATGATACATGTAACCTTCTATAACCACATGCCAAAATTTCAGTGATTAACTCAATGTTTCAATTTCTATGATCTGCTTGAAATCAGTCTTATTTTCTTTCTCAGTGCTTGAGTTTCTGCTTCTAAGCAGGCACAAGAAAGAAGTAGTGGAAATCAAAACAGCAAATGCTGATTTCTGATGGTAACTATAATTTGTTGCCTTCTGAATTCGTTAAAAAAAAATTATTCCTCTACTTTTCTTACTTAACACAAAATTGAAAACATACTACAGTGTTTTTTCCTTGCTTTTTCCACTTAACATTTTCTTTTGTCTTTAAATATTCCCCCACCACAATTTTTAATACCTACTATACATAAATCTTATGGTAATACCATTTAACTGCTTTCTACTTTAGAGATTTTAAATTATTTCCAATCTTTTGATTTGATTGCTAGAAAATTTTTATGCACAATTATGCTTGTTCCTTCAGTTATTTAGGACAAATTCCTACAAATAGTAAAAATATTTTGATGTTATACAAAAAAATTGCTTTCCATAAAGATAATGAGATGGGGTACACTTCTACTCTTTGGAAATGCCAATTCACCACACATTAAACAATAACATTTTCTTTTTTAAAAAACTTATCAACTTTAAATAGTAATAATAATATCTCATTGCCTTAATTTACATTTTTGTTAGTGACACTGAACCTTTTATGCTTACAATTTATAATCCTATCTTCTCAAATTGTCTGTTTAGCCCTTTTTTCCATTGTAATGTTAGTTTTTTCATATTAAACTACTATAACTCAATATAAACATACATAATCTTTGCTTGACATCTAGAAATTTAAAATTTTTATGCCTAACCAATCAACTTTCCCTTCATAATTAATTTTTTCACTGCTTTCATACTTAGAAAATCCTTTCCCATTCCAACTACTGACATATCATCCTTTTGTTCTTTTGTCTCATTCTGACATCTATATGTTTAAGACACCTGGAGCTTATTTTGGTATGGTTATGAGGATGTGGATTTGATATCTGGCAGCATGGCAGCCAATGAATCATTATTTCCAAAATTTTCCTGCTTATTTTTTCAGATTAACTTTTAAAACCACTTTGTCATGTATTGCTCTCCTCACTCCAAAACAATCTCATTTACATTCTTAAGGAAACTGCATTTAATCAGTACAAAAAATCAGGAGAGTTGATGAGAGCTGAACCATAAAGAAGGCTGAGCGCCAAAGAACTCATGCTTTTAAACTGTAGTGCTGGCTAAGACTCTTGAGAGTCTCTTGGACTGCAAGAAGAACAAAGCAGTCAATCCTAAAGGAAATCAATCCTGAATATTCTTTGGAAGGACTGGCCACCTGATGTGAAGAACTGACTCAGAAAAGACCCTGATGCTGGGAAAGATTGAAGGCAGGATGAGAAGAGGATGACAGAGGATGAGATGGCTTGATGGCATCACCGACTCAATGGACATGAGTTTGAGCAAGCTCCAGGAGATGGACAGGGGAAGCCTGGCGAGCTCCAGTCCATGGAGTCACAAAGAGTCGAACATGACTGAGCGATGCAACAACAAAAATCAGCGTGATAGTACCAGGTGCTCTCAGGCATCCTTACCAGGTACCTGATTGTCACAGAAACACTTCCTGTAACTCATTTGTTTTCCAATACGTGGGCTTTTGAGATATCCCATGGTAAAGGTCTGGAGTGGCTGCTGCGCTCACCGGCCAGCTGTGTGGAGATACCCCACATCCAAGGTCAGAGAAACCCCAGTAAGATGCCAGGTACTGGAGTGGCTGTGAGGAGATTCCCCACGTCCAAGAGCAAAGGAAAAGCCCCAGCAAGTTGGCAGGAGGGGGAAATTCGTGTTGAGAATCAAACCCCATTCCTATCAGAGATGTTCAGAGGGATCAAACAACCTTGTGCACACCAGGACCTAGGGACCCCACAGAGACTGCGAGTCCCCCAGGGACTAACAGACACTGTGAACGTCTCCTGCAGAGGTGCGGGTTGGCAGTGGTCTGCCGCAGGGACAGGGGCTCTGGGTGTGGGGGTGGCATAAGTCCTCTTGGAGGAGGTCGCCATTCACCCCACCAGAGAGCTGCCAGAACTTACACAGACTGAGAAATATACTCTTGGAGGGCACAACAGAACCTTGTGCACCAGGACCCAGGAGAAAGGAAGAGTGACCCCCACAGGAGACTAGCCTCTGAGTGTCTGGGAGCCTCCGGTGAAGGCGCCGGTCAGTGGTGGCCTGCTGCAGGGTTGGGGGCACTGACTGCAGCAGTACATACATGGGGTCTTTTGAGGGAGGTCACCATTATCTTCACTACCTCCACCATAGTTTCAGTTCAGTTGCTCAGTCATGTCCAACTCTCTGCGACCCCATGGACTGCAGCACACCAGGCTTCCCTCTCCATCACCAACTCCCGGAGCTTACTCAAACTCATGTCCATTGAGTTGGTGATGCCATCTAACCATCTCATCCTCCATTGTCCCCTGTTCCTCTCACCCTCAATCTTTACCAGCATCAGGGTCTTCAAATGAGTCAGCTCTTCACATCAGGTGGCCAAAGTATTGGACTTTCAGCTTCAACACTAGTCCTTCCAAAGAACACCCAGGACTGATTTCCTTTAGGATGGACTGGTTGGATCTCCTTGCAGTCCAAGGGACTCTCAAGAGTCTTCTCCAGCACCACAGTTTAAAAGCATCAATTCTTCGGCACTCAGCTTCTTTATAGTCCAACTCTCATATCCATAGATGGCTATTGGAAAGACCATAGCCTTGACTAGACGGACCTTTGTTGGCAAAGTAATGTCTCAGCTTTTTATATGCTGTCTGGGCTGGTCATTAACTTTTCTTCCAAGGAGTAAGTGCCTTTTGATTTCATGGCTGCAGTCAAGCTATTTCATATCCTGAAAGATGATGCTATGAATGTGTTGAACTCAATGTGCCACCAAATTTGGAAAACTCAGCAGTGGCCACAGGACTGGAAAAAGCCAGTTTTCATTCCAAATCCTGAAAGGAAATGCCAAAGAATGCTCAAACTACTGCACAACTGCACTCATCTCACATGCTAGTAAAGTAATACTCAAAATTCTCCAAGCCAGGCTTCAACAATTCGTGAACCGTGAACTTCCAGATGGTCAAGCTGGTTTTAGAAAAGGCAGAGGAACCAGTTATCAAATTGCCAACATATGCTGGATCATGGAGAAAGCAAGAGAGTTCCAGGAAAACATCTACTTCTGCTTTATTGACTATGCCAAAGCCTTTGACTGTGTGGATCACAATAAACTGTGGAAAATTCTGAAAGAGATGGGAATACCAGAGCACCTGACCTGCCTCTTGAGAAACATGTATGCAGGTCAGGAAGCAGCAGTTAAAACTGGACATGGAACAATAGACTGGTTCCAAATAGGAAAAGGAGTACGTCAAGGCTGTATATTGTCACCCTGCTTATTTAACTTATATGCAGAGTACATCATGAGAAATGCTGGGCTGGATGAAGCACAAGCTGGAATCAAGATTGCCAGGAGAAATATCAATAACCTCAGATATGCAGATGGCACCACACTTATGGCAGAAATTGAAGAAGAACTAAAAACCTCTTGATGAAAGTGAAAGAAGAGAGTGAAAAAGTTGGCTTAAAGCTCAACATTCAGAAAACAAAGATCATGGCATCCGGTCCCATCACTTCATTGCAAATAGATGGGGAAACAGTGGGTGACTTTAGTCTTTTGGACTCCAAAATCACTGCAGATGGTGATTGCAGGCATGAAATTAAAAGACACTTACTCCTTGGAAGGAAAGTTATGACCAACCTAGACAGCATATTAAAAGCAGAGACATTACTTTGTTAACAAAAGTTCGTCTAGTCAAGGCTGTGGTTTTTCCAGTGGTCATGTATGGATGTGAGAGTTGGATTGTGGAGAAAGCTGAGTGCCGAAGAATTGATGCTTTTGAATTGTGGTGTTGGGAAGACTCTTGAGAGTCCCTTGGGCTGCAAGGAGATCCAACCAGTCCATCCTAAAGGAGATCAGTCTTAGGTGTTTATTGGAAGGCATGATGCTGAAGCTGAAACTCCAATTCTCTGGCCACCGGATGCGAAGAATGGGCTCATTTGAAAAGACCCTGATGCTAGGAAAGATTGACGGCAGGAGGAGAAGGGGACAACAGAGGATGAGATGGTTGGATGACATCACCGACTCAATGGACATGAGTTTGAGTAAACTCAGGGAGTTGGTGATGGACAGGGAGTCCTGGCGTGCTGCAGTCCGTGGGGTCACAAAGAGTCAGACACGACTGAGTGACTGAACTGAACTGAATTGACATAGGCTTTTGTTTCAGGTAAGACTTTTTCTTTTCTTAGTGTATTGAAGAACTCATCCCCCATTTTACTACTAAATCTTTAACAGAATATAGATTTGTATTTTGTCAATGCCTTTGTGACAGTGTTTGGGAATGTGTGTACTCTGCTTTTTCCTCTAGATCTCATGTATGAAAGGGTTTCTTAATAGTAAGCCATCCTTTAATTTCTGTCATAAGTCTACTCATAACAATAGTCTTTAATATGTTGGTGATTTGCATTGCTTGTGCTTTACTTAACATTTTTAAATATAAATATTTATACCTGGATTTTTTCAAAGACAATTTTCTGAATACTAAAATTTCAGTGATTTCTATTTCAATTAGGTGTTCAACTTCTATAGTTTATTTACATTTTCCCTGAACAACATTCATTTGGAGATTTCCAAATCGGTTTCTGCTTTTAAAATCTTTACTGAATTCTAGTGTATACTCTGTTTATGTTTTCTAATTTGCTGCACCTTTGATTTTCATTTTTCCTTTTGTTAGGTATCTTAGTGGAGAAGGAAATGGCAACCCACTCTGCTGTTCTTGCCTGGAGAATCCCAGGGACAGGGGAGCCTGGTGAGCTGCCGTCTATGGGGTCGCAGAGTCAGGCACGACTGAAGTGACTTAGCAGCAGCAGCAGGTATCTTAAACACGTGTCTTCCCACTTCTTGTCTTCTATGTGTCCAACAACAACCAGCTATTTGATTTACCAAATCTCCTTTCTATCCTGTGGTCTAATTTTTTTTCACTTACTTGCAAGACGAATCTTAAGGTGTTTTGTGTTGTGCTGTGCTGCTGCTGCTGCTGCTAAGTCACTTCAGTCGTGTCCGACTCTGTGTGATCCCATAGACGGCAGCCCACCAGGCTCCCTTCTCCCTGGGATTCTCCTGGCAAGAACACTGGAGTAGGTTGCCATTTCCTTCTCCAATGCATGAAAGTGAAAAGTGAAAGTGAAGTTGCTCAGCCATGTCCGATTCCTAGCGACTCCATGGACTGCAGCCTTCCAGGCTCCTCTGTCCATGGGATTTTCCAGGCAGGAGTACTGGAGTGGGGTGCCATTGCCTTCTCCGAGCTGTGCAGTGCTAGTTAACTTAAAATGTTAAGTGTCTATTTCCATTGATATTGTGAACCTATTTTGGGACAGGCTTCTATGAAATGTTATGCCTTCTTACTATTAATTTTAATCAATAAAGTAATTGTAAACTCACTATCATGTACTAGAACTTTCAGAATCTACTGTATAAAATTTTGTTCACGTTTAAGATAACAACCCAGTAACTAGATCTGGTCTTAGAAAATTAGAAACTAATTGTGTTTTTACAGAAGACATTGCTTCAGTGTTTATTATTCATTCTCAGCACTACACAAGCCGAACACTTCAAAATAAATTAAGTATGTTCGAGGAAAGAAAGAAAATGGAATAAAGCAACAAACTGAATGCTGGAAACTACAATGTTTAATACAATGTAAATCTAAACAACTACTGAAATTAGGAAAAAATACACTTTGGAAATCTCATGTTTCTTTTTAGAAATGATAATCTGATGGTGGTGAAACTCAATATTTGTATATCTGCTATTCATGCATTCTTGATATCTACTCAACTTTTTTTAGCATATTAGGTTCCCTGGTATATTGTTACTATAAATTGGCTGCACATTCCTGTATAATTTGTGTAGATTTTTCAGAAATGCTGCTTAATTACCTCCACTGTTCCCTATGAAACTCACACAGAGATTACTATGAAAGTACATTTTTGAAACACACTTTCTATATTATACATAAGTAGGCAGGAAAGAGTTTCCTAAAAGCATTAAATATCTTTTATTTTTACTTATGTGATTTACCCAAACTCATAAGGACTCTACTGGTCAACAGATGTTTTTATTCTTAAATAGAGAATATTTCATTTCATGTAGCAGCCTTTTCAACTTACATTCTTCCCTCAGAAGTTCACATTTCCCTCTAGGTTGGTACAACTACTGTGGAAAACAGTATGGATGTTCCTCAGAAAACTACAAACAGAATTATCATATGATGCAGCAATCCCACTCCTGGGCATATACCCAGAGAAAACTATGATTCCACAGGTACACGCACCCCCACGCTCACAGCAGCCGAGACACGGAAACGCGCTAAAGGTCCACCAACAGAGGAACGGACAGAGATGCGCTAGACCCAGTGGAGGATTGCGGAGCCACAAAAAGAAGCGAGCAATGCCATCTGCAGCAACACGGATGCAATTAGAGGTTACCGTACTAAAGTGAAGTCGGAAAAATAAAGCCAAATACCAGATGACATCACCTCTTTTTGGAATCTAAAATATGACACAAATGAACACCTATGAAACAGAAACAGAATCATGGACACAGAGAACAGACTGCTGCTGCTGCTGCCAAGTCGCTTCAATCGTGTCCAACTCTGTGCGACCCCATAGACAGCAGCCCACCAGGCTCCCCGTCCCTGGGATTCTCCAGGCCAGAACACTGGAGTGGGCTGCCATTTCCTTCTCCAGTGTAGGAAAATGAAAAGTGAAAGTGAAGTCGCTCAGTCATGTCCGACTTTTAGCGACCCCATGGACTGCAGCCCACCAGGCTCCTCCGCCCATGGGATTTTCCAGGCAAGAGCACTGGAGCGGGCTGCCATCACCTTCTCCAAGAGAAGAGACTCTGGTTGCCAAGGGGAGGGGGCTGGGGGAGGCACAGAGGGGGAGGTTGAGGCCAGTGGATGGAAGCTTTTATATACAGAATGGATAAACAAAAGGCCCTGCTGCATAGCACAGAGACCTATATTCAATATCCTATGATTAAACCATAACAGAAAAGAATATTTAAAAAAGAATGTGTACACATACATATGTATAACTGAATCACTTTGCTAAACAACAGTAACACTATACTTCAAAAAGTTTATGATAGATTTCTCTACATCTCTTTAGAGATACTTGGATAAAGAGACAAGGAAGCCGCTTGCTTACATTTTTCATGATAAAGACCAAGACGCACACGCTCCTCACAAGCGCAACCAGGAGAATCATTCTAGTGAGCTCTGACATGCCTAGTGTTAACTAGGGAGCTCCCGGGCGAGCGAGGGCCCGAGCAAGGCAGGGCGCGTGGGGCTGGAAACCGCCTACCCGCTTCCCGTCCAGCGTGCAGAGCCGCTTCACCACTCCCGAGTCCAGCTTGATGGCGCCCGTGATGTCCGCCAGGACCTGCTCGAAGGAGTGCGCGGTCTTCTTATTCAGGAGGATCCGCACGGCTTTTCTAGGCTTCACTCCGCTTCGAATCACAGTCACTAATTTGGGCTTGATGAAGTCTTTACTTTCCTTGACTTCGCTCTTCACTGAGGGAGGAGGAGCCGTGCGGGCGGTGCCACCCTTGATGTTCACAGACCAGTTCGGGTTGACGTTCTTGGTGTAGTCCACTTTACGAAACGGCTCATTTGAGGCGCACACGTAACTCTCACCTAAAAGAAAAAAAAAATCAGGTTTGTCAATGTAATGATTCCCACCGTAGAAGCATTTTCTGCGAAGCACAAATGCTGTAAGTCCACCGAGGGACTCTTCAACATAACAGGCTCGGCGCTCTCCCCACGGCCCCTTCTTTGTCACAGCATCTTGCGTGATGCTGTTCACAGTGTGCGCGGGAGTGAAATGCACTGGACAAAGACACTAAAGATCTGAGCTTCTTTCTGGTCACATGGCACCCTGCATAAAGCGGCTTGTGAGACCTCAGTTCCCTGATCAGGGGATCAAACCCCTGCCCTCAGCAGTGAAAGGGCCGAGTCCTAACCCCTGGGCCACCGGGAATTTCCTGCACTTTGCTTTTCAGCATCATTGTCTATAAAGGGAAGTTGTTGAACCAGGCGAATTCTAAGGTACTCCTTGCTTACAAAAGTCCATTAACTAATTTTTAATGTCTCATTCTGGAAGAAATAACTGTATCACAAGATAATATATTCACATAAAGAAGTAAAATAGTTTTCCTCCTCTTTCCAATTATGTATTTCAGCCCTCAAAGAAAAATTTCTACAAAATTCGCAGAGCTGACTAAATTGTATTCATTTATATGATCATTTACTCGATTAACGAAACTACAAAAATGAAGCTAGAGTTTTGTCAGCTCAAAGAAATATACCACAAGATTTTTTTTCTTACTGGCAGAATGAATTTAAAATAATTAGTTTAAATAGATACCCTTTTCAATGTCTACTTAAATGAAGAAAGGATTATTAGTTAAAATGATGTGTTCATTATTCATGTAGCCTTTGGCTTAATTTTTACCAAGTAAATATAACTGTATTATTTTTCAATTGGTTAAACTGATCCAAATGTCCATTAATTTCAAGTTCCAAAATTATATATTGAAAAAAAAAATCACAATTTTTCTCTCAGGAAACTCAGAAATCACCCAATTCTTTTAGTCTCAACTTTCTGGTATAAAAGATAAAAGATAAAACATGCTAAGATGTTCTCTAAAGTATCTTCCAACTCAAAAAGAATTCACTTTTTTTCACATATGTAATATAATGGCCTCATTTTAAATAGATGATACAAGCCTTAAATGCTAAAAACAAAATAACCAAAATAAGTAGAGGGAATTCTTGAGGAAAACCCATTAATGCAAATATTATTTTTAACTATTATCAGAATGTTTTGAAGTCTTAATTAATGGAGAACGCAAAGATTCCCAAAGGTATGTGAACAATTCGGTAACAGATGAGACACAAAAGTATCTGAAAAGAGCAGCAGCGTCTTCTGTTTAAAGGCCTATCTGGGCTACTGCCCACAGAAAGTTAGGGAACCAGCCTCAGGCTTCAGTGCTACTTCTTCACCAATACTCTGAAATCTAGCCCAACCATCACCATTTAGAGATTTTCCATCTTTGTAGGTTTATCATTTTTCAATGTGGGAAAACAGCATGCAATTCAAAAGTAAGTGTAAATTTAGTAAAATGGAACTATATATCACATACATGTATTCATGAGCTAAGATAAATCATTACAATCCTGCTTTAATTTTATAGAGAAAACCATTCTCACATTGAAAAACTTACTATTTTTACCTATGATAAAGTTTAATTGCATGTTTGATCCAAAACATTAAGTTGGAAGAAAAAGAAGGAATCTCAGCAAGAAAAAGAGATTGTTCTTTTTAAGGCCAGAGAAATCAGCTAGGGGAGAGTCTTTCCAAACGTAAAGAGAAATGACAATGGCAAAACAAGCACTAATCTAATATGTCAGATTACCCTGGTCAAACTAGCCCCTGAAAAGCTGCTATGGCAACCAGGAAACTGCCTTTTAAATTTTCCTTTTGCGTCTTTACACGAGTTCAGAATGCCAGAATGAAAACAGTAAAGAAAGCCCGTCTCTCAATTTTGTGTGTGGCTACTGAAATTTTTACTTCCTTCCTCTCTCTTCCTTTCTTCATAATGTTTCTATTAGAAACTTGTGGGCCAGTTCTATAAAAAATATGTGAAGTTCTGAGCCTGGCCTGACTAATGCCTGCTGAACAGAGCTTCATCCTCTTCTGCAGCCGTGGCAGACACAACCGTTCATAGAGCACCCTTCTGTTTAGCCCAGACTTCCTCCTCACCATTCCCTGGAGTGCCTGCTCACATGACAGGTGCCCCCATGACAGCAAACCCACCTTGGCATCCTTGGCACTCAACATTTCAGCACAAAGTTTCAAGACATGAGTTTCAGTATTCTGGACCCAGAAATCCCTACATACAGATGTCACACCTTGACAAAGTAGCCATGAGATGCCTCAACTAGCCTCTCCTGGTTCCCCCCATCAAACAATCTCTTGACTACAATTGTGTCATTTACACAGATCTGCCTACAGGGAGAGAATATGTGGACAAAAGCACTTACACATTTTGGTTCCTCAGGCAGTGATAGTTCCTGCTATTAAACAATAAAACCTTATTCTTTGTTTGACACCAGGCAATTACAAGATTGAGTAGAAGCAATCCGTCTTCCAACAACCAGATTTATGCTTCTGTTTAAAATCTGTTACCCCCCTGCCAATGTGTCACTGCTCCCTTTTTCCCTATCCTGGTGAAGAACATCACTTCCTATTCAACTCCTCAGCCAGAGACCTGGGCATCATCCCTCACCCTTATGGTTTTCCCTACAAACTATATTCTGGTATCAGATTCCATCTGCTTTATCTTCTAAAGGTTTCTCTCTTAAAAAAAGATTTTGGACTTCCCTGGTGCTCCACTGGTTAAGAATCTGCCCTGCAATGCAAGGGACACGGGTTCGATCCCTAGTCCGGGAAGATCCCATACGCCACAGGGCAACTAAGTCTGTGCGCCACAGCTACTGAGCCAGCACTCTGGAGTCCAAGGGCCGCAAGCACTGAGCCCGCTCCCTTAGAGCCCCTGCTCTGCAACAGGGGAGCCACCACAATGAGAAGCCATGCGTCACAGCTAGAGAGTAGACCCCGCTCCTCGCAACTAAAGAAAGCCTGTGCACAGCAACCAAGACTCCTCACAACCAAAATAAATGAATACCAAGAAAAGGAGTTTATTGAAGCATCACTGCTGTACAGTGTCGTATTAACCCTCTAAATATTCCTAAAAATATCCCTCCTCTCTGCCCTCATCAGCACCTACTTCCCCTGGGTCAGTGAAAGAGTCTTCTGTTTCCTACACGTTCTCCAGAGAGAAAACAAGCTTTCCAAACGGCAGTGCATTTTATGCTAATGACACAGCTGACAAAGTATATCCTCCAGTAGTGAACCTTGGCATATGGATAAAATGCTACATTGCGAGAGAATTTTTTTTCTTTTTAAATCACAGATTTAATTAAGAAAGTAATAATGCAATATTACCCAAATAAAATGTAATAAGCACATGCTCAATTATCATCCCTGGTGGCTCAGACAGTAAGAGTCTGCCTGCAACGCAGGAGACACAGGTTCAATCCCTGGGTTGGGAGGATCCCCTGGAGAAGGAAATGGCAACCCACTCCAGTACTCTTGCCTGGAATATCCCATGGACAGAGGAGCCTGGCGGGCTGCAGTCCACAGGGTTGCAAACAGTTGGACATGACTGAGTGACTTTAGTTTCACTTTCATATTCCAGAGAAGAGGCATTAAAGATTTATGCCATAAGTTTATTTACAAACATATCTAGGATGCAGAATTCAAGGGTTTGATCCTTTTAAGAGATTCCACCTCTCAATATGCTCCTCTTCCTATCCGTCTCATTGATTATATTTTAAGTGGTTGATGTTTTACTATTAAGAAAGGTACAGCAAATCCAAACCCAAAGAACCAAATCATCATAGCTAGAAATCTCCACTTGCTTTCCACTGAAAGTGGTATATTCTTCCCTGGACCCTCCTCGTAGTGGCTTCTATGGACCTCAGAGGATGCGGACCTCTGGACACTCTGTCCCAGCACAGCGCTGCTGGAAGCTCTGCAAAAGATGCAGAGACGGAAAGCGGAAGAAACGGCGGCTGCAAACCGGGAGCTTCCTTCCTCACGACCTGTTCCCCTAACTTGTCAGAGACTCTTTTAAACTTTTACCAAGACACATTACACACTCACCAAAACAAGGAACAAACATCTCACTTAAAATGAAAGTTATAAATGTATTATGTATATACCTAAATATCATACATGGATCTATCAAAACTAAAGCTGTCCCTGAGGATGGTCAGAATTGATCTGACAGTCACAGCTACATCTCAGGGTCTGGTCTGAGATGGTCCAACCTGTGTTCCTCTGTGGGTTATCACTTCACAGAATATCTGTATCAAATGAGGCCACTCCGAGGTGACCGAGTGACAACAAGGTCACTCAGTGACGGCCACTTCTGCACCAACTCTAGCTTTTCCCTCAGTCGTCTGCCCTCGGTATAACATTTCAGTAAGACACTGAGTCACAGAATCGCCCTTCTTCTGACAACACCCAATCCAGAATGAGTCCCCGCTGCCTTAGAACCTCCCTGAAATTATCACCCAAAGCCCAGCTTCGGCGGCAGCTGTCACGCCTCCTCCTGCGTCGCCCTGAGGCGTCCTGTGGGGTCCACTCCTGCCTGCTGCCATGAGTGGGAGACTCAACTTGCTCAGCTCTGGGTGTGCTCTTGGTGGTCTTTAGCTGAAGAGAGCTGAGATACGTACCCACACTCAGACATATTTACAGTCTGTCTCTAACAACAGTTCTTTGACCATAACACATTGGTGGGAAATCATGTTATAAATTATGATCACAAGAATACTATATAGAAGAGGATTTGTAGACAGAGAACAAACCAGTGGTCATCAGAGGGGAGAGGAGTTGGGAAAGTGGCAAAATAGGGGAAGAGGGTTAACAGTTACAAACTACCAGTTAGAAAGTAAGTCACAAGACTGAGATACACCACAAGGAATAAAACCAACATTTTACAGTAATATTGCATGGTGTGTAACCTGTAAAAGCATTCAATCACTAAGCTATATGCCTGAAACTAATATTGTTAGTCGACTATACCTCAATGAACCTTTTTTTTTTTTTAAGGATTTGTTTTCCGTGTAGAAGGATGGATAGAAGCAGGAGATGGTTTACACATCACGCACAGCGTGGAACAGAAAGATTTCCGACTCTGCCTCTCTCCAGAGGCTTGGCTGTGGCTTCTTACCACTGACATCTGTTCAGAGATGCTCCCTGTAACTTCACGCTGAGCAGGCTGACAGACCGACCGTCACCAGCTGTGTAATGTAACCTGGGTACCTGTTAACCGTTAACTTCCATCCTTACTGAACCAAATGAACTCTCTCCTCATTAAGAGGCAAGAAGCTAGGAACTTCCCAAACTCCTCCTCTCTGAACACCTCCATCTCTTACAGACACACTTCAGACTCTCGCCTCCTTTCCCATCTCGGTGGCAAGGGCACTCTCCTCCCATTCAACGTCACGCCCCTTGCCCACATTTGGATCCTTCCTGCTCCTCATGCTGAGGTTTCCGGTCAGGCAGTGTCTCAGACCCTACCACACACAAATCCTCCCCTCTTCATCCCCCGTCCCCCTCTACCTGATGCGCTTTGGGTTCCATTCACTCCCTGGTGGCTCAGACAGTAAAGAATCTGCCTGCAATGCGGGAGACCTGGGTTCGATCTCTGGGTTGGAAAGATCTCCCGGAGAAGGGCATGGCAACCCACTGCAGTATTCTGACCTGGAGAATCCCAGGGAAGAGGAGCCTGGTGGGCTACAGTCCATGGGGTCGCAAAGAGCTGGGCATCCCTGAGCCACTGACACACACAGTGCCCAGCTGGACAGTCCTCATCTGCTTTCCCCGCTTCCGCACCCACATTTCGCTCGTAAGCCCCTGCAGCATCACCTCTGCTCCCTGCGCCCCCCTGGCTGACATGCCCCAACCCCAAGCATGTCTCTCCTGCCACAAGCAAAGCACATATTATAATGTCACTTGATGTCTTCTGAGGGCGCTGAACCCCAGTCATGAGTTGTCTCCTGCAAATCCTTTTCTTCCTCAGCTTCCACGATCTAATTTCTTCCAGCTTACCTCACTTCTTTGGTGCTCCTCCTTGGTCTGTTGGTCAGAATTCCCTTCCCACCCTCCATCCACTCCATCCTCCTCAGACCCTGTGAGCAGCTGCATCAACCCCTGCAAATGGCTTCAACAACCACCTGGATGCTGAGGACATCCCCAGTCCAGCCCTCTCGAGCTCAAGCCACTTACAAACCATCTCTACCAGGTAGCGTGGTTATCTCGAATGCCACGTCTAAAGCTAACTGCACTCCTCAGCACTGCCACTTGAGTTCAAACACTTCACTTCTGGAACTCACCAGCCTAATGCAACACCATTTACACAGTCACCCAGGCAAACCCCAGACTCCTGCCTCTCTTCTCTCTTTTGCCCACATTCAGCAGAATTGGCCAAACTGTTGACAGTGGCCTAAGTATCCCGGGAGCCCAGCCCTTCGACCCTGCCCTCTCTCGGGTCTCCCCGGATGAGAGGAGTCAGCGGCAGGCCTCAGCAGCTCACCCCCCCACAGAGCCGTCACCGCAAGCTTTGAAAAGTACAGATCTGATGTCTTCTGCCTGCCATTGCTGCCATCAGAACAAAGGCCCAACTGCCCGGCATATGACACACTTCCACTCACCCCCTGGCACTTCCGCCCAGGCTCCCAAGGTACCATCACACCAGATGCATGCACTTTCCTCCCAAACTCACCACACCCTCTCTTCTCATTCTCACTCATATGCTTGAAATAGCCTTCCTCTTCCTCTCTTGTTACTTTTTTTTTTTTACTGATCAGTCAAGATTCATCACCCCTGGCAAGGAGGTAAAGCAATAGGAATTTTGATATATTGTTGAAACTTCCATCTACTTTAAACTGGTGCAATCATTGAAGAAAAACAGGGGGCATTACCTAGTGATAGGTAAGCTGACAATGTACACATCATACAGGTTTCCACCCCAGGAAAATTCCCTGAAGAAACTGGTGTATATGGCAGCCATTAAAAGAATGCATTTGAATCAGTTCTAATGAGGTGGATGAAACTGGAGCCGATTATACAGAGTGAAGTAAGTCAGAAAGAAAAACACCAATACAGTATACAAACGCATATATATGGAATTTAGAAAGATGGTAATGATGACCCTATATGCGAGACAGCAAAAGAGACACAGATGTAAAGAACAGACTTTTGGACTCTGTGGGAGAAGGCGAGGTGGGATGATTTGAGAGGGTGGCATTGAAACATGTATATTATCATATGTGAAACAGATCGCCAGTCCAGGTTTGATGCATGAGTCAGGGTGCTCAAGGCTGGTACACTGGGATGACCCAGAAGGATGGGATGGGGAGGGGAGGTGGGAGAGGGGTTCAGGATTGGGAACACATGTGTACCCATGGCTGATTCATGTCAATGTATGGCAAAACCACTACAATACTGTAAAGTAATTAGCCTCCAATTTGTATATGGGCACCAGAGTTTCACACACACACACACACACACAAATGTGTTTACAGAAGTGTTGCTCAGTAGTCAAAGATGACAATCAACCCACACGTCCAGCAAGGGAAGAGACAGTGGTGTGGTCATATAATGTACTGCTATGCAGTGATGAAACGAACGAAAAGCTACATGCAACAGTTTGCATGAATTTTACAAACAGTGAGCAAAAGATAAAAGAGAATAGAATGCAGTAGGCTTTAATTTCTTTAAACTCAAAACAAATAAAATTGAACTATCCTGACTAGAGGTGCCCTCATCAGCGGTAAAAGCACAAAGAAAAGCAGGGGTCAGACTACTATGACTAGGAAGGGACACAAGGGAGCGTGTCTCAGATGTTGGCACCATCCTACTGCTTCTTCTTTCCATGCCATGCGTCTTGCAGGGTCTTAGTTTCCTAATGAGGACTGAACCAGGGCCCTGGCAGTGCAAGCAGAGAGTCTTAATCACTAGACAGCCAGGGAGCTCCCACTACTCTATTTCTTGATAGTCACAGAGGTGTTCACCTCGTAATAACTCACTGTGCTATACACATACGTTTTATGAATTTTCTATAGATAAGTTTTAAACTTTTTAAAATTATGTCGCTCTTCGGTGTACTTACTGTATCTGGAGTATACAGTGTGCTAACCTCTCATAATCATTTATTCTTTATCTCTCTCTTCTGCTGGTCCTCAGGGGAGAATTTCTTTTGTGTGCAATGGTTTTATTGTAGAACCCAGACGCCCAGGCCTCACCACAGTTCCTCTGAACCAGAAACACTGGAATGTGTGGCCAGAGTATGTGAGAAAGGCTTCCTAATTTCACAGTTGACTTTGAACACAATCTGGTTACAAGCCACTGCCCAGACTGGAAGCTCCCTGAAAACACCGGCACCCCCATCTTCATGTTCCCCACACCTAGCCCAGCACCTGGTACACAGAAGGCGCTCAAAACACCTCTGTCAAAGTCATGACGAAGACGTGTATTTCCAGAGCAAACCTGCACACCTCACGGTTTGCATCTACACTGCTCCTGGGTTGAATATCTGCACAGTGTAGGTGTCGACAGGGAATGGCCGTGAAAGGCCCGAGCCAGGCTCCTGATGGGCGCCACGTGTGGCCCGAGACACTCTCAGGTCACGGAAACCCCTCAAAAGGCAACCTACGGCACAGAGGAAGACAAGCAGGCTGGGAGGGCTGCCCAGTACCTACCGAAATGTTTTCATTTTAGACCATGACACGTTTTCACTCCAGTAATCTAAGTCAAAGAGTTAGTTGCTCAGAAATGTTTGACTCTTTGCGACGCTATGGACTATAGCCCACCAGGCTCCTCTGTCCATGGAATGCTCCAGGCAAGAATACTGCAGGGGTTGCCATTTCCTTCTCCAGGGGCTCTTCCCAACACAGGGATCGAACCTGGGTCTCCTGCATTGCAGGCAGATTCTTCATCGCTTGAACCATCAGGGAGGCCCCCAATAAATGTGTCTTTCAATCAGTGAAATGTGTGCGTGTGTTTTTATGTGAATTATACATGAAATACATTTTAATAGCTAAATTACAGTAACTCCTCAACATTTAAAACGTCAACTTACTGTTGTCTGTTGTTTACTTACTAAGTCGGGTCTGACTCCTTTGCAATCCCATGGACTGTGGCCCACCAGGCTCCTCTGTCCAAGGGATTTCCCAGGCAGGAATACTGGAGTGGGTTGCCAGTTCCTTCTCCAGGGGATCTTCCCATTCCAGGGATCAAACCCATGTCTCCTGCATTGGCAAGAAGATTCTTTACCACTGAGCCACTTACTGTTACAAACTAAACAGCTAAATGCAAATTCACAGTTGGAAGTTCCACAACACTATGTTTTAGGCCTACCGGTTACTATGAAAGTCTCCTATCCACCTCTGTTAAAATATTTACATTAACTGTCTAACAGCATTAATTAGCTATATTTACAAACTATTTGACATTCATGGCAGAAACTCATATACACAAAACTTGGACACTGAGACTATACTTAACTCTGGGAGTAGAAGCAAGCAATGAACTTCATGATGAAAAAGAAAACTTGTTTACAAGTCTAAAGTGCAAGGACTCATCAAGCTTAAACCTCCCCCCTCCCCCCACCCACACACACAGATTTAAATACAGTAACAAAGAAGAGGAAAGAAAAAAAAATTATGGCTGACACTTTAGGTCCAATATCACCAAAAAAATCTTAGAAACCTAAATTATTTCCCAACTTCCAAACTTGAGGGAAAAAAAAATTACATAAAGTAATGTAACCAAGAAAAATAAACTTGGGTATGTTGCATCTATAAGATGATTTGATGCCCTTAATCAAGTACAACATTTGTGAGACTGTCCTCCTGGGTGGGTAATAAAGTGAATGCTGTGCTGTGCTTAGTTGCTCAGTAGTGTCTTACTCTTTATGACCCTCTAGGCTCCTCTGTCCATATGGATTCTCCAGGCAAGAATACTGGAGTGGGTTGCCATGCCCTCCTCAGAAATAATGTGAGTATCTCCATCTAAACCACACCAAAGGTAAGTTCCCACACTCAGCTGGTTAAGAAAAATACAGAGTAAGGAAAAGTTAGACTGACTTGCTACCCTGTCATGGCAAACAGCTTAATTTGGGTTTTCTACCCAAACCATACAATGTGCAGAATTTAAACTTACATGAGCGGGAAGAGTGACACAAAACTCACGGCTCTCACCAGGATGCTGGACCATTGCAGCCACCTTCACAAAACGAATACGAGTCTTTCCTGCAGGGCAGGGCTGAGGACACAAAATGAGAGCTTTCACCTCCAAGACTCAGCACGTCTGAAGGCCGATGGCTGCAGACAACCTCCCGAAGTGACATGCAGGGGCACAGCCTGTGTGCCCTCTGCTGCAGAAGCGGTGGAAAAGCTACGCCGAACATCACAGCATCTAGGAGGAAGCAGGGCCACAACTCCACGCTTCAGCATTGAAATTTGGGTGAAGTTAACTTAAGACCAGCGAAATCATGTAAAAGTAAAAACAAAATGCTACGCACTCACCAAAAAGCCTTAAAGCTGGGGAAATTTTTTAAAAAAAGTCTAATCTCCACAAACAGTCAGACATAACTTGGCAACTCAACAACAACAATCTCCCAGTAGGATGGAACCCACAGATCAAATCCATTATCTGTCTTCTTGCTCCTCAAACCTGAGCCAACCATACCCCACAAACCACAAGCATCCATCATGGCAATTTTAATTCTGTACTTATTTATCTTGGCTGAGCTACATGCCTTCCTTGATCTCAATTCACTGACCAGGGACTGAACCCGGGCCATGGCAGTTTTGAAAGCCCAAAACCCTGACAACTAGGCCACCAGGGAACTCCCAGTTCTGTACTTAATTTGACAGTAAGATTTAAAATGCTTACAACCGTCCTATCTGGGAAAGCTGAATGTCTATTTCTAAACCAAGCGCAGGCAGGCCACTCTGTGCAAACAGCCTCCACACTTCTGGCATCATGCTGTGCAATTCTGCTGGGAGGTAAAAAGGAGGAAGAGGACTTACTTTACATACAAGACATTTGCACAGAGAGTTAAGGCCAGAGGACACAGTTTTACTCTGTGAGAATGAAGGTTCATGAGTGGTACAGAACAGACTCATCACACGGCATTCTGAAACTCAGCACACCAAGCCTGATCAGTGTTCAGCACCATGATCACACTGGGAATAACAATTTAGTTTCAGCAAATAGTATCTGGAGCTTGACGTCGCTATTTTGCATTTTTATTGGTTATAGAGTTTTGTTGGCTTTTAGGTTATCAATTTGTCTAGTTGTACTGGTGTCTAAGACCTATATGCACAGGTACATCTACCTTAATAAATATTTCAGTGACAGTGTGTTTAAAATAACTAAGGCAGTGCTGGGTTTCTGCAATTTGGCTGCTAGGTTTTTACACTGTTTTTCAATTTTAATTATCCCAGCACTGCAAGAAGTTTGAGAAATGCTGCAGTTTTAAGGATACTGAGAAAGAGATCTTCAAACCAAAATGTGCCCATCTAGGGGACCTCCCTGGAGTCCCAGTGGTTAAAAATCCACCTTCCAACACAGGGGACAGGAGTTTAATCCCGGGTTAGGGAATTAAGATCCCACATGCTGTGGGATAGCTAAGCTCGTGTACCACAACTGCTGAGTCCATGTGTCACAACTAAATAGAAGTCTGCATGCCACAACTAGGAGCCATGCAGTCAAAACAGAAATAGAAAAAAGTTTCCCATCTAACTTTATCTGTAAGTAACCTGGGGCATAATGGACACAGGGTCAGTCCTTCAATTGGCTCTTCATCTGAATAGAAGTAAACCATCCTCGACAGAGTTTCCCCAGTCTACCTTTAAATTTCACCACTCATCTTAGAGGAAGACTTGGCTCCAATTTTAAGCAAGAGATTGATAGTGAGAACAGCTCAAAAAATTCAGTCAAGTGGTTAAAAGATAAAGAAACCAGATGTTTGTTCAAAAAAAAAAAAGTGGTTAGATTTGGGGGATGGGCAGAAAGGGGAAACAGTAGAGGAAGCATGACTACTGTCATAAGATGTGTGAAGCGCTGCCATCCAATCCCATCTGAAGTCTTATGGCTCCAAAGGCTGGCTCTAGAATCACAGGGGGAAGATATAAGGACATACATTTTTGTTTGAGATGCTGAGGAGCACCCCCATTAGCCACAGCATGCTAGAACTTTGCTAAGTGTTTCATATACAAGGTTTATGTGAAACTTTCTAGCTATTGGCCTTAATCACTAAACTAAGAAGAGAGGAGTTTACATCAGGCTATTTCTCAAGCTGTTTCGTTCTCCAAGTCTTGATGAAGAATACGACCAGTAGCAAGTTTCCTTAACTTCCTTTTTCTTTTCCTGATTCCTTAACAGATGAGATAGAATACTGTTAAGTAAAGAAACAGAGATAATGAACAAGGATACTGGGGAAGACAGCATCCAACACTGTTTTTCAGAAACAATTACACTGTTATTACACAAAAATTAACAAGGGCATCCCCCGTGGCTCAGTGGTAAAGAATCTACCTGCAATGCGGGAGACACCAGTTCAATCCCAGAGTCAGGAAGATCCCCTGAAGAAGAAAATGGCAACCCACTCTAGTATTTTTGCCTGGGAAATCCCATGGACAGAGGAGCCTGGCAGGCTACAGTTCATGGGGTCAAAAAGAATCAAGCACAACTCAGTGATTCAGTTCAGTTCAGTTGCTCAGTCGTGTCCGACTCTTTGTGACCCCATGGACTGCAGCACACCAGGCTTCTCTGTCCATCACCAGCTCCTGGAGTTAACTCAAACTCATGTCCACTGAGTTGGTGATACCATCCAACCATCTCATCCTCTATTGTCCCCTTCTCCTCCCGCCTTCAATCTTTCCCGGCATCAGGGTCTCTTCTAGTGAGTCAACTCCTTGCATCAGGTGGTCCGAGTATTGGAGTTTCAGGCTTCAACATCAGTGCTTCCAATGAACACCCAGGACTGATCTCCTTTAGGATGGACTGGTTGGATTTCCTTGCAGTCCAAGGGACTCTCAAGAGTCTTCTCCAACACCACAGCTCAAAAGCATCAATTCTTCAGCACTAAGCTTTCTTCACTGTCCAACTCTCACATCCATACATGACTACTGGAAAAACCATATCTTTGACTAGATGGGCCTTTGTTGGCAAAGTAATGTCTCTGCTTTTGAATATGCTGTCTAGATTCGTCATAACTTTCCTTCCAAGGAGTAAGCATCTTTTAATTTTATGGCTGAAGTCACCATCTGCAGTGATTTTGGAGCCCCCAAAATAAAGTCTGACACTGTTTCCACTGTTTTCCCCATCTATTTGCTGTGAAGTGATGGGACAAGATGTCACAACCTTAGCTTTCTGAATGTTGAGCTTCAAGCCAATTTTTTTCACTCTCCTGTTTCACTTTCATCAAGAGGCTCTTTAGTTCTTCTTTGCTTTCTGCCATAAGGGTGGCATCATCTGCCTATCTGAGGTTATTGATATTTCTCCAGGCAATCTTGCTTCTAGCTTGTGCTTCCTCCAGCCCAGCGTTTCTCATGATGTACTCGGCATATAAGTTAAATAAGCAGGGTGACAATATACAGCCTTGACGTACTCCTTTTCCTATTTGGAACCAGTCTGTTGTTCCATGTCCAGTTCTAACTGTTGCTTCCTGACCCACATACAGATTTCTCAAGAGGCAGGTCAGGTGGTCTGGAATTCCCATCTCTTTCAGAATTTTCCATAGATTGTGGTGATCCACACAAAGGCTTTAGCATAGTCAATAAAGCAGAAATAGATATTTTTCTGGAACTCTCTTGCTTTTTGATAATCCAATGGATGTTGGCAATTTGATCTCTGGTTCCTCTGCCTTTTCTAACACCAGCTTGAACATCTGGAAGTTCACAGTTCATGTACTGTTGAAGCCTAGCTTGGAGAATTTTGAGCATTACTTTACTAGCGTGTGAGATGAGGGCAATTGTGTGGCAGTTTGAGCGTTCTTTGGCATTGCCTTTCTTTGGGATTGGAATGAAAAGTGACCTTTTCCAGTCCTGTGGCCATGCTGAGTTTTCCAAATTTGCTGGCATATTGAGTGCAGCACTTTCACAGCATCATCTTTTAGGATCTGAAATGGCTCAACTAGAATTCCATCTCCTCCTAGCTATGTTGGCAGTGATGCTTCCTAAGGCCCACTTGACTTCACATTCCAGGATATCTGGCTCTAGGTTAATGATCATACCATCGTGACAATCTGAGTTGTGAAGATCTTTTTGTACAGTTCTTCTGTGTATTCTTGTCACCTCTCTTTTATCTTCTGCTTCTGTTAGGTCCATATAATTTATGTCCTTTATTGTACTCATCATTGCATGAAATGTTCCCTTAGTATCTCTAATTTTCTTGAAAGGATCTCTAGTCTTTCCCATTCTGTTGTTGTCCTCTATTTCTCTGCACTGATCACTGAGGAAGTCCTTCTTGTCTCTCCTCATCTTGCTCTTCTTTGGATGTCTGCATTTAAAGGGGTATATCTTTCCTTTTCTCTTTTGCTTTTCACTTCTCTTCTTTTCACAGCTGTTTTTAAGGCCTCCTTAGACAGCCATTTTGCTTTTTTGCATTTCTTTTTCTTGGGGATGGTCTTGATCCCTGTCTCCCGGACAATGACATGAACCTCCATCCATAGTTCATCAGGCACTCTATCTATCAGATCTAACCCACTGATTCTATATTTCTCACTTCCACTGTATAATCGTAAGGGATTCAATTTAGGTCATACCTGAATGGTCTAGTGGTTTTCCCTACTTTCTTCAGTTTAAGTCTGAATTTGGCAATAAGGAGTTCATGATCTGAGCCACAGTCAGCTCCCGGTCTTGTTTTTGCTGACTGTATAGAGCTTTTCCATCTTTGGCTGCAAAGAATATAATCAATCTGACTTCGGTGTTGGCCATCTGGTGATGTCCATGTGTAGATCTTCTCTTGTGTAGTTGGAAGAGGGTGTCTGCTACGACCAGTGCGTTCTCCCGGCAAAACTCTATTAGCCTTTGCCCTGCCTCATTCTGTACTCTAAGGCGAAATTTGCCTGTTACTCCAGGTGTTTTCCTGACTTCCTAGTTTTGCATTCCAGTCCCCTATAATGAAAAGGACATCTTTTTGGATGTTCTAGAAGGTCTTGTAGGTCTTCATAGAGCTGTCCAACTTCAGCTTCTTCAGCATCACTGGTTGGGGTATAGACTTGGATTACTGATGTTGATAGCAATACTGATACTGATACATTGATTCTGATAGCAATATTGAATGGTTTGCTTTGGAAATGAACAGAGATCATTCTGTCATTTTTGAGACTGCATCCAAGTACTGCATTTCGGACCTTTTGTTGACTATGATGGCTTTTCCCTTTCTTCTAAGGGATTCTTGCCCACAGTAGTAAATATAATGTTCATCTGAGTGAAATTCTCCCATTCCAGTCAATTTTCATTTTCTGATTCCTAAAATGTCAATATTCACTCTTGCCATCTCCTGTTTGACCACTTCCAATTTGTCTTGATTCATGGACCTAACATTCCAGGTTTCTGTGCAACAGTGGATGTGACTAGTCATAGAAGTAAAGCCGGATGCTGTAAAGAGCAACTCAGTGACTAAACAACAAAAAATTAACAATGTAATCTGAAATTTGCAAAACATATACAGTGAAGGAAGAAACAAATCAGTGAGAATTTTAAAGCTTCTATTGTGATATATTTTGGTTGCTAGTGATTGTAATTTAACCACTGCATAAACAAAAAACATACAGGTCACAACACAATAGTCCTAGATTATTTATGTTGAGGTGTTAGTAAATGTTATAATCAAAATTACCAAAGTTGATCTCACAAATCAATATTTTCCCATTCCTTCAGTCTCAAAGGTAGTAGCTTCTGACAGATTACAATATGGCCAGTCTAGTGGTTTAGGCTGCAGGAGATATGGCAAATAGGATCAAATAGCCTGAATTAGAATGGAAATTACTGCATGCTCTGATGAATAAAAGAATGAAAAGCATTAGTTGCTCAGTTATGTCCGACTCTTTGCAACCCCATGGACTATAACCCACTAGGCTCCTCTGCCCATGGAATCTCTAGGCAAGAATACTGGAGTGGGTTGCCATTTCCTTCTCCAGGGGATCTTCCTGACCCAGGGATTGAACCCAGGTCTCCCGCATTGCAGGCAGATTCTTTACCATCTGAGCCACCAGGGAAGTCCCAACACATAGAATTTTAAAACTATAGTACAATGCACATCATATCTAAACTATATATGAAATAAATTCTCTAAATACAATGCTTAAAATAAAAATATGAAAGATGAACAAAACTAAGTCTTTATTATGTCAGAGAACTAACTCAAAGCAGATGCTGAAAATAGTAGGGGGCTTAGAATAGTCCTGGGATTTAACACACACATTCAAAATAAAGGTATAAGAATTTGATTATGAAAGATTTCCAGAGAGAAAAAACAAGTCAGGCATCTCAGACACTAGTGAAATTGACAAGTTGTTAACATATAAATATACCGCATCCCTTTTCCTTGAATAAAATCTTATTTTATTCAACTGAGACAAGAGACAAGGAATATTTGCCAGTGACATGAACTAAGTCCACCTCTGCAAATCTAACCAACTGTTCAGCCAGTTGTCATAACTAAGAAAGATTTTTAAACACCAACCCACTTATTCCCACCTATCAAAATTATCTTCTATATGGCACAAAGGTAAAATAAATAAAACATCATGTGCCAGAAGTATTTACTGACAGGACAAAGGAATGAACAAAATACCATGGTCCCAACCCACAATGGGTTTGTAACTTCCCTCTTCCCTAAGAACATTCTATGGAGAAGAACCTCCTAGACGTTACTGGAGATTCTAAGAACTCATCTGAACCTGGGTAACCACATTCGAACACAAAACCTGGCCAATTTTTAAAGAGAGACATGGAGGCAGACAGATCATTTCTCTTCCCACTTCCAGAAGCATTTCTCAAGATCACTGAACTTTAAGCAGGAAGACTTCTTAGCAATGACTAACCTTCCTCATTTTGCAGATGAGGGCGTGAAGCCAAGTAAGGCACCCTGCAGAATCTGAATGCACAGACCTTACTGTGCAGGTGAACAGGTCAATATAGGGTTCATTTTAGGAACTATACACAAAACATCCTAAAATTGTCTTTACATCTACAGTGATTGATAAATTACTACACTCTTTTTTTTTTCTTCCAAATACTAATGACTAGTGGGTCTGGCTGCAGCAGTGATGCAGCTCTAGATTGCTGATACCTAACCTATGTAAACTTCAGGGGTCAGAAGGGTTCCCATCTCACAGGTGGTAGAACACGCAGTTAGAGAATTCAGATGTTCAAAGGCCAAGGAGGAAGAACCCAGGTTCCAGCCCACCTCTTCTGACTAGTGCAAGGGGAGAATTTCTCTGTCCTCTGATTTCAACCTCCCTAGCTGCAAAATGAGTAAGACAGTGCAGCCATATGCCACGTGGATAACAGGGGTGAAATAAAAACACATAGAGTATCTCACACAATACCTGCACTTCACACAATGACTGCATGTAAAACACCTAAAAGAACTGTAGTTATCTTAAGAAAAGGATCCCTCATCCTTAGGGTAATGGTTTACTTTATCAACAGGAGAGAGAAAAAAAAAAGAAGTGGTAGGAGCAGAGGCTGGTGTGGATGAGAAGCAGAGACCTAGCCAGGCAGTACAGATGCTCAGAAATTCCCTGACCTCTCTATGATGAAGAAAGCGTGTGATTATCACTGCTCAAGGTTTCTAGTTCCCTTCACTTTATATCACAGCACCATAAAAACATCCATTTCCATAGTTTAAAACCTCATGAAATAGTGATCTTCTCTTAACTACCAGCGTATCACTGTCAGAACCTCATCTCACAAATGTTCTCCCAAGTATTTCCTTTCATCTTAGAATTCATTCCAGAATTCTCTATGCTTCAAATGAAAATTTCTCTTCCCTTTGCCCCTGGAAAGAGCTTCCCATGCAGCTGCATTATAGCAGACCTGAGTTCCCCTGTTTTGAGGAAATGAGATGAAGGAAAAAAAATCAGATTTATAGAAGCAAGTACTGCAGAAGAGTACATTGTCTGCACCATTATGAGTCAGCAGGACATCTCTGATTCATTGGAAATACAATCCAATTTTCCAAAACACACATTTTCACAAATATACAGGAACAACCTCATTCAAACTTAATTCATAGCTTGAATTCTCTCTTGACAATCAAGAGACTTAGAGGGAAAGTCACTTTCTGGGCTATTTATTGCAGTGGCTTCTCTTGGCACATGGGGTCTGTTGGTCTGGCACAGCATGTGGGATCTTCCTTGGACCAGGGGTGGAACCCGTGTGTCCCGAACTGACAGGTGAATTCTTTACCACTGAGCCACCGGTGAAGCCCCCTCTAGAATGTGAGCACCGTGAGGGGAAAAAACCGTACCCTCAACACCTTGAAAAACAACGATGCTCTTAATCAACAACACTTTGAGACCAATGACCCTGAGATGTGGGAAGAGTTCACAGAAAAACGATACTTGAAGAGGGTCTGGAAGGAGATAGGAGTCTCCCAGGTAGAGAAGGTTTTGCAGAGTGAAGATCCAATGTTAACTATTATGTCCAGTCATCATACTTGCTGTATATAAATGTGCCCTGCTTTTCACCATGTGCAAATATCTTACAGGGGATTCTCAGGTAGCTCAGTGGTAAAGAATGTGCCTGCCAATGTAGGAGATGCAAGAGATGCAGGTTTGATCTCTGGGTTGGGATATCCTCTGGCAACATTCCAGTATTCTTGCCTGGGAAATCCCATGGTCAGAGGACCCTGGAGGGCTACAGTTCATGGAGTCAGAGTAGGCCATGACTGAGCAAGCATGCACACACACACACATCTTGTATCTCATGGGTTTATGTTGCTTTCACTGTAACAAGTTCCAAGATCTCAGGTTCTATTATTAGTATAAAAGTCTACCTTTCAAGGGGGATAAAACCTATAATGTGAGTTCTTATGGGAGACTCATTTTTACTCAAAAGTAACTGTCACTATATTTTGATCCAGCACCTTCAAGGAGATTGAATAACCAAAGAGACTGAATAGCCAGAGATTCAGTAAATGAGGCAAGTAGGAAACCCCAGACGTTTCAAATATTTGATTTCTTTTAGAACTTAATTTTTCTCAAATTCAAGCTAATTTAAGACAGCTTAATGGAAGAGGTTTACTCACTGTTGACTGAGGGGGAAAAGGTATAAATGATATAAAGTAACACATTATTTTGTAATGAAAGCAGCAGATATAGGCAGCAACTATTTAGGCTCCTTGCAACCAATTTAACAGAGCCACATACCCACTCCTTGTAGTGTAGGCATTTACTGCCTTGCCAATTCTTTGGAAGACAGTTTCTGGGTAAGGGAAGGCACCCCAGACCATCACACAATAAATAACCACTTAGGCAGGGGAAGGGTATATATTTTAGACCAGACGGGATCTAACTTAGGGGATCTGCCAACCTTTATTCTACAGGACACTGAGACTCTGAATGGAGGTGAATTTTTTTCAAATCCACAGTCAGCAGAACCTAGGGACATCAACTTGGTCATGCTTTCTTCCCACTGTCCTTGGGCATCTGTCTTTGGAACATCAAGATAATTACAGCTCAAGCTCTGAAAGAGAGAACACTCAAGAAACAACACAGAGACCAAGAGTTCGGAGAACCTAGGAACGCGTGACCGGGATCTCCTCAGTTATTTATCCAAGCTGTGACACGGTTGGCTAGCTCATGGTTTCAGACAGTTCAACCTGTGTTTCCCAACACTGACTGCTATGACTCACAGTCCTTTGAGAGAAGGTCCTTATCCAGTTATATGGACTAAATAGGCTTATAGGACAGCACCAACTCGTTGAAATTAATGCAGCAAGGGGAGTTAATCCATTAGGCTGGGCTTCCCTGATAGTTTAGTTGGTAAAGAATCTGCCCGCAATGCAGGAGACCCCAGTTCAATTCTTGGGTTGGGAAGATCTGCTGGAGAAGGGATAGGCTACCCACTCCAGTATTCTTGGGCTTCCCTTGTGGCTCAGCTGGTAAAGAATCCGCCCACAATGCGGGAGACCTGGGTTTGATCCCTGGGTTGGGAAGATCCCCTGGAGAAGGAAAAGGCTACCCACTTCAGTATTCTGGCCTAGAGAATTCCATGGACTGTATGGTCCATGGGGTTGCAAAGAGTCGGACATGACTGAGTGACTTTCACTTTCAAAGTGCCTGCTGGTTAGTGCAGTGCAGGAGGACCAGCCTACACCTTAACAGGTTTTAGTCTCCAGAGAATTTCAAGGGCAGAAGAAAAAAATCTGGGCCATGCAAATTTCGTCATCTGAGTTCAGTGAGCTTGAGACTCTGAATGAGCATTCATGCCCAGCTATCTTGAGTCATCATTTTCTATTCTTCACAACAAATATTTTAGTAAAAAACATTTTAGGAAAAACAGTCTCTCCTAAACTACAAATTTCACAGAATGGAAGAGGCAGAGGAGAGAACAGTTAAACATAATGGTGTAAAAACATACTATCAGAAAATCTTTATTAAAAATGGTGAACTAAGATTAAATAGTCAATTTTGACGACATGGGTGATACTGATGCAAGTAACTTCACAGACAGCTCATTAGTACTGCTGCATGATCAAGCTGAACATTTGAGTACACAATTTTAACTAAATGTTGAAACTATTTAAATTACTAAATGGCTGGTATTAAGCATCGATGGGTCTCTCTTAAAAACTGCCTTGAAAGAGGGTAGTCCATTCGTTTTGTGGGAAATTCAAGACTCAAAGAGAATGCTACTATGACAAAAGAAGTGCTTAAATGTTCATTTGCAGTGATTTTACTACATTTAAATATATACAATTTTATTCCATTTGAAACAAGGGGGCAATTGGCTACACTAGGGAAACAGCTGTGTTGCAAATATTTATGTCCTATCACTTTTCATATATATTTCATATATTTCAAATATATTTCATATATTTCATGGTATAATTTGGACTCCGTATACTTATGATTCCCTCTCCTTCAGAAATCAGTAGGAGGATTTGAGAATTAGACTCAGTGGGCCGTGTACCACCAGAGCAATGACAAACTCAGTACACAATATGTGCTCTCTTTTAATATGCATAATGGTAATGCTGACCATGCCCCCTGGATGATATGCAGCTAACTGTTAAAGTTATTTCAGAGAAGGATATTAAAACTACTGTCCCTTCTCAGATCACACTAGGCACAGTTTCCCAAGGGCATGTGAGTAATGAATATTTAAGCAAAAGGCATTGCCTCCATCCTTCCATGAGGCCACTAGCCTAGCCTTGGGTCAATCAGAAAATTTGTTACTCAGTTTTGAAGTATCTAGGCAAATGTTACTTTTAAGTTTGCAACAGGATAAAGCAATAAAACCCTTTTAACAATGTATCTTCATTCTAATCCTCTGCTGGTTGTCAACACCTCAGGCAGCCTTTAAAACCAAAACACTCAAATGTGCAGGAGAATTTGTGAAGTCACACACACACACACACACACACACACAGAAACGACAATGTAGTTTTGGCTGAGTCCTCATCTAGCCTAGGGCAGGGAAAACTTTCCGTAACAGTGACTAAACAGAAACCTAGCCACTTTAAGGACTCCACAGTGTGGCTACATTTGTTTATTAAACTCAACCCAGTGCTCTCTGACAACCTAGAGGGGGTGGGATGGGGTGGGAGACAGGAGGGACGTTCAAAAGGGAGAGGACACATGTATACTTGTGGTTGACTCATGTTGATGTATGGCAGAAACCACCAAAATATTGTAAAGCAATCATCCTTCAGTAAAAATTTTAAAAGTGAATTGCTGGTGATGGACATATACCACATGTCCTGTATGACAAGGCATGTTGCTTAAGTTTCCCCGTGCATAAAATGGACATAATGCCTTCAGAGCATAACAACATGATGAGTTACTGTAAGAAAAATAGTTGGCTTCAAGCTCAGTTTCCCTCTCCTGCCAAGCCAATATAGGGATGACTACCAGAGCAGTATGTGCTGTTTGCATTAAGATGCATGAGGGGCTTTCCCTGGAGGTCTGTTTAAGATTTTTCACTTCTTGCAGGGGGTGTGGGTTCGATTCCTGGTCTGGGAACTAAGATCCCACATGCCGCATGGAGCAGCCAAAATTTTTAAAAATTAAAATTATAAAAATTAAATTATATTATAAATTAAAATTAAATTAAATTATTAAAAATTAAATTATATTATAATTATATTATAAAAATTAAATTATAAAAAGATGCATGAGAGCAGGCTGTATATAAACACAGTCAGCACATACTTGGGTTCTGAACTTTATGGATCCTATTTCATTCTGGATATAGGTTCTTAACTACTAGTAACGGTTTCTCTCCCTGAAGGGAAAGAAGCCTACAGACTGCAGGGAATCAAGGATGACCAACATTAGGCCAAACAGTCTTGAGTCCAGCATGGTTGACACTCTAGGCCTAATTTGTAACAGGCCTCAATTGCTGATTCTGTGGCCTCTATCTCCCTAACTAGGAAAGATTAACCTTGAAGTACCTCATTACCAACCAATCGTGGAAAACTCTTATCACAGCCCTTCTCAACCTCAGTAGCACATTCAGATCACCCGAGGAGCTTTTAAAACTCCAGATGGTCAGACCATACCCCAAACCAATTTACATCCAAATACCTGGGAAGGGGGCCCAGGCACCCTTACTTCTTAAAGTTCCCAGTGATCCAAGATGCAACCAAGATTGAGAACCACAGTCTCCGATCACCTCTCCTGACCTAATGGAACTTCCGCTGCAAGGCACACCAAGAAAGGCAACCTAGAATGTTTCACAAACACAGCTTCTGAGCAGACCCTGTACAACAAACACCACAGGTGCCCGTGCTGAGCTCCACACAGAGGGATGGACAGACAGCTTATGAGCTAGAGGGTTATCCAGATCCTCACGGTAGAGCCATTTTCACAATGATGGAACACTTCAAAAGAGCAAATATCAAAATAAGTTCACCCATCTTGAGAGATGCCACAAATCCCGTTAGGATTTCTCACTTTTTTTTTTTAACACTTATCTCTTAGGAAGACCCGAGTGTCTGTGAAAGCACACCCCACACACAGAGCCTGTGGAACAGCAGAGAGAACCACACAATCCCCGCGGCCGCCTAGAATCACCGCCGCCTCCGCCCGGCCGCAGGCTGCCCAGCGGGTGCACCTGTCGCCCGCACCTGCCGCGCCGGGCCCTCCCCGCCTACCTTCCAGCAGCTCGTCCAGGCTGGTGACCTTCCGGCTGCCGTCGATGGTGTAGATGGTGCGGACGCCCTGGGGCAGGTTCACGTTGTCCGAGAGGGAGCGGGTGAGCTCCATGAGCAGCGCGTCAAAGGACCGGAAGCGGTCGCTGGAGATGGCAAACACCAGGCCCTTGAAGTAGCGGTCCCCATTCCGGTAGAAGCGCGCCTTCCTGGCCTTCTTCTCCGAGCTCAGGGCCTGCAGCGTCCGCGTGCGGTAGAAGCTGCAGTGCGCGCTGTGCGCCGGGCTGGGGATGAGCCCGTTCCCTTTGGGGCCCGAGCTGCTGCTGCCCCCCGGAGGAGCCGGGCGCCCCTCTCCGCGACCCCGGCCGCGGCCTTTTGTCCCGTTCCTCAAAGTGCTCCAGCTCGATACTCCTGGTGCTGGCCATCGCGGCTGCTCCGGGGGGCGCCCGGCCAAGCACGTCCCCGCCGGAGGCTCCAGGTAGCCCGCGGTCAAGGCGAGAACCGGCTCGGGGACGTCGGGCTGCGAGAGAGCCTCAGCGCGCCGGGACACCTGGCCCGGACATCCCGCCCCCCTCCGCGCAGGTGGAGCCGCGGAGGCCCGCGCCCCCTAAAAAGCAGCCCGGCTCGTTGTCCCGCGCGCTTCGCTCGGTCCCTCCCGCCGCCCGGGAGCCCCACGCCCCCACTCCACCCGGTCGCGCCTCACCACTCCCGCCCCGGAGTCCGCCGGCCGCCGCCAAGGTGGGCCGCGCGAGGCTCGCCCCCGGCCCGCGGGCGCACACAAAGCTCCTCCGCCCGCCGCTCCCGGGAGCCCGGGGAGGGGGGGAGGGGCCGCGAGAGCGGGAGAGGCTCCGCGGGGGCGTCGGCCCGCCCGAGGCCGGGATGCAGCGCCGCCGCCGCCGCCTCGCTCGCCCCCCAGGCCCCGCCCGAGAGCACCGCGCGGAGGCGCGTCCCGCGCAGAGTCCGGCCCTAGCGGGAAACAGCGCAGCCCGCCTCCCCCGCAGCCGGCCGGCCCGGCCCGCCCACGAGCATCCGCCCCCGGGCCCGACCACTCCGCCTGCCCAGCCCGCTGCAGGGCCGGGGGGTTCCTGCTCCCCAAGGAATGCCCAACCCCAGAGGGAGGGAGGTGGGCCAGGAGGAAGAGGAGGGGGGCCGCACGTGGGGGCGCCGAGGCTCTGCGGCGCCAGAGAAGCGGATCCTCCCAGGTCCTAGGCGGCCCCGCCCGCCTGACAGCCACAACCCCGCGCCGCGCGCTGATGGGCGCAGCCGCGGCGCGCGCTCCTCCGCCTGGGAAACGGAACCGCGCAGGTCAAAAAAACTACAAAGGAAGGAGATTCAAGGGCAGGGATCACATCCCTTAGCCAGCCTCCAACTGAGGAGCCGAGGTCAAACTAGGGCACCTGAAACATGGCATTGGATTGGGGCACACCATTTTTCAAAGGAAATCTGGAACTTTATTTAAAAATCCTTCGATAAAACACTTTCTGTTGCAGGTTCGCTAACACGGTACGTTCGGTAACTTTGAATGAATGAAAGGTCAGACGTTATTGTTTCTTGAGGAATTTAATTAACAAACATTTATTAAAGCATGCGACATTTTAGGCATTGTCTCTGTCACTGGGGATGCACTAGTAAACAGACAATCCCCGCACCCCACCACCTGCATCTAAGTGATACTTATTATCAATTTGAGCTTCTTGTTAAGTAATATGTCTATTATTTGTAAGCACCTGTCATACTGGAAATCTTAATTTAGTAGTGCCCGGTCAACAGTAAAAGCATATTTTCCAAAGGCTTGAGAAAAATGTTAGTTAATTCCATTTCACCATTAGGAAAAGATGAAACTAACAGAAATTTGGTGCTAATCTGACAGGTGGGTAAATTACCCTGAGGCCTTCAGCACCTGGTTCTCTGAGTGGCCCTAGATAGCAAATCTAAACCACCAAAGATTAGAACATGAATGCTTTTCTTGGAATGAATTAAGTCCTGAAGGAGCATGAATAAGAAAAGGCAGAAAATATGATGGAGTTTCTCAGTAGCTGTGAAGTTGAACTGGCATGCAGTGCCCCAGAAGCTTCCTTCTTGCTCAGGGCCCCATAGTTCCCCCAGGACAGGCTCAGGACACATGTGGGCATGTGAAATTAGGTCCATGGCCATAACAGACCTCAGTTCAGTTCAGTCACTCAGTCGTGTCCAACTCTTGGCAACCTCATAAGTTGCAGTACGCCAGGCCTCCTGTCCATCACCAACTCCCGGAGTTCACTCAAACTCAGGTCCATCGAGTCGGTGATACCATCCAGTCATCTCATCCTCTGTTGCCCCCTTTTCCTCCTGCCCCTAATCTCACCCAGCATAATAGCCCTCAACCCAAGCCAATTAAATCAGAATTTCTGGAGTTGGGCTTCCCAAACAGTTTTTAGAACTATGTATAAGGTACAACCAGGGTTTCCAACAATAGGATGTAACATTAAGATTCAAACAGATCAGTGTTGATTCTCAAACTTCGATGTACTTACACATAGTGGGGGAAATCTCATGTAATGTCGATTCTGAGTCAGTAGGTCTTTGGTGAAGGTTGAGATTCTGTATTTCTGATGTTTCCCTGCATGTGTGCTCCTGTGTGCTCAGTTACCCAGTTCTGCCAGACTCTCTGCAGCTCCGTAGTCTGTAGCCCACAAGGCTCTTCTGTCCATGGAATTCTCCAGACAAGAATACTGGAGCGGGTTGCCATTTCCTCCTCCAGGGGATCTTCCTCACCCAGGGATCGAACCTGCGTCTCCTGCATTGGCTGGTGAATTCTTAACCACTGAGCTACCTGGGAAGCCCCAGATAATGCCAGTACTGCTAGTCTTGGTACAACACTTTGAGGAACAAGAACCTAAATGCCAAATTTCTTCAGTCCTCCTTAATTAGTAGTAGCTGCAGAGCCTTTCAATGATGTAAATGGTTTTAAATGGGTGGTTCATTCATTTTGTTATTCAGTTTAGTTCAGTCACTCATTTGTGTCTGACTGTCTGTGACCCCATGGGCTGCCGCACACCAGGCTTCCCTCTCCATCACCAACAATCAGAGCTTGCTCAAACTCATGTCCATCAAATCATTGATGCCATCCAACCATCTCATTCTCTGTTGTCCCCTTCTCCTCCTGCCTTCGATCTTTCCCAGCATCAGGGTCTTTTCTAGTGAGTCAGTTCTTCACATCAGGTGGCCAAAGTATTGGAGTTTCAGCATCAGTCCTTCCAATGAATATTCAGGACTGATTTCCTTTAGGATTGACTGGTTGGATCTCCTTGCAGTCCAAGGGACTCTCAAGAGTCTTCTCCAATACCACAGTTCAAAAGCAATAAATTCTTTGGCACTCAGCTTTCTTTATAGTCCAACTCTCACATCCATACATGACTACTGGAAAAACCATAGCTTTAACTAGATGGACCTTTGTTGGCAAAGTAATGTCTCTGTTTTTTAATATGCTGTCTAGATTCGTCATAACTTTCCTTCCAAGAAGCAAGCATCTTTTAATTCCATGGCTGCAGTCACCATCGGCAGTGATTTTGGAGTCCAAGACAATAAAGTTTGTCACTGTTTCCACTGTTTCCCCATGTATTTACCATGAAGTGATGGGACCAGATGCCATGATCTTAGTTTTCTCGATGTTGAGTTTTAAGCCAACTTTTTCCACTTTCCTCTTTCACTTTCATCAAGAGGTTCTTTAGTTCTTCTTCACTTTCTGCCATAAGGGTGGTGTCATCTGCATATCTGAGGTTATTGATATTTCTCCCGGTAATCTTGATTCTAGCTTGTGCTTCATCCAGCCCAGCATTTCGCAGGATATATTCTGCATGTAAATTATATAAGCAGGATGACAATATGCAGCCTTGATGTACTCCTTTCCCGATTTGGAACCAGTCTGTTATTCCATGTTCTGTTTTATCTGTTGCATCTTGACCTGCATACAGATTTCTCAGGAGGCAGGTAAGGTAGTCTGGCATGTCCATCTCTTGAAGAATTTTCCACAGTTTGTTGTGATCCACACAGTCAATGGCTTTGGCATAGTCAATAAAGCAGAAATAGATATTTTTCTGGAACTCTCTTGCTTTTTTTCGATAATCCAACAGATGTTGGCAATTTGATCTCTGGTTCCTCTGCCCTTTCTAAATCCACCTTGAACTTCTGGAAGTTCACAGTTCACATACTGTTGAAGCTTGGCTTGGAGAATTTTGAGCATTACTTTGCTAGCATGTGAGATGAGTGCAATTGTGCGGTAGTTTGAACATTCTTTAGCATTGCCCTTCTTTGGGATTGGAATAAAAACTGACCTTTTTCAGTTCTGTGGACATTGTTGAGTTTTCAAAATTTGCTGGCATACTGAGTGCAACATTTTAACAGCATCATCTTTTAAGATTCGAAATAGCTCAACTGAAATTCCATCACCTCCACTAGCCTTGTTCATAGTGATGCTCCCTAAGGCCCACTTGATTTCACATTCCAGGATATCTGGCTGCAAGTGAGTGATCACACCACTGTGGTTATCTGGGTCACGAAGACCTGTTTTGTATAATTCTTCTGTATATCTTCTTCCTAATATCTTCTGCTTCTGTTAGGTCCATACCATTTCTGTCCTTTATTGTGCTCATCTTTGCATAAAATGTTCCCTTGATATTTCTCATTTTCTTGAAGAGATCTCTAGTCTTTCCTGTTCTATTGTTTTCCTCTATTTCTTTGCACTGATCATATGAGGAAGGCTTTCTTATCTCTCCTTGCTATTCTTTGAAACTCTGAATTCAGATGGGTATATCTTACCTTTTCTCCTTTACCTTTAGCTTCTCTTTTCTTAGCTATCTGTAAGGCCTCCTCAGACAACCATTTTGCCTTTTTGCATTTCTTTTTCCTGGGGATGGTCTTGATCACTACCTCCTGTTCAGTGTCATGAACCTCTGTCCATAGTTCTTCAGGCACTCTATCAGATCTAATCCCTTGAATCTATTTGTCACTTCCATTGTATAACTGTAATGGATTTGATTTAGATCTTACTTGGATAGTCTAATGGTTTTCCCTACTTTCTTCTTTCTCCTTGTGCAACAAGGAGTTCATGATGTAAGCCACAGTCAGCCCCCAGTCTTATTTTTGCTGACTGTATAGAGCTTCTCCATCTTTGGCTGCAAAGAATATAATCAATCTGATTTCAGTATTGACATCTAGTGATGTCCATGTGTAATCTTCTCTTGTGTTGTTGGAGGAAGGTGTTTGATATGACCAGTGTGTTCTCTTGGGAAAGTTCTCTTATTCTTTGCCCTGCTTCATTCTGTACCCCAAGGCCAAATTTGCCTGTTACTCCAGGTGTTTCTTGACTTCCTACTTTTGCATTCCAGTCCCCTATAATGAAAAGGACATCTTTTTTGGATGTTAGTTCTAGAAGATCTTGTAGGTCTTCATAGAACCATTCAACTTCAGCTTCTTCAGCATTAGTGGTCAGGGCATAGACTTGGATTGCTGTGATACTGAATGGTTTGTCTTGGAAACAGAGATCATTCTGCCATTTTTGAGACTGTACCCAAGAACTGCATTTTGGTGGAAGCCAGATGTCTTTCATGATGTAGGCTTGGAAGTAATACATTGTCAATTCTGCAAATGAGATGATGTTACAAAGGTCAGTCCGGCTTAATGTGGGAGAGGACTGTGTAGGGCTATGACTCCCAGGAACTTCCTGGGGGCGTCGGGCAGGCTGGCAGCCCAGGTTCAGTCAGTCAAGCTTTAGGACGTAAACACATGTTCTCACTCAAGGATTCCTAATGAAAAATTTCACCCTTCTTAAACAGTGAGTACAGTGATGTAATATGCCAGTATTTTAACATTATTCCCTAAGGCTCTGTCCCTAAGTTGACAAAGAAGATGGCTTTTCAAGAGGGTCTGGGGGAGAAGAGAAGTATTAATATTTCCAAAGCTGTTTCCCAATGTAAAAAGTCATTTTGTGCCTGCTTTTTACATTAATCTGTTTGAAGAATTTTATCCCTGATCTTCATAGAAGAATTAAGATGCGATCACTTTTCATAAGATATTTGCTTAGTGAATATGGCTTATATCAAGACCCAGCTGGCCCAAATTTAAAGACTTACTGGAGTGGGAAAAATTAATTTCAGCATTATAATTCTAATGCAAACAAAATTTGTGAGTACTAGGTAGGCAACTCTTAATTAATTTGATTACTTTGTGATTTAAAATTTATAAAGCAAATACTCCCCTTTCAATGGGCTGCAGAATTTGCAGAGTAAGATACATCCTTTCTTTACTGAGATGCCCCCTTTTTCTAACCAAGAAACACTATCTGATTTGTTAATCATTCATCCTTCCAAGTGAAAGTGAAAGTCACTCAGTTGTGTCCTACTCCTTGCAATCCGATGGACTTTACAGTCCATGGAATTCTCCAGGACAGAATACTGGAGTGGGTAGCCTTTCCTTTCTCCAGGGGATCTTCCCAACCCAGGGATCAAACCCGGGTCTCCCGTATTGCAGGCAGATTCCTTACTAGCTGAGCCACAGGGAAGCCCAAGAATACTGGAGTGGGTAGCCTATCCCTTTTCCAGCGGATCTTCCCGACCCAAGAATTGAACTGGGGTCTCCTGCATTACAGCCACATTCTTTACCAACTGAGCTATCAGGGAACCCCTCTTAGTCAAACATTTATCAGAATAAAAATTGTTGTGCAAAGTATTTTAAAAATGGTTCCTCAGGGAGGGGATATATGTACACGTATTGCTGACTCACTTTGTTATACAGCAGAAATGAACACGACATTGTAAAGCAACTATACCCCAGTTGAAAACAAAACAAAACAAAAACAAACGAAAAAGAAGGTGACCTTATTTGGAAATAAGGCCTTTGTAGGTGTTAGTAGTTAAGATGAGGTCATACTGGAGTAGGGCGGGCCTTGAATCTCACATAAGATGCTTTATAAGAAGAGATACAGACACGCAAGGAGAAGGTCATGTGAAGATGGAGCCCCACCAGGAGACGGCAGGGGCATGCGGCCCCAGCCAAGCAGTGTCAGCCACCATCAGAGCCGGAAGAGGCAAGAAGGGCCCCTCATAGAACCTCAGTGGGACATCGCCCCATGACACTTTGTGCTTGGACTTCTGGCCCCTAGGACCACGAGAGAAGAGAGAATAAATTCTTTGTTTTAAGCCTTAAAAAAAAAAAAAAATCACCTCTAAGCTCCAAGAATTTCAATCCAAAATCTCTTCTGCATTTATTTTTTGCAGGGTTAGAAAGAATTCCTTTCTGCTGTTAATATATAATATTTTTAAATCACAAAGTATTCAGGACACATGAAACTTTTCTTGATGCTATTCAAGATGGATCATCTGAAAACCACTTGGGGCAGAAAAATTCAACCAGGCTGGAAGGAAAGGTGATCGTTCTTTGTTCTCGACACTTCTCTTCAGATTTCACATATGAGCAATCTAATTTTAGAGGTGCCTTTAGCCAAGTGGTAACTCCTGCCCCCTACCCCCATTTCCACATTGGTTAAGAAATACAATAGCAATTTTTATTTGGCATGATCTGTTTAAACAAGATTTATTTATGCCATGCTTCCATGTGGAGCTTTCCCTAAGAAACCCTGCTTGAGCATCTCCTGGGTTTGCTTCACACTACACTTCTCAAATGCACTGGCTGCTCCTCAGTTTTGGCCAGAACCTTCTGCTTTCAGAGGCGGTTTTCCAGCCACTCCATTATTTATTACATAAAGGGTGCTTGGAGCCTTTGAGACTGCACTGTGCTAAGACTTTCTGCTGTCTCATGTTTTCATCTCTGTTCACTGTGTGCCAAGCATTTCTTCCAGAAGCAACAGTGATGAAACAACTATTTTCAGTGAAAAGGCTGGGTGACTATGAACTTGAATTTTGAAAGAGCATGATTTTCTTTATTTAATAATCTCTAATGATTATAAACTTAGTGTTTTTTTTTTTAAATCACATTTTAACAAGAAAATGTATAAAGCCCAGAGGTTCAGAGACTCTGTACCCCACCATATAACCTGCACCACAACTGGAAAAAGATTCAAACTGTTCTCTCAATTTTTGTTCCCCTGAGAGCTTTACTGTCCTTTGTAGCAATGATGCTTGTAGCACTTCACAAATAAAATGACTTTGCAAAATATAGACGAGAGAATGATTAAAACTACTCCTTCAGGTTTAGAAAATTGGTTAAGTCATTCAAAATTTCAAGTTTAATTTTTTAATGAAAATATCAGATGAGTGGAAGAAAAATTCAGATTTGCATGCTAGAAACGTTTATAGAACACAAATGTGTGGGGTTTGTTTTTTCCTTATAAGAAAACTATGGTTTAATAGTTCTAATAGTTCTACTGGTCCATTTCACTTCCACAAAGTATCTAGTCAAAGACTCTCAGTTTTCAAGTAAATTCTCTGTATTCATACTATACTCAATATTTTGTCATTTTTCAGTCAGTAAAGAATCTGCTTGCAGTGCAGGAGACCCAGGTTGTATCCCTGGATGGGGAAGCTCCCCCTGGAGAAGGAAATGGTAACCCACTCCAGTATTCTTGCTTGAATCCCACGGACAGAGGAGCCTGGTGGGCTCCAGCTCATGGGGTCACCAAAGAGTCGGACACGACTTAGGAGCTAAGCCACCACCATCTGCTATAATTGTTAAAGTGAAAGTAATGGAAACATTGAAATCATAAAGTAACTCTTTCTAGAAATTTGAACTATTTTGTCTTAAATCTCCCTAGGAAGAAGGTCTAGGAGCACTTACTAGTATCCCTACTTTCAGATAAGGAGATGGAGAGCCAGTCAGTGATTTTTCAACAGTTATTGAATTATTTGATATTTAGTAATAATCCAAAGTGGAAGACCATGGAAAAGAACTACAGTATTCTCATTTTGTTTCTAAAGAATCAAATTTCTCAAACCCAATATAAAATTTACTCTTTGAATGTAGGCTTTTGCTTCATTTAAAATTCAAAAGAACTTTAGTGTTTGTCTGAAAATCAATCATGATAGTGGTTTCCTCCTCTCGATAGCACCTTTCATGTTTATATTAATACTGAATATGACAAACTGTGTTCCTGTCATTCTATATATGAGATTAAAATAATGATGGTCATGAGTACTTAAAGGATAATAAAGCTTTCATCATGATTGATACGCAGTTATGACCTAGTTAAAGAAACAGATTACAGACAAGGAAATAGGAAAGATTAAGCAGCAGAAATAGAAATTGACTCCAGGGTATGCTAACTCTAGAAGATGTTCATTTCAGGCTTTCAAAATTCATTAATCACAAGGAGGTCTCTTTAGGAGTTTATGGTTAAAAATTAATGATCTTTATACCTATGGTCGGTTTGTAATGGAAATTAGCTGGTTATTTTAGGACAAATGTTTTATACCTCATATACATATTTGAAATATTTGAATATGAAAACAATATATTTATCTTATATACAGAAATAATGATACTATTCAGACTTGATCAGTCCCTGTTAGTAAATCTATACTCACTTGGCTATGCATTTAGTTAAAAAAAAAAAAAGCTTTTCCTTGATACTTTCCAGAGTCCTATCTGAAGTAACTGCTTTGATCATGATTTACTGGTCATACAAATTATTTGTTTTATATGCATGTGTGTCTGTGTTTGTTCACTTGTTTTCATGTGTAGGTGTTTGTGCATATGTTTTATATATGCACATATATAATGTACATATAAAACATTTAAGGTGAAGAGGTATATGCATATGATTGCCCAATAATATATATTTTAATGTAACTGATATGTTCATTTTTAATAGTTTGGTAGCAATGTAAAATTATATTTCTTTCAGTATTATGATTAATTAAAGTTGCTGTTTATTATTATTACTACAATAGTACAGACATGCCTCAGAGATATTTCCACTTTGATTCCAGACCACTGGAATAAAGCAAATATCACAGTAAGTCATACAATTTTGTTTTCCCAGTGCATATAAAAGTTATGTTTACACTATACTGCAGTCTGTTATGTATGCAATAGCATTATGTCTAAAAATATGCATATATTAATTTAAAATACTTTTAAGGAAATGCATCCACATTCAATATCAGAAAAATCTATTATAATAATTTAAGAAAGCCTTAAAGAATTACTAATGATTATTTGGAGCAAATGAATGATTTTAAAATTCTGGATTGGGTCACAGACTAAATAGTATCAGTCAGCTCTAAAATTATGTTTTCCTCTATTAGTTATTCATGGCAAATAGATGGGGAAACAGGGGAAACAGTGACTGACTTTATTTTGGGGGGCTCTAAGAGAGACTCTTGAGAGTCCCTTGGACTGGAAGGAGATCCAACCAGTCCATTCTGAAGGAGATCAGCCCTGGGATTTCTTTGGAAGGAATGATGCTAAAGCTGAAGCTCCAGTACTTTGGCCACCTCATGTGAAAGTTGACCCATTGGAAAAGACTCTAATGCTGGGAGGGATTGGGGGCAGGAGGAGAAGGGGATGACAGAGGATGAGATGGCTGGATGGCATCACTGACTCGATGGACATGAGTCTGAGTGAACTCCGGGAGTTGGTGATGGACAGAGAGGCCTGGAGTGCTGCGATTCATGGGGTTGCAAAGAGTCGGACATGACTGAGCAACTGAACTGAAGATTACTGCAGATGGTGACTGGAGCTATGAAATTAAAAGATGCTTACTCCTTGGAAGAAAAGTTATGACCAACCTAGAGAGCATATTAAAAAGCAGAGACATTACTTTGCCAACAAAGGTCCGTCTAGTCAAGGCTATGGTTTTTCTGATAGTCATGTATGGATGTGACAGTTGGACTATAAAGAAAGCTGAGCGCCAAAGAATTGATGCTTTTGAACTGTGGTGATGGGGAAGACTCTTGAGAGTTCCTTGGGCTGCAAGGAGATCCAACCAGTCCATTCTAAAGATCAGTCATGGGTGTTCATTGGAAGGACTGATGTTGAAGCTGAAACTCCAATACTTTGGCCACCTGATGTGAAGAACTGACTCATTGGAAAAGACCCTGATGCCAGGAAAGATTGAAGGCAGGAGGAGAGGGGATGACAGAGGATGAGATGGTTGGATGGCATAACCAACTCAATGGACATGAGTTTGAGCAAGCTTCAGGAGTTGGTGATGGACAGGGATGCATGGCATGCTGCAGTCTATGGGGTCACAAAGAGTCAGACATGACTGGGCAACTGAACTAACTAATTATTAGTTATGAGGCTTCCCTGGTGGGTCAGATGGTAAAGAATCTGCTTGCAATGTGGGAGGCTAGGGTTCAATCCTTGGGTTGGGAAGATCCTCTTGAGAAGGGGATGGCTACCCACTCCAGTATTTGTACGTGGAGAATCCCATGGACAGAGGAGCCTGGCGGGCTACAGTCCACAGGGCTGGAAACACTCTTGACATACCAAAACAATCTGTACCTCAAGTTTTCTGTTTTTCTTTTTTGGTTTGCCTGTTGTTGTTTTTTTTTAAATCTCAGACTGACAGAAAAAGTGCAAATTCAGTACAAAGCAGTTTTTCCTGAATCATTTGAGATTAAATTGCCAACATGATGTCTCATCATCCCTAGATAATTTACTGTGTATTTTTTTTGAAAATAGAAACATTCTCCTACACAGCAGGATGATGCAAGTATCAAAGTCAGGAATTTAACACTGATACATTGCTACCACCTAATCCTCAGAACCCATTCAAATTTTCCAGATGCCCTAATAATGTCACTCTAAGTGAAAGAATCCAATTCAGGATCACTATGTGCTTCTCTGTCTTGTTTCTTTAGTCTGTTTCAACTAGAATGGTTCCTCGATCTTTCCTAGACCTCCATGACCTTGATTGACACTTTTGAAGATTGTGTTCTTTAGGGAGCTTCCCAGGTGGCTCAGTGGTAAAGAATCTTTCTGCCAATGCAGGAGGTGCAGGTTCCATCTCTGGGTCAGGAAGATCCCCCAGAAAAGGAAACGGCAGAGAAGCCTGGCGGAGGGATCAGGCATGACCTAGTAACTGAGCATGCTGTTTAATCGCTGAGTCGTGTCTGACTCTTTGTGACCCCATGGACTGTAGTCTGCCAGGCTCCTCTGTCCATTGGATTTCCCAGCTAAGAATACTGGATTGGGTTGCCATTTACTTCTCTGGGGGATCTTCCCAACCCAGGGATTGAACCCCTGTCTTCTGCATTGGCAGGCAGATTTTTAACACTGAGCCAGGAGGGAAGCCCTTTTGAAGATTACCAACCAGTGATTTTGAGGAGTCCCTCAGCTGGGTTTGTCTGATTCTTCTTCAGGATTAGATTTAAGTTATATGTCTTTGGCAGGAATATCAGAGTAATGATGCTGTGCACTTTTGTATCATACTGGGGGAGGGGGCAGGCGGTCAATTTCAATTTGTCTCACTACCAGTGATGTTCCCTTTAATCACCTAATTAAGTGATACCTGTCAGGCTTCTTCAGTGTAAGTTTACTCTTTTTTTCCCCCTTGTAATTAGTAAGTATTTCATTGTATTTCCTGTAATTAGCTAGTATTGTCAGAAGACACTTTGTAACTTATGTGACTATCATTATATTCCTCAAGCTTTCAATCTATTCATTTATCACTTTTGACTCAGGGTATCTTATTTTAGTCAATTACTATCATTATTTATGTTAATGCTTAAATTATCCCCAGTTTGATCAATGCATTCAAGCTGACATTTATGCCCTTTGCTGTCCCCATCATTTTCTAGTACTTACTTTTGGTTTTAAGTTTTGGACTTGTGTGGTGCTTTCTATGCCCTAGCTGTGGAATCAGTTATTTTTCTTCCTTTACTGGTGCTGATGCTGAAGCTGAAGCTCCAATACTTTGACCACCCGATGCGAAGAATTGACTCTTTTGAAAAGACTCTGATGCTGGGAAAAATTGAAGGCAGGAGAAGGGGGACGACAGAGGGTAAGATGGTTGGACGGCATCACCAAATGGAAGAACATGAGTTTGAGTAAACTCTGGGAGTTGGTGATGGACAGGAGGCCTGGTGTTCTGCAGTCCATGGGATCAAAAAGAGTAGACACGACTGAGCTACTGAACTGAACTTGATAAATAATGTTAATCGGGAGCCAAGATTGGGGTAATAAGCATGCTTACTGTCCCTGGGTTTCATCCGCTCTTGGGCTTCTTAGTGGACAGAACTAGGAAATATGTGTATACACACAGTATCTTGAAAACTGTCAGTTCACACTGAAGCCCCCTTTGCACGCAGAAGTCCTCCTCACCCGACTCAGACCCCAGGACCCTGTGTTGGGCCGCATGCTGCACGGGCTCTTTCCTTATCCTACTTGGATGCTCCACACTGGGCAGTCCTCCTGTGCAGTCTCCTCATCCTGGTTAGGCTCTGACACTCCCTGCAGGCCAGTCCTCCTGTGTGCTGACTTTCCCACCCCTCCCAGATTCCAGCAACTGTGCCTGGCTGCCACTGGTGCCTCCTGATCGGAATACCTTCCTCACCCTGCTTGGAGTCAGACACCCTGCTCTGGTCTACCATGACTACCCGCTTGGTCTCCAAACTGCCTTAGGACTGAATCATTTGGGAAGGGAAAGAGAGGAGCTTTTTTTTTTTTTTGGAAGTGTATTTTACTCGTCTAATGAGCTGTTGTTCTTGGCTCACCCAGCATCTGTTCCCCCTGCCTCTGATGGCATGCTCTGATTTTCACTCTGGTGGAATACTCTCTTATGCTCTTAGTATATGTGTTTCAGGCAAGACTGACTTCACTCTTGCTTTAGGGATGCGCATGTGTGTCAATCCTGGCCAGCTGACCACATTCTCTTGGCCCCAGTGATTAGCACTACCTTTTACTCTGTTGCTTAGGTCCCAAAGAAGATAAAAACCCAAAATCATATGCTCATCCATGACTTCTTTCTCTCAAACTGAACATCTAATTCATAAGCAAATTGCTTTCCTTCAAAATTCATCCCAGATAGAACCGTTCCTCTCTGCCACTTACAGAAATATCCTATTCTAAGCCATCTTCATCTCTCACCTGACCTCCTGCCTCCAATTTGTCCCACTGCAGAGTATTCTTCATACAGCAACCAGAGTGAGTCCTTTAAAATCTTAAGACAGATTATGTCATTCTGCTCAATAGGCATCATCAACTTCCCCTTACACTCAGAACAATAACATTATGGCCAGCAAGGGCCTACAACAGACCTGAATTACCTGAAGGAGTTATAATGATACAGATGCCTGTGCCCACCCCCAAGAGAAACTAATTGGATCTACCGAGGATAGATTCCATGACACTGGTTTCCTTTAAAAGCTCTCCAGTGCTTTTGTGAGCTGACTGGCTACCAATCAGACTCATATATATGTCACTTTAACCATCACTCACCTTGGGACCTGGGCCCCTCTGCTGTTTCTCAAGTGAGCCAAGCATAATCCCACCTCAGGGTCTTTGCCCTGCTGGATGCAATGACTTCTGACGCTAACGGCCCAGAATCCAGCCAGCCTTCACAGGCTGAGAGCATAGTCCTGCATAAAGCTGCCTTTGCCTCCGTCAGCAGCAGTGAGCTCGGGGGCTCCCAGGCCCCCACTCTTCTGATTAACTGCCTACAGGGGACACAGTACCGCCTCAGTTTTCATAATTCAGTGCGCTGAGCCAAAGAACTCGGGAAGCACTATATTTACAGTGATAGTCTTGTTGTAGCCCAAAGGATGCAGATTGGGTCCAGCCGAAAGAAGAGAGGTGGAGGTCTAGGAGGGTCTCAAGAGCAAAGCTTCCGCGTCCTCTCTCTGCAGAGTCAGGAAGCATTGATGAGTAGCAATACGTACAGAATATTGTTAGCTAGGGTTGCTTTCTCAAGCTTCGTTGTCTTGTGTTTTACTAGAATTTCACTGTAGGTATGACTGATGGAACCATTAGTCATATATTTAAACTTGATCTCCAGGCCCTCTCCCTCTGTGGAGATCAGGCTGATATCACCGGGCTCAGTTCCCAAACCCTCATGAGTCATCATCTTAGTATAAATGAGGGACCCAACATGAGTCACAGTATTAGCATAAACTCTCAGGGTCCATTATGAATGACAAAAATATTCCCATTACTTAGGAAGTTCCAGTGAATTATAGGTTACTTCCCAGCATCCAAGGACAGAGGCCACATTCTTTAAAATTATTTTTTAATTTCTTGGCTATGCTGTGTGGACTGTGGGATCTTAGTTCTCCAACCAGGGAGCAAACCCACAGCCCACACAGTAGAAGCTCAGTGTCTAACCACTGGACCACCAGGGAAGTCCCTCCACCTTTTATTATGGAACGCTGAGCAGATCTACCCTGCACATTTTGGTTACATGACCTAGTAAAACTTATTTGCTCCAGTCAGGTAGACTTGCATTTTCTGTCACTAGCCAGCATCCTTTGTGACACACAAATTGATTGACTTCCCTGGCTCCTGTGTCTTCCCTCTAGTTCATATTGTGTGTAATTATTGGTTGGATCAATCATCCTAAACAACGATTCTGATCTTGTCACCCCATTGTTGAAACACCTCCATCAGCCAGTTACTTAAAGTATTTTTTTTTCCTCCACTAGTCCGAAATATTTAACCTGACATTCAAGGCCTATGTCATCTGGCTCTATTTTCTTGCTCTCCCATGACTAGTCCTTGATTTAACCAGAATGGGCTACTTGCCTTTTCTTGAATCCTTTTGCCTTTTCCCACTCTGTGCCTGACCAAATCAATCCCACTGTGCCTTTGTCAGATCAGCCTGTTGGGAATGGCCAACCCCTCCTTCCTACCTGTCAAAGTGTATTCCTTTCCTTCCTCCGTGAATTCTTTAATAATCCCAGATGTAAGCAATTTCTTGCTATAAATTCTTCATCAGTAACACTCCTTTGTATTTCTCTCACATCTTATTTTAATATTTTTCCTTTATTAATATATGTAACTTGCATTATACTAAAAATCTATATTTTTAGAGTTCTTACAATGGTCTATGAGAATTCTATGGACTAGAGGAGCCTGGCAGGCTACAGTCCATGGAGTTGCAAAGAGTTGGACACAACTGAGCAGCTAACATTTTTTTTTTAAACGCTCTAAGAATGTAAATATGAATAATTAGTTTGTGCCCCAAAGCAGTTATCCAGTAAAAGAAGAAATATATCTTTTATCAACTAGCCGTTCAGTTCAGTTCAGTCACTCAGTCACGTCCGACTCTTCACAACCCCATGGACTGAAGCACGCCAGGCCTCCCTGTCCATCACCAACTCTTGGAGTCCACTCAAACTCATGTCCATTGAGTCAGTGATGCCTTCCAACCATGTCATCCTCTGTAGTCCCCTTCTCCTCCTGCCTTCAATCTTTCCCAGAATCAGGGTCTTTTCCAATGCGTCAATTCTTCGCATCAGGAGGCCAAAGTATTGGAGTTTCAGCTTCAATATCAGTCCTTCCAATGAACACCCAGGACTGGTCTACTTTAGGATGGACTGGTTGTATCTCCTTGCAGTCCAAGGGACTCTCAAGAGTCTTCTCCAACACCACAGTTCAAAAGCATCAATTTTTCAGCCCTCAACTTTCTTTATAGCCCAGTCTCACATCCATATATAACTACCAGAAAAACCATAGCCTTGACTAGCCGGACCTTTGTTGGCAAAGTAATGTCTCTGCTTTTTAATATGTTGTCTAGGTTGGTCATAACTTTTCTTCCAAGAAGTAAGCATCTTTTAATTTCATGGCTGTAGTCACCATCTGCAGTGATTTTGGAGCCCAAAAATAAAGTCTGTCACTGTTTCCACTGTTTCCCCCTCTATTTGCCATGAAATGGTGGGACCAGATGCCATGATCTTTGTTTTCTGAATGTTGAGCTTTAAGCCAACTTTTCACTGTCCTCTTTCACTTTCATCAAGATTTTCTTTAGTTCTTCTTCACTTTCTGCCATAAGGATGGTGTCATCTGCATATCTGAGGTTATTGATATAGTCAACTAGCCATTATCTCTGCAAATATTTTATCTCCCATATCCTGTCTGTTCTCTCATTCTGGAATTCCTATTAGACATTAAGTTGGACCTTTTCATTTTTTTCTGTGTGCCTTTTCATATTTTCCGTTTCTTCATCTGTCCTATAGTGAGGAAAATGTGTTCAAATCTACCTTCAAGTTTACTAATCCTTTCTTCAGCTGACTCTAATCTGCTGCTCAGACCATTTGTCCAGTGGTAAATTTAAATGACCATTCATCTAGGTGTGTAACCGAGCAAGGGTTCTGTGTCTGCAGCTCAGAAAGCCAAACTCTGACAGTTGGAGTTTGCAACAAACAAAGGATTTATTGCAGGGTGCCAAGCAAGGGAGGAGGAGACAAGCCTCAGATCCACTCCAACTTGGTGTTTGAGTTAGCAGGGTTTTTTTTAAAGGGGAAGAACAAAGAAACTAGGGCTAATTGTTGTGACATATCTTAATCATAGTTTTGGGAGTTAGGGTGTCTCTGGTTTGCAGTTTTTTTGTCCAGGTTTTCTGTCACTCAGAGATCTGTTATCTCATCTTGCCCCAGAGAAACAGCCTGAGTTTGCATGTCTGATGGTGATATCTAACAATTTTAGAACATTAACAGTATTATCAACAACACCAATCTCAGTCATCTGATTCTGGTGTTCAGTTAGCACAGGACTGAATTCAGAGGTGACAAAAAGAGAATAACATTTGGATGGAGAGGTAAATCATTAACTCTGTAAGGGATCTCAGTTTTAAGGGGACTTAGCTCCAGATGTTCTATTTGTTGCTTTGAATTTTTGCCTTTTCTTTTGTAGTGAATTGCCATTTATTTGTTTGGGGCTTAATAGATGGCACTAGTGTTAAAGAACCTACCTGCCAATGCAGGAGAAGGAGACGTGGGTTCTATCCCTGGGTTGGGAAGATCCCCTGAGAGGAGGGCACGGCAGCCTACTCTAGTATTCTTTCCTGGAGAATTCCATGGACAGAGGCGGCTGACGGGCTACGATCCATAGACTCACACAGAGTCAGACACAACATATGACAGCGTGCACACATGCCATTTGTTTATTTTTTCCAATGCCTTTCAGATTTTCAAAATTTTAAACATGTGGACTATGGTTTCTTTTAGATTGTTTTTCTGTATACTAAATTTTGAGATTAAAAACCTCCTGTTTATTATATCCCTGGTTTTTTCTTATACATTATACGTGGATTTTTATTACAAGCTTGCTGCAGCGAGGCTCATTTTTGTCTGTGCTTGTCCCATGCTGTGTGGGTAGCAGAGTTTAATAGCAACATCCTCCTGGTGTCCTGGAGACAACATAGGCCCAAGACCATGACAATTTCTAGGCTTGAAGTTTCCTGCAGTAACACTGTGTTTGTGTGTGTGTGTGTGTGTGTGTGTGTGTGTGTGTGTATGCTCTATCACATCCAACTCTCTGCAACCCCATGGACTGTAGCCCGCCAGTGTCCTCTGTCCATGGGATTCTCCAGGCAAAAGTATTGGAGTGGCTTGCCGTTTCCTGCTCCAGGGATCTTCCCAGCCCAGGGATTGAACCTGGGTCTCCTGCATTGCAGGTGGATTCTTTACCATCTGAGCCACCAGGGAAGCCCCGCTGAGACCCTGGACTTAGCAGATCAAGAGCACTGTCTCCATCAGCTTCTCATAGTTGCTGCACCCCCAGTTCTGGCATTTCTTACTCTGGCTTTCAGTTCCCTTTGTGTTTCTGCCAGCTGGAGTGTTCCCTTTCTTTCAGTTAAAAATTAACTTTAAAAACGTTTCTGTCATGTTATTTTGTAATCCATTGTTCCTAAGGGCTTATAGCTAGTGGGCTTCCATGTTGTCTTAGTTCAACATAGTGCTGGAACCATGACAAAATGGTATGTATCCATCTACATGACATCTACCCCGCCAGAAGACAGCCAAGACGTAATAGAAGAGCAAAAGAAAGCTCTTGGCAATTCACAAAACTCAGTTGTGACTGCGGGATTTGAGAAGGTCTTGGTTTGGTAATTGTCTTGGTCTCTGCTGGCTGCTGTATCAAAACCCCACAGGCTGGGTCACTTACGAACAACAGAAATATATTGCTTACAGTTCTGGAGGCTGGAAGTCTGAGATCAGGGTGCCAGCATGGCCAGGTGAGGCTACTCTTCCAGGCTGCAGACTTCTCTTTGGATCCTCCTAGAAGGAGCTAGGGAGTTTTGTAGGGCCACTTTCTAATCATGTTCATAAGGGCTCCATCCTCGTGATCTAACCACCTTCCAAATGTCCCAGCTGCTGATACGCTCACATTGGGCACCAACGTTTCAAGAGATGAATTTTGAGGGGACCCAGACACTCAGACCATGGTGGAAACTAACAACTGACTGGGGCTTTGAAGAACATGTAGGATTTTGACGTGAAGAGAGGAGGGGTTGGGTCTTGTGGGGGAAATCCCAGGTTAGGGATGAGCAATCATGACAATGCATGCCACTTTGGGAGGGGGATCACTGTCCCCTGTGGTTGGATCTGTGTGCTACTCGGTAGATGTAGTCTTGAGGCGTGTGGCTGGAAACGTCCCAGCATCTCCGTTCAAGCCCTCCCGCACTGCTTTGTCTGTCAAGCACACTATCTCCCAGATGGACGAATGTACGTGAGAGAATGTTGCCAAAGTGAGAAGAGGCTGGGATGCAGGATAATCTTCAACCTCACTGTATGTCGGTTTGCTGACTTACAAACAAAAAGTTCACCCACAAGTGATAGAGTAGTACAGTGTGACTCTTGAAACTTCTTTTGGTCCAAACATTCTGTGATAAGAGTTTGTACAACCTAGTGCCAATCCTAATTAGTTCTGATTTAAGCAAGGAGATATCTGGATGACTTTTTGTTAGGGGTAAATGGATTTCATTGTCTATATGCTATAGGGAAAGAGAATGAAAAATCGTCTTGAAAAATGCTGTTTAATGTGGAACAAAGAGAATCAGAGATTGACCAACTGCAGGCTGTATTCTTATGATCTACTCAAAGTTGCTGCTATCCTGGCCTAAATAAAGAGTCATTGCTTAGAAGTTCTCTTTTGAGTTTCTAAAAATAAACCAAATAGGAAGACTTCTTCTTGGAGGAAACATTTAGCAATAATAACCACAAAAGTGTGAAAGGGAAACTCATTGTCCAACAAAAAGAAGAAAAACAATCTAGATTTCTTCTATTTTTAAAGCTTTACTTCCTGAGCTTTCTAAAAGCTGCTTGAAATGAATTCTCTCAGTCGTGTCCGACTCTTTGCGACCCCATAGACTGTAGCCTACCAGGCTCCTCTGTCCATGGGATTTTCCAGGCAATAGTACTGGAGTGGATTGCCATCTCCTTCTCCAGGGGATCTTCCCAACCCAGGGCTCAAACCCGGGTCTTCCGCATTGTAGGCAGATGCTTTACTGTCTGAGACACCAGGGAAGTTAGAAAGTTAGTTAAAAAGCTGCTTAGACAAACACAAAAGGGAAATGAGACAGTTAAAAATATTTTAGTTTATAATTGAAATAAGTGAACAAACAATTATCACTACATCATTTAGAAATAATTTTTAAAAAGGAGACTAAAAGAAAAAAAGCCAGCATTACAGTTCATTTTTGTGACATCCACAATGCATTTATTCATGGACTCATTCTTTCACTTATTGAAGTTTTGATGAGCATCTAATAGGTGCAGGATGTTGCGCTAGGCACTGGGCTGGAGATGTGACTCACCTGGTAATTCCACAGTGATCATTCAACGTGGTGAACTCAGTCTTTCCTGCTGTGTGGTGGGCATGCTGGACTGGCTAATTCAATTTTTATTTGATCATTCTTCTAGTATGTTTTTCTCTATTGTAGAGTTTGGAATGCTGAAAATTTCATTTCCTATGGTAGTTTCCTCCAACGGAGGCCATTTTCTTGACTTTTGCCTTATTCCATTGGCAAACAAGGTCATGGGGTGTGAAGTTTTCTGCTAGTGATGTTACCAGTTTCCTTATCTAGCTTTCTATGTATTCAGAGGAGCTGCTGTGGAGAGGAAGCTGAATGTCGCGTTCAGCTCCTCATTTCCACTTCCTAATTTCATCGCTACAGTTATGACTGTATGTTCTTGAACTCAGTTGTTCAAATGGTAGTCTCAGAGAATAGCTTCCAGTGAGTCAGTTCTAAGGAATGGTTCTGTGATTGATTTCTAGAGACCAAACTCTTTCAGGCATTTTATCAGCCCCTAATTTCACGTGTTATATCCTTTTTTGTTTGAAGTATGAAAAGTGGTTTCTGTTTCCCGCCATGAATCACACCCAGCACACCCTCCAGTATTATTTAGGGATAATAGTAGAACTTGGACTGTCAGCATTTGGGGATGTTTTTGTTATTAATATATTGATACCTATGTATTTCCTTTCTCCTTTCTTACAAAATATTGCAATGAGAATTAGAAGATACGAAAGTAAGTCAAAGACAAATATATGAGATTGCTTATATACAGAATCTTAAGAAAAAAAAGATACAAATGAAATTACTTACAAAACAGAAACAGACTCACAGGAAACAAACATATGGTTACCAAAGGGGAAAGGTGACTGGGAGGGATAAATTGGAAGTCTGGGATTGAAATATACACACTATTGTATTTAAAATAGATAACCGACAAGGACCTACTCTGGGCTTTCCAGGTGGCAGAGTGGTAAAGAATCCACCTGCCAGTGCATTAGATGCTGGAGATGTGGGTTTGATCTTTGGGTTGGGAAAATCCCCTGGAGAAGGAAACAGCAACCCACTCCAGTATTCTTGCCTTGAAAATTCGATGGACAGCAGAGCCAGGTGGGCTCCAGTTCATAGGTTTGCAGAAGCTAGACACAACTGACTGAGCACGCCGAGCACACAAGGAGCTACTGTATAGCACCAGTGTTTTGTAATAACCTAAAGGGGAAAAGAATTTGAAAAAGAACTTATATACGTATATGCTGCTGCTGCTGCTAAGTTGCATCAGTCGTGTCCAACTCTGTGCGACCCCATAGATGGCAGCCCACCAGGCTCTTCAGTCCATGGGATTTTCCAGGCAAGAGCACCAGAGTGGGGTGCCATTGCCTCCTCCGATACGTATATGTATAAAACTAGTTTCCCAGGTGGTGCTAGTGGTGAAAGCCCACCTGCCAGCGCAGGAGATAAGAGACGCAGGTTCGAGGCTTGAGTCAGGAAGATCCCCTGGAGGAAGGCATGGCAACCCACTCTAGTATTCCTGGTGAATCACTTTGCTGTTCACTTGAAACTAACACAATGTTGCAAATTAACTATAATCCAATATAAAATAAAAAATTTTTAAAGAAATACATGTCATATTAGGTGGGTTATTGGCATTGGCAATGTGCTGCAGAGACGAAAAGCATGGCCCCAAGTCAGATAACCTGACTTTCCTCCAGAGAATATGAGCTTCTTGAGAACTGCTTCACCATAGATGCACCAGGTTCTAAAACAATGCCTAGAAGAAAAAAGCAGACCCTTATCCTAAGTTTCCTTTCAATGAATCAGTTTGACTTCCTCTTGTAACACATACTAGCAGAATTACATGACCCCACTGGGAAGGCAGATTACACAGCTGGGATACTTTACCAGAGGCAGAACTTCTGTGCATCCTGGCAGATGAGGCCTGGGTACCAGGGCTGCGGTAGTCTGCCATCACGGGCTTAATGTAGACTGTGTCCCAGCCTGACTGTCCCTCAAGCAGCCTCTGGAAGAGCTCTGGGAGACGGGGACATGAGAAGCAGTGGCTGGGGCTCCTCATGGAGCAAGGAGGGGGTAGACTTGGGGGTGTGCATAGCCTGGGCCTAACACACTGGTTTGTGCTCACATGTGGAGCGTGAATAGTCAGGTATACAGTTCTTCTGTCTGCCTAGCCTGGGAAAATTGCAGTGTTTTCATTCCTTGGTGAGAGCGTTCTTGTATCTGTTGATGATCACCTGATTGCCATTGAAAGTGAAAGTCGTGTCCAACTCTTGGGAACACCATGGACTATACAGTTCATGGAATTCTCCAGACCAGAATACTGGAGTGGGTAGCCTTTCCCTTCTCCTAGGGATCTTCCCAACCCAGGGATCCAACCCAGGTCTCCCACATTGCAGGCGGATACCCAAGATTACTGGAATGGGTAGCCTATTCCTTCTCCAATGGATCTCTCCACCCAGGAGTCAACTGGGGTCTCTTGCATTGCAGGCAGATTCTTTACGAACTGAACTATTAAGGAGGCCCTGATTGCCATTGGCCAGAAACAAATTTTATTCCCAGTATGATGTGGAGTAAGGATTTGGAGTATAACAAGTAAATGGGTTCCATTCTAGCATCAGAAGCATGACACTTGCCAAGCCACGTCAGCAAGTTTTATTTCCTATGTGCCAAATGGGAAATTGATGGTCACCAGGCAGTTGTGAAGATTTCATTTATGTACGCAAAACACAGGTGCTCCCCTGACTTCTCCAATTTAAAAATGGACCCAGTAATTTGTGCTTTCTCTCTACCCCCCACCCCCTGACTCTCAGATCACTCCCTGGACCTAATCTCATTGCTCTGTGGAGTATGGGATTCACGTGACAGATTTGTGCATTATTCATTGAGCAGCTACTATTGCAAGACAGTAGCCATGTGGCACACAGAGATAGGATGCGGCCAGTGAGGGGCTGGCACTCGGGCCCCAAGGCATGTCCCAGTGTTCTTGGACGCGATAATGTTCCACCAGCATCATTACATCTCACCATCCACGGCAGACCATAGTATTCTGGGTTTTTTTCTACAGGTCTTGGGGACAAAAACTCTATTCCTTGAGAGTCCACTTAAAAATCCCTTTACAAATAAGGCCTCAAAGACAGTGGCTTTCTTTCAAAGCAGTAATCAGTGGTGGCACATTAACTTCTCCTATTTAATCTCACAGTCTGTTGGATCTTTTTCTGGGTGGCTTCAGGCTGCCCCAGGAAGAAGAAACTCAGCAGAACTGCTCCCCAGGGACCCACAGAGTCAGATAGATAGAGTTGCTTTTCCTATTTATTCTCAACACTTTTTAATGTTTAACACTTTGGGTAAAATCTTCTTATTTCTTCCCCCAAAGAAGAAAAGGGTAAGATTTTTTCACTTTGTTTTGCAAAAATGTGTTTGTACGACTTATCTTCTAATTACAGCTTCAACATCATGGTATCATAATGGTTACTTCAAAGACCATGAAATAATAGATTTTGAGGAGCATAACACCCATGCTCTTTCAGCACATCTGTAATTATTGTATACATCCTAATTACAATGCTTCTTACCTAGGTATTATTGCTCAAGGGAAAACAAAAACTCCTGCTATATTCAGTTAGTCTATTTATACTCTGAGACCTAAGCCTGACTAGTGATATGTGGACCCTGCCAGCAATATCCTTTCTAGCAGCCCCCACAAAGGTGACTTCAGTGATTGCAACCTGAAATTATATTAAAAATTTATATATAATCTCAAATCTTTTTTAATGAACATACAATTGATTTACAATGTTGTGTTAGAATATACTGTATTACAATGTGATTCAGTTATACATATATATATTTCTTTTTCATTATAGGTTATTCAGTTCAGTTCAGTTCAGTCACTAAATTTTGTCCTACTGTTTGCAACCCATGGACTGTAGCATGCCAGGCTTTCCTGTCCTTCACTATCTCCTGGAGTCTGCTCAAACTCATGTCCATTGAGTCGGTGATGCCATCCCACCATCTCATCCTCTGTCATCCCCCTGCTCCTCCTGCCCTCAATCTTTCCCAGCATCAAGGTCTTTAATGTTGGATATGGTTCCCTGTGGTATGAATACAGGAAGCGAAGTGAAAGTGAAAGTGAAAGTCGCTCAGTTGTGTCTGCTCTTTGCGACCCCATGGACTATACGGTCCATGGAATTCTCCAGGCCAGAATACTGGAGTGGGTAGCCTTTCCCTTCTCCGGGGTATCTTCCCAACCCAGGGATTGAACCCAGATCTCCTGCATTGCAAGTAGATTCTTTACCAGCTGAGACACAAGGGAAGCCATAGTAGGTCCTTATTAGGATCTACTATTTTTTATACAGTATTCTGGATCTGCTAATCCCAACCTCCTGTTAGTAATTTATCCCTCCTTCCCCTCCCCTTTGGTAACCATAAGTTTATTTTCTTTTTTTAAAGAATATTTATTTATTGATTTGGCTGCCTTGGGTCTTGGTCTTTGCATCATGCAGAATCTTTCCTTATGGTGCATGGACTCTCTAGTTGAGATGCAGGCTGCAAAATGTATGGGCTCAGGAGTTGCATCTCAAAGGCTCAGTTGCTCCACAGCTCGTGGGATCTTAGTTCCCCACCAGGGATTCAGCTTGTATCTGCTGCATTGCAAGGTGGATTCTTCACCACTAGGCCACCAGGGAAGTCCTCCATAAGTCTGTTTTCTTCCTCTGTGAGTCTATTTCTGTTTGGTAAATAAGTCCATTTGTATCATTTTTTGGATTCCATATATAAGTGGTATCATGTGATATTTGTCTTTTTCTGACTTACTTCACTTAGACTGATCATCTCTAGGTCCATCCATGTTGCTGAAAGTATCATTATTTCATCAAATGTTAAATTCTTAATCCTGTGATTATATAGCAAAGAAACACCCCAACCATCTAAGGAAGGGGCAATTTTCATCTTTCTGCTTAGCTCACTTCTCTGGGGGTGTGAGTGGGTAGAGGGTGTAGAAAAAGTCACAGGAATCAAAATAAACTCACAAAAATCTGTTTCCATCTAATTAGAATTAACTCACTGATCTCATTGGCTAATTTTTCAAAAATATGCATTAAAAATTGTGTTATTTTTAAAGTTTCTTCTGTATTTCAATGTTTGCCTCATGAAAAGTATAGAAAAAACTGAAAATTCTCCAGTCAAAACTGGCAACATCTATACTTCCCGATGTTTCTGACACGTTGAGTACTGTTTGAAAAGTTTGTGGCTGCTGAATTATAAGTAGAGATAAAATATTTAGAGTCATTATTTTGTTTCATGTCTTAAAAAAAAAAGAAATGGTGGGAAGGACATGGAAGAAGGCATCAGAAGAATAGAAGGACAATCTCGGCCCTGCTGCTTTCTCGCCTCTAAAGCAAATCACTTAAGCATTCTGAACTGCAGTGTCTTTATTCAACACAATATGGAATATGTGTTTTCTCAGCAGTATGGTTTAGCACTTCTGAAACAATTGTAGTCTTGGCATGAGCAAATAGGTCAGTATATTGAGGAGGACAGGAGTCAAGTTTTTCATGGTATGAAGAGGGGGTAACAGAGAAAGAGAGAAACAAGAAGGAACCCTGCAGTGTTGGCTGAAATTAATTGGAGGTGTCAGGATGAACTCGTGGCTTTCAGGAGAGTAAGAGTGAGAATGTGAGGGACAGAGAAAGAGAGAGAAGAAAATGAGCAGAAAAAGGGGAGGGGGGAGAGATTACGTATAAAATGGCTAAACAACAAGGCCCTACTGTATAGTACAGAGAATTATATTCAATATCCTGTGATAGACCATATGGAAAAGAATATTAAAAAGAATGTATATATTTTGCTGTATAGAAGAAACTAACATTGAATTATAGAACAATTAACATTGTAGATCAACTATAAGCCTTTTAAATAAAAACTTTTAAAAAGAAGAGGAGGAGGCAGAGGAGAAGAGGATGTGGGGAAGCAGAGAGAGAGGAAGGGAGGAAAGACGGAAGAAAGGAAGCTAGTAAGCCCGAGTCTAGGATCCAGCAGGAAAAGTGCAGGATGTGTCTGGAATAACTCCCTGTGCCACAGTAACCAGGCAAACTGAAGTCCCTCAGAATCCGCAATCACCTTGGAAGAGTACTGGATCGTGTGGGTTGGGTGACTTGAAATCATTATATCCAAATCTTGAAAGGCCAGGTTCCAATCGGAACTCAGTAGAGGGAGGTCAAATTAAAGCAGTGATGATATTGTTTCCCTTAGACTGCAGATCTGATGGTACTAAGATCTGTGGATCATTGTCTATTTTATGCCAATTAGCTTGAAGTACGATGTCAAGTAAAAGAAAAAGGGATTGGATTGTTTCCCTTTCTATGTGGCAGATCATTCTGACCCAGAAGCCACTGAAGCCACCTTGCTTCCTAATTTTCATCGTATCTGCTCCTTGAACCATTTTAAGATTCAGTGACGGCTTCTCATTACTCTTAGGATGATCAGAGCCCTCACCGTAGTCTATAAAGCCCTATACAGTGTGGCTCCAGCCTTGACACTCAGACCTAGCCCTGCATGCTTCCGTCACTCCGCACTACACTGACCTGTCCTTGGTTAGACTTGGTCCTCCCGCAGGGCCTTTCCTTGAGCTCCTCCTTCTGCTTGGGATGCTCTTCTCTACCCTCTTCTTTGGACTAGCCACCTACTTGTAATACCACCTTAAAAGTCACTTTCTAAAAGATACCTCCTCAGAGTGGGAGAGTGGGATTGACTGTATGCACTGCCATGTGTAAAATAGCTAGTGGGAAGCTGCAGGATAAAGCCCAGGGGGCCCAGCGCGGTGCTCTGTGATGACCTAGAGGGCTGAGATGGGGGTGTGGGTGGGAGGGAGGCTCAAGGGGGAAGGCACATATGTATAGATACAGAGCTGATTTACTTCATTGTTCAGCAGAAACTAACAATAGTGTAAAGCAACCATATCCCACTTTTTTAAAAAAGCACATAGAGTGAAAGCGGGCCAGCTGGGTGAGGGGAGCACAGTGTTAGATGAGGAGGTAAGGGATGTCCGAGCTGGTGGCGCTTGCATACCTGAAAGCTAATGGGCTGACCAGATGATCTCAGAGGGAATAATAGTACAGACAGAGGGAACAGCAAATGCAGAGGGTCTGAAGGAAAATGAGCCTGATGAGTGGAAGGGAGAGAAGGAGGCCCAAAGTGGGCAGCGTTGCTGGAGAGGGAGAGAGAAGGATGAGCTAAGGACACTCAGGCAGGCAGGGTCCACACCGCAGAGCCTCGTGGGCCTTCTGATTTGATTCTTAGTAAAAGTGGAAGCTATTAAAGGGTTTTTCCGTTGTCTTATATTGTAAACAGTGGGATGAGGGAGTATGAAAGCAGGTAAGTCAGTTAGGTGTCTAGTTCTGCAGTCTGCATGAGAAATGATACTGGTTCTGAACTTTGCACTGTGAGGGCAGCAAGGGAGCTGGAGACAAGTGGATGGGTTTAGAAAATGTCTTAGAAGTGGTGCTAACAACCCTCTATTTATGAACTGAATCTGTGGGTGTAAAGAAGGCCCAGAGTCAGGGACTAGAGAGTGGTATTTCAGTTTGAGCAATTCCAGGTAGATGATTGGGGCTTCCCGGGTGGCTCAGCTGGTAAAGAATCCACCTGCAATGCAGGAGACCTGGGTTTGATCCCTGGTTAGGGAAAATCCCCTGGAGGAGGGCATGGCAACCCACTCCAGTATTCTTTTTTTTTTTTAACTTTATTTTACTTTACAATACTGTATTGGTTTTGCCATACATTGACAAGAATCCGCCATGGGTGTATATGAGCTCCCAATCCTGAACCCCCTCCCCCTCCCACCCCATATCATCTCTCTGGATCATCCCTGCACCAGCCCCAAGCATCCTGTATCCTATATCGAATATAGACTGGTACTTCATTTCTTACATGATAGTATACATGTTTCAATGCCATTCTCCCAAATCATCCCACCTTCTCCCTCTCCCTGAGAGTCCAAAAAGTCCATTCTATACATCTATGTCGCTTTTGCTGTCTCACATACAGAGTCATCATTACCATCTTTCTAAATTCCATATATATGTGTCAGTATACTGTATTGGTGTTTTTCTTTCTGGCTTACTTCACTCTGTATAATCAGCTCCAGTTTCATCCATCTCATTAGAACTGATTCAAATGTATTCTTTTTAATGGCTGAGTAATACTCCATTGTGTATATGTACCACAGCTTTCTTTATCCATTCATCTGCTGATGGACATCTAGGTTGCTTCCATGTCCTGGCTATTATAAACAGTGCTGTGATGAACATTGGAGTACATATGTCTCTTTCAATTCTGGTTTTCTCGGTGTGTATGCCCAGCAGTGGGATTGCTGGGTCATAAGGCAGTTCTATTTGCAATTTTTAAAGGAATCTCCACACTGTTTTCCATAGTGGCTGTACTAGTTTGCATTCCCACCAGCAGTGTAAGAGGGTTCCTTTTCTCCACACCCTCTCCAGCATTTATTGCTTGTAGACTTTTGGATCACAGCCATTCTGACTGGTGTGAAATGGTACCTCATTGTGGTCTTGATTTGCATTTCTCCGATAATGCCACTCCAGTATTCATGCCTGGAGAACCCCCATGGACAGAGGAGCCTGACGGGCTACAGTCCATGAGGTCACAATGAGTCAGATACGACTGAGTGACTAAGCACAGCGCAGCATGTACATGGTTATTCATTTTCAGAATCTGAGGAGCAGTCACTTTTTTTTTTTAGAAATGGGAGTGCCATGCTGGACATGCCAAAAATAATATGCATCATGTGGATATGGAGTAGATACAGCTCAAATTAAGTATGGAACTCAGAGGGGAGATCAGGGCAGGGATATAGTTTGAGGGGCCATCAGAATAGAGACAGTATTTAAAGCTTGGAATTATACATACTGTCCTGGAGGGGGTGTGCTGTCAAAAGGAGGGCAGGGGGAAGAAGCCAGCAAAGAAGGCTGAGACAAACTAGCCATTGAAGGAGCAGGGACACCAGGAAAAGTGAATGGGTGGTGGAGACCAAGAGGAGAGAGTGGGACATGGTGCCACGTGCTGTTCCAGAAGTTAAAAGGTGAAAAGATGGGAACATGTGATGAGCTGAGGCAATTTGGAAGTTGGTGAGTTTGACAAGAACAGTTTCAGGGTGGTGGCAGAGGGGAGCATCCTGAGGGACAGACAGTGGCAGGAGCATGACCATAAACCACTTTCACTTGGGGGACAAGTTTCGCTGTCAAGGTGTGGCCGAGACACTGTCTGGCTTCTTCACACTCATCCTCCCCTTTTACTTTAGAAGCAGCACCTCTTCACCTCATCTTTGCTGCCTGGAATAAAGACTTCATTTTCCAGCCTCGCTTGTAGCTGTGGATGGAAGTGTCGTCCCAGGACTAGGTTCTTGATATAGTATTTCTAAGCAAGCTTCTTAAAAGGAAGAAATTCGGCTGATTCATATTGTTGTATAGCAGAAACCAACACAACATTGTAAAGCAGTCATCTTCCAATTAAAAATAAATTTAAAAATTACAGTAAAAAGGAAGCAATTCACCTGGGAGGAGCACCACTTTGCTTTTTTCCTGCTGCCTGGAATGTAGGATGTGATGACTTATACCTCAAGAGCAGCCATCCTGAGCCATTAAGTAATTGAGAGTGTGATGTCCAAATACAGTATAGCCAGGAAAGTGATGAGAGCCTGGTCTCTGATGCCTCAGTGGATTGTCTACTTCTGCACATCTTTAATGTGAGAGAAGAAATACTCGCATGTCTAAATCATTATCTTTTGTGGAATCAGGCTATCAGGGCGCCGTAGCCCTTGCTGTCAAGTGCTGGATGTCCCCCTACCCTCGCCACTCTTGGAGGCTGAGTCAGTTTAGCCAAACAGATTCTCTGCTCCCCTCCCCCTCCCTCTTTGTGTCATGCATGCCTATTCAAAATCTGTGATGAGGTAGTGGGTCAGCCTACCTTATGGGCTCATCTCCTAGCTGCAAGGGAGGCTGGCAAAGAACCAATCTGGCCTTTTTAGACTTCTGGAGTGAGTGATGCTTCCCACAAAAAGTCACATGGGGGTTCAGATGCCAGGTAGACCAAAGTAATAGTTAAAAATGCCAGCAACTATCTAGTATGTTTAGTTTCTTAAGTATTATAATAAATAAGCAGTTAGTGTTCATTTGAAAAGTTTACAGGCAAGTGACATAGGCTATGGTAATTTGAATATGGATTTTTAGGTCTATTTGGATTATGTGCAGAAAGATAAATTACTTAAAACTATAATAAATTAATAAAATATATAGACAAAATCCCAAAGATACATCTGAATGATAAAATCAGCTTCTGGCCCATAAGACCTGTTGCTAAGATAAGCTGGGAGAGTATGAATGTCAAATAAATAATAATTTTTTTTCAGCATTGTTCCTGCTTTTTAATTGGAATATTAATTTTTTAAATTTTATAAGACTAGTGTTTGCCCATGCCTGTCTTTGGAATGTGGGTAATGTCTACAGCGTGGAAGGGCAGTTGGCAAATTCAGCCCCCATTTTTGTAAACTGGCTAGCACTAACGATTCACCATTTATTTCATAGTTACTGCGTGTCATGCATTGTGTGGGGCACACACATTTTCTTATCTTGTCCTCACAATAACCCTTCGAGTCATCCCCACTCTATGACTATGAAAATTTTGGTGCAGAGAAGCCAAGTTACTTGCTCAAGGTCAGGTAGCTGGTGAATGCCGTAACTAGGTTTTTAATTTAGGTTTAATGAAAGCAAACTTGGGTATGATTTAGCAAAGGAGTGCAATAGGGCACTTAAGGGGCTCAAAAGACTTATTCAGGTTAATTCAGTTCAGGAGTCATCCCAATTTATTTCTTTATTGGGAGACTCTAGATGCTGGTGAGAGTTCCACATGACTTAGGTAAATGTCCACCTGATTTAGTATATTAGATGGTGCATGATGATCAACAGCAAATATGACTTGACAGTTTGTCCTTATCTATTGAAATAGCTTCAGCTCTCTGTTGGTAGATGTGATAATTTCCACATACCTCAAGCTGAATATCTACCTATAAAAAGTGGATTATCTAGGTTGCATGTTTATGCTCATCAGATTTAACCACTTACCTTATTAGTGGATCAAACAATTAGTAGAATAAATAATCAAGTTTTGAGTTTAATTAGAATACTGTCCGGACATCGTGAGGCCAAAAGTGACTAAAAAGTCATCATATTTAAATGCAAATTGAGTGGACATGTTGACCTCTCATTTGTCTATTTATATCTGATTATAAATGTTATATAAAATTTATTTTCAGAATTTTGTTGTCATATAGTAGAACCTGATAATATTTTATTTGATTCATAACCTCAAAAATTAAAAATTTCTACTGAAGAAAATAAACAGGACAGAAATAGTAATACGCTAATTCTCATTCCATAATGACACAAGTGGGATGCTTACTCTTTGATAAATTGAAAAGGAAATAGCTTTTGGAGAGATAAAAGTGGAGTTTGCAACCTTTTGAGGGGATGCAGTCTTTTCCCCCCGCTCTCTCCCTCTGATGAAATCCTGCTCTTATTCAGCTGTGACAGTGAAGTCTATTGAAGGTGAGTTCCCTTTTGTGTCAGTGGAGAGGGGTGAAGCAGGTTACTAAGCCTCTGAGGGTGCTCCCTGCATTTTTAGCTAGAGATAGAGCTTTAGCAGGTTTATGGAGCCCTTGAAATCATACACAAAATGTTGCATTTAGGAATGTGGGGGTGTTTTTGTGGAAGAGGTTCCCTAGCTCCTACCATTGCCTCTGAAGGGGCTGTGATCCCAAAAGAGTAATCAGTACTGCTGGTTTGAATCCTTGGTGGGGAAGATCCCGGGAGAAGGAAATGGCAACCCACTCCAATATTCTTGCCTGGAGAATTCCATGGACAGAGGAGCCTGCCGGGCTATAGTCCATGGGGTCGCAAAGAATCAGACACGACTGAGTGACTAAATATGCATGTACACGCATTGAGTGGGGTCCCGCCATCTGAACGTGGAAGCAGACACATTTACTCTTAAGTCAAAAGGACTGCTTGAGAATAGGTGCAGGACTGGCATCAGCACAGTATTACTTGTGATTATACACATTCTTTCAAATATAAGTAACTTTAAAGTTCTATTTAAAGAGAACCTAACAGTTACTAGGTCACTTTAATCTATATTTGCTTATTCAAAAATCACAGTAATCAGTGAGACTTCTCTGGCAGTTCAGTGTTTAAAACTTGCCCTCCAATGCAGGGGATGCAGGCTCAATCCCTGATTAGGGAGCTAAGATTCCACATGCCTCATGGCCAAAAAACCAGAACATAAAACAACAGAAGCAATATTGTAACAAAGTCAATAAGACTTTAAAAATGGTCCACATTTTTTTAAAAATTCTTTAAACATAAATAAAAGGTTTAAATTTTAAAAAATATAGCAATCTGTGTAAAAACTGGAGAATTAAAATTATTTTCATCTTATAGCCAAGTAAATAAAAACACAGAGGGGACAAAACCCACAACTTGTTCTAGAGATTGAAAGACTCACAGAAGTGAAAGCCCACCCCGCAGTGTTCGAATCAGGAGTGGCCATCTGACTCAGACTGGCTCAGTCAGGCATCCTTCTAAGACGGTTTGGAAAGGTGGCCAAAAGTCACGTTGTCTGTCCCTCGGGGATCTGGGGTGCAGTTCTTCTATCATAAATAGTGAAGCAGGAAGAGGAGGGTTAAAGTAACGGGGAGAGGGGTGAGGGAGGCGGGAGAGAACTTTTGTGGGTTCTGATTCAGGCTGTTCATCTGCCCCAGGTCCCCGAGATAGACTTGAGTCTGAGACAGAGCTTGGAGCAGAATCTGAATGGACTAGAGAAGACACTTGTCACTTTTATTGGGATGTAACGCCCACTCCAGTACTCTTGCCTGGAAAATCCCATGGGCGGAGGAAACTGGTGGGCTGCAGTCCATGGGGTCATGAAGAGTCAGACACGACTGAACGACTTCCCTTTCACTTTTCACTTTCATGCACTGGAGAAGGCAATGGCAACTCCAGTGTTCTTGCCTGGAGAATCCCAGGGATGGGGGAGCCTGGTGGGCTGCCGTCTATGGGGTCGCACAGAGTCGGACACGACTGAAGCGACTTAGCAGCAGCAGCAGCGCTTGAGTGAAGTAGAGGACACATGGAACGGAACTCTGATGGAAGTAGGACTCCTGCTTGACCCAGTGTCGGAAAGAATCGTGACACAATGCAAAAAATAACTTGAATTCCAATCTTGTTTTGGGTCTCTTGTGGACAATTCACAATGTTTTTTTTATAAGAACATCCTTTAAAAAAACCACTTTCGCCTGATTCCTGGCTCCTCAGGCCTATTTTGAAGCTACTCACATAACAAACAAAAAGCTCTGTAACATTTCAGCACGTGTGGATTTCTGTCTCGTTGTTCTCACTCCCTTCCTCCCCTCCCGTTCTTTCCTCTCCTTATCTTTATTACTCACTACAGAAACTTGGAAACTCGGGAGTGGGTAGAGAGGAAATAGAAGTTTTGAGAAAAACTGGTAATATTTACATGTTCAGAAATATTACTCATGCTACATATGTTTATAATAAACTGGTTTTTGCCTAAAATGATATGATCTGGTTTCTATTATTTCTATCAAAAGTTTTAAGTAATGTGTTCTTGGAGAGAGTGGTAGAATTAAGGCAAGAATTTGAATCTTTTGACTTAAAATCTCTTGCTCTTTTGCACACCCTGACTCTGCCTGCATAGTCTTCGACTGCCAGAGAATTGAGGATTCTTTAATCCTCTGAGTACTTTTTAAACAGTTTTGTATTTCTTACTAGTCTGTGATCTCCATGACGGCAGATACCGTGTCTGTTTTGCTCACTTGTGTATTTTCAATGCCTAACACATTGTCGATGTGTGAAAAGTTGTTGGTGCTTAAAAAAAAAAATCATTGAATGAATGAAAGAATGAATGAGGTCTCACCTTCATTTTTTAAAATTTTATAATCCTATTTACATTTGTGGAATATTTTGACAGAAAAATATAGTAGATGAATACAACTATGAGTACAATTGCTCTTAAATTTAAGCTGCCTTTCAAGATAAAATTTTAAATTTCTGATAATTTTTCATTATTGTTTCTGGGTTTTCCCCCTTGTATTTTGTATTTCAAGGGAAACTTTTTCAATTAACCATGATTTCTGTTGAAAGCTCTTTACTCAAAGAGGGCAATCAGTCTTATCTTCAAGTGTGTTACATGTTAACATGAAGGGGAGTGGAGGCTAATTTTGCTAATCAGAAACAGCTCTAGTTACATAGCTCAGGCTTAAAATTATGGGATGGACAGTAGACAGGGAAAAAGATTGATGAAACAATATTTCAAGCCATGTTTTCCACACATGTTGCGATGAATCTGTATTGGCATTATGATGAATATAAGTCATAATTGACTTGGTTGAAAGCCCAATGAGTGTGTTGTGTGATAGTGACAATTGCACAGTGCTGTGAAAAATCCTTCTTGAGATTTGAAAAAAAATTCTTGTTCTTATAGCCCAACAACCTTCCTGACCCATACCCACAAAAGACCTGAATTTCTTCTCCCAGGGACGCAGGCCTCCCTACCTCTCTCCCTTCCATCTTCAGATCTTGGATTCAGATGAAGGTGGACTTAACATTCCAGGGCAAGAAGGGATCACAGTTATGGTGGTGTCTTTGATCTCCTGAACTGAGCTGAGGTATCAGTGAGGAGCAGAGAGTGCTCTGGACTGAAAGATCAAGTTTAAGGTTCAAAACTTAACTCTGGCACTTCTTAGCTTTGTGACCTCCAAAAAGTTAATTAGTTCTGTTAATAAACTCCTCAACCTTAAAAACAAGAATAATGGTACTTTTACAGGCTTACTACTAAATGAGGTGGTATCTTAAATACTGGCACATGTAGACCTCCAAAAAGGAGTGCTTTCTCATTTTCATTCCCAGTTTCTCTCCTTCATTCAATTTTGTGCCTCTACAAAGAAAAACCTGTGACTTCCACTTCTGAGATTTTTCTCTGAAAAAATATCTTCCTTTGACTCTTGGGAAGACTTGTGAAGATTGCAAACTCTCCCCTGCACCTGTGTCTCTAGGGCACCAGGACTCTACAGCCTGCTGAGCTTGCAGGGAAAATGTCAAGTTCAGAATCTCCAATAACCTTGCTCACTCAGGCCCTTGAGTACCGAGTGACAGGCAAACAATCAACCATGTTGACTCCTATTCTCTTTCTCTTGTATTATACAAGGAGCTCATAAAGTACCATAGTGAAAGTGTTAGTCACTAAGTTGTGTCAGACTTTTGTGACCCCATGGACTGTAGCTCGCCAGGCTCCTCTGTCCTTGGAATTCTCCAGACAAGAATACTGGTGGGGGTTGCCATTCCCTTTTCCAGGGGATCTTTCCCACCCAGGGGTCAAACCTAGGTCTGCTGCATTGCAGGCAGATTCTTTATCATCTGAGCCACCAGGGAAGCCTTTAAACTATCATAAGCTCATGGATTACAACAGGCAATGACACAATAATTGATTAAAAAGATCATCTTTTAAATACTTTAAATAATTTAGACTTGCATGTTAAGATAATTTTCCCAAATTAGGATAAATTTTTAGTAGAAAGTGGGTGTTAGACCAAGGCAAATTTTGCATCATGTCAAAAAACTTTGTTTAGATCATCTTCACATACACAAGTAAATTATATTATTGATGGCCATGGCTTATTATATCTGGTAAGATATAAGCAAAAAGCTTAACCTATTAATGAACTGAAATCACTAATTCCCTCAGATTCTGTGATTCTTTGTTAAAGGGGAGAATTGAATCTCTATAAAAATAAAGCCACTTTTGATTTCTGCAATATATATTTTTCCATGCTAGCCTCCTTTCTACTTTGGGTAGCATAGCCAAATATTTTGGTTTGCCTGATGCTCCAATACTTTGGCCACTTGACGTGAAGAGCTGACTCATTGGAAAAGACACTGATACTGGGAAAGATTGAGGGTAGGAAGAGTGGGGGGTGACAGAGGATTAGATGGTTGGATGGCATCACTGACTCAATGCACATGAGTTTGAGCAAATTCTGGGAGATAGTGAAGGACAGGGAAGCCTGGTGGGCTGTGGTCCATGGGGTTGCAAAGAGTCGACACGACCTAGCAACTGAACAACAGGACAATCTTGTTTGGAGACTTTTGTTCTGGTGTAATTATTAATATACTTCCCCCAGCTCTCCCACCAAAGGTGTTTTGAACAATGAGATTTTATGAGGAGAGTGAAAAAGTTGGCTTAAAACTCAACATTTGGAAAACTAAGATCATGGCATCTGGTCCCATCACTTCATGGCAAATAGATGGGGAACAATGGAAACAGTGACAGACTTTATTTTGGGCTCCAAAATCACTGCAGACAGCGACTGCAGTCATGAAATTAAAAGACACTTGCTCTTTAGAAGAGAAGCTATGACCAAACTAGAGAGCATATTAAAAAGCAGAGGCATTACTTTGCCAACAAAGGTCAATCTAGTCAAGGCTATGGTTTTTCCAGTAGTCATGTATGGATGTGAGAGCTGGACCATAAAGAAAGCTGAGCGCTGAAGAATTGATGCTTTTGAATTGTGGTGTTGGGGAACATTCTTGAGAGTTCCTTGGGCTGCAAAGAGATCCAACCAGTCCATCCTAAAGGAGATCAGTCCTGAATATTCATTGGAAGGACTGATACTGAAGCTGAAACTCCAATACTTTGGCCACCTGATGAAAATAACTGACTCCTTAGAAAAGACCCTGGTGCTGGGAACGACTGAAGGTGGGAGGAGAAAGGGACGACAGAGGATGAGATGGTTGATGGCATCACCAACTCAATGGACATGAGTTTGAGTAAGCTCTGGGAGTTGGTGATGGACAGGGAAGCCTGGCGTGCTTACAGTCCATGGGGTCACAAAGAGTCGGATGTGACTGAGCGACTGAACTGAACTGAACCTTGGAGGTTTACATTTGCTATTTTTCCTTTGGAATTTCAGAAGTAAACCGGAAATCTCAGGTTTACCTTTAGAACAGGAGTTCTATGGATTGAAATCAGAATTTGAGGGAGTCTATAAACTTGAAGAGGAAAAAACTATGCCCTTAATATATCTAATTCTAATTACCCTTCAATTATGAATGTAGATGACAAACCACAGTGGTGTTATTTCTCTTGTGACTTCATTATCAAGAAAATCTACAGATATTTTCTTATCTGTAGCTATTGCAGATTTGCAAAATATCACTATTCGTTGTTATTTCTGAATTAGAAAGATTACATGGACCACAATCTTGATGTTTAGAGATACTGTGCAGTGTTGCTGGCCAGCTATTGGTCAATTCTATACTTTCATCAAACGAATAAAATAGTCCCAGACCTGTATCCCAGACAGTTACGCTGCTTTACAAGATTAGCCACCTACACATTGTTTGCTGATCAATCTGAGGAATTAGTTCCTAAATGTTTGCAAAACTAGATAGTTTGAATAAGAATTCTTCACTCTCTATAAGGCAGCAAGGACTTTTGAACAGAGTGCATACATTCTATTGTTGCCTAAATGGATATTCTTGGAAATCTTGCTGTCACTGCTGGAGTGGATGCTTTACCTCAGGAAGATGAGATGCAAAAGTCTCCATCAGTTTCTTTGAAAAGACAGAAAAAGACAGAAAAATTTTTTCTGAAGAAAAAATTTGCAAACATCTGGAAACAGTTCAGAAAGTTCTACCAGTTATTTTATATTGATAACATCAAAATTGAACCATGAACTCTTACTCTTTTTTCTTTTTGCTATAAAGTATACTAAGATGATGAGCTAGAAAAAGGGAATTCATTAGTCTTAGGTTAAAAAAAAAAAAAAAGACTCCAGTTGGAGTTTAATTCAAAAAACCTTGAAAAGTTCAGGTGTTCCTCGACAGAAACTATTCTTGTTTTGTAAAGTAGCTCTAAAAGCTTTAAACCATTTACAAGGATTTACATTTACAAATCAGCAGTCTCAATGTCTGTAACAATAACAAAAAATTGACATAAGCTGTTTATCCAACAACACATGCCTATAGCCTTTTCAAAGCCCTCTCCAGAGATTAATGGCCTTATTCAATCTAGCAACAGCAGACTTACCACTGGTAAGTCCTTACAGATAAATTTATTTTTAATTTGTTTATATTTTGATGTATTTTTGAACTTAATACACTAATAAAAATACATAGTATTATATTACACATTTGTTTTTCAAAGCTGTTTTGACAGCCATGTCTTAATGTGATTGGTTTCTCTTGTATTTGATCTCTTTGCATTAAAATTCTGAAAGAGATCCCTAGCTTGATCAGTTTGCCTCTAGAGTGCTAACAGGGGCCATGATACACTGGAAGTCCAGTGGTTAGGACTCAGCACTTTGACTGCTGAGGGCCCAGGCTCAATTCCTGGTCAGGGGACTAAGATCCCACAAGCTGCTCAGGGCAGCCATATGTGTATGTATGTATGTATGTATGTATATATATATGTGTGTGTGTGTGTGTGTGTGTGTGTGTTCCTGTCATCTATGGCTTGATAATTTCTGAAAGAAAAAATGGGACTCCTTGTCCAGGCCCACAATCATGGACCATCAGGTTTCCCTGAATTTGTTCCTAAGTAGAGTTCACAAGATTCTGATAAATAATTTAACAAAACAAAGCACTGGTTTTGGAGCTGCATCTCAAGGTGGAAACTGCTAGGAGACCCAGGAGGCATAACACCATTTCTTCACCGTGCAGAACTGTGAGGTCTTGCGCACGGTTGGAAAGGACTGAAGAGCACACCCACTGTGCAGACCCATGTGCATCACGCTGGCAAATGGCTGGCAATGATAAGCACCACAGAGAAATGCAGGTGAGTTTCTAAGGATGGTCAGAAGGAAGACTGTTATCAGGAATAGCAGGGAACACATGGGAAAAGTGGTATTCCTGCTGGTTTGGATGGAACTGGTAAAATCTGAATATTCCAAGTGGGGATATTCTTGCTAAATTTGTCCTTAGGCCATCCAGGCCAGAGACCTCAGAGCCTCCCTTGAATTCTCCACCTCACACCTGCATCTGTGATCAAATCTTGTCCCTTAGGTCTCTTTCCTAGTCTTATTTCCATTCCTCCTATTTATCCCTAGGATATTGCCTGGCTTCATGCTTATTACCAGAACTACTGGAGTAGACTCCTGCCTGGACCTCCATCTCCTTTCTCAAATCCCTTCCATGTAGGTTATCCAAACTACAATGAAAATAATATATTATTTATTTGCAGCAGTAAATTAATGTTCAAGTTTTAGTGTTTCATATATGTGACATTAAGCCCCACATTAAAATGTGGAATATTCACATACCACACCTACGTTAACATTGACGAGAATGCATTGGAGCTGTAGTTATCAATCTTGGTAACCATATAATCATCATTTATGGATCTGTTAAAAGGTCCTGATGCAGGAGAACTACCCTCATGGTTCTCATGTAACTGCCACAGAGACAGAGCTTCTGAACCGCCAGCCCTGTTCCTGTCTGCCTCTCTAGTTTTGACATTTATCTGCGCCCCCTTGTACCCCCATCAAATTGCTAATATTCCTCAAATTCCCATGAGGTTCCCAGGACGTCCTACACGGTTCACTTATCCTCTTGGTCTAAATATTTTTTAGATGTCTCAGCTCACCTTTCTAGGGAGAATTTCAGTCTTCTCTAGGTACGATGGTCCACTCTCCCTTTTACCCCTTCTCTGATCTGTATGTCCTTGTATCATAGCAGCAATATAATTTGACTTGTCTCCCTCCCTTCCCCTCACTCTTAATGGCACTAGAAAGGAAGCCACCTCCCTCGTGTCGTTTTCATAAATATATTTCCAATGATTTTAAAACCTTGGTTGCGCAGCTCCTACTATGTAGAAATATCACAAATAAACTGGAATAAAATTTAGCTTTTTTCTCTATACTTGCTGAAGCAAATAAGATACAGTTGCTCAGTACCTTATTTATCAACCTCCTTTTATATTAGTGTTAGTAATATGATCCTGTTTTTCTGTGACAGACATCTTTGTAATAAAACATGTGTGAGAACTCAATTGGGAGTTTTGAGAAACGTATTTTTCTCATTAATTATTTTAAAAATCCCTCTTGGAATCATGACAAACATGGCACGATAGTTTCTATTGAAGTGAAATTAAGCCCAGATGTCAATCTTTTATTTCGCTTGGGAGTTTCACACCAATATACACCAGAGACGCGGCAGCTGCTGCTTTGACAAGTGGTAGAATCCCCGGGCAGATGGGGTCTGCTCAGCTTGGGACCCTTCGGAGGCGGTGGGAGTAGTACATTCTGAGCTCTCATTTGCAATTCTGGGCAAAATTTGCAAAAGGGCTTCTCAGCGAGAAGGCTATATTTGCATACTTAAATTAGACACATACGAATATGAATGCCTCCAACCTGGTTTCCACATCACATCATCACCCTCTGGCAACACTGATCTATCTTGAATGATAACCCCTAACTTTGAAAATTGAACCTTAAATTTTATATTATGTTATTTCTCCTATTTCTTTTTGATTTTCAAGTCATTAATCATAGTCTAGAGAAAATCAACTTCTCACTGCATTCTCTTAGATACCCTAGGGATATAGACCCCTCAAATAATTGAACTTAAGGGAAATATTTTTAAATGAATTTATTTCCCAAGTGTAAGTTTTGCTAAATTTTCAAAATCTGAGTCTTATCACTATTAAATTATGTGCTGAGTTGCTCGGTTGTATATGACTCTTTGCAACCCCGCTCAGTCATATCTGACTCTGAGACCCTGTGAGCTGTAGCCCGCCAGGGTCCTCTGTCCGTGGGATTTTCTGGGCAAGAATACTGGAATGGTTACCACTTTCTTCTCCAGGGGATCTTCCTTCTCCAGGGATCAAATCTTCCTCTTGCATCTCCTGCTTGGTAGGCAGATTCTTTACCTCTGTGCCACCTGGGAAGCCATATTAAATTATGTAGGAAAGTCATAATGAAAATTATATAAGAATTCCTATTTTCTATGTGCTACTTTAAAAACATGATCAGAAAACCCCCTACATTAGAATAAAATGCAGATTCCTGTCCTACCACTAATGAGAAATTTGCATGCCTGGTGATTTCTATGAGCCATAAAGTTTGAGAACTACTGCTCTAAGTCATTTTGAAAATTACACACTCCAGATAAAATGGCTCTTTAAATTTCCCTTTTATAATCTGCTGTGTGCAACTCTGGCTTCTGCTGACATTTTTACTTCTTATGTTGGATTGGCCATATCTGTCCCTCAAGATCTAACATTGATAATCATGGATTTAGTTCCATGTGACCAAAGACAGAATCCAATTATTATTGATCTCATAATTGACTACTTTTCTTCTTCTTTTTTTTTTGCATTTGACATCTTAAACTTCAAATCTTAGGTTCTTAAAATATGGTTATTCTCTTGTAAAGTCAGTTATGAGTGTTCTTTTAGCTACAGCAAGAACTGTTTTTAAAAGTCCATGTTTAATATCTTATAATAACCTATAATGAAAAATAATATAATATATATGTATATATGTATATATTTATAAAGTCTGAACACATATAACTAAGTCTACCCTACACTCAAAATTAACACAACATTGTGAATCAATTATTCAGTTCAGTCACTCAGTTGTGTCCATCTATTTGTGACCCCATGGACTGCAGCTCGCCAGGCCTCCCTGTCCATCACAAACTCCCAGAGCTTACTCAGACTCACGTCCTTTGAGTCAGTGATGCCATCCAACCATCTCATCCTCTGTCATCTTCTTCTCCTCTTGCCTTCAATCTTTTCCAGCATCAGGGTCTTTTAAAATGAGTCAGTTCTTCAAATCAGGTGGCCAAAGTATTGAAGTTTCAGCTTCAGCATCAGTCCTTCCAATGAATGTTCAGGATTGATTTCTTTTAGGATGGACTGGTTGGATCTCCTTGCAGTTTAAGGGACTCTCCAACACCACAGTTCAAAAGCATCAGTTCTTCAGTGCTCAGCTTTCTTTAGAGTCCAACTCTCACATCTATTCATGACCACTGGAAAAACCATAGCCTTGACTAGATGGACCTTTGTTGGCGAAGTCATGTCTCCGCTTTTTAAAATGCTGTCTATATGTTTCAATGTTAGTGTTTTCATGTCTGTCAAATACCCACCTGAATTCCATTAGAAGACCTTTAGATAATAAAGGCAAATGCTTGAAAGAAGTATGACAGTTGTTTAGTATAGAAATCCTTTACCATTATCACTTTCATAATTTTAATTAATAACCTTTCTCTTTGTTCCCACATGTGTGTCTATTATATATTCACAAAAGCTCCATTTTTTCACCACTGCCAGGTAGCTTACAGCAGTCGTTACAGGGCTGAGAAGTGTTTACATAATCACAACTTTATACACACAGTGTTTCTCTCTTCTCTTAAGTGACATGCCTCGAACTACATATTCTCAAAGGAAAAGACTCTTCATAGTCTTGTAATTACATACATTCTCTGAGGAGAAACCGGGGTACAGTTTCCTAGCAAAAAGCACTCAATAACAATTTAACATTTCCTGCCAAATCCCTAGGTTGTGGTAATTTTCAAACATTGTATAAAATGACACACATTCCATATATGAGGTGTGATTAAAACATAAGACAAGTCACACATGAAAATATCTCTCATTACTTTATAATCACACCTCATACATCATCTTAGGGAATCAGTCATAGCATATAGTTTTTTAAACCTTCACCTTATTGCCCACCTACCTCTAATCCAACTTCCCTTCTGGCCACCCCAGGGTGAGAGAAAGTAGACTGCCATCCAAAGACATCTGGTGTGGGATACAGGGCAGCAATCAGACGCCCTTGGCGGGATGTCAGCGGGGATCTGCCGCCACTCAAAGCCCAGCATGTATGTGGTCTCGAAATGATTCCTGGCTGCTTCACACACGGGCAGATCTAGGCAAAACTGTGTAGTCGATGAAGCCTGGCCCTCCCCGTGGCCCTCAGCTTCTCCACTGCTCCCCACGGCTAAGGGGCCTCCCCTGCGGCTGGGGCTTCACAGACTGTTCCTGAGAATCAGTCTTTCCCCTTCCTACTAATCAGCACATAGCCATCTTATGTCTTGTTCCATCATTAGGTGAACAGTTATCATGTGCCCAGCACAGTGCTTGGTGGGCACAAACTTGGAAAACCATGGCTTGCCTTCATGGAATTTAGCTGGATAAAGCAAATTAACAAATTTATTTGATGTTAAGGTGGTTCACTAAGTTAACTGATGTTAAGGTGGTTCAACAAGTTAACTGATGTATTCCGAGGGTTAAGACAGTGCTTGGTGCATAGTAGATGCTCAATACATATTTGTTGAAGCACTTAAACTAGCCTAAGGCTAAGTCTATACTAGGTACAGTGGGAAAGTGATGGTTCAAGGAACATATCCTAAAAAGATGACACCTGAGCTAAGTCTGAAAAGGATAAGTAAGATACTGAAGATAAGATAGGTTGAAAAGGCAACTTTGAGCACAGGGAAGAGTATGAGCAAGGCATGGGGATTTTACACAACACAGAGTGTGCAAGGACACTTTAACAAGTGTATATTAGAAGACTTTCGGTACGAAGCAAGGAGTAGTAGCAAATGAGACTAGGGAGATAAATAGAGTGAAGCTATATAACATATGCCACACTACAACAAAGTTTATATTTGATTTGTAATCAATAGAATTGCCTGCAATGCAGGAGACTAGGGTTTGATCCCTGGGTTGGGAAGATCCCCTGGAGAAGGGAATGGTTTCTCACTCCAGTATACTTGCCTGGAAAATCCCATGGACAGAGGAGCCTGGTGGGCTACAATCCGTGGGGTCGCAAAGAGGAGCATAACTGAGTTACAACTAAACATGCACACATACGGTAGGAAGTCAGGTCATATTTGTTTTTTAATACCTCCTATTGTAAGTTAGAGGAATAGATTGGAGGAAGGCTCCTCTGTCCATGGGATTCTCCAGGCAAGAATACTGGAGTGGGTTGCCGTTTCCTTCTCCAGGGCATCTTCCCAACTCAGGGACTGAACCCATGTCTCCTGCGTATCTCCTGAAGTGCAGTCAGATTCTTTACCACTGAACCACTGGAGAAGCCAATAAGCCTTTATATGTCAAAAACGTTTTCTCTCTGGTAAAACACAGACATTTTCTTAGTTTTAGGGAAGCTCAGAACTGAATGCTTGCTTACTATTGTACAGGTGAGTTAGAATGATCAGTGGTAAGGTTATTGCAGCTACTCCTTATAGTTTCAATATATATTTTTACATTTTTACATTTTTTGTTGAGATAACTTACACAATAAAATGCACAGATAGGGCCTATACTGGTGGTCCAGTGGTTAAGACTCTGCAGGGGAGTCTTCAGTGCAGAGGATGTGGGCACAGCCCCTGGTCCGGAAACTCAGATCCCACATGCAGGGTGACTAGAGCCTGTGCTGCAGCTAGGGAAAGCCCACGTGCCACAGTGAGGACACTGTGCGCCACAGCAATGAGCAGCCAAGCCAGATGCTTTTAAAAGGAGGGGAAAATCTGTTCTTTAAAAAGAAAATAAAATGCACAGAGACTGAGTGTATACTTTGATGAGTTTTGAAAACTGTATACACCCATGTAACACAACCCGAGTCAAGACCTAGGATATATGGTCAACCACTTGTAAAAGAATGAAACTAGAACACTTTCTAACACCATACACAAAAATAAACTCAAAATGGATTAAAGGTCTAAATGTAAGACCAGAAACTATAAAACTCATAGAGGAGAACATAGGCAAAGCACTCTCTGACATAAATCACAGCAGGATCCTCTATGACCCACCTCCCAGAATACTGGAAATAAAAGCAAAAATAAACAAATGGGACCTAATTAAAACTAAAAGCTTCTGCACAACAAAGGAAACTATGAGCAAGGTGAAAAGACAGCCTTCAGAATGGGAGAAAATAATAAATAGTAAATGAGCAACTGACAAAGAATTAATCTTAAAAATATACAAGCAACTCCTGTAGCTCAATTCCAGAAAAATAAATGACCCAATCAAAAAATGGGCCAAAGAACTAAATAGACATTTCTACAAGGAAGATCTACAGATGGCTAACAAACACATGAAAAGATGCTCAATATCACTCATTATCAGAGAAATGCAAATCAAAACCACAATGAGGTACCATTTCACTCCAGTCAGAATGGCTGCAATCCAAAAGTCTACAAGCAATAAATGCTGGAGAGGGTGTGGAGAAAAGGGAACCCTCTTACATTGTTTGTGGGAATGCAAACTAGTACAGCCACTATGGAGAACAGTGTGGAGATTCCTTAAAAAACTGGAAATAGAACTGCCATCAGTTCAGTTCAGTTCAGTTCAGTCGCTCAGTCATGTCCGACTCTTTGCAACCCCATGAATCGCAGCACGCCAGGCCTCCCTATCCATTACCAACTCCCAGAGTTCACTCAGACTCACGTCCATCGAGTCCGTGATGCCATCCAGCCATCTCATCCTCTGTCATCCCCTTCTCTTCCTGCCCCCAATCCCTCCCAGCATCAGAGTCTTTTCCAATGAGTCAACTCTTCCCATGAGGTGGCCAAAGTACTGGACTTTCAGCTTTAGCATCATTCCTTCCAAAGAAATCCCAGGGCTGATCTCCTTCAGAATGGACTGGTTGGATCTCCTTGCAGTCCAAGGGACTCTCAAGAGTCTTCTCCAACACCACAGTTCAAAAGCATCAATTCTTCGGTGCTCAGCCTTCTTCACTGTCCAACTCTCACATCCATACATAACCACTGGAAAAACCATAGCTTTGACTAGATGGACCTTAGTCGGCAAAGTAATGTCTCTGCTTTTGAATATGCAATCTAGGTTGGTCATAACTTTTCTTCCAAGGAGTAAGCATCTTTTAATTTCATGGCTGCAGTCACCCTCTGCATACGACACAGCAATCCCAGTGCTGGGCATACACACCAAGGAAACCAGAATTGAAAGAGACACATGTACCCCAATGTTCATTGCAGCACTGTTTATAATAGCCAGGACATGGATGCAATCTAGATGTCCATCAGCAGATGAATGCATAAGAATGCCGAATATACACAATGGAGTATTACTCAGCCATTAAAAAGAATACATTTGAATCAGTTCTAATGAGGTGGATGAAACTGGAGCCTATTATACAGAGTGAAGTAAGCTAGAAAGAAAAACACCAATACAGTAAAATAACACATACATATGGAGTTTAGAAAGATGCTAACGATAACCCTGTATATGAGACAGCAAAAGAGACACAGATGTATAGAACAGTCTTCTAGACTCTGTGGGAGAAGGCAGAGGTGGGATGATATGGGAGAATGGCATTGAAACACATATATTATCACATGTGAAATGAATCGCCAGTCCAGGCTCAATGCATGATACAGGGTGCTCGGGGCTGGTGCACTGGGATGACCTGGAGGGATGGTACAGGGAGGGAGGTGGAAGAGGTGTTCAGGATGGGGAACACATGTACACCCGTGGTTGATTCATGTCAATATATGGCAAAACCAATACAATATTGTAAAGTAATTAGCCTCCAATTAAAATAAATAAATTTATATTAAAAAATAAAGGGAAGTAATTCCACACTCAAAAAAAAAATCTAGAATATATTTCCATCACCCCAGAATATGATCTCTTGTCCTTTCCAGTCAATTCTTCCTTCTCCAGGCAACCATGTCTGATGTCTATTACCACAGATGTGTTAGTTACCATGGGCCTTGCACTCCTTATAACTGAAATCATGGAATAATGTATATTCTTTTGTGTCTGGTTTCATTCACTTAATTTTATGTTTATGAAATGCATCTGTGTTGTTGATTTATCAGTAGTTTGTTCCTTTTTATTCCTGTATACTATTCCATTCCCTGTTGATGGACATTTTAATTATTTCAAAGTCTTTGTGAAAAAGATTTAATTTTGTGACAAACAGTTCTTAAAAAAATTATTAATTAATTTGGCTGCACTGAATCTGAGTTGCAGCACTTGAGGTCTTAGTTGCATCTTGTGGGATCTTTTGTTGAGGCACATGTCCTCTCTCTAGTTGTGCCTTGTGGCTCTGGAGCATTCAGGCTCAGTAATTACAGCATGTGGGTTAATTGTTCTGTGGCATGTGGGATCTTAGTTCTCTGATTAAGGATCAAACCCACATCCTCTGCATTGCAAGACAGATTCTTAACCACTAGACCACTAGGGAAACCTCTATTTCAAGTTTTCAACTACTAAGAATAAGGCTCCTATTAATTCTCTAGTAATTAGTATTTTTTTTCCCTGTGGACATAGTTATAGATTCTCTTGAGTAAACACCTATGAGTGGAATTATTTGGTTATAGGTTAGGTTTAAGTATAGGTAGAAGAAACTGTCAGTTTTCCAAATTAGTTGTTCACATCCTTAAAGTAATTCCACACTGGTTGTTCTGACATCAACCATTTCAGTTCAGTTCAGTTCAGTCGCTCAGTCATGTCCGACTCTTTGCGACCCCATGAATCGCAGCACAGCAGGCCTCCCTGTCCATCACCAACTCCTGGAGTTCACTCAGACTCACATCCATCGAGTCGGTGATGCCATCCAGCCATCTCATCCTCGGTCGTCCCTTCTCCTCCTGCCCCCAATCCCTCCCAGCATCAGAGTCTTTTCCAATGAATCAACTCTTCTCATGAGGTGGCCAAAGTACTGGACTTTCTACTTTAACATCATTCCTTCCAAAGAAATCCCAGGGCTGATCTCCTTCAGAATGGACTGGTTGGATCTCCTTGCAGTCCAAGGGACTCTCAAGAGTCTTCTCCAACACCACAGTTCAAAAGCATCAGTTCTTCAGTGCTCAGCCTTCTTCACAGTCCAACTCTCACATCCATACATGACAACAGGAAAAACCATAGCCTTGACTAGATGGACCTTCATCAGCAAAGTAATGTCTCTGCTTTTGCATATGCTATCTAGGTTGGTCATAACTTTTCTTCCAAGGAGTAAGTGTCTTTTAATTTCATGGCTGTAGTCACCATCTGCAGTGATTGTGGAGCCCCCAAAATAAAGTCTGACACTATTTCCACTGTTTCCCCACCTATTTCCCATGAAGTGATGGGACGGGATGCCATGATCTTCATTTTCTGAATGTTGAGCTTTAGGTCAACTTTTTCATTCTCCACTTTCACTTTCATCAAGAGGCTTTTTAGTTCCTCTTCACTTTCTGCCATAAGGGTGGTGTCATCTGCATATCTGAGGTTATTGATATTTCTCCCGGCAATCTTGATTCCAGCTTGTGTTTCTTCCAGTCCAGCATTTCTCATGATGTACTCTGCATATAAGTTAAATAAGTAGGTGCCCAATATGCTACTGCAGATCAGTGGAGAAATAACTCCAGGAAGAATGAAGGGATGAAGCCAAAGCAAAAACAATACCCAGCTGTGATGTAACTGGTGATAGAAGCAAGGTCCGAAGCTGTAAAGAGCAATATTGCATAGGAACCTGGAATATCAGGTCCATGAATCAAGGCAAATTGAAAGTGGTCAAACAAGAGATGGCAGGAGTGAACGTCGACATTCTAGGAATCAGCGAACTAAAATGGACTGGAATGGGTGAATTTAACTCAGATGACCATTATATCTACTACTGCAGGCAGGAATCCCTCAGAAGAAATGGAGTAGCCATCATGGTCAACAAAAGAGTTCAAAATGCAGTACTTGGATACAATCTCAAAAACGAGAGAATGATCTCTGTTCATTTCCAAGGCAAACCATTCAATATCACAGTTATCCAAGTCTATGCCTCAACCAGTAATGCTGAAGAAGCTGAAGTTGAACAGTTTTATGAAGACCTACAAGTCCTTTTAAAATTAACACCCAAAAAAGTTGTCCTTTTCATTATAGGGGACTGGAATGCAAAAGTAGGAAGTCAAGAAACACCTGGAGTAACAGGCAAATTTGGCCTTGGAATGCAGAATGAAGCAGGGCAAAGACTAATAGAGTTTTGCCAAGAAAATGCACTGGTCATAGCAAACACCCTCTTCCAACAACACAAGAGAAGACTCTACACATGGACATCACCAGATGGTCAACACCAAAATCAGAGTGATTATATTCTTTGCAGCCAAAGATGGAGAAGCTCTATACAGTCAACAAAAACAAGACCAGGAGCGACTGTGGCTTAGATCATGAACTCCTTATTGCCAAATTCAGACTTAAATTGAAGAAAGTAGGGAAAACCACTAGACCATTCAGGTATGACCTAAATCAAATCCCTTATGATTATACAGTGGAAGTGAGAAATAGATTTAAGGGCCTAGATCTGATAGATAGAGTGCCTGATGAACTATGGAATGAGGTTCGTGACATTGTATGGGAGACAGGTATCAAGACCATCCTCAAGAAAAGAAATGCAAAAAAGCAAAATGGCTGTCTGGTGAGGCCTTACAAATAGCTGTGAAAAGAAGAGAGGCAAAAAGCCAAGGAGAAAAGAAAAGATATAAGCATCTGAATGCAGAGTTCCAGAAAATAGCAGGAAGAGATAAGAAAGCCTTCTTCAGTGGTCAATGTAAAGAAATAGAGGAAAAGAACAGAATGGGAAAGACTAGAGATCTCTTCAAGAAAATTAGAGAAACCAAGGGAACATTTCATGCAAAGATGGGAGCGATAAAAGACAGAAGTGGTCTGGACCTAACAGAAGCAGAAGATATTAAGAAGAGGTGGCAAGGATACACAGAAGAACTGTACAAAAAAAGATCTTCACGACCCAGATAATCATGATGGTGTGATCACTCATCTAGAGCCAGACATCCTGGAATATGAAGTCAAGTTGGCCTTGGAAAGCATCGCTATGAACAAAGCTAGTGGAGGTGCAATTCCAGTTGAAGTGTTTCAAATCCTGAAAGATGATGCTGTGAAAGTGCTGCACTCAACATGCCAGCAAATTTGGAAAACTCAGCAGTGGCCACAGGACTGGAAAAGGTCAGATTTCATTCCAAGCCCAAAGAAAGGCAATGCCAAAGAATGCTCAAACTACCGCACAATTGCACACATCTCACATGTTAGTAAAGTAATGATCAAAATTCTCCAAGCCAGGCTTCAGCAATACGTGAACCATGAACTTCCTGATGTTCAAGCTGGTTTTAGAAAAGGCAGAGGAACCAGAGATCAAATTGTCAACATCCGCTGGATCATGGAAAAAGCAAGAGAGTTGCAGAAAAACATCTATTTCTGCTTTATTGACTATGCCAAAGCCTTTGACTGTGTGGGTCACAATAAACTGTGGAAAATTCTGAAAGAGATGGGAATACCAGACCACCTGACCTGCCTCTTGAGAAATCTGTATGCAGGTCAGGAAGCAGCAGTTAAACTGAACATAGAACATCAACCATGTAGTAGGTGTGAAACTGTGGTTTTAATTTGTATTTCCTTGATGACTAATGATACTGAGTAACTGCATTTGCTTGCTTGTCATGACTCTTCCTTTTGAAGTGTTATTTAAATGCTTTGTTATTTCGAGCTGTTTGTATTTTCTTATTGATTTGTAGGGAATCTCTATAACTCTGAATACAAATCCTTTGTCACATTGTAGAAACAACCTCACAATTGTATCTGTCCTGTTCATTTGCTTAATAGTGTCTTCTGATGAGCAGTAACTTTTAATTTTTATGAGGTCCAAGTTATCATTTTTTCTTTTATGGTTAATGTTCCTGATATCCTAGGAAATCTTAGGAATGACATTATTCTCCCCCTTTTTTTTTCCTAGAAACATTAGGGTTCTGAGTTTTGTATTCAAATCTATAATTTATCTTAGCTCAATTATTTAAACATAGAATCAAGTTGGGGTCTAGGTTCAATTTTTTTCCTGTGCATATAGCTGGATTGTTCCACTTTGTGAGGATGTTCCTTTTCCACTGAGTTTCACAGACACCTTTTTTGAAAGTCAGTTAACCATTTGTATGTGGCTCTGTTTTTGGATGCTCTATCATTCTATTCCGTTAAGCATTTGTCTGTCCTATGACAATACCAGTCTGTGTTAATAACTGTGTCTTTACAGAGTTTATGATAGGCATCCATGTGTAATGACAATGTACGTTCAAAGAATAATACATTACTTCATAAAGATTCAGGTAACACATAACAGTACAAGTCTAGTCACCCCTTTCCCATGCTTATGCCCTTTTTGCCATAGTTTTTCCTCCTTATACACATAATACACTGCCAATATGTTTGCTTTAAACCATCATCTTTTCAAAAAATTAAAATTATTTTTCTCACATAATTTTTTTTTTCTAGTGCTCATCTCTCCTTTCTGTAGTTCTGGGCTTTCATGTGGCATCATCTCCTGTCAGCTTAAAGAACTTCTTTTCATAGTTTTTATAGCACACATCTGCAGGAAAGAAATTATCTCAGCTTTGTCTGTCCAAATATATTAATATGTTTTATCTTTAGTGTGAAAGATCTTTTTACTGGGTATAGAATTCTAGGTTGACATACCCTTTTATCAGCTTTTACATTTCAATCTTTCTGATGAGACGTCAGATTCGTTTTCAATATTATTCCCCTCAGTGTGTTACATCTCTTTTATTTGTTTGCTTGTATGATTCTTCATCTTTGGTGTTCAGCACTTTGATTATCATGCATCTAGATTTTTTTCTTTGTGTTTATTCTGCTTGGAGTTTGCTGAATTTCTTGAACAGGGGGTTTAAAGTGTCTTATCAACTTTAGAAATTTATCAAATATTTTCGTCTCATATCTTTCTTTTGCCCCATTTTCTCATTTCCTCCTCTCATGTAACTTTAATTTCATATTGGTTGATGTTCAGTTGCTCAGTTGTGTCCGACTCTTTGCTACCCCATGGAATGCAGCACGCCAGGCTTCCCTGTCCTTCACCATCTCCCACAGTTTGCTCAAACTCATGTCCATTGAGTCAGTGATGTCATCCAACCATCTTGTCCTCTGTCATCTCCTTCTCCTCCCACCTTCAATCTTGCCCAGCATCAGGGTCTTTTTCAATGAGGCCTCTCTTTGCATCAAGTGACCAAGGTACTGGAGCTTCAGCTTCAGTATCAGTCCTTCCAATGAATATTCAGGGTTGTTTTCCTTTCTATGTTAGACTGTTTAATGTTGTTCTATCGGTTTCAGATGCTCTGTTCATTTTTGGTCATTGTCCCTTTTTTTGTTTCAGTTTGAATAATTTCTAGCTATTTATCTTCAGTTTTACTTTCTTATGTGTTGTCTAGTTTTCCGTGAATCTCATGGAATGAATTCATTTTTATTTTGTAGTTTTCATTTGTAGACTTTTAATTTTGTTCTTTGTAGTTTTTATTTCTTTAGTGAAATTCTACACATGTATCATATTTTTAACCTTTTCCATATATTCTTAACAAACTTATCATAGTTATTTTAAAGTACTTTGTGTTAATTTCAAAATCACATTATCTCTGGGTGAGTTTCTGCTATTGAATTTAGGTTAAATTTTACTCCTCTGCATAGCTTTGAAATATATTTACTCATGACCAGCATATGTAAAAAATAGTAGAGGTGGAAGTAAGTAGTATTTTATCCATAGAAAAGTGTATGTTCTTTCTTTGAGTCTCTGGGTTGAGGAAGGAAGTATAGAAAGAGAAAGTCAATCTAACCTGTAATTGATGCATTTCTAGACTTGTAGGGGCTTTCAGTAGTTCAATTTACTTTTGGTTCAAATGTTTACAGCAAATGATCAGTATTTTCTTGTTGGTATGTCTTGGGATTTGCGAATCAGTGAGCATTTTGTGATCTTTCTCTGCTATATAGCCCAGCCACACAAATCATCCCACATGTGTTCAAAGTAGGGCTGGTTTTTCCATACCCTTGTCAATGGCAGATTTATTCCACAGGCCATTGTTTTGCCAGGGATAAAAGCAGGCATGTGTCTTTCCTCTCTTAAAAGAGTTCCATGTTGGAATTTAATTTGTTTCCTTTAGTTCATTTAGGTTCATCATTCAACTTTTTTATTGTTTCAGCTATGATTTGATACTTTGATCTTTGATCTTGTGTCAAATCATGTACTACCTTTAATAGTTTTTACTATAATTTACTTTCATTTTTTTAGCTTGAACTGAACTGAATGATTTGAAACTTTCTACATTCCAACCAGAAGCAAAAGTCCCTTAACCCTTAGTTTTAGCTTTCTTATTTATTGAAAATATATCTTTTATCATAAACAAGATATAGTTTCAAAATTGGTAGGAATGTTAAATATGTACATGGTTAGGTTGGTGGAGTAAGAGCCTTCCTTTGGGTATAGTGAACTGGGAAGGAAGTCCCAGACCCAGAAGTTCACAGGCATATGGGCAGTGAAGCAGGAATGTAGGAGAAAGAAGAAGAAAATTTAAGGAGATGGTTCTATTAGCTCATACTGAAGAATATCTGTGATTCATGCACTTGTACAAGAATAGACTCCTTTCCACACTACAAGCTAGTGAGCTGGCACTGTAAGTGGAATTGCTAGTACAGTAGGGACAGCTAGATCATGCTGCCCTAGCTCTTGGACTGTACTCTTTGAACCACTAGGCGGTTACTTTTTCCACCATGAGGGTCTGAGAACTTCCCCTTATTTAATAATCAGGTACAAGTGTGGAAGCGAGAATTTTGGTGGATTTGTATTTTGTCAGGCTACCTAAGCTAGAATTACATTTCCTAGAAAGCCCTTCCTTGCACATGTTTGGGTTAAGGGGCCACAAAAGACAGTTTTCACAAGATTTGGAAGGTGAGGAAGCAGCCATATTCTTTTATGTCTGGAAAGTCAGTCTAGAGGCACCAGGTGTTGTCGCTTGTGTGTGTGACTGTTTACCTTCCGGCTCATTTTTGCTGGCTGGGTGTGCAGCCCAGCCTGCAGCCCCTTCAGTTCCCTTCAGGTTTTCCTGCAGCTTCTCTGACTCTTGGACCATGCACGTATTAAGATCTGTGATGAAGGGCACCAGCTTCTCCTGCAGGACACTGCATCATCAACGTGGCAAGTTTAGAGGCAGGAAGAGAAATATAGGCTCTGGTTTGTCTTTGTTCTCTCTGATTCACATCCATCTTCCTTCCCTAACTTCCTGCCCTGATTACTTTAGGATCCAGCACCAGTTGCAGAGCCAACAGCTTCACCCAGACTGTTTAAGCAGATCCTATGGTCAAATCCCTATAACAAATCCCTTATGATTAGATACCTTCTAGTTATTTTGTTCTGCTGATAAAACCTTTAGAAATAAGCCTTCTCTTCACACCTTTGTCTTACCATACCCTTTAGTAGAAAAGAGGCTAAATAGTTAAGCATAAATTTACCCCAAAGCTAGGACATAATAAAAAGGAAACTAAAACCAGAGCAATAGGAATCTGGGTAATGTGAGCAAATAATGAATCCTTTTCCCCTAGCTCCAATTCTGCCTGTACAACCTCCTTCCTAAATCCCATTTCAACAACTTTCTTAATTCCCTGTACTAGGAGGACTGTTTTAAGCTATGTTTACTCATCAAAGTATAGGCCAAGAAAAGGAAAACAAGGGAGCAAATGCTTCTTGCCTCTTAAGGCCTGCTCTCTGGTTCCTGAGCCCTCTTCAGGGTCTGTCTTCTACCCCGTATGACGTCAGGAGTTCTAGCACCCTTCAAGAGGGAACTAGATGTGGACTTCCCTGGCGGGCCGGAGACTAAGACTTTGTATTCCCAGTGCAGGGGGCATGGATTAGATCCCTGGTCTGAAAAATAGATCCCACATGCTGCAACTAAGAGTTTGCAACTAAACACCCCACATGCTGTGACTAAAATGTGGCACAGTCAAATAAATACATAAAAAAAAATTTTAAAGAGAGAACTGGTCCACCATCCAGGTATAACCTAGGCTTAGCAAATACAAGAGGATAACCAAAACTATACAAAACAACCACAGTCAAATAGCAAAATCTACTCCTTCAGTAACAAATTTTCTCTACCACAGACATGCTGTATTATGTACAGTTCATTACTAGGCAAATTATATGGACCTGCCTTTCTTCCTTTCTTAGGACAGATGACATCTCACTCTGTTGCAATCTCTTTTGGTCCTTGATATTTGTTTTAACCTTTAAAAAAACAACAACAACAACTGGTATATGATTGCTGGGTGTTGGGAAGAACATGCTGTGATTGCCCAGGTTCTGGGCCCCACCACTCATGGATGCCTTGGTAGGGGAGATATTTGGGGCCAAGACTGCTTGTGGTTCTGTCATGGACATGCTATGAAGGCAACAGCTGATATCTCTCACAGATTTTGTGGCCCTGCTAGCATATTTTATCTTCCCTCTCTAGCCCAGCTGTGTTTAGCATTTGCACAAGGTAGAAACTTGACTAATAATGCACAGAGTTCAGGCAGATATAATCATGGAACTAGATCAGATCATAGAGGAAATATAGACCAATCCAGCTATTTTACCAATGAGAGAAATGGCTCAAGGAAATTACGTTTGGCCATGCAGCTCAAGGTGGAGCAGAAGCAGTGGAAAGAGTTGACAGGGGGTACTGGTTAGCCCACCTATGGAGTCTGCCTCAAAAACAATGCTTGCTTTTACATGCCTTGATTGTACCCTACATGTTAATATAGTGCCTGACACATCGTAGGTGTTAAAAAACTTTTACTGAATGAATGAATAAATATGTGGAATATGATGAGAAGTAATTAATCTAAAGCCGCAGGTCTAGTAAATACGCAAGCCAGGATATACACTGAGGCGTCATGTCTTAACCGCTATGCTTGGAAAGGAAACGGTTGATTTGTGTAACTTTGCAAATCTGCTAGGTCTCCCTACAGTGGCAGAATAACACAGTGGCTACCAGCAGGAAGCTATGGTGGAAACATAAAGAACTGAACTTTACTATGCACGGTCTACTGTTTTTCCCCTGTGTGACATGGGTTCCAAGTGTTTGTGGCCGTAGAATAGTAGGATCTGGCCTCAGAATCTATTAGTCTAGGTTTGTGATTCTAGATGGTTTTGGCAGAAGGACCTCTTAACTTAAACACATTTTGGCCTCTTTATATACTCTAGGTGGGCAGCTGCGTTATTAAAGCAAATATTTTCTCAGTATCATAGATTTTGAGTAAATACTGGTAAGGATTCAAAAATTCCTTTCAATTGTTGGTTTGTATTTGTTATACATTTCCAAAACAAATCTTAAAGTCGTGAATTGTTCCCAAGTAACAGTTACAGTGCTTTCAGAGTCACGGAGCACAAGGAAATTATTACCCTGGGAAACTTCTTGGTTTAAGGGTTTTTTCCTTCTTACATACATCCTTAATCTAGGGCCAAAAGCTTTTACATTTCTTCTTTAACTGACTCTGATTTTCATGCTTTCTCTCTCTTTTATTTTCCCAGTGGAGAATCTACATTATTTTATCATGATTTTTAAAAATATACATAAGAAAAGAAAAAAAGCAACTTAAAAATTATTCTGAGACTTTGGATGAAGATTTTAAAATCTTCATTAACATTTGTGCTAACTTCTGTAGTGAATAAAAAGAAAAGCAGACTTTGTCTCAGTCCTCTAAGGACTACTTTGGGCCAAGTTGTAAGCTTAGGCTTAGTGGACAGCTGCCTCGTTGGGTGATTTTGGAAACTCCAGAAGGGAAAATAAGAAGCCATAGTCTAATTATAGTCTTTTAGAAAAACATAAAATATCAAGATGGAGCTTGTTAAAAATAATAATAAACAAACCCATGATCACTAATAATGATTCCTATTAATGAAGAAGGAACTGGCAACCCACTCCAGTATTCTAGCCTGGGAAATCCCATGGACAGAGGAACCTGGCAGGCTATAGTCCACAGGACCGCAGAGTCAGATACGGCTTAGTGACTGAACAACAACAAATTACTATTAAACTCTTTCTTGTGGGCTAGACTCTGTGCTGTGCCCGCATGCTAAGTTGCTTCAGTCACGTCTGACTCTGTGTAACCCTATGGACTGTAAGCCCACTGGGCTGCTTTGTCCTTGGAATGCTCCAGGCAGGAATACTGGAGAGGGTTGCCATGCCCTCCTCCGGAATCTTCCCAAACCAGGGATCGAACCCACGACTCTTATGTCTCCTGCATTGCCAGGCGAATTCTTTACCACAAGCACCAGCTGGGAAGCCCTAGACTGTTCTCAGTTCAGTTCAGTCCCTTAGTCATGTCTGACTCTTTGCCTCCCCATGGACTGCAGCACACTAGGCTTCCCTGTCCATCACCAGCTCCCGGAGCCTTTGACTATGCCAAAGCCTTTGACTGTGTGGATCAAGACAAACGGTGGAAAATTCTTAAAGACTCAGTGCTAAGAAGACACTATTAACTATGTTCATTTTTCTGGTGAGGAAATTGAAATCTGATACTGAACAGGAGGCTACCTAATCACTTTCTGTTTAAGAAGAGAATTTAGTTTTGGGTGTAGACAGGCAGGCAGATAAATTCATAAACCTGCTGGTAACAGGGAGTGGGTCCTGGAACCGAACAAATGGTGCACGGAGGGAATAGAAGTGAGAAGAAACAAGATTTGACACACTTGCATCTTGGTGGTCTCAACGAGTGTTAGAACACAACGATGCTGGAATTAACGCTCTAAAAACTAAGAGTGGCGTCTGGCACAAGTGCTTGCTTGCGCGTGTTGTTTTCCACTTCAGAATCTCATTTGGATTTAAGTTTCTGCCCACACAAAGGGCAGAACAAATCATTCTAATTGTGATGGAAATAAATGTTAAGTTCATTTGCTTCTAAAATTAGGCCATCCTGAACACTGGGTTTAAGCAAAAGAAATGACAAAACCAACATTAAAAAAAAGTTTAAAACATAGGCTGTTTCCCCCTCCCCACATTATATATAGAGATATTTTGACAGCATGGTATTACCTCAGGCAACCAGATAGTAACTAGCTAGCAAGAACTTTCAGGAAACGGAATAGCATTACTGATGATTATACTGAAGGGTAACCTTCATGAACTCTTAAGGTGTGTTAAGCCCTGTGCTAAGAGCTTTACATGGGTTATCTTAGCTACTCTTCATGGCAAGATCTTGTGAATTTGGAATTAAGACATAAAGGAGTTAAGTACTGCCAAGGAATAATGAAACCAGAAACCAGTCGGAATTAATTTCAGGTAGTTTGAGGTAGAAATATCATCAAATTCCTGTAATTCAATAAATTCCTGCAATTAATTAATGCCTATCACCCTAAAAGCAGTGAGCTGGGTGTTTCTTCTTTCACTTTTAACTTAGTCACTACTCAGGGATATTAAATGACCCAAGTTTATCTTATATTGTTTTGATCATTCAGGGTAACTTTTTCATTAAACCAAAAGATGGCGGTTCAAGTCTCTCACGTGGAACTTCTGAGGGTGCAAGCCAGCGTGGCCTCCATGGGCTACTACACTTTATGAGAAAGTGAAATGCCAGAGATGGTCGAACCTCCAAGCGCTTTCCTACTTGAAAGTGAATGTGTTAGCTGCTCAGTCAGTCAGACTGTGACCGCAGGCACCGTCGCCCATGAGGCTCTGTCCGTGAGATTCTCCAGGCAAGAATACTGGAGTGGGTTGCCATTTCCCTCTCCAGGGGACTTCCCCTACCCAGGGATCCAACCCAGTTCTCCTGCATTGTGGGCCAATTCTTTACCATCTGAGCCACCAGGGAAGCCTACTTGAACCCCTGGGCTATTTGAAGTTAGCAAAAATGAAAGCACCCTGTACATCACCAGGTGAAAACACTGCATGTTTTGATGAATAAAATTCTAAATGTAACACTGGGTAAGTGTTTCGGTTTGTATACGTGTTTATTCAGTAGGATTATTCTACTTAGTTCTAGGAGTTTTCCCCACTTAAAGTTTGCATTGAGCTTCATCTACATATAAACATACAAAAATTTAAAGTCAGTCTTTCTTAATTGACTTCAAGTGAAATCATGCATAACCCCTCCCCCTTTCCCCAAAGAAATTTAGCTACATGTTTTTAATAGAAAATTTATCATATTCAGTTTATCTTTGTCCTCCATGATAACTTGTAGAGTTGGCCCTCAATAAATGTTTGTTAAACTGCACACAACTCTATACATGGAGGGGCTTCCCAGGTGGTGCTAATGGTAAAGAATCCGCCTGCCAATGCTGGATATGCAAGAGACATGGGTTTGATCCCCGGGGTTGGGAAGATCCCCTGGAGGAGGAAATGGCAACCCACTTCAACATTCTTGCCTGGAAAATCCCATGGACAGAGGAGCCTGCTGGGCTACAGTCCATAGCGTTGCAAGGAGTTGGACATGACTGAAGTGACTTAGCATGCACTCACTATACATGGAGAGAGTTCCAAAATGACTTGTCTTGATTTTGCTTTCTAACTTTGAAAAGCTAGCATCTTTCTCTTTCAGAATGGAGTTGGACAGTTTATCCAATCGAGAGTTGCTTGAAAACTGGAACTACTTATTAGTGAAAGTAGGGAGACTTGAAAACTATCGCTGTTATATTTGTGATTTCTAATAAACACTCCAGGAAGTTTACATGTTTGGATGAGACATAAATGGATTTGAGGAAACTGTCTATTCCATCCACAAGAAAATTTCAAATTCCAAACCTGACTCTTGGTATTTTTTGTAATCTCTGTGTTTCTCTGGATCTATCAGTCACTAGGTGAGAGGGAAGCCTGCCCTCTTCCTGTGGGGCTCTTCTGTGGAGGCCCCAGCACGACAGATGTCCTATCATGCATGCATAGTTGACCATCCCTTTTCTGCTCTACCAGTCTGTGCAGTTGCTTTCCAAATCAAAATTTTGCAAAATTTTCTCATGTATTCTTTTCTGGTTAAGTGATGCTGATCAACATTCACTTGACTGACTAAACCAATTCATTGCCTCACTTATGGGTCTCCAGTCCATTTACAAAACACTTCAGACTAGAATCTAACACTGGGTTAGAGAAAATCAACATGAGATGGATGTAGAACGCCTTGAAAAATTTGCTCTTATTGTTTCATTATTCACTGGGATTAGTTCTTTTCCAATCTAATAATTGGTTCTGCTGTTATTTACTTTTCAAAGTCTTTAAGCAGTTTATTTTGTATCTTGTCCAGAACTTTAAGTTTAATCAGTGGGAAAGACACATGCATTTACCTCATCTTGGCCAAAATCATACCTTTCCTGCTTTTTAAATAGTTCTGACTTAAGACTCCAAAATCATAGGGCAGTTTTTCAGAGCCACTTAATTTTAAATCTACATTGGAGATTTTCTGTTTGGGCCCCAATCTCTCAAGATGATCAGCTTGATACAGGAAGAATCCCACCCTGATGCCCTTCTGCTCTGCTTGGGAACATCTGACAGACACTGGAGGCAGGGTTGTGATGGTCTCATGAGAGACCAGGGAACTGCTGAGCTATCTCCACATGGCTTTACAAGTGAACTTGGACAAGTGGGTTGGGAATTGGAGCTGGTGGAAGAACAGCGCTGAAGGAAGAAGTATGACAAAGGATCCAGGAGTCAGCTACTTGGGTTCAAGCATTCTCACTGGAAACTGTGATGTGTTTCTTCTCTAGAAGCCATTTTCTTGTCTCTAAAATAAGAACAACTGGCTGAGTGGATACAAAATCAAGACCCCGATATATGCAGTCTACAAGAGAGCCACCTCAAAACAAGGGACACATACAGCCTGAAAGTGAAGGCCTGGAAAAAGATATTTCATGCAAATGGAGACCAAAAGAAAGCAGAACTAGCAATACTCATATCAGATAAAATAGGCTTTGAAATAAAGACTGAAAAGAGAATAGGCAGGACACTACATAATGATCAAAAGATCACTCCAAGAAGAAGATATAACAATTATAAATATATATATACACCCAACATAGGAGCACCGCAATATGTAAGGCAGACGCTAACAAGTATGAAAGGAAAAATTAGCAGTAACACAATAACAGTGGGAGACTTTAATTCTCCACTCACTCCTATGGATAAATCAACCAAACAGAAAATTAGCAAGGAAACACAAGCTTTAAATGATACAATGGACAAGTTAGACCTAACTGATATCTATAGGGCTGCTGCTAAGTCACTTCAGTCATGTCTGACTCTGTGTGACCCCCATAGACGGCAGCACACCAGGCTCCGCTGTCCCTGGGATTCTCCAGACAAGAACACTGGAGGGGTTGCCATTTCCTTCTCCAAAGCGTGAAAGTGAAGTCGCTCAGTCATGTCCAACCCTCAGCAACCCCATGGATTCCAGCCTACCAGGCTCCTCCGCCCATAGGATTTTCCGGGCAAGAGTACTGGAGTGGGGTGCCATTGCCTTCTCTATCTATAGGGCATTTCACCCCAAAACAATGAATTTCACTTTTTTCTCAAGTGCACGTGGAACATTCTCCAGGATAGAATGCATCCCGGGCCATAAATCTAGCCTTGGTAAATTAAAGAAAATTGAAATCATTTTAAGCATCTTTTCTGATCATAACACAGTAAAATTACATCCAGGGATGGCAGAGCCTGGTGGGCTGTCATCTATGGCGTCGCACAAAGTTGGACACGACTGAAGTGACTTAGCAGCAGCAGTAGCAGCATATGCCAATAAAATGCACAACTTGGAAGAAATGGATGAATTCTTAGAAAAGTATAACCTTCCAAAATGGAACCAGGAAGAAATAGAAAATCTTAACAGACCCATCACAAGCACAGAAATAGAAACTGTAATAAAAAATCTTCCAACAAACAAAGCCCAGGACCAGATAGCTTCACAGGTGAATTCTACCAAAATTTTAAGGAACAGCTAACACCTATCCTACTCAAACTCTTTCAGAAAATTGCAGAGGAAGGTAAACTCCCAAAATCATTCTATGAGACTACTATCATCCTAATACCAAAACCAGACAAAGATGCCACAAAAATATCACTGATGAACATAGATGCAAAAATCCTCAACAAAATTCTAGCAAACAGAATCCAATAGTATACTAAAAGATAATACATCGTGACCAAGTGGGCTTTATCTCAGGGATGCAAGGATTCTTCAATAGTCACAAATCAATGTGATACACCATATTAACAAATTGAAAGATAAAAGCCATATGATTATCTCAATAGATGCTGAGAAAGCCTTTGACAAAATTCAACACCCATTTATGATAAAAAAAAAAACTCTCCAGAAAGCAGGCATAGAAGGACATACCTCAACATAATAAAAGCCATCTATGATAAACCCACAGCTAACATTATCCTCAATAGTGAAAAATTGAAAGCATTTCCTCTAAAGTCAGGAACAAGACAAGGGTGCCCACTCTCACCACTACTATTCACCATAGTTTTGGAAGTCTTAGCCACAGCAATCAGAGAAGAAAAAGAAATAAAAGGAATTCAGATTGGAAAAGAAGAGGTAAAACTCTCACTGTTTGCAGATGACATGATCCTCTATGCAGAAAACCCTAAAGACACCACCAGAAAACTACTAGAGCCAATCAATAAATAGTAAAGTTTCAGGATATAAAATTAATACACAGAAATCCCTTGCATTCCTATACACAAACAATGAGAAAACAGAAAGAGAAATCAAGGAAACAATCCCATTCACCATTGCAATGAAAAGAATAAAATACTTAGGAATAAATTTACCTAAAGAAACAAAAGACCTAAGTATAGAAAACTATAAAACACTGATGAAAGAAATCAAATATGACACAAAAAGAGAAATATATCATGTTCATGGATCAGAAGAATTGATATAGTGGAAATGAGTATATTACCCAAAGCAATTCATAGATTCAGTATGATATGCATCAAGCTACCAATGTATTTTCCACAGAACTAGAAGAAACAATTTCACAATTTGTATGGAAACACAAAAAAACTTGAATAACCTAAGAAATCTTGAGAAAGAAGAATGGAACTGGAGGAATCAACCTACCTGACTTCAGACTATATTATAAAGCTACAGTCATCAATACAGTATGGGCACAAAGACAGAAACATAGATCAATGGAACAAAATAGAAAGCTCAGAGATGAATCCACACACCTATGGACACCTTATCTTTGACAAAGGAGGCAAAATATACAATGGAGAAAAGACAATCTCTTTAACAAGTGGTGCTGGGAAAACTGGGCAACCACTTGTAAAAGAATGAAACTAGAACACTTTCTAACACCATACACAAAAATAAACTCAAAATGGATTAAAGATCTAAATGTAAGACCAAAAATTATGAAACTCCTAGAGGAAAACACAGGCAGAACATTCTCTGACATAATTCGTAGCAAGATCCTCTATGACCCACCTCCCAGAATAATGGAAATAAAAGCAAAAATAAACAAAAGGGACCTAATTAAACTTAAAAGCTTCTGCACAACAAAGGAAACTATAAGCAAGGTGAAAAGACAGCCTTCTGAATGGGAGAAAATAATAGCAAACAAAGCAACTGACAAAGAATTAATCTCAAAAATATACAAGCAGCTCATGCAGCTCAATACCAGAAAAACAAACAACCCAATCAAAAAATGGGCCAAAGAACTAAACAGACATTTCTCCAAAGAAGACATACAGATGGCTAACAAACACATGGAAAGATGCTCAACATCACTCTTTATCAGAGAAATGCAAATCAAAACTACATTGAGGTGCCATCTCATGCCAGTCAGAATGTCTACATCAAAAAGTCTACAAACAATGCATGCTGAAAAGGGTATGGAGGAAAGAGAACCTTCTTACACTGTTGGTGGGAATGTAAACTAATACAGCCACTATGGAGAACAGTGTGGAGATTCCTTAAAAAACTGGAAATAGAATTGCCTTATGACCCAACAATCCCACTACTGGACATACACAGTAAGATAACCAGAATTGAAAGAGACACGTGTACGTGTACCCCACTGTTCATTGCACTGCTGTTTACAATAGCCAGGACATGGAAGCAAACCTAGATGTCCATTGGCAGATGAATGGATAAGAAAGTTGTGGTACATATACACAATGGAATATCACTCTGCCATATATATTTTTAAAAAACACATTTCAGTCAATTCTAATGAGGTGGACAAAACTGGAGCCTATTATACAGAGTGAAGTTAGCCAGAAAGAAAAATACCAAAACGGTATATTAATGCATATATATGGAATTTAGAAAGATGGTAATGACAACCCTATAAGAGAGATAGCAAAAGAGGCATAGATGTAAAGAACAGACTTTGCTTTAAGAAGAAAAGTCTCTGTAACTCTCTGAGGGAGAAGCCGAGAGTGGGATGATTTGAGAGAATAGCATTGAAACATGTATTTATCATATGTGAGACAGATGACCAGTCCAAGTTCAATGCATGGAACAGGGCACTCAAAGCCGGTGCACTGGGACCACCCAGAGGGATGGGGTGGGGAGGGAGGTGGGAGGGGGTTCAGGATGGGGGGACACATGTATACCCGTGGCTGATTCATATTATTGTATGGAAAAAACCACCACAATACTGTAAAGTAATTAACCTTCAGTTAAAATAAATAAGTTAAATTAAAAAAATAAAACAAGAACAGCTTTTTCATAGGTAACTGCTAGGGTGAAAATCTTACATGTAAAGTGGTTATCAAAATGTTCAGCAGAGTAAGCGCTGAGCAGCATTTAATAAACGCTACCATTGTTATTACTGTAATGCTCAGTGCACCTGACACACTGCTCTGTGAATCACCTCTTTGGATATGTCCAGAATTACTAGGGAGAGGTAGGTTTTGATGTGAGAATGACCTCTTGCTTTTCCCAGCTGGCTATAAAGCCAACAGACCATTGTTTTCACTTCCAACAAGGTATGGATTTTGCCCTTGATGAACTTATAGTCTAATGTAGGAGCCAAATAAAAGTGCCCTCATGGTAACTCAGGATCATGTTCACCTGTGGGCAATAACAAGGGGAATGGAACCATGGGGAGGCTTTAACTGTACCTGTAAATGTGAATAGAAAAAGAGCTTTGAAGCAGATAGAGCAAAATGTTCAGATTCGTGAAACCTGGATAGTTGATATAAGGTTGCTCTTTATATTTACTCTGTGAGCTTGCTCAGTCTCCAGATTGGGTCTATTTGCCACATGGACTGCAACCTGCCGGGTTCCTCTGTCCATGGAATTTTCCAGGCAAGAATATTGGAGTGGGTTGCCATTTCCTTCTCCAGGAGATCTTCCCAACCCAGGGATTGAACCCAGGTCTCCCGCATTGTAGACAGATGCTTTACCATCTGAGCCACCAGGGAAGTCCAAGAGTACTGGAGTGGGTTGCCATTTCCTACTTCAGGGTATCTTCTCCACCCAGGGATCAAACCTAAATCTCTTGTATCTCCTGCATTGCAGGTGGATTCTTTACTGCTAAGCTACCTGGGAAGCCCTTATATTCATTCTATATCTTTTATATGCTTGAAATAATTAATGAAATTAAAAGTCTCTTTCTTGTTCCCTACTGCCACCTTCCATGGACTCACAGCATCAATGCCATATTAGCAAATGAGTTTTGTACAAAATCATCTGTTCGTTGGGGAGATAGATGATCACCAAGTCTCTTCAGGGAAGTAGGGATTTCCTTGGCTGTTTCATCAAAGGCAGACTCGAGAAGTAGAGATAAGGAGGGTTGGATGCAGAATGATATCAAAGTCATCTAACTTCTTCCTTTTCTGTTCCTCAAAAGAGCTACATAACATTTTGACGTGTGGGGGAGTAGAGGAAGGGGTCATTAATAATCTCTTCATTTTTAGGGACTCTGGAAAGGTACTTCAGGGGCCTCATTTTTCCTGTTTGGAAAGTACTTTTATTTTTCTAAAGCCATTAAATGTCAGGGCGGGCTCCAGAGGAGAGCAGGAGCGGGGGATAGAGCTGGATGGGCCCTGGGCTGTGGTGGTGGAGAAAGTGGCTGGGGTTGGAAGGAGATCTCCTGCTGGGCTGCGTTACAAGCTGGCAGAGATCCAGAGCAGAAGCCCCTCCACAGAGAATGTAGGAGACGGAGGACAGGGCGCTCAATCTGCAACTGCAAAAAGGAATGCCAACAATCTGTGGTGGGGCTGAGACTGGGCTGTGGGCGGGTGCGCTTCATCTCTGTCTGTTTAGTTTCTTTCTTTTTGCAATTCAAGAAGAATTCAGATTTTTCATAGCTTTATTTTCGACTGGGTCTCAGAATGTTTTGTAAAGTAGGATCAAGAGAAATGAGTTGGGGATAGGGAAACTGCTTAAGTTAGAGGTTAGTTCAACCCACATAATAAAGGGGCAATAGGAAATAGCAAAAAAAGATACATAACTGAAACTTGATAGGCTGGGAGAGATTTTCTGGAGTGTATTTTTATTAATTATTTTAAATGGAGAATAATTACAATATTGTGATGGTTTTTGCCATACATCAACATGAATTGGCCACAGGTATACATTGTCACCCCCCCCAATCCTGAATCCCCTGTCCACCTTCCTCCCCACCCTATTCCTCTGGGTTGTCGCTGAGCACAGGCTTTGGGTGCCCTGCTTCATGCATCTGCTTTGCACTTGTCATCTATTTCACACATGGTGATATACGTGTTTCAACACTATTCTCTCAAATCATCCCACACTCACCTTCTCCCACAGAGTCCAAAAGTCTGTTCTTTGTGTCTGTATCTCCTTTGCTGCTTGCATGTAGGCTTGTCAGCGCCATCTTTCTAAATTCCATTTATATGCATTAACATGCAGTCTTTATCTTTATGACTTACTTCACTTTGTGTAATAGGCTCCAAGTTCATCTACCTCATTAGAACTGACTCAAATGCATTCCTTTTTATAGCTGAGTAATATTCCATTTTATATATGTACCACAACATCCTTATCCATTCATCTACTGATGGACATCTAGGTTGCTTCCATGTTCTAGCTATTGTGAATAGTGCTTCAGTGAACATTGGGGTACACGTGTCTCTTTCAGTTCTGGTTATCTCAGTGTGTATGCCCAGGAGTGGGATTGCTGGGTCATATTTTTGAGCAAGAAGCTCAGGAATAACTGTGGCATATACAAAAACTAGGGAGCAGAGAAGATGTGGGAATGTTGGCATGCATTCTGAGTCCCAGTTTCTTCAAATGCTGTTTAAGAGCACAAATGAAGAATAGAATCCTCTTTCAGTTCTCTTGGCAATTAGATTGTATCTTTGTATCCAACTTCCAGCAACATGAGCTATGTTGGGCTCCAGGAATGATTCAGGGTATCGCTGTGCCCTTCCAGTGTGAAATATCAGCTCTGAATATCCTAATTATAGCCATGAGAATGTCTCTGTGGTAGATAAAATTTCCTGTGTTCCAAATACTATTCTATCTACGTGGGGACGTGTTGATGTTATTACTGTATTAGCTCTGATGTGTTGAAAAGATAAGAATAGCAAAAATGATGAAAATCTGGAGTTAGTAAATAGGAAAGATTCCAAGAGTGCAAGGACCATTTCAGAAACATCCTTCAACAGAGTTAAAGGAACTTGTGATATTATGAATTAGGAAGAATGGAAGCCATGTGGCATAGGATTGGGCCATATGGTGCAGGAAGTTGGCAAAAACAGTAGCAAGCACCCTGAAGAGGTAAGCAGAGAGCATGTTCCTGAGAATTAAGGAGGTTAATAGGATGCTCTGTCTGGCTTTCTGCCCAGGCAACTGTTCACCTCACACCTGGGGTCATGTAGGCTTGGCTCAGGCCAGAATCAGGTTTTTGCCAACAGAAAAATGAAGACTTCCTGAGCTAGTGCCTCATCATCTGTAATAATGATGATTTTAACTATCACATACTTAGGATAGATAGATAGATCACTATGTTAAGTATTTTAGCTGCAATATCTAATTTAATTATCATAACAGCTCTTAGATATTAATACCTCATTTTATATGAGAGACAGAGGCTTAGGAGGTTTAGTAAGAATGTCACACAGCTAGTGTTCAGTAAAGGAAACAAATGACTTTGGTGGTTTCAAATAGGAAGGGTTTTGATTTTTATGCATTTTAACTGTGAGATACAAGGTGAAGATTTTTATATATTTATCCTGCTCATTTTTAATGAGGTTTCTGAATCTGCAGTTGTGTGTCTGTCATTAATTTTGGAAAAGTCTGAGCCATTAACTTCAACAATTTCTTCTCTATCTTTCTCTCTTTCTTCTCCTTTTGTTATTCCTATTATGCATATCTTTTGTAGTTGTTCCATGATTTAAGAATCATACTCTGCAGTCATACGCTGTTTTGTCTTTTTCATTCTTTTTTCTTTTTGGATTCAGTTTTAGAAGTTTCTATTTACACTTCTTAAAGCTTGCTAATTTTTCCTTGGTCATGTCCAGTCTATTGATGAACCCATTAAGGCATTTTTATTTCTGTTTTTATATTTTTTATTTCTAGAATTTCCTTTAGATTCTTTCCTAGAGTCTCCATCTCTGTTTATATTACCCATCTGTTTTTGTATTTGTCTACTTTTTTCATTAAAATCCTTAGCATATTAATCACAACTATTTAAAATCACTGGTCTGATAATTCCAGAATCTCTGCCATATCTGAGTCTGGTTCTAATGCTTATTTTGTCTCTTTAGGCTGTGTTTTATTCATTTTATCATGGCTTGTAATTTTTTTTTAAAGCTGAACATGGTGATGCATTGGGTAAAAGGAAATGAGTTAAATAGAACCTCAAAATAAATTTGAGCTTTATTGAGGTACAATGGACAAATAAAATTATAAAATATTTAAAATGTACATCATGGTGCTTTGATGTACATATACATTATAGGCTTTTGGTGTGAGCTTTTATGTTGCTTCGACTAAGAGTGAAGCTGGATTTCCTATTTGCTGCGGTTATTACACTGTCAGAAGCTGAATTTCCCCTGGTCCTGCTTTTGTCTGTCCTACCATCTCTGGGTGTTCCCATAGGTTCCTTGAATAGGGTCTGAGGCTCACCGTTCTTTCAGCCATCATGTCCTGTGTCTCTCACAGGCCTCCTGTGGGTGCTGGTGGGTGTGGAGGGAGGGAAACGCTCTACCATCCTGTGATTAGGTCTGCCTTAGAGTGAGCCTGTCTCCTTGGCCTATGACCTTCAAGGGTGCTTCTCAGCTTCTCCTCTTGCCGAGAGATAGGACAGGTATAGGGAGCTGGAGGAGGTACCCACTCTCCTCAGGCTAGGGTTTGGGAAAACCCCAGTCCATTATTGTTTTGTAAAACAAATTGTGATTTCATTATTATTATTATTTTTGGCTGTGCAGCATGTGGGATCTTAGTTCCTTGAACAGGGATTGAACCTGTGCCTCCTGTCATGGAACTGTGGAGTCATAACCCCTGGGCCTAATGCAATTTCTTTTGAGGGCAGACTTTGTTAAGGGTAATGGAGATCTCTAGGCATATTTCAAAATGATTACTTCTCCCTCTGTGGGAAGATCTAGCAGACTCTTCCCTGATTTTCACAGTGTGAAGCCTTGTGGGGCTCCTGGAGGTGAAGCTTAGGAAAGTGTGGGAGTCACTTTCCTCGACTGGGCCTCCTTGGACTTTCTAACTCTCAAACTAGTCTATGCTGAGCCTCCAGCAATTCCTCAACCACAGCTGCAGTGTTCTGACTAACATGAGCTCCAGCTTGTGGCTGGCTGCACAATGACTCCTGTGTAGGCTTCTGGTCCTAAGCTCTATTTCTCTGTATTGCCTGCGTTTCTAGTTTTGGAGGTGACAGTTTGCCCCATGACTTTATTCTCTGGTGGATCTAAGAAGGGTTATTAGTTTTCAGTTTATTCTTGTTGTGGGCACAGCATTCAAGCTCTTTACATGTCAAAGTGGAGACCAGAAGCCAACAAAAAGGGATTTAATACAAGGGATTAGAAGCATATAGTATCTTAGGGAAGGCTGAGTGATTGGAAGGTGAGGGCTGCCCTTGAACCTTTGGTTTCAAGTTCTTGCCATTGTAACTCTAATCTAGAAGTCAGCAAGATGCTGTTGTCATGGCCTGACTTTGTTAAGCATAATAGAGATCTCTAAGCATATACCGAAACTGTTACTTTTTCCTCTGTAGGAAGAACTAGGAGATTCTTCTCCCCAAATGCCTCCATCCCAAAGTCAACCCAGTACTGCAGTGTGGAATCTGTCAGTCCGACCTGCTTGCCCATCTCAGTAATGTCTAAGCACCAGGGCAGTCAAGTCACCAGTCCCAAGTCTAATAGCGCTGTGTGTTTTTTCTTTATTCCAATTTGCCACTCTCACCTTGCATTCCAGTTTCAGCTATTGGTGCTTGTGGTATTTCCTGATATCTGACTCTGTATATCTTGCAACCCTAGTCCATATCTCTGTTTGTCTTGGACAGCGTCCTGCCTTCTTCTGACCATTCCTTCCAGTCCTGTGAGAAGATCCCCATACCTATGGCCTGTTTGCCAAGATCTCCACTTATTTTTTCCCAGAAGATTTTTCTATGTATGACACTCTGTTTGAATGGGAAAAGACTCATGATGTGTTAAGTAAAAAGAGTATATAAGAGTATATTTTCAAATGGGATGTCATGAATAATCCAAATTTTACTTATATTTGTATGTACACATGGTGGGGTATGAAGACTGGAATTATACATATCAGTATATGATTGATAATAGTGATTATCTCTGTGTGATTGAATCAAGATAATTTTATTTTCCTTTTGATATAGAAAAAAATTTTAATTCCACACTAAATATGTATTACTTTTGAAAAATGTGAAAGGCTATCTAGTGAGCATATTGAAGATTTTGATGTTAATTGGCTTATTTTCTCTGTTTCATAGCCCAGAAATTTCCATTTTTCCCCAGAAGTAAACCAAATCGAGAACCAATAACAGAGATACACTCTGCCCTGGGCAATCTGCATGTGCAAATTTCCAGGTACACCACAGTCCATCCCCACTCGTGCTTCACTTAAATTATAGGACAGAGCTGTCAAAATAATCCCCGAGATAAGTGGAGACATGGCTTTTCAGTACCATCAGTCAGTCCAATGATTGAACTGGTTAAGATATCATTGTTTCATTTTGTAAACTGCATTATTTTCTAGTGCCTCCTAATTTTGAGAATTTCTTAAATGACGTGAAGATGTCAGTATACTGCACAGGAATGGGAAATTTAAAAAAGAAGTAGAGGGATCCGGTAAGATCACTTTTGGTGAGCTATTCCCTCACCTCAGTTGAAGGTCATAAAGAAATTTAATAACCATGGTTTACTGAGCATTTATTTACTATGTGCCAGGAATTGTTCGAAGCATTCTACAGGGACAGTAGCGCTACTGTTGCCTCCATTTTCTCCATATAGGGAGAAACTGAGGCACAGAAAAGCTTCGGTGTCATGTCAAGATAAGATCCCGCACACACGGGCATGTCCCTCATCCAGGTTCACGAGCCTGGGGAGCTGTATCGGTTATTCTATACCAGAGTCACAGGAACTAGGATGGTTTGAATAAGGCACTTAAGAAGTGCCCTAAGTAGAGGCTACTCTCAACAAATTTTGTCATTTGCATTCCCTGAGGTAGAGGCCTTTGCAAACCTAACCTTTATAGCTTATCAACAAGGCCACGGAAGCTAAACAAATTATTCAACAAGGTGATTTTGGAGTTAAATACCAGAAATTTCTGTTGTACCTGGGATATTCTATCTGTGTGGTTTAAAATCAGGTTTCAGATTCAATAATTCTAATAATTCTTAACTAATTCTAATTTTGTTTGTGAAATAAACAAGGATGAATATCATCTGAAGATGAACTCAGAAAGTTTTCCTTTCAGTAAAGAGATGAAAGGAAATATGCTTCTCAGGCAACTGTAAAAATGCCTTCTTCCTACTCAAGAAAGGACATGAAAAACCCATAAGACTCTTTCTCAGAAAAAAAAAAAAATCTTTCAAATACCCAGAATTATTTAGTTTCTAACGTTTAACCCCTTCCCCTCCAAAGTGGCACTTTGTCACATACTCAGCAAAGACCCTCTATGTTATCAAACTTCTGGTAGGAGGGCATCATCCATCATTTCAAGTTACTATTGGTTTCTGGCTGAGTCAAAGATGATACATAATGAGGAACATAGGCTGTTTCTTATTACTCTGCTCTCCAGATGAGTTAGAGCAGTGCTAAGACACAAAGTGTGAGAGGACATTGAATTCTCAAGTGCTTACAGATTAAAACCTGGGTCATCTGTAGACCATAAGGCCAACAAGGCAATCACTGTTGTTAGCAGCAGCGCAGAAGTTCTACAACCACCTCCATATCACGTCTTTTATGTAGTATTGATCAAATGCCTCTACGGTGAGCCTCTTACAAGGATAATACCAAATCCTTAAAGAAGCCAGCTCTGCTGTCTTTTGTTGAGTTCACATGTCCCCGGACGTGTCCGTGAGCTGGAAAGACTGACTTTAAATACCAATGCCCTGCTTCTTCTGCCATAGAGGAAGCTGGATTGTGCTTTACTATCCTGGCTGGAAAGACTGACATTTTATAGCTGCCTTGAGTCATCTTTCCCAGATGACTAAATAGACATTTGTGAGTTTCTCACACTCTCTCTTACACTGGGTGTGTCTGAGGAATTTAAATAACCATGCATATGAGTTATCTGCTCCTAAAAGATGCCTTGTGTGGGAAAATTACATTGTTCCTCAGTGCCTTTGAGGGCTCAGTAATAAACAAAGTGAATTCTAAAAGGAGATCTTTACATTACCTTAGCCATATGAGAAGAGGTATATCAAAGAAATTGTTTCTGTGAGAGTATTAGATAGAACCTATATCTGGGAGCCTGGAATTGAGTTAGACAGTGAAATGAATGCTAAGTCATGTAGCTCATTATTCCATATTTATCAGACACCCATTACATGTTACCCTGGAGAAGGAAATGGCAACTCAGTCCAGTATTCTTGTCTTGGAAATTCCATGGAAAGAGGAGCCTGGCAGGCTACAGTCCATGGGGCTGCAGAGTCAGACACGGCCGAGCGACTGGACACACATACATTACATGCTAGGCTACTTGGTATACATCATAAATGCATTTATTTTAGGTGGTAAGAGACCCAGACATCTTGATTATTTATTGCAGAGAAAGGACTTTATTGGGCTTTGGTATATACCTGACCAAAAACCCCCACATAAAACAGTGCTAGGTCATCTCAAACCTGTGCAATAAAATCACATCCCTGAGCCAGGTATTTCAATACTTCCGTTTCTCGGAATTCTCTGGTTTCTTTAATCCCAGTTCAGTCATCGTCAGGGCTTCCCTGGCATCTCAGTCAGTAAAGAATCTGCCTGCAGTGCAGGAGACCCGGTCTCAGTCCCTGGGTCAGAAGGATCCCTGGAGAAGGAAATGGCAACCCACTCCAGAATGCTTGCCTGGAAAATGCTATGGACAAAGAAGCCTGGCATGGGGTCACAGTCCATGGGGTCACAAAGTTCAGACATGACTTAACGACGAAACCGCCTATCGTCTTCAAGCACATGGTCACACAAAAGATAGCACAGACTCTTAAGGTGGGGTTGAATTTAACTTATTAGGTTTTTTTTTTCCCACCATGTCCCTAAAAGTTTACTCAGAGGATTAGGCACGATTGTCCTGGGCTTGAATCCTAGCTCTGTATCCTAACCTGGGCTGACACCTTAGCCACCTGGACCTGTTTCCTCATCTACCAAATGATTAAACGAACACCACCACAGGCAATGCCTGTATGTTGGTGGGAATTACAATGACAGGCAATCTTCTAACTGAGTTTGAAAGTATGAATAGGCTTTCTCTAGGCAAGAGAAAAAAGAATATTCCAGGAAGAGGGAATGTCATTTGTTTTTATGTGTGTAATATTTATTAGTTAAAGCTACACTTTAAGGAGTCCTCAGCTGATGTAGTTTGGATTATGTACACATCCAGGGTGTGTATACTGCCATTTAATCATGAGACTGTACTCTAGAGGAAGCTACTGCAAGCCTTCAATATTTTTTATCCCTGATTATCACTACAGGAAACATATAATATGCTTTATGCTAAGTCAGTAGCCACTAATTTTATATATACTCAATCCCATATATATGGGATTATATACATTATATACATTATGTTGTATATTTATTATAATATATATACTATAATATATAAATATAATAATATATACTATATATTATAATATATACTATATTATAGTATACAAAATAGTATAGTATAGTATATAGTATATAATATATACTATATATTATAATATATACTATATGTATGTATTTGTATGTATGTATACATACACTATGCATACAGTATATATATGCAACTATATATATAACTATATGCATATATATAGTTATTCAGTTACTATATATAAAATTGTGAAGTGAAAGTGAAGTCGCTCAGTCATGTCCTACTCTTTGAGACCCCATGGACTAGTAGCTTACCAGGCTCCTCCCTCTATGGGATTCTCCAGGCAAGAGTATTGGAGTGGGTTGCCATTTCCTTCTCCAGGGGATCTTCCCGACCCAGGGATTGAACCCGGGTCTCTCGCATTCCAGGCAGATGCTTTAACCTCTGAGCCACCGGGGAAGCCCAAATTAGTAGTTACTTATTTAACATAAAGGATATTAGAAATGTTCTTTCAGTGGTCAGATTACTGGCATTCACTGTATGTGTACTGATGAGTATACTTTGGAGACATTCCTACTTTGTATGAATAGAATATAGAGATTTAGCAAGATCTTTCTTACTCTGAAGAACTGTACCCTAGCTCCAATCGCCAGTCGGTTCTGGGTTTAATGGTTTATTCCTTGATTCTTGGTTGCCAGAATCTGAGTGGATAGTTGAATCTGGCTACCAAGATTATTTCATTGCCTCAGGGAAATTTTCAAGTAAAATAATGTAGACAAAGATCTCACACTTCAGTGCAGTTCAGGTTAAACACATGCTTTCTGTGTTTTCTGCCTGCTTACTAATTAGAGTTGTGGAAGAATCTAATCAGAGACTTGCTTTCATTATAACTAAGTAGCTGAGTTGTGGGGAGAGTAGTGGACCTGCTTCACATATTTTCTGGGGCTGTCATTGTCTACCAAGAGCACCTAAGAGCCGAGCGTGGTCAAGTTGCCTTAGGTTAACTTGGAGCGGATGTAAGGGCAGAGAGGCGTGAGAGCATCCCAGATTTGGGAATAGCCAGGGGTTTAGTCTGTCTGGAGCCTGGGAGCATTGTGTTGGGGAGAATGGTTGTGAGTTTAGAAAGTACGTTTGGGGCCACCTGGTGGAAGAGACTTGTATTTCAATCTAGTTAGTACAAAGGCGACATCAGAAAATTTTGAGAGCGGACTTAGTGTGTTCAGACTTGTTTAGAGTCATCTCTGGCTGCCACGAGGAAGCAGAGAGACCATTTTGACTGGGAACCAAGATAAACCAAGGCCCACCGGCCAAACCTGCCTGCCACCTGTTTTGGTACTGCCTGAGGGCTAAGAATGGCTTTTATACTGTTATGTGGGGAAAAAATAGTGCTTCATGATACGTGAACTAATATGGAAAAAATCACCTTCAGCAGGCACATGTCTCCTATAAAAGGCTGGTAGGAACTTCATATGTGCATCAAGGGAAAGCTCTTCTTATGAGAAAAATTAAAGCTGTTTACTACAAATAATTGAGAATTGAAAACAATAGCCCTGGGTCTTTTCCCTTTCTGTACATTCTATTTTATTTTTCATCCAGTTTTACTGAGCTGTAATTGAATGGGATATAAAAATTTAGCAAGATCATTTTTACTCTTAAGAATCGCACCCCAGCTCTGATCCCCAATTGGTCCTGGGTCTAATGGTTTATATAAATTTAAAATGTACAGTATAATGATTCAACATATACATTATGACATGATTATCACAATAACTAGGGAACATTCATCATGGTATATTGATACAGAATTTAAAATTTTCTTTTCTTGTGATGAATTAAATTTTTTTTCTTGTGATAAGAATTCAGGATTTTACTCATATACATGTGTATATATACATATACATATGTGTACATATACATATGCATATGTGTATATATAAAACATTTGTTGTTCTTCAGTCACTAAGTTGTGTCTAACTCTGCAACCTCATGGACTGCAGCATGCCAGGCTCCTCTCTCTTTCAGTATCTCCTGGAATTTGCTCAAATTCATGTCCACTGAGTCAGTGATGCTTTTAATCATCTTATCCTCTGTCAACCCCTTCTCATCCCTGCCCTCAATCTTTCCCAGCATCAGGGTCTTTACTGATGAGTTGGCTCTTCACACCAGGTGGCCAACATACGGGAGCTTCAGCTTCAGCATCAGTCCTTCCAATGAATATTTAGGGTTGATTTCCTTTAGGATTGACTAGTCTGATCTCCTTGCTGTCCAAGGGACTCTTAAGAGCTTTCTCCAGCACCATGCTTCCAGACATATGGCAGGGTTAATTATATTTATCATGCTGTACATTGTATCTCCAGTACTTATTCATCTTGTAACTGGAAGTTTGTACTTACTGACTGCTTTCATCCAACCTTCCCTCCACCCCACCTCTGGTAACCGCAAATCTGGTCTCTTTTATGAGGCTGTTTGTTTTTGAAGTATAATTGACCTACAACACTGTTAGTTCCAGTTACATAACATAGTGATCCGGTATTTCAATGCATTTCAAAATGACCGTCATAATAAGTCTAGTTACCATCTGTCGCCACAAACATAGTTATTGACTATATTCCTCACACTGTATGTTTTGTATCTGTGACTCATTTATTTTGCAGCTAGAAGTTTGTACCTTTAATCTCTTCACTTGTTTCTCTCTTCCCTCCCAGGCCCCTTCCTCTCTGGCAACCAACTTTTTATTCTCTGTATCTTTGACTCTTTGTCTATTCATGGGTTTGGCCTTTTTAGATTCCACATCTAAGTGAAATCATGCACAATTTGTCTCTGACTTAGCATAATACGCTCTAGGTGCACCTGTACTGTTGCACAGGGCAAGATTTCATTCCTTTTTATGGCTGAGTAGTATTCAATTATACACACACATGTCTATGTATGTATGCCACATCTTTATCCATTCATTTGTCGACATACCTCGGTTGCTTCCACATCTTGGCTAGTGTAAATAATTCAGCAATGAACATAAAGGTGAATGCATCTTTTCTAATTAGTATTTGGATTTTCTTTGGACAAGTACCCAAGGGTGGAACTGCTGGTTTGTGTGGTAATTCCATTTTTCATTTTTGAGGAAACTTCAAACTGTTTTCCAGAGCGGCTGCACACTCTCATTCTCATCGTCAGTGCACAGTGGTTCCTTTTTCACTCCGTCCTCTCCAACATTCATTATTTCCTGTCTTTTGGTGACAGCCACTCTGACAGGAATGAGGTGATATCCCATTGTGGCTTCTATTTGCATTTCCCTGATGACTAATATGCACATTCTATTGTTAAAATAAATTTTTAGGGCCAATGACAGGAGCCATTTGTGATATTATCAGTCGGTGTGATTCTGAAGACGTCTTTATTTCCTTAGGAAAAAAAAATAAATTCAAATTATTAAGTCTTACTGTTTCACAGCCAGGTCCATTCATTTGCATATTGTCCCTTGCTGCTTCTGGACTGTAACAGTGGGGTTGAGTGGTAGTCACAGGAGCCACATAGCTTGCAAAGCCTAAAATGCTTGCTCTCTTGCCCTTTACAGAAAATATTTGCTGGGCTCCTTAAAGAACTAAAAATAGAGTTACCATATGATTCAGAAATCCCACTCTTGGGTATACATCCAGAAAAGATGAAAACTTATAATTTGAAAAGATACATGTACCCAGTGTTCATAGCAACAGAATTTACAGTAGCCTAGAAGTGGAAGCAACCTAAATGTTCATCAAAAAACAGTGGATAAAGAAGATGTGGTGTGTGCATATATATGTACATATATAATATGAATATAATATTATTCAACCATAAAAAATGACATAATGCCATTTGCAGTGACATGGACGCACTTGGAGATTATCTTATGAAGTGAAGTAAGTCAGAGAAAGACAAATATTATATGGTATCATTTATGTAGAATCTAAAAAAAAAGTTGCAAATAAACTTACAAAACAGAAATAGACTCAGACAGAGAAAACAGACTAATGGTTCAGTTCAGTTCAGTTGCTCAGTCGTGTTTGACTCTTTGCGATCCCATGAATCGCAGCACTCCAGGCCTCCCTGTTTATCACCATCTCTTGGAGTTCACTCAGACTCACGTCCATCGAGTCCGTGATGCCATCCAGCCATCTCATCCTCGGTCGTCCCCTTCTCCTCCTGCCACCAATCCCTCCCAGCATCAGAGTCTTTTCCAATGAATCAACTCTTCACATGAGGTGGCCAAAGTACTGGAGTTTCAGCTTCAGCATCATTCCTTCCAAAGAAATCTCAGGGTTGATCTCCTTCCGAATGGACTGGTTGGATCTCCTTGCAGTCCAAGGGACTCTCAAGAGTCTTCTCCAACGCCACAGTTCAAAAGCATCAATTCTTCGGCACTCAGCCTTCTTCACAGTCCAAATCTCACATCCATACATGACCACTGGAAAAACCACAGCCTTGACTAGACGGACCTTAGTCGGCAAAGTAATGTCTCTGTTTTTGAATACGCTATCTAAGTTGGTTGTAACTTTTCTTCCAAGTAGTAAGCGTCTTCTAATTTCATGGCTGCAGTCACCATCTGCAGTGATTTTGGAGCCCCCAAAAATAAAGTCTGACACTGTTTCCACTGTTTCCCCATCTATTTGCCATGAAGTGATGGGACTGGATGCCACGATCTTCGTTTTCTGAATGTTGAGCTTTAAGCCAACTTTTTCACTCTCCTCTTTCACCTTCATCAAGAGGCCCTTTAGCTCCTCTTCACTTTCTGCCATAAGGGTGGTGTCATCTGCATATCTGAGGTTATTGATATTTTTCCTGGCAGTCTACCAAAGAAGAAAGACAGGGAGGGACAAATACTATATATGAAACAGATAAACAACAAGGATCTACTGTTTAGCACAGGGAGGTATAACTAATACCTTGTAATCACATATAAGATAGGGGCCTAACATGGAATGTTAGGTCCATGAATCAAGGGAAATTGCATGTAGTCAAGCAGGGGATGATAAGAGTAAACACTGACATCCTAGGAATCAGCAAACTAAAATGGATGGGAATGGGTGAAATTAATTCAGATGACCATTATATCTACCACTGTGGGCAAGAATCCCATAGAAGAAACAGAGTAGCCCTCATAATCAATAGAAGAGTCCAAAATACAGTACCTGGGTGCAACCTCAAAAATGATAGAATGATCTCGATTCCAAGGCAAGTTATTCAACATCATAGTAATCCAGGTCTATGCCCCTACCACTGATGCTGAAGAAGCTGATCAGTTCTATGAAGGCCTCTTAGAACTAGCACCTAAAAAGGAGTTCTGTTCATTATCGGGGATTGGGATGAAAAAGTAGGGAGTCAAGATACACCTGGAGTAACAAGCAAACCTTGGAGAGCAAAGTAAAGCAGGACAAAGGCTAACTTAGTTTTGGTAAGAGAACGCAAGTAAACACCCTTTTCAACAACACAAGACTTTACACATGGATATCACCAAATGGTCAATACTGAAATGAAATTGATTACATTCTTTGTAGCCGAAGATGGAGAAGCTGTAGATAGTCAGCAAAAGCAAGACCTGGAGCTGACAGTGGCTCAGATCATCATCTTCTTATAGCAAAATTCAAGCTTAAACTAAAGAAAACTGGAAAAAACACTAGGTTAGCCAGGTATGACTTCAATCATATTCCGTATGAATTTGCAGTAGAGGTAATGAATAGATTCAAGGAACTAGATCTAGTTAACATTGTGTCTGAAGAACTATGGACCAAGGTGGGTAATATTGTACAAGAGGTGATGAACAAGCCATCCCACAGAAAAAGAAAACCATGAAGGCAAAGTGGTTATCTGAGGAGACTTTACAAATAGCGGAAGAATGAAGAGGAGCGAAAAGCAAGGGAGAGAGGGAAATGAACATCCAGCTAAACGCGGAGTTTCAAAGCCACCAGGGGCTTCCCTGGCAGCTCAGACAGTAAAAGTGTCTGCCAGGAATGCTGGAGACCCAGGTTCGATCCCTGGGTCAGAAAGATCCCCTGGAGAAGGAAATGGCAACCCACTCCAGTACTCTTGCCTGGAAAATTCCATGGATTGGAGCCTGGTGGGCTACAGTCCATAGGGCCACAGAGTTGGACACGACTGAGCAACTTCACTTTCACTTTCACTAAGAATAGCACAGAGAGACAAGAAGGCCTTCTTCAATGAACAGTGCTTAATAACAGAAGGAAACAACAGAAGGGGAAAGACTAGAAAGCTCTTCAGGAAAATTGGAAACATCAAGGGAGCATTCTGCCCAAAGATGGGCACAACAATGGATAAAAATGGTGGAGATCGAGTACATGCTGAAGAGATCAAGAAGAGCTGGAGCAAATACATGGTAGAACTGTATTTTAAAAGATCTTAATGAACCAGATTACTCCAATGGTGTGGTTAGTCACCCAGAGCCAGACATTCTGGGGTGTGAAGTCAAGTGGGCCTTAGGTAACACGGCTGCTAAGAAAGCTAGAGGATGCAATGAAATTCCAGCAGAACTATTCAAATCCCTAAAGGAGGATACCATCAAGGCTTTGCATTCACTCTATCAGCAAATCTGGAAGACTCAGCAATAGCCACAGGACTGGAAAAGGTCAGTCCTCATCCTAATTCCCAAGGGCAATACCAAAGATTGTGCTAACAACTGGACAACTGCACTCATTTCCCATGCTAGTAAGATCATGCTTAAAATCTTGCATGCTAGGCTTCAACGTTATGCGAACCAAGAACTTCCAGAAGTCCAAACTGGGTTTAGAAAAGGAAGTGGAACTAGAGATCAAATTGCCAACATTCACTGGATTATAGAGAAAGCAAGGGAAGTTCAGAAAAACATCTATGTCTGTATCATCAACTACACTAAAACCTTTGACTGCGTGGATCATGACAAACTGTGGAAAGCTCTTAGAAAGATGGGAATAGCAGACCATATTACCTATCTCCTGAGAAACTTGTATGCAGGCCAAGAAGCAACACTTGGAACCCTGTTTGGAACAACTGGTTCAGGATCGAGAAAGGAATATGATAGGGCTGTCTGCTGTCACCCTGTTTGTTTAACCTGTATGCTGAGCACATCATGATAAATGCTGGGCTGGATGAGTTACAAGGTGGAATCAAGATAGGCAGAGAGACATCAACAACCTCACATATGCAGATGATACCACTCTAATGGAAGAAAGTGAAGAGGAATTAAAGAGCCTCTTGATGAAGGTGAAGGAGAAGAGTGAAAGAGCCAGCTTAAGACTAAATATTAAAAAAAAGAAAAAAAAAAAACTAAGATCATGGCATCCAGTCCCATTATTTCATGGCAAATGGAAGGGGCAAAGGTGGAAGTTGTGATATTTCCTCTTCTTGGGCTCCAAGAAGAAATCACTGCAGATGGTGACTGCAGTTGTGAAATCAGAAGATGATTGCTTCTTGTCAGGTAAGCGATGACAAACCTAGACAGTGTATTGAAAAGCAGAGACATTACCATGCCATCAAAAGTTTGTATAGTCAAGGCTTCCCAGTGCTCACATACGGTTGTGAGAGCTAGACCGTAAAGAATGCAGAGCAACAAAGAACTGATGACTTTGAACTGTGGTGCTGGAGAAGACTCCTGAAAGTCCCGTGGACAGCAAGGAGATTAAACTAGTCAATCTTAAGGGAAATCATCCCTGAATGTTCACTGGAAGGACTGATGCTGAAACTGAAGCTCCAGTATCTTAGTCATCTGATGCGAACAGACAACTCAATGGAAAACTCCCCGATGCTGGGAAAGACTGAGGGCAGAAGAAGAAGAGGATGTCATAGGATGAGATGGCTGGATGGCATCACCGATGCAATGAATATGAACTTGGGCAAACTCCAGGAGACAGTGAAGGACAGGGAGGCCTGGTGTGTCCATGGGGTGGCAAAGAGTCAGACACAACTGGGATACTGAACAGCAACAATAACCTATAATGGAAAAGAATCTGAAAAAGGATGTGTGTGTGTGTGTGTGTGTGTGTGTGTGTGTGTGTGTGTGTGTATAACTGAATCACTTTGTGCTCCATCTAAAACATTGTAAATCAACTATACTTTGGCAAAAATAAAAAGAAAATGTTTACCGGTCCTTAAGTTAGACCATGGTTGCTGTAATCCATGTGAAAGGTATATCTGTGGAGGAATGGGAGATGAGCTCCTGGGTGCAATTGTAAGGACCTAGAAGAAATGGATTGAATTTTGCTGACAACTCCTCATCCTTCTCACACATCTTTCAATGCTATTCAGTGCGGAAGAATATTTGGGAGAAGAAATGATCTAGTGAGATCGAGGGTAGACAATAATTTGAGTCAGGCTTATTGACTCTGAACTACTTGTGGAAAATATAGGTGGAGGAAGCTCAGACATATATCTTGAGGGAAGCTGGGGCTGGTGAAACAGATTTGGAATTTATTAATTCAAGATCCTCTTTGAAACTCTTGCAAGGGCAGAATGGAGAGAGTTGGCATAGAGAGAATGTAAATCAGAAGAGATAAGGGGAAGGCAACAGCTCTGAAAATCTCAAATATTTTAAAGTTAGACAGAGGGAGATAAGCCAGAGAAGGGGAAAAAAAAAAAGCAGGACAGTGAGCTAGTAGAAATCAAAGATGATGATCCCTTGCTTCAAGGAAGGAATGGCCTACAGCTTCAAATGCTTCAGAGCGGTCCAGTGAGCTGACTAGGGAAATGGACTCACTACGCTCAGCAGTGGATTTGTTATTGGCCATTGTACTAACGTTGAGGGTTGTCTGCTTCTTACTTTGACTTGGAAGTCTCATGAGTACCCCAAAGTCAACATGTTCTAATTGAAAAGTGAAGTTGCTCGGTTGTGTCCGACTCTTTGTGACCCCATGGACTGTAGCCTACCAGGCTCCTCTGTCCATGGGATTTTCCAGGCAAGAATACTGGAGTGGGTTGCCATTTCCTTCTCCAGGGGATCTTCCCGACCCAAGGATCAGATCTGGGTCTCCTGCATTGTGGGCAGACGCTTTACCCAGGGATCAAACCCGACTCTCCCGCACTGCAGGCAGATTTCATTGTTTTCCTGATGAAATCAGTGTTTTCTCTCTCAGTGTTGACACTGTCATCTCTCCGACTGTTCACTTGGAAGCCTGGGGACCAGCCAGGACTTGCCTTGATTCTTCACCCCAGAGTGAAGAGTCTCTCAGCTAAACTCCTATAATGATGTCTGGATTGTTATTTCCTATCTGTCCTGTTTCCTCCAGTTTATGCTGCACCCATAGCCAGACTGATCCTTTTAAAAGAAAATCTGTCAGATCACATCCCTTTCTAAAGCCTCCCCCCACCTCACTTTCCTAAAAGTAAATTTCAAATTCTCAGCAGGCCCAAAGACCCTCAGGATTCATCCACTGTGTGTCCCACCAACATAGTTTTGTACCATTTCCCCTTGAGTCTCTAAAGTCACACTGGCCCTCTTCTAGTTTCTGGAAAACTGCCGCATTTCTTTCTCCAATACCATCTTTACACCCACTCATCCCTTAGGCTGGAATCTCCCCTCCCTACCTGCACCCCACCTCTGCCCCCTGCCTGCCTCTTCCCCTGTTGTGTAGTGGATTCTTCTGAATTCTTTCTTTAAGTTATGCTCTTTCTTCAGGGAACACCTCACTTTCTCAGTCTCATCTGGGCTCCCTTATCATGCTCTCACAGCCCTAGATCCTCTCCTTTATGGAGAAAAGTAGGTGTTATTTGGTGTCTGTTTTCTCTTCATGAAATCAGGGGCTACATTTATCTGGCTCACAGCTGTGACCTCAGTGCCAGGGACAGACAGTGCCTTTTCACTCAGCAATTCCCTGTGAAATGAGCACATGTGGTAGGCATGCAAAGAGGGTGAGTTTTATAGGTTTGATAAGTTTTCCATAAACTTGGACCCCAAAGAGAAGGAGTGTAACAGTCATGGCGAAAGCAGATTCAACATGGCAAACAGATTCAAAATAAAGATGTTTCAATAGATGGGAAAACTTGGATATATTTGCAGAATAAAGCAAAGAAATTCTAGAGGAGAAGTGAATTTCTGAGAGAGTGAATGAGAGAGGGGCTAATTGGTGAAGCAGGGGAGGAGAGAGGACCCAGAGATCAGGTGAAAAGGAGGAGAGGACTTCAGATACTGCGGGGGAGTATAGAAGGCTTAGAGTCACGATGGATAACTGTGCACATATTTTAGAAACATTAGATCAGGGTTTGTTTGTTTGTTTGTTTTGTTTGTTTTTGAGAAGCAGGAAGTTGCTCTGAGTTGGACTGTGTCCTCACCAAAAGATTTATTGAAATCTGAACTCTTGATACCCGTTAGCATGACCTAGTTTGGAAATAGGGTCTTTATAGATGGTATCAGGTTAAGATAAGGTCAGTAAGGTGCCCTAATCCCTAGTGGCTAGTGGCTTTAAAAGATGAGTAAAAACACCATGTGATGGTAGATGCAGAGTGGGGAGTGATGCAGCTACCAGCTGAAGGATGCCAAGGATTGCCAGGCACCATCAGATGCTGGGAGAAGACGGGGGAGGGACTCTACCCAGAGGAGCAAGGCCTTGCTGGCCCCTTGATCTTGGATGTCCCGCTCCCAGAATTGTGAGAGAATACATTTCTCTTGTTTTATTATTATTATTATTCTTGTTTTTGGTTTTTCTTTGGCTACACAAAGCGGCTTGTGAGATTGTAGTTCCCTGGGGTGGGGGGCTGGGGGTGATGCTGTGGGCCTCTAACTTAGGCCTTCAAGAGAGAAAGCACAGGAATCTTAACCACTGGACCACCAGGGAAGATCCCATTTATGTTGTTTTAGGCCACCTGGTTATGGTCCTTTGTTCTGGCCCCAAGAATCCAGTATAGACTTACGATCATTTTTTGAGACTGCTGGTGGATTAGTGTTTTCAGGTGTAGAAGAATCACTGTGAGGAAAAACACAGGGAACTGACAAAATCAAGTGAAAATTTAGCTGAATATTTCCTGAGCCTTCAAAGCTATGATAGGGTGATTAGGAAATAGAAAACGAAGATGACCACGTTGAACAATGAAAAACACGCAGATAAATATAATTTTTAGGCATTAAATTTAGCTATACCCTTTCTGTTAGCCAAGTCTAAAAAGCCATAGATTGGATTCTTTGCTTTATCTTTTAAAATGAAGTATGAGTGAGTGATAGTTGCTCAGTCATGCCCAACTCTTTGCCACACCGTGGACTGTAGTTTGCCAGGCTCCTCTATTCATAGGATTCTCCAGGCAAGATTACTGGAGTGGGTTGCCATTTCCTTCTCCAGGGGATCTTCCCGACCCGGGGATCTTCCTGACCTAGGGATCTTGCATTGCAGGAGAGTCTTTACCATCTGAGGCACTGGGCAAGCCTACTATTAAGAGACGTTTCTAAGTATAAAGACAGGTCAACATAAAAAGTATCAGCCTGTGTGCTAAGTCACTTTAGTTATGTCTGACTCCTTGTGACCTTATGGGCTGCAGCCCACCAGGCTTCTCTGTCCATGGAATTCTCTAGGCAAGAATGTTAGAGTTGGTTACTGTGCCCTCCTGCAAGGGAGCTTCCCAGCCCAGGGACTGAATCACCTCTGATCATGTTTCTTGCACTGGCAGGTGGGTTCTTCACTAATAGGGCCACTGGGATGATTTCCTAAAAGAATGAATATTTTCTTAGTAGTGGTTTCTTATTTGGAGAACTATAAACAATATAATAGCAACACTTTTCATACAAGATACAGATTCAATTCATATTTAACCATCTACTCTTGTGTCAGACCACTATGGTACTACCGAGGTACTTTGATCATTAATGTATGTCCCTTATTAATATGAGAAAACAGCGTTTGAGATATCATCCCACTAGGATGGAGTTACCAGCAAGCCTCAAAGCAATGTCCCCTAACTCTTAACTTCTAATACCTTCTAGCTCTTCTTTTTTTCAGATCAGGTTGCTGAAAATGTTTTCCAAGTGGATATTTGTTAAGCCAACCTTTAACAATTACCAAGTGTATAACAATAAACTGAAAATTCGGTGAAGATAGTTCTTCAGGGGTAAAAGTCTATGCAGTTGAAGTAAATAGCTTTCTGGAGATTATTTGGATAAAAAGATAGTTTAGAATACCTAACGAGATGGCTGGATAAACGATCTTCCTTAAATATTGCTTCTCTTTGTTGCTTTTTGACAGAAGCGGCAGAGCAGCCTGTTCAAGTTAAATTCTGGCAAAAATCCCAGAGTGCAAATACCACATGTTATTGTTTGAGGGAAGATGCACGAGGCAAGCTTCACATTCTACTGAAAGTTGAAAAGGCTGACTGTGTTCTTGCCTGGAAGGAGGGTCATCGCACCTCTATGTCCTAATTAAAAATTCGTGGAGTGAATGAGATATTTAAAAATTCTATGTTAGCAATATTAGCTTAGAAATCACACCCTGGGTGCCATGTCGTGGCTATTTAGAGAAGCATAAACTTTCCTAGCTTTGCTGCTCTTGAACATTTTAATTTCATTGCTTGATCTGAAGGTCAAGGGCATGAACTCAATGAAAAAATCCCCCTATGGGGAATCATTAGAGGAAGCATGCCTCAGTTCACCGTCAGTGATCAGAGGGGGAGGGGGACAAAGGGGGCACAGAGCATACTTGCCCTTCAGTGACCCTCAGAGCACCCTGTGGCTCCATGTGTATTTGACCGAGTTTACAGCCTTCCATTGCTTTTTGCTGGTTACTGTGAAACCCTCAGAGGAGAAAGATGATCTCAGGTAGCCAGGACCCATACTGAGCAAAACTGCTGAGATCACAATCAGCAATACGCAGTGCCAACTGCGTGATCTTTATCAATGGGACCAGGAACCACGATGACATATATCATCCGGTGCTGGGTTTTGTACCCCTTCTCCTGGGCATTAAGATGAGAGGTGATAGGAACCCCATAGGGGCACGGATTATACAACAACATAGCATTTTCTTTCCAGAAGATCTGAAAAGCAGCACTGGATAGCTCAACATTTGATTAACCCCGAGTAGCTAATGAATTATTAAAATAAAAAACACATGCGGGCTTCCTGAAGGCTCTGAAATCTTCTCAGCAGGAATATAACTATTCTTCAATGCTCTCTGTGCTCTAATAGCCAAATTCATGCTATCAACTACTCTTTCACTGTCACTTTTTTATAATAGCAATAAATTATACATGCATTTTAAAGAGAGAGCTTTGACATTTACTTTACAAGTTCATATAACTTTATTTTGCTCTGGATGGTTTCTTTCTCTGTGCTGGGGGCAGGGCAGAGCATAGATTAATGGGGAGGAGATAGAACAGTCTGGGACATTCCACTGAAATGTTATCCTAAAATTCCAACTATATTGTTAGATAGTATCACTGACCTAATGGACATGAATTTGAGCAAACTCTGGGAGATAGTGAAGGACAAGAAAGCCTAGTGCGCTATACTCCATGAGGTCACAAAGAGTCGGTACAATTTAGCGACTGAACACCAACTCTTGCATAAAATTCTCAACATGAAATAATGAGTAGGTATGAGAGTGTGAAAAAAAAGAAAAGTGAGAGAGAATATGACAAAGCTTCTTTCTGAATCAAATAAAAGGACATATCTATTTGGGGATGGAAATTATACAAATGAAACAATAGAAAGAAAATCACTGTTCAAGTGATATACAGCATAGCAAACAGCTGTCAAGAGATGGAATTATTCAAGCAAGACTGTTGTTAGTGGAAGTACTAGAAACTTCCTAGAAAAAATTAAATAACAATTTGGTAAAAACTAATTGCCTTTTCTGTTAGCAACACGAAAAACTGGTGAAAGAGAAGCAGTTCAATGGCAACTGAAGGTAAATTCATTACATTTTTCACAATGAGAAGTAGGAAAATCATTAAAGAAAAATATCAACAGTAGACAAGTTTTTAAGTATAATCCATGATGAAAAAAACTTAATTCTGAGTACATAGCCTTTTGACCTTAATTCCCCTGACTGGGTTAAAAAATATGAGCAGGCTAGACTGTCCAGCTGATGACTTGGGGAAAGAATGCTGTTATTTTTAACTAGGCAAATACTTACAGAGTCATCTGTTTTGAACAAAGAAGACTGATAGTCCTGTTCTGCCTTTGCCCTGTGTCTGGAGTCTGAACTGGGCTGACTCCAAATTAGGAAGAAACACCCTTGACTCCAGCACAACTTGAGAATCAGCTAAGAGTCCTTGCTTTTGCTTTATGCTTTTGCTTATAATATTAAGGCATTGGCACATTTTTCTAAGAACAAATGAAGGAATAAAACCTCAAAGAGTTGTCTGATGAAAGGGATTCATACTCTGAATAAACTATATTTAGTAAATCAGTAAATTATATCGCAAATGATAATCCCAGAAATCTCATATTGAGGCAACATCTAGTTCTGCAGGAAGAGCTAATTAACTACCCTGTATAATGTGTAAGCATTGAAGAGAATGTGATCATATAGAATCAGTTGTTATGAAAGTTTATTACTCATTTCCCACTGCTTAGGTTTTATTTTCAGACAGCTATAGTTTGAGGTAATAGGTTCAACAAAGAGGAAGAAAACGCATTCAATACTGTTTTGTAGGTAATCCACACAGAGTGTGGATATAGACCAGAGTCTATATTTATGTAAACTCTAGGCTGCAACCTTTAGCATAATACTGTTAGGAAATTCTGTTTTATTTACTTTAGCACATTTAGGTATGTTGAGGCCAGATTCCTTTTTGATAAGTGCTGTAGGCTGAATTGTCATCCCAATATTCATATGTTGAAGCCTTAGCCCCTAATGTGACAATGTTTGGAGATAGGGTCTTTAAGAGGTTCAGTTCAGTTCAGTCACTCAGTCATGTCCGACTCTTGGTGACCCCATGAATTGCAGCACGCCAGGCCTCCTGACAATCAATTAAGGTTAAATAACTGAGTGACTAACACTTCCACTTTGGTGCTTCCCATGGTGAGGAAGATTCCCTGGAGTGGGAAATGGCAACCTACTCCAGTATCCTTGCCTGGAGAATCCCATGAACAGAGAAGCTTGGTGGGCTACAGTCCCTGGGGTCTCACGGAGCCGGACATGAATGAAGCAATTAGCATGATACAAGGCCTTGAGGGTGGGACCCTAATCCCAGAGGACTGTGGCTTCATAAGAAGAGGAAGAGAGAGATCTTTCTCTTTGTCCTTCATCTGAGAACATGCTAGAAGGCAGCTGAGAGAGCCCTCACCTGAAGAGATTCAGTCGTCACCTTTGATCTTGGATTTCCCCATCTCTTGAGCTGTGAGACATAAATTTCTGTGGTTTAACTCACCCAGTCTATGCTGTTCTGTTATGGCAGCCCCAGCTTATGAAGATAGTAAGTAAGAGCCCGTCCCCCTCTGATAGTCCCTTTTCCTGGGAAATGGCCCTCCAGGGCTTTAATTCAGAGTTGGGCAAGTTTTTGTTTCCTCAGCACCAAGAGAGACACCAGGAAAGTCAGCTCTGCTTGTAGAAGATTCTAGGTAGAGGTTTTTAAGTTCTTGCCTCATGAAACTTTAGAATTTAGTAAAGTCTTGGATGGTTAAACTCTGTATATTTGAGGCTCTGGAATTCTCCAATTTTTGTCATTCCTACCCTTGAGCACTGCCTACAGTTTGCCATTCTCTCTGCCCAAGGCAGTGCCTTCACATAGTCCAAACCCCAAATTGCGTCCAGAGTTAGTAAATGTCCTCAGGGTGGGGGGGAACAGCTCAGCCCTTCAGCTCACCTCTGAGGGGCTCTAACTTCTTTAGAATGTCAGTTCTGAGGTCCTCTTATTTCTGAAGCTCTTGTATCCTTTAAAAAAGATAAGTCCTTGGCAGGAGCTTCGGTCTGCCTCGAATTGTTCCATTTTATTCCATCTATGTAGTTCCTTTTGGATCTCATTTCATTAAGGGCTCAAAAAGTCCTGGAGGGCAGCTCCTCCATGTCCACCAGACGTGGACCAGAGCTAGAGAAACTGTGTCTGGCAGAAAGAGCACAGAGCCTGGTGTCAGGGAGGCTGGGGGTCCTCCTTCCAATTCTTCTCCTTATCTGCTGGGATGGGAGGTAACACATATAGTGGCGAGCACTGGCTTGGCAAGCAGTTGTCCTGGGCAGAGTCCTGGCTCTACAAATAGTTGTATAAAATTGCAACACTGACTTAAGCCTCCCTTATCCTCTGCTTCCACATTGTAGAATATGAATAATAATGATACCTGCTAGGTAAGAGTTTTATAAAGGATGAGTATAATTTAAAAAACAGTATAGTTCATTTACAACATCTTAGTTTGAAGTGTACAGAAAGTGGTTCAGTTATACATATGTATGTGTGCATGCTAAGTCGCTTCCAACTTGTCTGTCTCTTTGCAATGCTATGAACTGTAGCCCACCACGCTCCTCTGTCCATGGGATTCTCCAGGCAAGAATCCTGGAGTGAGTTGCCATGCCCTCCTCCAGGGGATCTCCCTGACTCAGGGACTGAATTAGAGTCTCCTGTGTCTCCTGCGTTGGCAGGCAGGTTCTTTACCACTGGCACCACCTGGAAGCCCACATGTGTGCATATATATGTATATATACTTTTTTGGATTCTTTTCCATTATTGTAAGATTTTGAGTATAGTTCCCTGTGCTATAGAGTAGGTTCTTGTTGCTTCCTTATTTTATATATAGTAATGTGTAGATGGCATCACCGACTCGATGGACATGAGTTTGAGTGAACTCCAGGAGTTGGTGTTGGACAGGGAGGACTGATGTGCTGCAATTCATGGGGTCACAGAGAGTTGGACACGACTGAGCGACTGAACTGAACTGAACTGAACTGAATGTGTAGATATTAATCGCAAACTCCTACTTTATCTCTTCCCCACCCCACTATTCCCTTTGGTAACCATCGGTTTGTTTTCTATATCTGTGATACCATTTTGGTTTTGTAAATACATTGATTTCTGTCCTTTTTAGACTAAACATAAGTTAATGCACAGTACTTGTGTCAATAAAACCCAGGTCTTTGGAAAAGTTATCCCTAATTTGGAAAAGTTATCCCTAATTTGGAAAAGTTACAGATTCTCACTAGGCTGACTTCCCCATGAACCACCGCAACAGGGATGAGTATAACGCCTGTCCCATGTGCTGGGAACCAGGATGAAGCAAACACCAGTTTCAGTGTATGTCACACTGCAGTGCCACAGAGCACTCTGGTCATCTTGCAAATGTTCTCTGAGATAAAATAAGATTCTTTACAGTTCAAATTCTGCTGGTTCTTTTCATATGACTTCCAATTTTGTAGCACAGGCCGTTTCTTATTCATCTGCTTATCCCTAGTCCTGGCCCAGGGCCTGTCATGCTAATACATATTTGTTGAAAGAATGAATCAGTGTGAATACTAACTTATAAGTCTATAGCTCATTATTCACTCCAGCTCCCAGCACATTTCCGTGTTCAAAGTAAGAGCTAAATAAACATTTGTTGAATAAATGAATTATTCAGAGTCATAAAGAAGACTAATAGTTTACTCAGGGATAATATCAATCTTTTTCTCAACCTGATTTCAGTTCAGTTCAGTCACTCAGTCATGTCCAGCTCTTTGCGACCCCATGGACTGAAGCACACCAGGCTTTCCTGTCCACCACCAATTCCCAGAGCTTGCTCAAACTCATGTCCATCGAGTTGGGGATGCCATCCAACCATCTCATCCTCTGTCATCCCCTTCTCCTCCCTTTTATCTTTCTGAGCATCAGAGTCTTTTCCAGCAACTCAGTTCTTTGCATCAGGCCAAAGTATTCGACTTTCAGCTTTAGCATCAGTCCTTCCAATGAATATTCAGGACTGATCTTTAGGATGGATTGGTTGGATCTCCTTGCAGTCAAAGAGACTCTCAAGAGTCTTCTCCAACAACAGAGTTAAACAGCATCAATTCTTTAGCACTCAGCTTTCTTATTGATATTTCTCCCTGCAATCTTAATTCCAGCTTGTGCTTCATGCCACCTGGCATTTTGCATGATGTGCTTTGCATATAAGTTAAATTAGCAGGGTGACAATATACAGCCTTGACGTACTCCTTTTCCTATTTGGAACCAGTCTGTTTTTCCATGTCCAGTTCTATCTGTTGCTTCTTGACCTGCGTACAGATTTCTCTGAAGCAAGTCAGATGGTCTGGTATTCCCATCTCTTGAAGAATTTTCCACAGTTTGTTGTGATCCACACAGTCGGCATAGTCAATAAAGCAGAAATAGATGTTTGTCTTAAATTCTGTTGCTTTTTGATGATTCAACGGATGTTGGCAATTTGATCTCTGGTTCCTCTGCCTTTTCTAAATCCAGCCTGAACATTTGGAAGTTCACGGTTCACATACTGTTGAAGCCTAGCTTGGAGAATTTTGAACATTACTTTGCTAGCGTGTGAGATCAGTGCAATCATGTGGTAGTTTGAGCATTCTTTGGCATTGTCTTTTTTGGGATTGGAATGAAAACTGACCCTTTCCAGTCCTATGGCCATTGCTGAGTTTTTCAAATTTTCTGGCTTATTGAGTGCAGCACTTTAACAGCATCATCTTTTAGGATTTGAAATAGCTCAACTGGAATTCTATCACCTCCACTAGCTTTGTTTGTAGTGATGCTTCCTAAGGCCCACTTGACTTTGCATTCCAGGATGTCTAGCTCTAGGTGAGTGATCACACCATCATGGTTATATAGGTCATGAACCTGATTTAGAAGACAGTAATTTCCATTTGGACAATGACCTGCTTGGTTCTGATAAATGTGGTCTTGAGTTTATGGAGGAAGTGGAACAAAGGATATTTCCTCATCAGATACAAGATCTTGCTTCCTATTGATCAGTTTTGGTCACTAACCACATTTTCTTATTCTCTCTGGTTATAGGATGATGTAGCAGTGATGTAAACCGAAGATACTGGAACAGTGTGTAGCTGGACTCATAGTGGAAGCCAGATGGCTTTAATCCTAAAGGATTAGAGCCTAAAACAATAATCAAACACTCTCTTTTTAAAGTGCACATACCAAACATACTCAGTCATAATATGGAGTTTAACATTCAGAGGATGGATACAAGTATGCTTCACCCGACTAGGAAAATAATCCCTAAGGCATTATGCATTGCCACTTCAACTACTAAAATCATTAAATAACATTTAATGAGTTTTTATGGTGTGGTTGGTGCACATTTTCTGAGCATTATCTCAGTTAATCCTCATAGAAACAACAGCCCTACTGTTGAGTGGGTTCTCTTGGTGTCCTGTTACATAGACAAAAACACTGAAATAGGCATTTAGAAACTTGCCCATAGACACAGAGACAGTATGTAGGGGGAGGTCTGGCCATCTCCTTGTTTCCAAACTATTAGGTACAGCTGCAGTGGTTTTTTCCCCCATGAGAGCCAATGCCCTCTTTTTAAAAACAAATTATCGTGTAAAGTCTTCTCTACAACCCTGAAATGAAATTCACATTTAATAGAACCTCCCTACACACATAATAAAGATTTTTTTCCCTGGCCTTAATATAAAGGAGACATTCAAGGAAAGTAATTTTGAATGAAAAGAATGTGTATTTCCATATGTAATTGCTAGAAGACATTGTGAAGTGAGCAGATGCTTGCACCCTCCTGTTAAACCTTTATGAACATCTCAGCTCTAGAAGCAGAATACTCCTAGTGTGTCATATAAGTAACTCCAATATTAGCTGCGATGCTGCCACTAGTGAATGGGCTTTTCTAAAATGGTTGGGAAATTTTGGTAAGGTTTCAAACTAAACACAGTACAGTACATTTACAGTCCTGGAAAATTTATACATGACAACTATGCAGAAGGCTTTGTGTTTACATGTACGGCATAAGCAGGCTGTTCATGTGCATGAAGGACCAGCGAGACCGTGGAGGGTCATGAAAGCTTAAGAGTAAGTCCTCTTGGTGCAGGACAGCCCCCCACCTGGCAGGCTGCCGGGGATTCCTGGCCTTCACTCGTTAACACCAGGAACACCCTCCAAATCATTGTGAAATCCACACAAACACCTCAAGTTTCTAAACTGCCTGTGAGGGTGGTCCTGCCCCAGGTGGGAACTACAACTCTATTGAATGTTCAAAAAAAACTAGCATTGCAAACCCAAGGAAATTACCTAGTGCTAGACGAGCTCATGGAAAATGGGACAGAAATTTAATAATTACTGAGTGGTATTTAAGAGTAGAAGGAGAAATAGGGTCTAGAGAGAATGACATTTTAGGAATGAAAAATGAGCAATTTCAGGAAGAAAGACTCAAGGAAGACCTCTTACCCCGCTCCTACAACTCGGCCTGGTTCTCTTTTAATGCCCTGTCATAGCATCCTGTGAGTCTGCTTTATAATACTCATGACAGGCGTCATTAAGCAGGTAATTGTCCATGGCTTACTCAATGTCTGTCTCCTCCATTAAAAGATACACTTTAATATATACATATTAAAGTCTGCACATACTCATACATATACTGAGTATCACATATACATATGTACATACACACATGCATACATACCTAGAGGGTAACTTGTGCATAGTAGGGACTTAATAAATATTTGTAAAATGAATATTTTACTGTACTTGTTTGAAGGTTTTGGAGGAGGATTCTGAGAAGTTTGACTGATACGGCCTTGATTCTGATAAATATATTTGAAATCTACAAGTTGATTTGTATATATCATGGTTCCTATTCTAGCAAGCTGTTTGAAAGCTGGCTAATAATTAAACACCCTAGACTTTTAGCAGTGGTTTTGCAAGCATAACTCTAGTGCCACCTTCTGCTAGGCAGAGAAATATGCTCAGATCATTTGCATTCTGAGAATCTGGATTAGATGCTTGAACAGTTCTTTATGCTGCAGAATTAATTAGATATTTTAAAAATGTTAAAATAATGGGGACCTTTTAAATTCCCATTTAAAATAGCAAATTTGGGGCAACCTATAAATAAGGCTGACTAGAATGAAAAAAATTCCTATATTCAGAATTTTCTTAGAGAACAGAAGATTTAGAAATTTTTTGTCTTATTCAATACCATTTTATATAGATTAAAAAATGATTTATTACAAAACTGCCCCAATTATGAAAAAAATATACACAGGTATGTGCTATAGGAAGCAGCTTTGTGAGCACAATTCTCATTGAAGTTATCAAGAATATGGAGAGGACAGTTTGAGCTTGAATATCTCTGAAATTATTTGGTCAGAAGTTCCACAAATCAATGAACTCAGTCTATCATAAAAATAAAGTTGATGTTTCTTTACACAGATGGTAAAACGTCTGTCTGCAATGCAGGAGACCTGGGTTCAATCTCTGGGTTGAGAAGATCCCCTAGAGAAGGAAATGGCAGCCCACTCCAGTATTCCTGCCTGGAAAATCCCATGTACAGAGGAGCCTGGTAGGCTACCGTCCGTGGGGTCGCAAAGAGCCGGACATGACGGAGCGACTTCACTTTACTTCTTTCAACTTGAAATGTCCATTTTTTCTGGTAGGACAGTATCTTCTCTATATGACACTTGTTTTGTAATCTGCTGGCTATTTTGAACTAATATCCCAAACACAATATCCCAATGTTAGCATGGGTTAAGTAATCATATGTGACATTGTTATACAGCAGGTTTCTCTGCTACATAGCAGGTAAATAGGAGGAGGAACAGTTGTCAGCTCTGAATCCAAACAGGAAGGGCCTGTTCCAATGAAAGGAGGGTCAAAATCCTCCTCTTGTATGGAAGCACAGAACAGAGGCTTTTCCTTTCAAATATGATTTAGTAAATATTACAGACTTTGCAGGCCATAAGATCTCTATCCCAACTGCTCACTTGTGAAGTTGTGAACTGAACACAACCATGGGCAACTTATAAACCAATGAGCATGGCTGCGTTCCAATAATGAACATTTCTTTTCTTCTTAATGAGAAGACACTGTAGACTAGATTTGGCTTGTGGGGTATAGTTGTCAACTCCTGGAGCAGAGCTCTGAGTCTGCAGCTTCAGAAGGGACAACTGTGTTCTCCCAAGAGAACCAGAGCACCTGCTCCAGGAAGAGAGGCAGAGCTCAGGACCTGGCACGGCCAAGTGCGGGGGCGTGGAGATTTCACAGTGAGTCAGCAGCTACAGGCTGCACTGATCAGCAAGTAAGCATGCAGTAGAGCCATTCTCAGTCTTTTTACTCAGATGGATCCTTGAAATAACCTTTAGGTCTCAGGGGCCGTCTGCATAACATTACTGTAACTGTGGCTCGTGGTAAGTTAGCAGGGTCAGCAATTTGTAGACAGGATAATCCAAGAATAGTTGCCAATGATCTTCTGAATAAAGAATGCTGTTTTTCCTATGGATCTGTTTTGGCCAGCCTATTAGCCTCTTTTTTTGTTTGGTTTTCCCCCTCCACCAAGTTTGTACGTGTGTGTGTGCTCAGTTGCTTAGTCATGTCCGATTCTTTGTGACCCCATGGACTGTAGCCTGCCAGGCTTCTCTGTCCATGGAATTTTCCAGGCAAGAATACTGGAGTGGGTTGCCATTCTTTCTCCAGGGGATCTTCCCAACCCAGGGATCGAACCCACTTCTCCTGTGTCTCCTGCATTGGTAGGCAAGTTTTTTTACCACTAGCGCCATCTGGGAAGCCAAGTATACGTAATCCCCAAAAGCAAATCAGTAACTGTAGGTAGAAGAAATTCAGCTTTTCCTTTATGTTAAAAAAATTATTTGCATGATTTTGTGTTTTAACCTTATCCAATTAGTCCTACATATTCGTTTCCTAATTTACATAATTGGGACTTCCCTGATAGCCCAGTTGGTAAAGAATCCACCTGCAATGCAGGAGACACCAGATCAATTCCTGGGTCAGGAAGATCCCCTGGAGAAGGAATAGGCTACCCACTCCAGTATTCTGGCCTGGAGAATCCCATGGACTGTACAGTCTGTGGGATTGCAGAGAGTCGGATGTGACTGAGCGACTTTCACAATTTACATAATTAGTTTCTTGCTGCTGTAGCAAATGACTGCAAACTTGGTGGCTTCAAGCAACACAAGTGTATTATCCTACTATTCTGGAGACCAGAAGTTCAACATGGTTCAGCAGGGCTATGTTCCTTCTGGAGGTTTCTGAGGAAAATCCATTTCCTGGTCTTTTCCAGCTTCAAGAGGCTCTGCACTCCTTCACTGAGGGCTCCTTTCTCCCTCTTCAAAGTTAGCATCTCAAGTCTTTGTCCGATTCTAATGCTTCCCTCTTACAGACGTTAGTGATTACATTGGGCCTACCTGGATAAACTAGGATGGCCTCCCTGTTAAGACTACTCTATTTAAGACCCTAAATTTGATCAATCTGCTAAGTCCCTTTTGCTCTATAAGGCAAGGCATTAACAGGTTTCAGGGATTAGGATGTGGACATCTTTAAGGGCTGTTATTCAGTTTGCTCAAAAGTCTAGGCAAAGACTTTTGAAAGACTATGTAAACATTCAATACACTTCACCTCTAAGATGCATAATCCATGGAAGATTTACCACAGCAGAGTGACAGAGGAGAAGCTGAGTCATAGTGCATAAAAATTCTTTCTTTAGAATGAAAATTTCCTTGTGATTTTTGCTGTGATAGTAGAGTACCCCGCCCCCCACCCCGCCAACCAGGTCACTCGGTATATGTAAGTGGTGATATGGGGGCTATAATTTCGGAAGAGAAAGGCTGCCATCGATAATGTACTGTTCCCCACTCTGTGTGATTTTGTGTTCAACAGTCATCAATGGTCCCCCGTATTTCACATCAAAAACCAAGAGAGATGCTAATCAAACAAAACGGCCCCTACACTACACTGCCACCTGGGGCACAAAAACTTCCAAACAAATTTTAACAGGGCTGCTTGGTCACTGTCCGACTCAATGGACGTGAGTTAGAGTAAACTCTGGGAGTTGGTGACGGACAGGGAGGCCTGGCATGCTGCAGTCCATGGGGTCGCAAAGAGTCAGACATGACTGAGTGACTGAACTGAACTGAACTGGTCATTGTCCACCACTTTGCCTGTTAGAATTGCATGACCTGCAAAATTAAAAATATCTGCTGCTGCTGCTAAGTCACTTCAGTCATGTCTGACTCTGTGCGACGCCATAGATGGCAGCCCACCAGGCTCCCCCGTCCCTGGGATTCTCCAGGCAAGAACACTGGAGTGGGTTGCCATTTCCTTCTCCAATGGGTGAAAGTGAAAAGTGAAAGTGAAGTTGCTCAGTCGTATCTGATTCTTTGCGACCCCATAGACTGCAGCCTACCAGGCTCCTCCATCCATGGGATTCTCCAGGCAAGAGTACTGGAGTGGAGTGCCATTGCCTTCTCCATAAAAATATCTAGGTATATGTTTTTCATTCATGTTCCTCGCAGAAACTCTAGCAACATTATCACAGAATCCAAAGATTCTGTTGGGACCCTGGTTAAGAAAACCTGATAAGTGGTGAAAAACATAGCAGGAAAAGGTGAATAGAGTCCTGGAAGGGGAAGGGGTAAAGGGAGTTGCTATGGACATCTAGATCAGAAATAAATCATGAAGAAAAGAGAGAAAAGTACAGGAGAATGAATACCTGTTGTTGTTGTTATTTAATAAAAATGAAACTTGGAGACAGAAATACATCTTGCTTTTGCAATTGAGGGTAGTATTTAATATATGAATATAGTAACACATAAGAATACAGAGGTTTATCTCCACTGTTTGCTGAAATCCCACTATGATGGAAGTAAAGGAATAAATAAGTCCAAAAAAGGATGGGAGAGGACATGATGCCAAATCAGAATTGACAATGACAATTTGGAAGAGGGAACTCTGAAGCTGACCTAGCAGAGTCGGGGAAGCTGAAACCTAATGGAATAGGTTTCAGAGACAGAGTCAATGAGAAGACAAGAGACCTACCACCGTAGATCCCCAGAAACTGGTGGCCACAATAACTCTGAAGAGAGCTAAGGGTAGGGCTGAAACAAACAAGCAAAAAGGAGTCATTATAAACCTGTGTACAGAATTACATATTGTTTGCAAATCGCTGTATAACAAACCACTCTGCAGGGCAGTGTCTTGAAAGCATCAACATTTGTTTACTAGCTCATGGTATCCTGGTCACCAGTGGGCTGGCTGGAGGGCCGCCTTGCTGGTGCATCTTCCTTGTGGGTGCGGAGCGCCACTGGTGATGGCTGGGCCTGCTCACATCTCTGGGGCTCTGGCTGGTGCAGTTAGTCTGACTCGGGTCTGATCTGTTGGCTTCTCAGCCTCCAACAGGCTTATTCATGAGCAGAAGCAGGGTCTCAAGTGGAATAGTTACACTGACTCAGCTCTGGTCTGTGTGGTTTCTCATCCTCCAATAGGCTTATTCATTAGCAGAAGCAGGGTCTCAAGAGCAAGAGAAGCATGAAAAGCCTCTTGGTGCCGAGGCTCTGAAGTGTACACGAGGAATTCTTCCATATTCTAGTGGCCAAGGCAGTCAGAGCCCCCTCAGAGTTGGGGAAATGACTTTACATTTTCATGGGAGGGGTTACAACGTCATATTACAAAGGGTATGGGAAGGGTATGGCTACTTCTGTGATCTATACTGAAGAAATACTCATATTAATACCAGCCTCCCCTCATAACCAGAATTGGACACTATTGACATTTTATCCACCCCCCCACCCCCATCTTTTGGATGCATGGCGCAGCATGCAGGATCTTAGTTTCCAGACCAAGGGTCAACAGACACCATCTAAAATGTAAGTGTGGTATCTTAGCCACTGTACAACTGGGAGGTCCCTACTATTGATATTTTAAATGAATTCAAAGAACAAAAAGATTAGAAAATAAATATATGATAGACATTTTAAATGTTCAATGAAAAGGTTGGAAAACAAAGTTGGAAATCATCAGTGTATTTGTCTTCAACTGCTGCATAACAAATTATCACCTCTAGCGTGCTACACAACACACACTTTCATTGTACAGCTTTTCTGTGTTAGGAACTCTGGTGTGGTTTAGTAATGTTCTCTGCCTTAGAGTCACTCAAGACTATGGCACAGGTTTCAGGTGGGACTGTGGTCTCATGTGAAGCCCAACTGGAGAAAGATCCAATTTGAAGCACAATTAGGTTGTTGGCAGAATTCATTTTCTTGCTGCTATATTTTCCTGTGCCCCATCTTCCCTCCCCTTCCCCCTGGCTACTGGTTGCCTTCAGGTCCCAGAGGCCATCTGCAGATCTTAGATATTACTTGCTCTTTTCTGCTCCATGAGCTTTTTCAATATGCCTGCTTGCTTCACCAAATCAGGAGGATAACCTCTCACTCCAGTTTACTAAGATTTTGTAGTCATGGGAGTGACTCCACTTTGCCAGATGAAGAAGTGAAAGTGAAAGTCGCTCAGTCGTGTTCAACTCTTTGTGACCCCATGGACTATAGAGTCCATGGAATTCTTCAGGCCAGAATACCGGAAGGGGTAGTCTTTCCCTTCTCCAGGAGATCTTCCCAACCCAGGGATCGAACTCAGATTTCCCGCATTGCAGGCAGATACTTTACCAGCTGAGCCACTAGGGAAGCCCAAGAATATTGGAGTGGGTAGCCTATCTCTTCTCCAGCAGATCTTTCTGACTCAGGAATAAAACCAGAGTCTCTTGCACTGCAGGCAGATTCTATACCAGCTGTGCTACCAAATATAAACTAACCAAAGGAGCGTGTACCATCAACTCAGAGCAAAGAGACTAAGACAAGAAAACTAAAGGGCTGAATCTGGTGGTCTAATATTTGACTGATTAATCTCAAAAAAGGAAGTAAAAATTTGAGGTGAGAAAATTTTTAAAAATAAATAAAAATAAAATTTCCCCAAACTGAATGAAGAAGTTCTAGATTAAAATCACCTACTAAGTACTGAACACATTAATGGGAAAGAGACTTAAAGTACATCATTTTGAAATTTTGGGTGAAGAGAAGATCCTCAACATATCTAGAAAGAAAAAAAAAATCCCATCACATAAAAATCGAGATCAAGATTCAGAATGGCATTGGATTTGTCAATAGCAGCCCCTAAATACGGGGAACAGTGAGAAGTAGCTTCAACATTCTGACTATAAGTTATTTCCGTTATTGAATTCAAGTCACTAACTTATTTTTTTTTCAAAGAGGGTTGCAAAGTGTTTTTTTTTTTCTTCCTGTAAGAAAGTTAAAGAAACTAACCTCCTATGTACACTTCCTTGGGGAGCTTCTGGAAATGTGTTCCACTGAAAGAAGGAAATGATTCAAGAAAAAGATTGTTGTGTGATCTGGGAAAGAGGAACAACAGAGAACTCCGAGGGTGAAAGGAGCTCCTAGGGCGATAGTGGATGCACGTCCTAGCATGACAGCTGCACAGCAGGCTGAGACGGCAGATCCAGATTGGAGTGGGAGGACGGTGCGTTCCGGGACAAGCATCTCCAAGGGGAAAAAAGAGACTGACAGACTGCTCAATGTTTTTATTATGTTGAGAGGAATTTTACAGCTTTGCTGTTGCGAGAATTTTAGAGACGAATGATATAGAAAAGAATTACACAGATTAAAAATTGCATAGAAAAAGAACCTTCCTAACATCCTCCCCAAATCAACATTCTGAGGTAAGGATTAATTCTAGGAAAAATAAAAGGCTGTACATACAAGGGAGTGTAATCACTGTATAAAATAAGGCCTCATCAGAACAACATTCACATATTCATGATAAAGTATTAATTTAGTAAAAAATGCTGTCTATTTGAAAAGATGAGAGGAATGAGAGGAAGTGTATGTATGTGGGTGTTTGGTGGTGCAGTGGTAAGGAACCTACCTGCCAGTTCAGGAGACTCAGTTTCGACCCCTTGGTTGGGAAGATCCTCTGGAGTAGGAAATGGCAATCCACTCCAGTATTCTTGCCTGGAAAATTCCGTGGACAGAGGAGCCTGGTGGGCTACAGTCCATGGGATTGCAAAGAGTCAGACATGACTGAGCGATGGAGCATGCATGCACATGTGTTCAGCTGTGTACAATCTGCTATTTCAGCCATTTTTGAGTGGACAATTCAGTGGCATTAAGTACATTAACACTGTTATGCAAACATCACCAGTATCCATCTCCAGAACTTTTTGTCTTCCCAAACTGAAACTCTGTATTCATTAAACAGCTCCCCATTCTGCTCTAATCTCTGTCATGACAAGCACAATTTTACCTTCTGCCCCTATGAATCTAATTACTCTAGACACTTCATGTAAGTGGAATCACACAAAATTTGCCCTATTGTGTCTGATTTTTGCACTGAGCATAATGCCAGTGTTTCATCCATGTTGTAGCATGTGCCAGAATTCCCTTCCTTTTTAGGTCGAATTATCTTCCATTGCATGAATATACTGCATTTTGTTTATCCATTCATCCATTGTTTTGATACTTGAGACCTTTGGGTTGCTTCCAATTTTTGGTTACTGTGAATAATGTTACTGTAGACATAAATGTGTAAATATCTTTGAGTCCCTACTTTCAATTCCTTTGAATGTACACCCAGAAGTGGAATTATTGGATCACATGGTAATTCTATTTTTAATTTTTTGAGGAATTATCACACTACTTTTCATGGTGGCTGTATCATTTCACAATCCACTGAGAGTGCACAACAAGAGTTCTGATTGCTTCACATCTTTATAAGATATCTATTTATTTTTTGTTTTAAAAAGTAGCTATTCTAATGGTTATGAAGTGATACATTGTGGTTTTGATTTGCATTTCCTGAAGATCATGGCATCTAGTCCCATCACTTTATGCAAATAGATGGGGAAACAATGAAAACAGTGTCAGACTTTATTTTCCTGGGCTCCAAAATCAGTGCAGATGTTGACTGCAGTTATGAAATTAAAAGATGCTTACTCCTTGGAAGAAAAACTATGACCAACTGAGACAGCATATTAAAAAGCAGAGACATTACTTTGCCAACAAAGGTCTATCTAGTCAAAGCTATGGTTTTTCCAGTAGTTATGTATGGATGTGAGAGCTGGACTATAAAGAAGGCTGAGCACCGAAGAATTGATGCTTTTAAACTGTGGTGTTGGAGAAGACTCTTGAGAGTCCCTTGGACTGCAAGGAGATCCAACCAGTCCATTCTGAAGGAGATCAGCCCTGGGATTTCTTTGGAACGAATGATGCTAAAGCTGAAACTCCAGTACTTTGGCCACCTCATGCGAAGACCTGACTCATTAGAAAAGACCCTGATGCTGGGAAATATTGAGGGCAGGAGGAGAAGGGGAAGACAGAGGATGAGATGGTTGGATGGCATCACTGACTCAATGGACATGAGTTTGAGCAAGCTCTGGAGGATGCTGAAGCACAGGGAAGCCTGGCGTGCTGCAGTCCATGGGGTCGCCAAGAGTCGGACATGACTGAGGGACTGAACAACAACAAATGACTTAGTGATGTTGAAAATTTTTTCTTACATGTGTTGGCAATTTGTAAATCATCTTTGGAGAAATGTATACTCAAGTCCTTTGCCTATTTTTAATCAGGCTATTTTGTTGCTATCACTGAGATGTAGGAGTTACTTATATATTCTGGATATTAACCCCTTATCAGATACATCATTTACAAATATTTTCTTCCATTCCCACAGGTTGCCTTTTTACTTTGTTGATTATGTTCTCTGAGCACAGAGCTTTTAATTTTGATGTTCATTTGATCTATTTTTTTCCTTTTGGTGTCATATTGAAAAAAAAAGATAATTGGCAAATCCAGTGTTGTGAAGACTCCTCCCTGGGGTTTCTTCTAAGAATTCTCACATTTTAGGTCTTGCATTTAGGTCTTTAGATGCATTTTCTTTTGTTTGTGCTGCAAGGTAAGAGTCCAGCTTCATTCTCTTGTATGTGGTATTTCACTTTTGGGGTTTTCCTGGTGGCTTAGTGATAGAATCTGCCTGTCAGTGCAGGAGACACAGCTTTGATCTCTGGGTCAGGAAGATCCCCTGCAGAAGGAAATGGCAACACACTCCAGTGTTCTTGCCTGGGAAATCCCCTGGACAGAGGAGACTGGCGGGCTACAGTCTATGGGGTTGTAAATGAGTTGGACACAACTTATCAACTAAACAACAGCAACAACTTGACTTTTTAAGTATGTATATGTTTTGGGAATTCCCTGGCAGTCCAGTGGTTAGGACCCCATACTTCCTCTGCAGGGGCATGAGTTCAATCCCTGGTCAGTGAACTAGGATCCCGCAAGTGGCCTGGCGTGTCTGAAAAAAAAAAAAAAAAAGAATATTTACCACTTCAGTAGAAATTTTAAAAATCCTAAATTAAAAAAAAATAAATATATATAGTATATAGAAGTATATCATGATTTGAAACTCTAGGTTATTTGCTGTGACACCTTCTTGTTGAATAGTCCTTACACTATTGTGGGACTGGTGGTAGTAAAGTTGTAAGCAACATATTTAATTATCATTTACCTTAAGGATTTTATTTATCGTGAAAAAATTGAGAATCCAAAACTTTCCTGTTTTGGAAGTGAGGTACTTAGGAAAAGGGAAACTGTCCCCTAGACCTCACTTTCAAAAATATTTCTAGGTTTTGCTTAGGTCCTTGGCATTATGATTCATCACTGAAAATAACTTAACAAATAAATAAAAATGGACTTTAAAACTCAAACTATATGAAAAAGATTTTATAGATTATTTTTACTGATTATTAGCATTGTTTTCTCCCTGAATAATAACAATTCTCAAATAAGAGGGTAGAATGAGGAATTGCTAAAGAGGAGGAGGAGGAGGAAGAAACTGGAGGGAATTAGATGCTTTAGGTACAGAAATCACTATTCTCTATACTTCCAAGAGGAACTGTGTTCTTTTTCCTAAATGATTCCCCAGAAAAAATATACTAAATATTATTCAAAAATTGTTTGCAAGAGAATTTCCTACTTTTCTGAATGCAAATGCAAAAGAAAAAAAAAATCAATGTATATTTCAGGCCAAAGGAAAAGAAAATTGGTATTGTTTCCACTGTGTTGGTAGCAGAACCCTGGCGATTTCAAACAAATTTTATTTTTTTAATGCAAAATTTTATTGCCAAGCTTTGTGCCTAAAATCTAGACAATTACACTCCAGGATTCTGACTAATGAATACCACATGTTAGACTCAATAACTTCAGCTGCAGAGTGGAGAAAACTGTGTTAAAGCCATTCAGATAATAAATAGCTATCTGGGTCCATTTCAACTGGAGCAAGTCAACTGTATTGAATGTGAGTGAAACATTAATTCTTTATAAGAACATACCCAATTGGCAGACACTTTGACATGTAATACACATTACTTCACCATTCCGCCCCGTGGAATCATTTTATCCTTTTCTTGAGTCTGCACTTACATGAACGTCTATCTGCAGCCTCCTGAATCTGTCTTTGGGGTATCACTTACATGTACTTACAAAACATACATTTTCAAACAGACACATGAATGAGAATGGCTCTAGTTTTCCAAAAGTGTTAGTTTGTCATTATTTCTGTTTGTTCTGCAAACATTACATGGCTTTCTCCTTCCCTCTGGGACCGTCTCCAGGTTCCCTTTCCCCCCTCCCGAGGACTCGGATAACTCTCCCTCTTCCTTTCTAAAGCCTTATGAAAACAGAGGAAAGAGAATATTACATGTTAGTGTTGGACACAAAGGACACCTGGGGCTTGCTTTGGCTCCAGAATTTAAAAAAAAAAAAATCAAGAAATGAAGAGAGAGAGGCAGATCTTTCTCAGAGAGGGCCGCCCCACTGTGGAGGTTATTCTCCCAGGTCAATGTCTTGCTTTCGAGAGGCGGCCTTGGGAAGCAGCAACAGGAAATGCAGACAGGAATAAGACTGTCAGACCCACTCTCCTTTCTGTTTTGCGGTAGACTTTTGTTTTCTGCCCCCTCCCCTTGGATGGAAGCCAAAATTCTCTGTGGCTGCTGTAAGTCCCTAGCCAGAAACAGGGAGAGGATAGGTGGGGTCAGCAGTGAAGAGCGCCAGGTTCCAAATTCTGGCTGATACCCTTGCTTTTCTCTAAGCGCAGTGATGGGGGGCATTTCCAGACTTCCATAATGTAGTTACCTCTTTAATCCCGTTTCTGTCGTACTCTGAGGCATGTTTAGGTAGAGTCAGTCGTTTAGTCGAGTCTGACTCTTTGCGACATGGTGGATTGCAGCCCACTAGGCTCCTCTGTCCATGGAATTCTCCAGGCAGGAGTGCTGGAGTGGCTTGCTATTATTCGCTTCTCCAGGGGATCTTTCCAATCCAGGGATTGGACCCAGGTCTCCTGCATTGCAGGCAGATTCTTTACTGTCCAAGCCACCAGGAAAGCCTGTGCCATGTTTACTGCAAACTAATTTTATTTTGTTCAAATTTTGAAATATGTATTATAAAAGCTATACATATTTTAAATGTTTATTAATTATTAATTAATGATACCATAATATGTACCAATGTACAATGTTATATAAATATTTCAAAATTTGAACAAAATTAAATTACATGCATAATTATCTTTTTTGAAGGTTTTTTTGATGTGGATCATTTTTAAAGTCTTTATTGAACTTGTTACAATATTGTTTCTATTTCATATTGTTGTTTCTTTGGCTGCAAGGTATGTAGGATCATAGCTCCCTGACAAGGGATTGAACTCACACCTCCTGTATTGGAATGTGAAGTCTTAACCACTGGTCTGCCAGGGAAGTCCCAAATTATATACAGAATTCTATGACATGAATATGAAGAATATTCTTTTTGGTTATATATTCATTTTAGACCTCAATACTGCTGCTGCTGCTGCGTCGCTTCAGTTGTGTCCAACTCTGTGCGACCCCACAGACGGCTGCCCACTAGGCTCCTCCGTCCCTGGGATTCTCCAGGCAAGAACACTGGAGTGGGTTGCCATTTCCTTCTCCAATGCATGAAAGTGAAAGAGAAAGTGAAGTTGCTCAGTCGTGTCCGATTCCTAGTGACCCCATGGGCTGCAGCCTACGAGGCTCCTCCATCCACGGGATTTTCCAGGCAAGAGTACTCAACACTAGTCAAAAACAATTCTAGAAGATATTTAGATCACCTTTATAAAACTGAGAAAACTGGATTAAAGCGGGAATGGGACTTGATAAAATCTTTAAAAGTGCTGGGGAGGTGGGAATTCTCTGAAGCCCCTTCAGATGCTAGTGCTTCCTTTTTCTCTCCATCAGTGGTTGCTAAACAGGCCTTCAAGGAGCTCTCAGAGCAGCTCTGCTGGAGCAGGTCAAGTGAGGGTTCAGCTCATCTCACTGCAGACCCTACCACCAAGGTTTACCTATTTTACTTGTTTATGCTTCTGTGTGACATTTTGAAGGATAATGCATTCCAAGTCCTCTCTCTTCTCCTGTTTTAAGACCTCTGTTAGTCCCCATGCATAGCAATTACTTAGGTAGTTTCAACACGGAACAGATCTTTGCCTCTTGAAGAATGAGTCTTTGACGTCTGTCTCATTTGTTAGTGACCCTGTAGTCATTTGAAATTTTGCTGAAGCACAAATTTGAACTTCAGTGCTGAGAGGCTGCTTGGGAGATAGTCAATTAGCTAGTGAGCGCCTACTTTAAAATACAGATCTGCAACTTATCTTGGCTTTGTTGTTTATGATAGCTGGGCAGATGATACCATCTTAGTTTTAGGTCAGGGGTTAGCAAATTTTTTTTCTTTAAAGGGCCAGACAGTAAATATTTTAGGTTTGGCAGGCCACACAGGATCATGGCTGAATCCTATTCCTTGCTCTCTCTCTTATGTTCTCTTTTTTACAACTCCAAAAACACATAAAAATTATTCTTATCTGCAAAGAATCCTTAAAAAATAGTCCAAGGGGGCTGGATCTGGCCCATGGTTGTGACTTGTTGACCCCATTTTGGTAATACCATCCTTATGTTTAAGACGAAGTATCACAATCCGGATCCCACAGCCCACTGTCAGGCACATCTTGGGGTGTTCAGCTTCCAGTTCGTTTGTTTTCCACTGTATCTTATGTTATAGTCTATTTCTTAAAGATTCCTTTCACACTCCTCAGAACAGTAGAAACATCCGTGTTTGTTTTGTTTTTGGTTTTCATTATCATTTTCCTTGAACCTCTGACTACAAGAAACAGTGGAGGAGCATGAGAAGGCCCCCGGGTGCCTCCCTGAAACACCAGCCTCCAGCCCGAGCTTGGGAGTTTTGTGGGTCACATGTTCACGCCTCCGGAAGCAGGGACCAGACGCCGAGGGGTCTGAACCTGGCAGCTGCTCTGTCCTCTGTGCGTGGGAGACGGCACTGCTCAGGGTGCAAAGGCTGCCTGCTCTTCGGCCTGCTTCCTGGGTCTGTGTTACCGGAGTGTCGTTGGGCAAGTTGCTGAATCTGAATACACGCGATGCCTCCTCCTGTGAACCTCAGGACCACAGGAGCACAGCCCCTCACAGGCTACGCGGATCCGACGGTAACGCCTGTGAGAGGCAGCACGTGTGCGCAGGCGGCGGCGCCTCCTCCCTTGTTATCACCTCTTCTTCCTGGCGGGTACGAGCAGGCCCTGGGCTGGCCTGTCTGCTCGACTTCCAGATATGGCTCCACCCCTTTATCATCATTGTTGGGTCATTGTTTTTTGGACCTTCCAACTTCCATGTTCTGGGATTTTAACACCAGACCATTGTCCCCTATTCCCAGTCCCACTTCCTGCATTCCCAGAGGGAGTCAATGAGATTGAAGTATGTTAGTATTTAGGTTGTCAACAAAGGTCCGTCTAGTCAAGGCTATGGTTTTTCCAGTGGTCATGTATGGATGTGAGGGTTGGACGGTGAAGAAAGCTGAGTGCTGAAGAACTGATGCTTTTGAACTGTGGTGTTGGAGAAGACTCTTGAGAGTCCCTTGGACTGCAAGGAGATCCAACCAGTCCATCCTAAAGGAGGTCAGTCCTGGGTGTTCATTGGAAGGACTGATGCTGAAGCTGAAACTCCAGTACTTTGGCCACCTGATGCAAAGAGCTGATTCATTTGAAAAGACCTTGATGCTGGGAAAGATTGAAGGCAGGAGAAGGGGACGACAGAGGATGAGATGGTTGGATGGCATCATTGATTCAATGGACATGGGAGTTTCTGATGGACAGGGAGGCCTGGTGTGCTGTGGTTCATGGGGTAGCGAAGAGTTGAACACTACTGAGCGACTGAATTGAACTGAACTGAGTATTTAGGTTAATTAATTAATGAAAAACCTAAGAATGTGTAGTCTGGCTCTGATAAGGTGAACACACACAGAATATGCATATGCCACATAGAATAGCATACGGGCTTTAGGATGTGGGAAGATTGTTCTAAAAACGAGGTGTGATGGGTTGACACTGGGTGAAATTGGAAGACTGGCATAAGAGGCCATGTTAGCAATTTAGATCCCAGAGCAGGGTTCCCAGCCTGCCAAATCCTAGGCATCACCTGGGGTATTTTTTATTTAAAAAATTTTTAAATTTCTGACCATGCCCTGTAGCATTTTGGATCTTAGCTCCCTGACCAGGGATTGAACCCACGTTCCCTGCACTGGAGGTTCAGAGTCTTAACCACTAGACTGCCAGGGAGTCCTCCTGGGTGTTTTGAATGTACAGTTCCCCGGGCTGCAGCACAAACTCTGTAGAATTGGAGTCTGGGGAGGAGAGCCTGGAATCTTTAGTCTGAATCTCTCTGCTGAGTCTTAAGCTGAGAAGTTTTGGAAATACTGTGGCAAAGCAAAGGTTAAGTGTTCAGACAGATACAGAGATGGGAACTGCTCCCGTTATCTTTGGGGGAGCAACCGCGGCCACCTCAGTGGGCTTCAGGTGGAGCAGGTGCTTGGGGGCCCCCTGGGTGTCTGGAAGCTGCAGGACCCACTAAGCGGCATATTCATTCTTCCATTCTCTGAGTGAACATATCTTTCTCTGTGTATTTGTAGTGCCCTGTATATTGGAACCATCTGAGAAACTTAAAACTTACTAATTCCTGGACTCCTTTCCAGATTGATTTCCGCTGGGAACCTAGTTTTTGTTTTGGTTTTTAGTTTCCCAGTTATTCAAATATGCCCAGGAGACAGAAAGCACCTTGTGTGTACCTCTTGTATTCTAGGTATTATTTTTATTTGAAAAATATGCTTATTAAGACATTTCTGTGCACTCTGTTAGAGTTGTTTTTACAGCTCAGTTATCTTTTAAATCAACCCTGAATACTCATTAGAAGGGACTGATGCTGAAGCTGAAGCTCCAGTACTTTGGCCACCTGATGGGAACAGCTGACTCACTGGAAAGACCCTGATGCTGGGAAAGATTGAAGGCTGAAGAGGGTGGTAGAGGATCAGATGGTTGGATGGCATTATTGATTCAATGGATATGAGCTTCGGCAAACTCCGAGAGAGGTTGAGGGACAGGGAGGCCTGGCATGCTGCAGTCCATTGACTTGCAAAGAGTCGGACACAACTGAGCAACTGAAAAACAGTATCTTTTAAAGGTTCAAAACATAAGCTTTTGGTTCACACTAGCCTGGAGGATGGGAAAGACCGTGAGAAGGGTAGATGTTTGTTTTTCCTTCCCTGTACTGTGATTATACAACAGGGCTTAAGATAGTGGCTTGGAACTGTTTTCCAAACAGAAAATCACTTTCCTCAGAATAACCAGGAGCCAGACATATAAACCTTGCTCACCTACATCCTCACAATGGCCGCCGAGGCATTGCAAGAGAACATCTGGGCCCTGTGGAGCCTTGAAAAGCACTTTGAAGGAACAGTTGGAGACAGGAAGCTATCAGTCCAAGCAGAATCATCTTCTTCAGTCACAGACAACAGGGAACAGTATTTCTCATGCATCCTCCCTTCCCTGGGGCTCTGGCATCTGGGAGAGCCCTGTGCTGCTGAGTTACTGGCCACTGCTGTCGGCCTCTGTTTTGCTTTCTGCTTTGTGGCTCCAAGAAGTCCTGTGAGGCATTCGGGTTGATGAAGTTGACTAAAGATGTCATAACAATTAAACTAGGAGGGCTTTCATGAAATCCACACCTTGAAAAAGTAGCCCCTCCCCGCCAAACAGTTCTGTTATTTTAAGATGACAGAACCTTCAAAATATCAAAATGGCTGCAAACTCTTTTTCCTTCTTTTCCTATTGCTTTTTTAAACTTTAATCTTATGTACCCAGCTTGTCTTATTGATTTCTAAAATGCTAGGTGCTTTGCAGCAAACAATGTAATTATTCTCAAAGGTTAGGAGGCACCCATAATCATGTAAGGCTGGAAATATTAACACCAAATCGACGGTAACCGAAGAAATAGGAGCCACTAGTTAATGAAATCAGTGTCAAAGAGGTTAACACTGCCTCTCCCAGCAGATCCTCACGCGGGCCTGTCTGCTTAATGGACCAGGGCGGGCAGCCGTCACACTGACAGAAAACAGAAGCAACACGTACGTTTCAACTTGAATGTTTTGATCATAAAACTCACAGCTGAAGCAACTTTCTATTTACTGACACCGACAGCATAGGTTTCCTTTGTCCTTCCCACCGAGATGGCTCCACCACGCCGAGCCAGTGGCTCTCTGTCGCAGCTGTGTCTCAACTGCCAGTGGCAGCCTCTCTGACATCTTTACGGCTCTTGCTGATCCTTATTTTCTGATGTGATGAACCAGTGACTTTGTTTACCAGTGACTTTGATCTGAGAGAAGCTAGGTCATGTGTTGGTATTGTTATGAAGTTTACAACATTAGCCATCTGATCCAAATCAAAATATGAAAAATAGGAATTAACATGTTTCAGATGCTGAACTGGCCCATCAACTTTTCACAAACTCAAATGGAAAGTATATTCTTATTTCATGCCTAACCTCCTCCCGCCCCACATTCCATATTTTTAACACTTTCAAAATTTAGAAGCTATTTTGTGTCTTACCAGTAAGTTTTTCTAATAATTATTCCCAACATGACAATTTGCTTTGATTTCTGCTGTACAGGTCTGCTTTTACTTGGCATCCAGTAATAATATTGGTAACAATATAATAAAATAATAACATGTAAAATAATATCGCATAGTGTAATAATTATATAATGATAGTATTATTAACATAATTTTATGATTATATAATATTATATATAATACAAATATCTGTATGTGCCAAGTCCTGTTTCAGACACTTTACACCTGGAGTTCTTAGCCCTTACCACAGTGATAATACTTTCAATCTGAAAATAATTTATATTAATTTGTCCCTTAAACCTTATTTCCTTTAACTTCAACCCAGAGAATATACTGAATCAGGAAGCTATTTCCCCAGGGAAGGAAAAAAATGACACAACAGAGAACAAAGAATTAACATCTCAAAGGTCTCGGATGTGAGGAATTTGAGACAGAGAGATGGGATTTCCATGTTCCAAAGACCTGACTTTTACATTTCAAGAGTGAGGTCCACTAGGAGAAAGGAGTCCTCAGGTCACGATTAGACACAACTGCTGAGCAGTGAGGCTTCACAGCCCCCAGGACTGAAAAGGACGCTGGCAAGCCCCAGGCAGGGCAGAAGAGGAAGACTCCGCCTGTCCCTGCACCCCCTGGAGGCTGGGCCACGATGACAAGGAGAGGCGAGAGGAGGGGCCAGGGAGGCGATGATCAGACATCAGGATGTGCCCGGCCTCCCTGCCTCCCGACCACAGCCCACGAAATCCCAAAATGTGTGTGTGTGTGTCCACTGTACTAAGGAGTGGAAAGTGTTGGTGGTCACTCAGTGGTGTCCGACTCTTTGTGACCCTATGCACTGTAGCCCCCCAAGCTCCTCTGACCATGGAATTTCCTAGGCAAGAATACTGGAGTGGGTTGCCATTCCCTTCTCCAGAGGATCTCCCGACACAGGGATCAAACCCAGTTTTCCCACATTGTGGGCAGATTTTTTACCATCTGAGCCAGCAGAGAAGCCGCTATACCATGGAGGCTGACGCCAAATGCAGAGGGTCCGTGGCTTCTTTCCCATTTGGCATCCCAAGAGCAGCTCCAGCTTAGTAGGTGTCCAGGGAGCAGCTCGGCTGGGTGGAGAAGCCTGACTTTGCATCTTGAAAAGCCCTTACTTCCCATGCAGAGTGGACGGCATCTAGATGGCCGAGATGGTCTGTGAGAAAGGCCGGTGACTTTGTCAGGGACGTTGCTGCAGCAGGGCACTGGGGAGAGGGGAGGTTATCTTGAAACTAAAGGCCGCCCAGTGGACCATTTGGCTTGGGGATCAACCCCCTCCCCCCCTCCAGGAAGCATGTTTAATTGAGAAAAGGGCTTGGGCTGATTCTGCTAAATCACTGGGGAGGGCTGTCTGGTCCTGAGAGGATGCAGAGAACTGACTTCAGCACAGTGAATCTGACGTGGTGCATAAACACACCCTCACTTCCGAGGCCGGCAAGGACCTAGGGACATCCCAGCGTCTCTAGAAGGATGGGATTTTCTTTATGGCATCACAAGATGCCACCTTGGGGAGGGAGAGGGAGGCAGGTGAGGGGAAACATTCGGAAAGACTGACTTTTATCTAAGAATGATCGCAAACAGAAAATAGGCTGCATAATGAGAAGTGACTGGGTATTCATTTTAAGCAAGTTTAAAGTTAGCTTTACCCCTAAGGAGGGTGGGTGTTGGTGGCCTAGATAATAGAAAAATAAAGAAGCTATATTTTCTTTGTATATCTCAGTGTAGCGTGAATAAATTGTGCCCCACGTAAGCTCCATAATATGTCAAATGGGAAGAAGTGAGCTTATAAATGTGCTTCAAGAACAGATAAAGATTGGTGTTACTCAAAGTTGATGACTTAGAAAGTCAGGAAAGATCGGAAGTTCTTAAGATGCTGTCTTTTTGTACCTTTCAATTTACTCATTTCAGAGATCAGAACAGATATTGAGACATGGAATGTATTATGCAGCCCCTGCCTCTCGCTCCTTCTCATATCTCTCCAAGTGTTCTTCATCTTTGTCCTTTGCTCAGAGAGTGGTATGTCATTAAGCATGGGAAACAGGCTTTCCACTGCAGTGACCACATTGTGGGGCCTCAAAGGGAAAAATTCCTTTTGAACACACATAATAAATGACTCTCTAAGGCAGGACATCAGGAAAGATCCACATATGTAACAGCAGATGATAAATTCTGGTAATTTACATCCGTAGGTCACTCTAAGGACATTTCTAATTTATGACTTTGAACTCAGAAAAATCTAACTCAATTCAGAATCTTAGGCAGAAGCACAGAAGTAGCGCTCATGCCTGCCATCTGGTGGAAATAAGGGGTAAATACAGTCATAACTTTTGGACTGAGTGCACATGAACCTTATCAATGTCTTTTAAGACTGTAAATACTGTCTTCCTGATGCCTCTTGTTAAAACAAAATTCTTAATGTCACAGAAAAACAATTCTTTGGATTCTAAGTTTTGAAGTGTAAGAATTGTCCTTATAGGTTTTATTTTTTGCCATTGAGTTTTTTTTTTTAAATTTTTATTTTTACTTTATTCTACTTTACAATACTGTATTGGTTTTGCCATACATTGGCATGAATCAGCCACAGGTGTACACGAGCTTGCCATTGAGTTTTTTAAAAATTAATTCACGTTTAGTACTTGAAAACAGGAGGGATGGGAGTTTGTAAAATAAGGAAAAGAATGATACCCTTATGTTGATATTTTCTTCTTTGTAATTAAATTCTCTTTTTATTTGGAATTTGTGGAAGTCAACTGAAAGAAGCAGACATTTTCTTGAGGTTTAAAATAAGGTTTGCATTTACAGAGCCATGAAATTCAGGGTCAGAGAGGGTGTCCATCGTTCTGATGTTCCTCTGATTGAGGGTTCCCCAGAATATATGACTTTCATGCTACAGCTGGGGAAGTCTGGGGCGAACTGGGATGGTCGGTCACCCAGGTACGGTTTACCAAAAGGCACACTGAAGAAGCTGTTTGGAAGTGATGGTTTCAAACTGAATAAGGCCAAGTTGGTGGAACTAGTCTTCACTCTTTCTTTTCACTTAATCTGCGTTTATTCTCAGCAGACCTGTGCTTCTTTAAGTGTATAAGAGATCTGCTTTCTGATACACTGGGAAGCTGGAGGCAAGCTTTCTATCTGCTGACTCTGCATTCCTCTGTTTTCTGGAAAAGTTTGTATAGGATTGGTATTATTTCTTCCTTAACTTTTTCACGCAAATTAATCAGTGAAATAATCTAGGCCATTGAGCTTTGATATACGCCAATGAGCTCTGGTAGTCTGTATCATTTGAAAACTGTGTCCATCGTAACTAAATTCTTACATTTATTGGCACAAGTTGTAAATCAACTATACTTCAATAAAAGAGAATATAACACAATATTATTAACAACAATCACCATTAGATCCATAGAACTTATTCATCTTGTATCTAGAACTTTATATCTTTTCATCACCTACACTCATTTCTCCCAGCCCCTGCTTTCCCCTTAGCCCCTTCTTAGCTGTCTCTGGCAACTACCAATTTGATCTCTGTTTCTGTAACTTTGGTTTCTTTAGATTCCACATATAAGCAAGATTACACAGTATTTGTCTTTCTTTGACTTATTTCACTTAGCATAATACCCTCAAGGTCTGTCCCATGTTGTTGCAAATAGCAGGATTTTCTTCTTCTTCTTCTTCTTCTTTTTTAATGGCTGAATAACAGTATTCAGCCATAAATTGTGTGTATGGGTGTCTATGTACCACGTTTTCTTTATCCATTTATCCATCAGCGGACGCTTAGGGATGTTTCCATAGCTTCGCTGTTGTAAATAATGCTGCGACCAACGTAGGAGGGGATGTATCTCTTCAAGATCTTGTTTCATTTCCTTTGGATATATACTCAGAAGTGGGGCTTCTGGATCATATGGTAGTTCTATTTTTAAGTTTTTGACTAAACTTCATACAGATTTCCATAATGACTATAACAATTTACACTTCCACCAACAGTGTACAAGGGTCTCCTTTTCTCTCTAACCTTGCCAGCAGTTGTTATCTCTTATCTTTTTTGATAGTAGCCATTCTAACAGATATAAGCTGATATTTCACCATGGTTTTGATTTGCATTTTCCTGTTGATTAATGATATTGGGTATCTTCATATACCTGTTGGCCATCTGTATATCTTCTTTGGAAAAATGTGTTCATGATCTTTTGTCCATTTTAAGTTGGATTATTTTATTTTTGTCATTGAGTTGTATGAATTCCTTATATATATTTGGATATGGCACCCCACTCCAGTACTCTTGCCTGGAAAATCCCATGGATGGGGAGCCTGGAAGGCTGCAGTCCATGGGGTCGCTGAGGGTCGGACACGACTGAGCGACTTCCCTTTCACTTTTCACTTTCATGCTTTGGAGAAGGAAATGGCAACCCACTCGTGTCCTTGCCTGGAGAATCCCAGGGACGGGGGGAGCCTGGTGGGCTGCTGTCTATGGGGTCACACAGAGTTGGACACGACTGAAGTGACTTAGCAGCATTAACCTCTTAATAGATATGTGGTTTTGCAAATATTTTCTCCCATTTTGTAGTTTGCCTTCTCATCTTATTGATTATTTATTTTACTGTGCAGAAGCTTTTTAGTTTGATACAGCTGTTACTGACTAGGGTTCTTGGCCTCCTTAATCAACAGAGATTGATCAGAGGCCAGACAAGAAATTCAGGCAAGGCTTTCTTGGGGCCCCAGCTGCAGCAGTCGGGAGTAAGAACAAGTAACAGGTTCCCTTGTTGTTCACTCCCTGAGTGGGGTGAGCCTGATCCTTATGTGGGATGAGGGTAGGGGCTGTGTTTTGCCCACCCCTTAGGTGGTGTAGTGTGTGCAGGGGCCATGTGCAGGCCCTGCTTTTGCTCCTAACCCCCGGCCTTTGCTCCAGGCTCTTCAAAAGAGGAAACTGTTTTTTTCTGTTTGTTTCTTTTGTCCTGAATTTGCCCCAGCTGCACATGCACACAGTTATTTTTAGTTCAATGTAGTTTCTTTGTACTTGGTTGCTTCAGAAGAGATACGTCTAGGTATAAGCTTTGCAGCACTGCAGTAAAGGGTCCCAGGTCCCAAGTCCCAGCCTGTCTCACGGCCACTTGTTTGTTTTCGCTTCTGTTGCTTCTGCTTTAGATGTTATACACAAACAATCAGTGCTGAGACCAATATCAAGGAGTTTTTCACCAAGTTTTCTAAGAGTTCTGTGGTTTCAGCACTTACATTTAAGTCTTTGATCCATGTGGAATTAATTTTTGTAACAGGTGTGAAGGGACTGTATTCACCCCACTGAGTATTTTTGGCTCTCTTATCAAACATCACTAGACTGGTTTCAGGCCTTATGTTTAAGTCTTTAATACATTTTAAGTTAATTTTTGTGAGAGGTGTAAGAGTGGGATCCAATTTCATTCTTTTGCATGTGGTTAGCCAGTTTTCTCAGCACCATTTATTGAAGGGACTGTACTTTTCCCATTGAGTATTCTTGACTTTCTTGTCAAGTATTCATTAACTGTATATGTGGATTTTATTTCTGGGCTCTTTATTCTTTTCAATTAGTCTATATTCTTCTTAAATGCTAATACCATACTGTTTTGATTACTGTAGCTTTGCAGTATAGTTTGAAATCAGGACATGTGATGCCTTTAGCGTTTTTCACTTTCAGGATTGCTTTGGTTACTCAGGGTCTTTTGTGGTTCCATATATATTTTAATAATATTAATCCTCCAATCCTTGGACATGGGGTATCTTTCTATTTGTGTCTTTTTCAGTTTCTTTCAGCAAAGTCTTGTAGTTTTCATTGTGCAGCTTTTTACCTCCTTGGTCAAGTTTTTTTCTAAATATTTCACTGTTTTTGATGCTATTGTAAATGGAATCATTTCCTTTATTTCTTTTTCGGATAGTTCATTGCTAGTGTATAGGAATGCTACTGATTTTTGTATGTTAATTTTGTATCCTGCAACTTTACTAAATTTGTTGTTTACATATAACAGCTTCTTTTTTTTGGTGGAGTTTTTACAACTTTCTATATATAAAATTGTGTCATCTGCAAAGAGAGACAGTTTCACTTCTTCCTTTCCAATTCAGATGTATTTTATTTCTTTTTCTTGCCCATTGCTCTGGCTAGGACGTCCAGTTCTATATTGAATTGGAAAGGTAAGAGTAGACACCCTTGTCTTGTTCCTGATGTTAGGGGAAAAGCTTTCAATCTTTCATCATTGAGTGTGATGATAGCTGTGGGCTTGTTATACATAGCCTTTATTATGTTGAGATATGCTTCTATTATAGTCAATTTGTTAAGTTTTTTTTTGTCATGAATGGAGGTGGTATTTTGTTAAATGCTTTTTCTGCATCTACTGAGATGGTTATATAATATTTATCTTTTATTCTATAAATATAGTGTATCATATTATTGATTTGCATATACTGAACCATCCTTGCAGCCCAATAGTAAATCCTAGTTTCTCAGTTAATGTATGGCTGAATTTGACTTGCCAATATTTTGCTGAGAATTTTTGCATCTTTTTTATATTTATCAAAGATATTGGTCTGTGAATTCCTTGAAGTCTTCTTTTCCTCATCTGGCTTTGGTATGTGTAATGCTGGCCTTGTGAAATAAGTTTGTGAGTACTATGTAAGAATTTGAGAAGAACTGGCATTAATTCTTTAAATGTTGGGTAGAATTCACCAGTGAAACCACCTGGTCCTTGGCTTTTTTGTTGTTGTTGATAGATTTTTGATTATTGATTCAATTTCCTTACTTGTTATTGTCTCTACAGATTTTTTTTTCTTATAATTCAGTTGTTAGGTTGTATGTTTCTAGAAATTCACCTATTTCTTCTAGGCTATCCAATTTGTTGATGTCTAGATGTTTATCAGTTCAGTTCAGTCATTCAGCTGTGTCTGACTGTTTGCAACCCTATGGACTGCAGCATACCAGGCTTCCCTGTCCCTCACCAACTCCTGGAGCTTACTTAAACTCATATCCATTGAGTCTGTGATGCCATCCAACCATCTCATCCTCTGTCATCCCCTTCTCCTCCCACCTAAAATCTTTTCCAGCATCAGGGTCTTTTCAAATGAGTCAGTTCTTCGCATCAGGTGGCCAAAGTATTAGAGTTTCAGCTTCGGCATCAGTCCTTCCAATGAACACCCAGGACTGATCTCCTTTAGGATGGACTGGTTGAGTCTCCTTGCAGTCCAAGGGACTCTCAAGAGTCTTCAACACCACAGCTCAAAAGCATCAATTCTTCAGTGCTCAGCTTTCTTTATAGTCCAACTTTCACATCCATACATGACTACTGGAAAAACCATAACCATAGCTTTGACTAGACATTCCTTTGTCAGCAAAGTAATGTCTTTGCTTTTTAATATGCTATCTAGGTTGGTCATAACTTTTTTTCCCAAGGAGCAAGACTCTTTTAATTTCATGACTGCAGTCACCATCTGCAGTGATTTTGGAGCCCCTAAAATAAAGTCTCTCACTGTTTCCACTGTTTCCCCATCTATTTGCCATGAAGTGATAGGAGCAGATGCCGTGATCTTAGCTTTCTGAATGTTGAATTTTAAGCCAACTTTTCACTCTCCTCTTTTACTTCACTTGCTGCCATAAGGGTGGTGTCATCTGCATATCTGAGGTTATTGATATTTCTCCCGGCAATCTTGATTCCAGCTTGTGCTTCATCCAGCCCAGTGTTACTCATGATGTACTCTGCATATAGGTTAAATAAGCAGGATGACAATATATAGCCTTTCCTTTCCCAATTTGGAACCAGTCTGTTGTTCTATGTCCAGTTTTAACTGTTGCTTCTTGACCTACATACAGATTTCTCAAGAGGCAGGTCAGGTAGTCTGGTATTCCCACCTCTTGAAGAATCTTCCACAGTTTGTTGTGATCCACACAGTCAAAGGCTTTGGCATAGTCAATAAAGCAGAAGTAGATATTTTTCAGGAACTCTCTTGCTTTTCTGATGATCCCACAGATGATGGCAATTTGATCTCTGGTTCCTCTGCCGTTTCTAAATCCAGCTTAGACATCTGGAAGTTCATGATTCACATACTGTTGAAGCCTGGCTTGGAGAATTTTGAGTATCACTTTGCTAGCGTTTGAGATGAGTGCAATTATGTGGTAGTTTGAGCATTCTTTGCCATTGCCTTTCTTTGGGATTGGAATGAAAACTGATCTTTCCCAGTCCTGTGGCCACTGCTGAGTTTTCCAAATTTGCTGGCATATTGAGTGGAGCACTTTCCCAGCACCATCTTTTATTATTTGAAATAGCTCAACTGGAATTCCATCACCTCCACTAGCTTTGTTTGTAGTGATTCTTCCTAAGGCCCACTTGACTCAGGATGTCTGGCTCTAGGTGAGCAATCACACCATCATGATTATCTGGGTCATGAAGATCTTTTTGCATAGTTCTTCTGTGTATTCTTGCCACCTCTTCTTAATATCTTCTGCTTCTGTTAGTTCCATACCATTTCTGTCATTTAGATATTTATAGTCATCTCTTATTGGAGAAGGCAATGGCAACCCACTCCAATACTCTTGCCTGGAAAATCCTATGGACAGAGGAGCTGGTAGGCTGCAGTCCATGAGGTCGCTAAGAGTCGCACATGAGTGAAGTGACTTAGCAGCAGCAGCAGCAGCTGTCATCTCTTATAACTATTATGTATAATTGTTGTATTTCTGAGGTATCCACTGTAATGTCTCCTCTTTCACTTCCGGTGTTATGTATTTGAGTTCTCTAAATTTTTTCTTAGTCTAGCTAAAATTCTGTCATCTTTTAAGAAAGCATCTCTTAGTTTCATTGATTTTTTCCCTATCTTTTCTGGCCTCTGTTTCATTTATTTCTGCCCTAATCTTTATTATTTCCTTTCTTCTGCTAACTCTGGGTTTGATTTGTTCTTTGTCTAGTTCCTTGAGATTTAGAGTTTTTAATTAGAGTATTTCTTTTTTTTTCCTGCTGTAGGCATTTACTGTTACAAAATTCCCACTTAGAGCTCCTTTTGCAGCATCTTATGAGTTCTGCTGTGCTGTTTCTATTTTTGTTGAGACCTGACAGAAGCCATGACAAGCTTCAAGGACAAAAGAGCCAGAGCTACAATCACAGAAAAAGCTGGGTCACTGCCCAGAAGGAGCTGAGATCATCATCCCTCCGACCTTGAGACTCAGCCGATCAGCATACTCCCCATAGCCTGGTTAGAGCTAGTCCAGATAACACGAAAAGTCCCTTAAGTGAGCCCACATGTGCAAAAATTAGCCAATTAATAGGTACCAAGAACCCCTTGCAACCAATCCGCCCTTTCCAACTCCCTGTCTTTGTTCTAAGTCTATAAATACTGCTGTAATTCAGGGCTCGGGGCCCTCTTGCCTTACTCCACTGTGTTGGATGTGGCAGGGTGCCCTAACTCGAGTTAGTAATAAATAAACTCCTTCTTGCCTTTGCATTGCCATGGTGGATTTGTTCTCTCAGTCTATTTGGGGACTTGGACTCGGAGCATAACATTTGGGGGCTCATCCGGGATCTCCCTTTGACTGGGCAGAACAACTCTACTGGTAGAAGGGGAACCTCACTAGGGGGTAAGATCTCTGAACACTGGTGTTAATTCTGGAGAAACCCAGTTTAAGACTGGGCCCGGTTTCATACCGGGGAGGCAACTGGGTGTGAGTAGAGGAATAAGTCCAGTTTAAGACCTGGGCCCCGGTATTGTACCGGGGCGGGGGGCAACTGGCTCTGTGAACATCCTGCAGGTAAGACTGAAAAGAGAGCCCAGGAAGATCTAGTGCTGGGCTGCGGGTGGCCATCCTGTGTTTGCCGTCTGCGTCTGGTCGCTGTGTGTGAGTGCTTGCACCGTCTCTGTGTTCTTTGTTTGTTCCTAGAAGCTCCCAGGGCAAACGCCTCACCTCTGCAAACATGGGACAAAGGGCTTCTACTCCTCTGACTCTTGTGACTGACCATTTCTCTGATTTTAAGTCTAGGGCGCAGAATTTGTCCCCACTGGTGAAGAAAACCAAGTTGGTGACTCTCCGCTCAGTTGAATGGCCCGCCTTTGACGTCAGCTGGCCACCAGAGGGCACCTTTACTTGCCTATTGTTCGAGCGGTCAGAGAAAAAGTGCTTAGTTCCAACCCATTGGGACATCCGGACCAAACTCCATACATCTTGGTGTGGCAGGATCTGGTGGAGAATCTGCCAGATTGGCTTAAACCTTGGCTTAAACCTTTTATCCTTTCACCTTCTAACCCTCCTTGTCCCTCTTCCCCATCACAAGCCTCTTCTGTCAAACCGCAGGTGCTAATCACGGAAATTACCAAAGAAAAAGAAGATGAAAAGAGCAAAAATCGGGCAAAACTGGTGCTCCAGGAATCCTCACTGTACCCCAATCTATTAGACCTAGAGACTGAACTTTTCCCACCCCCTATGCAGACCCGCATCCACCTTTGCTTCCACAGGTTCCTCAGGTCTCGTCTGGGGGAACAAGGAGTGACCTTGAGCCTTCGGCCCCTATCCGAGAAGGGGCCCCACCCAAGGGACTCGAGGAAGAACCAGAGGAGTTGCCAACGTAGTGGAGGACGACACAGAGGTTCCTCCCTCTGCTCTCCAGGTGTTTCCAGCTCGGGCAGGGCCTGCCCGAGCGGATGGAGAATGGACATATCAATACTGGCCCTTCTCCACCAGTGACCTTACAAATGGAAAACTCAGACCCCCTCGTTTTCTGAAAAACCTCAGGGTCTCATTGATCTTTTAGATTCTATCCTCTTCACCCATAACCCCACTTGGGATGATTGTCAACAGTTGTTACAGGTGCTCTTTACCACAGAGGAGCGTGAAAGGATCCTATCAGAAGCTCGGAAAAATGTACCCGGGGTGGATGGGAGACCCACCATGCAGTCTAACCTGATTGATGAAGGGTTTCCCTTGGTGCGGCCCTGCTGGGGTTTCGAGCGCGCTGAAGGTAGGGAGCGTCTCCAAGTATACCACCAGAGTCTCATGGCTGGCCTTAGAGCAGCTGCCAGGAGGCCAACGAATTTGGCTAAAATAAATCAAATTAGACAAGAGCCAAATGAGAGCCCGGCAGCTTTCCTTGAAAGACTAATGGAAGCTTTCAGGCAATACACCCCTATGGACCCTCAAGCCGATGAGTCATGGACAGCAGTCATGTTATATTTTGTAAATCAGGCAGCCCCTGATATCAGGAGAAAATTACAGAAGATAGAGAGGTTGGATGAACAGTCCTTGCAAGACCTAGTGAGGGCAGCAGATAGAGTTTTCAATCACAGAGAGACTCCGGAAGAGAGAGAACATATTAGATGGGAAGAGAGAGAATTCAGGGCCAAAGAACAAAAAGAGTTGGCCCAGATATTTTTGCAGGGATAGAACAGGGAAGTAATTCTCAGAAGGCAAAGAAAGTTAACTCGAAGGGTGAAGAGAGGCTGGCAAAGCGAGGACTTAGGAAGGATCAATGTGCATTTTGTAAGGAATTTGGGCACTGGAAAGATAAGTGCCCCAAGAAAAATCTAAGAGAGAGACCTACCAAACAGGAGAGGTCCTCAATGTCCTCTATGGGGGCCCATATCCTCTATGCAGGAGACTCTAATGCTTCTCCAGACAGCATGTCTGAGGTTTCCTTGGCAACAGGTGACTGTATGAGACATAGTCCAAGCCTGCAAAGCATGCCAGCTGATGAGGCCAGGAAAAGGACAACATGCAGGAACGAGGTACCAGGGAGAAAGACCAGGGAAGCATTGGGAGATAGATTTTACAGAGGTAAGGCCAGGCAAGTATGGATACCGTTATCTGCTAGTCATGGTGGATACTTTCTCAGAGTGGGTAGAGGCCTTCCCTACTAAGGGGAAAACAGCTATGGTAGTGGCCAAGAAGATCCTAGAAGACATAGTACCTAGGTTTGGACTGCCGGTGACCACTGGCTCTGATAATGGGTCTGCTTTTGTGAGCCAGATTGTTCAGGGACTTGCCCTAGCCCTGGGGACCAAATGGAAATTACATTGTGAGTACAGTCCCAGAGCTCAGGGCAGGTTGAGAGGATGAATTGGACCCTAAAAGAAACCTTAGCAAAGTTGGCAATAGAGACTGGCGGGGACTGGGTGACCCTCCTTCCCTTCGCCCTTTTTCGTGCGCGTAATACCCCCTACAAGCTTAACTTTACCCCTTTTGAAGTTATGTATGGAAGACCCCCTCCTGTGTGTCCTATCTTTGAGGGAAAGAAACAACCTCCCCCTACTTTAGGGCAATTCCAAGAGGCCCTGATGGCATTGGGCAAAGTATGTACTTACGTCTGGAAATTGCTCCGAGAAATACATGAAGGTCAAAACAAGGGGACCATCCCCTCGCATAATATTGGCCCAGGAGATTGGGTATGGGTTAAGCGGCACCAGACCAAGACATTAGAACCTAGATGGAAGGGTCCTTATGTTGTCCTTCTTACCACCCCCACTGCCCTAAAGGTCGACGGTATTGGACCTTGGGTGCATTGCAGCCACGTGCATCGGGCCACCCCAGAAGAACAAGAAGAAGTTCGAGAAGAATGGGAGGCAGCCCTGCACCCATCAAACCCCCTCAAGCTGAAGCTTAGTCGCCGATGAAATTCAGGCAAGTCATCTTGACCGTCTTATTGATGACCACTCTTCTCAACCCTGGAGTCACCAGCGCCAACCCACACTGGCCGGTTAGGATCACCTGGAAACTCCAGAATGGAATAACGCGAGAGGTGCTCAACTCGACCACTGAAGTACATCCTCCAGACACTTGGTGGCTGGACTTGTACCTGACCTTAAGGCGGCAGTAGATGTAGCCTGGACAAGGGGTTTTCTTCGAAACCAGGGATTCTGGGTATGTCCAGGACACCAAAGACACAATTGGAAGACTTGTGGGGGGGCACAAGACTATTTTTGTAAATCATGGGGTTGTGTAACTTCTAATGATGGGCCTAGGCGCTGGGAAGTAGGGAATCGGGACCTGCTTAACTTTTCGTTTGCCAAACCCATACCTCCCTACAGGGACTGGGGATGCGAGGAAAAATGCAATTATGCACAAATAAGGGTGAGGTTTAACCAAGAAATAGCTAAAGAAGAGAGAGCATGGGTTTCAGGCTTGTCTTGGGGGAATTCAAACCAGAAGGGACCAATTTACAAGCATTTACAGTGGAATTATAATTATAAGCCAAATTTTAGAACCAATGCAAGTATACAGTATAGGTCCAAACCCAGTTGAGAGAGTTGATGCAACCCCTCATCCAACAACCACAGCTCTCACATCCTTAGTTCCACCTAGACCTATGGGCCCCCTGGGTCCCATTCGTAATCTTGGAAAGTCGGACCCACTATGGAAATTAGTGAGAGTAGCCTATACAACTCTAAATCAGACTAACCCAGAGGCAACTAGATCTTGCTGGCTCTGCTATAACTTGTACCCCCCCTTATTACGAGGCAATAGGCCTCAATGCCTCTTATAATCTGGACAACACGGATCCTCCTCAGTGCCGCTGGGGAGAAAGAAAAGTGGGTCTGACGATGAGAAAAGTCTGGGGAAAGGGGTTATGTGTGGGCAAGGTGTCACCAGAGAAATCCCCACTGTGTGTACGCGCCATTGAGCCCACAGACTTGCCCAAAGGCAAATGGTTAATTCCAGAGATGGGGGATGGTGGGTTTGCTCACGTACTGGGCTGACTCCTTGTCTACATAGCTCAGTATTCGACCCCAAAGAAGAATTTTGCATTCTGGTGGCAGTAGTGCCAAAAATCCTGTATCACCCTGAAGGGACAGTGTATGATTACTGAGCCCAAAGCTGACTCTCAACTCTCACGAAATACGGAGCGGAATTAAAGGGAACCTGTCACTGCCATTACTATAGCAACTCTGTTTGGCCTTGGGATCGCCGGAGCCGGGACAGGAATAGCGGCCCTGTCCCTCCACAGTCAGGGATTTAACTCGCTACGGGCAGCCATAGATGAAGACATTACCCGCCTAGAAGGATCAATTAGTCACTTAGAAAAATCGTTAACCTCCCTATCTGAAGTGGTCTTGCAAAATCAAAGAGGGTTAGACTTGCTTTTCCTCCAGCAAGGAGGGCTCTGCGCGGCCCTAGGAGAAGAATGTTGTTTTTATGCTGACCACACTGGAGTAGTCAGAGAGTCTATGGCCAAAGTGAGAGAGGGACTGGCCCAACGTAAAAGAGCGAGAGGCTCAACAAGGGTGGTTTGAGTCCTGAGTCCTGGTTCCAGCAATCCCCCTGGCTAATGACTTTAATTTCTACGCTGCTGGGACCCCTGCTGGTGCTTCTACTAATACTTACCTTTGGCCCCTGTATTATTAATAGGCTTATAACCTTCATAAAAGAATGTATTAGTACAGTCCAGCTGTTTGTGCTCACGCAACAATACCAGACAGTGCCCCAGAAAATAGAGGAAGATTCCTCTATATGAACAAAGGACAGGGGGAATGTTGAGACCTGACAGAAGCCATGACAAGCTTCAAGGACTAAAGAGCCAGAGCTACAATCACAGAAAAAGCTGGGTCACTGCCCAGAAGGAGCTGAGATCATCATCCCCCCCGACCTTGAGACTCAGCCGGTCAACATACTCCCCATAGCCTGGTTAGAGCTAGTCCAGACAACATGAAAAGTCCCTTAAGTGAGCCCACATGCGCAAAAATTAGCCAATTAATAGGTACCAAGAACCCCTTGCAACCAATCTGCTCTTGCCAACTCCCTGTCTTTGTTCTAAGTCTATAAATACTGCTGTAATTCAGGGCTCGGGGCCCTCTTGCCTTACTCCACTGTGTTGGATGTGGCAAGGTGCCCTAACTCGAGTTAGCAATAAATAAACTCCTTCTTGCCTTTGCATTGCCGTGGTGGATTTGTTCTCTCAGTCTGTTCGGGGACTTGGACTCAGAGCATAACATTTTTGTCATTCAAAATTTTTTAAAGTTTCCTTTTGGAAATTAATTTTTATTGGAGTATAGTTGCTTTACAGTGTTGTGATAGTTTCTGCTGTACAACAACACAAATCAGCTATATGTATGCATATATCCCCTCTTTTTGGATTTCTTTCCCATTTAGGTTACCACAGAGGACTGTGTAGAGTTCCCTGTGCTAAATAGTATGTTCTCATTAGTTACCTGTTTTATATATAATAGTCAATAGAAGTCAATCCCAAATTCCCACCCCCTTTTCACCCCCTTTTCCCTCTTGGTATCCATACATTTGTTCTCTATGTCTGTGTCTCTATATCTACTTTGCAAATAAGTTCATTTCTATCCCTTTTCTAGATTTCAATATAAGCAATATCGTATGGTATTTTTTCTTCTCTTTCTGACTTACTTGACTCTGTGTGAGAGTCTCTAGGTCTATCCACATTTCTGCAAATGGCACAATTTCATTTCTATTTATGGCTGATTAATATTCCATTGTATATGTGATTAATCTCCAAAATATATAAACAGTTCATGCAGTTCAATATCAAAAAATGAACAACCCAGAGCAGAGGAGGCCAGTGAGAGGTATCAGACTGGTGGTATGCAAGTGTACAGTTTCAGTGGTAAAAACTGCTGGGCTTGTCTGCAGAGCAAATCATTGGGAAAGACAAAGACTTCTGCATGGCTGCTACCGGTATGCCCTACTTTCCTCCCTTCTCCTACCTGTCTATACACATCTCAAGTGGTTGGCCTGGGTGGGTTGAAACTGAAGCAGGACCTTTGTGCAGTGCCCTTAAAGTCTGGGGAAGCTCATCAGTCAGTCATCCTGCATATCTTTCCCACTGACATTAACTCTTTCTGGCAGGGGAGCTCCCTCTTGGTGGGTGCAGAGCAATACCAGCTTGGGGAATGGGGCGATGCAGGCAAAATGGGGCTGTCATCTTTCCCTTTATGTGAGGATAGTATCGGTTTTCATTTTGTTGTTGTTTTCTGCTTTGTTCTACTGTGCTGTTGAAGTTTCTTAAGTGGACTCTAGAGGTCTCCCAGAGCTGTTTTTATTCATGGATGGAGGCTGGGGTCTCTTAGCTCTCATTTTGGTGACATCATCTCCTGCTGGCGCTTTCCCCCAGCTTTCTCAGTGCCATCCCTGATGATCTGAAATAGTGCCTTTATTCCATAACAGATTCTTGGTGTGTTAGGACCTCCTTCTGGCATTTCTTTTCTGTTCAGTTGCTATGTCTGCTTGGTTATGCCTTCAATATTTCACTTTTAATTATTATTACATTATTATATTCTATTTAATATTTATGTTTTAGGATCTTTAGGGCTAATCTTCCCCTTTTCTTCTTTTTCAGAATTATCTTGTCTAATATTTCACATCTGGATTTAGAATCAGCTTGTCTAGCTTGTCTAATTAAAATAAATTGATTTGATACTTTTAATGTGATTATGTTAAATTCACAACTATATCATCGTCACAATATTGAATCTTACTCTCAAAGAATATGACTTTCCAGCTATTCAAGTCTTCTCTTAGGCTTTCACAGTATTTAAAGCATTTAATCATGTAGATCTTGCACACTGAAAAACTGTACTTCCATCATAAAAATGGCTTCTAGTTGGCTCTTGGTTTTAGAAATGAACTATTAATTTCTGTATATTAATATCACATTTTTTCACTTTGCTGAATTTTCTTGTTCAAAATAGCTTTTGAGTGAATTCTCCTAGGTTCTCCAGATATGTAATCCTACTATATACAAATGATTTAATCTCTTCCTTTCCAGTTTATGTACTTCATGTCTTTCCCTTTTCTTCTTTTAAAAAAATTATTTTTTTAATTGAAGGATAATTGCTTTACAGAATCTTCCCTTTTCTAATTGCTTTGTCTAATATGTGCAGAAAAATGTTGAATAATGGTGGGGATGATAGAGATCCTTAATCTTATGTGATTAAGTATCACATAATGTGATACTTATGTTTCTTCATTAAGCATGGAACTAACTTTGGAACTGGATGATCATATTTTACTATCTTAAGAAAGTGTGCATTTCCATTTTATTAAGAGCTTAATTTTATAAAGAGCAGATGTTTAAGCATACAAACTATCAGTTTTTTTGAGAATGATGCTTAGATTAAATAATAGGGGACAAAATGGAAAATATTAATATAGTTGATTAGACTAAAATTAAAAACTTCTGTTCTTCAAAGGAAACTATAGTGGAATCAAAAGATAAGCCACAAACTGGAAGAAAATATTTGCCATAGTGAAACTACATGTAGAATATATAAAGTCCTTCTACAAATTAATATTTCTCCCATGTGAACTCTATAATAATTAAAAGTCTTATAAGCCAATAGAAAAACAGGCAAAAAACATAAACAGATGGATGCTGAATTTTATCACATGCCTTTACAGAAAAATTATACATGATCTCTGATAATTTCTTTTTACCAAATATATATATTTATATAAATTATATTATATATCCGTTCAGTTCAATCACTCAGTTGTGTCTGACTCTTTGTGACCCCATGGACTGCAGCATGACAGGCTTCCCTGTCTATCACCAGCTCCCAGGGCTTACTCATATTCATGTCCACTGAGTCATTGATACCAGCCAGCCATCTCATCCTCGATCATCCCATTCTCCTCCCTCTTCAATCTTTCCCAGCATAAGGGTCTTTTCAAATGAGTCAGTTCTTTACATCAGGTAGCCAAAGTGTTGGAGTTTCAGCTTCAACATCAGTTCTTCCAAGGTGTATTCAGGATTGATTTCCTTTAGGACTGACTAGTTGGATCTCCTTGCAGTCCAAGGGACTCTCAAGAGTCTTCTCTAACACCACAGTCCAAAAACATCAATTCTTCGGTGCTCAGCTTTCTTTATAGTCTAACTCTCACATCCATACGTGACTACTGGAAAAACCATAGTCTTGACTAGATAAAACTTTGTTGGCAAAGTAATGTCTTTGCTTTTAATATGCTGTCTAGATTGGTCATAGCTTTTCTTCCAAGGAGCAAGCATCTTTTAATTTCATGGCTGTAGTCACCATCTGCAGTGATTTTGGCATTTCCACTGTTTCCTTTTTTCCCATCTATTTACCATGAAGTGATGGGACTGGATGCCATGGTCTCAGTTTTCTGAATGTTGAATTTTAAGCCAGCTTTTCACTCCCCTCTTTCACTTTCATCAAGAAGCTCTTTAGTTCTTCTTGGCTTTCTGCCATAAGGGTGGTGTCATCTGCATATCTGAGGTTATTGATATTTCTTCTGGCAATCTTGATTGCAGCTTGTGTTTCATCCAGCCCAACATTTCTCATGATGTACTCTGCATATAAGTTAAATAAACAGGGTGACAATATACAATCTTGACATACTCCTTTCCTGATTTAGAACCAGTCTGTTGTTCCATGTCCAGTTCTAACTGTTGTTTCTTGATTTGCATACAGATTTCTCAGGAGGCAGGTCAGGTGGTCTGGTATTCCCATCTTTTAAGACTCTTACACAGTTTGTTGTGACCCACACAGTCAACGGCTTTGGCATAGTCAATAAAGCAGAAGTAGATATTTTTCAGGAACTTTCTTGCTTTTCTGATGATCCAACGGATGTTGGCAATTTGATCTCTGGTTCCTCTACCTTTTCTAAATCCAGCTTGAACATCTGGAAGTTCAAAGTTCACATACTGTTGAAGCCTGGCTTGGAGAATTTTGAGCATTACTTTGCTAGTGTGTTTTTCCAGTGGTCATGTATGAATGTGAGAGTTGGACTGTGAAGAAAGCTGAGCGCTGAAGAATTGATGCTTTTGAACTGTGGTGTTGGAGAAGACTCTTGAGAGTCCCTTGGACTGCAAGGAGATCCAACCAGTCCATTCTGAAGGAGATCAGCCCTGGGATTTCTTTGGAAGGAATGATGCTAAAGCTGAAACTCCAATACTTTGGCCACCTCATGAGAAGAGTTGACTCACTGGAAAAGACTCTGATGCTGAGAGGGATTGAGGGTGAGAGGAGAAGGGAATGACAGAAGATGAGATGGCTGGATGGCATCACTGACTTGATGGATGTGAGTCTGAGTGAACTCCAGGAGTTGGTGATGGACAGGGAGGCCTGGCGTGCTGCGATTCATGGGGTCGCAGAGTCGGACACGACTGAGTGACTGAATTGAACTGAACTTGATAGTGTGTGAGATGAGTTCAATTGTGCAGTAGTTTGAACATTCTTTGGCATTGCCTTTCTTTGGGACTGGAATGAAAACTGATCTTTTTCAGTCCTGTGGCCACTGCTGGGTTTTCCAAATTTGCTGGCATATTGAGTGCATCACTCTCACAGCATCATCTTTTAGGATTTGAAATAGCTCAACTGGAATTCCATCACCTCCACTAGCTTTGTTCATATGATGCTTCCTAAGGCCCACTTGACTTTGCATTCCAGGATGTCTGGCTCTCGGTGAGTGATCAAACCATTGTGGTTTTCTGGGTTGTGAAGCTTTTTTTGTACAGTTCTTCTGTGTCTTCTTGCCACCTCTCCTTAATATCTTCTGCTTCTGTTAGGTCCATACCATTGCTGTCCTTTATTGTGCCCAACTTTGCATGAGATGTTCTCTTTGTATCTCTAATTTTCTTGAAGAGATCTTTAGTCTTTCCCATTCTATTGTTTTCCTCTGTTTCTTTGCATTGATCACTGAGGCAGGCTTTCTTATCTCTCCTTGATATTCTTTGGAACTCTGCATTTAAATGGGTATATATAGGTATACAATGGGTTATATATATATATAAATTGAATATATAAGGCTTACTATATGTATTTTATTCCTAGAATAAGTCTCACTCACTTATTTAATATAATTCAAGATTCTGTGTGCTACTTTAATTAGCCAATAAGTATTTTTATTTTGTAATGTATCTTCATCAGAATTAGATATTACTGCAATGTTTTATTTATATTGCTTTTTATTTATATAGTAGTTTAAGTAGCACTGGAATTATTTGCCTTTAAAAATTTGGTTTCCTCTATGAAACAATCTGAACAAGGTACTTTTATAAATAGTTTGTGTATGTGTATGTGTGTTTGTGTGTGTATGTGTGTTTGTGTGTGTATGTGTGTTTGTGTGTGTGTGGCAGGGGATGATGAGGGGGTGATAGTGAGTAGGTCTTTGATAGTGTTTTGTATTTCTTCTAACTGAATTTTCTTAAAAATTTTTTTTTATGGTCAGTTTTGTAAATTATATTTCTTAAAAATTACCTGATTTCCACTACTGCTTCCCTCCTATGTCTTCATTTTGCAAACAGTCTTTCTTCTCCATCTCAAGTACTGAGAGGTGCTTCTTCCAGGGAAGAACCCTGACAGGGATACTGCTGCATGCCTTCTGCTGCCAGGGAAACTCTTTACAAGCTATACATTTTATCAGTTATATTCAGCTGACACACAAACGTTATACATGTGCTTTTAGCAACAGACTTAGAGCCTGCAATGGTACACAGCGTAAGGACTTAAACTCTGTGGTACCTTCACTAAACAGTTTTTGCCATCGTTGAACACTAGGGTAAAAAAATATGGCTACAAGTAAAATAATAGCTTTTCATTAGAATTCTTTAAAGTTCTTATGAATATTTCCCTCTGTGGTGCCTCAGGGAACCTTCTGGAAAACTCAAAGTTAGGTAGAGAAAGAAACATCTGTTATCAAAAGCAGCTCAATATACAAGGAAAATGTTCTCTTAACACAGAGAGAGAAAACTAAATCCCAGCCTTGTACCAGCTTACTATTAATAACAAAATTCATTTATCTAATTCAATTCAATCCAATTTTATTCAGTTTGACAACACACAGAATTCTTTTCTCAAAGTTCCTTTTTCACAAACTATCATCATTTTCTCTATCTATATTAATTTGTCCCATATTTTCCCATCCAGAAACAAAAAAAATTTCTCCTTTTATCCATCAACAATAATATTTTCATTCTTTATACCTTCTCCTGCCAACAACACACATCCTACTTGGTTTATACACTGAAATGCATCCTTTATCATTTGTAGTAGCTTTAATTGCATATTATAATTTTTAACCTTTAAAAGACCTTAACAGAACCAAGAAACAAGTAATTGAACTGTTATATCAGCATGTTCTGATTGGCAAACTTAAGAACATTTTCCATAACTACTAAAAACATACATTTTTCTCATAGCACAATTTCTCTTTAATGTGGTGCAATGTGTGTGTTTAAAAATTCAAACATCTTTATTTTTTCTCTTTTTCATAAGAAGACAAAATCAGGTAAACCTAGACTTGTCTGGCAATCAAAGTTCCAGTATATTATCTTAAAAATGATTTAAACTTTTAAATTAAATCTCATCATTTAACTTAATTTAGCAAAACCATTAAGTTTCAAATTACCAAAAATCTGTAAAAACTACTTTAAAGTAGGCATCCTTGAAACATAATTATTTTCGAAATGTTCACCCAAAAGTTTTTATCCCGTTTATGACAATATCTCACACATATATCCAAGATCTCATACTTTCATCTTAAAATTTAATCATAAATCAAATATTTCAATATAAAACTTCAGTTCGGTTCAGTTCAGTTGCTCAGTTGTGTCTGACTCTTTACGACCCCATGAATTGCAGCGTGCCAGGCCTCTCTGTCCATCACCAGCTCCTGGAGTTCACCCAAACTCAAGCCCATCGAGTTGGTGATGCCATCCAGCCATCTCATCCTCTGTTGTCCCCTTCTCCTCCTGCCCCCAAATCCCTCCCAACATCAGACTCTTTTCCAGTGAGTCAAGTCTTTGCATGAGGTGGCCAAAGTATTGAAGTTTCAGCCTCAGCATCATTCCTTCCAAAGAAATCTCAGGGCTGATCTCCTTTATAATGGGCTGGTTGGATCTCCTTGCAGTCCAAGGGAGTCTCAAGAGTCTTATCCAACACAGTTCAAAAGCATCAGTTCTTTGGTGCTCAGCTTTCTTCACAGTCCAACTATAAGTAAAATAAGCAGGGTGACAATATACACCCTTGATGTACTCCTTTTCCTATTTGGAACCAATCTGTTGTTCCATGTCCACCTCTAACTATTGCTTCCTGACCTGCATATAGGTTTCTCAAGAGGCAGATCAGGTTAACTTACTTGCCTATAAATGACAATTGGAAAAGTTAAATTTATAGACTTCAGTTTTAAAAACATTTTTCCTCCTTTTTTTTTGGTCTTGAAATTCTACTCATTAACACAGGCAAAGTGAATTGTGTCTATATTTTAAGGACATGATAAAAGTTAACTTCAAGTTTTCTCCTAGGTATATTTTTATACTCTCTGAAAAAGTGTTTTAATCAAGCTAGCTTTCTCTTAATTGCATTTGCAAAAAGAACTCATTTTGGAGTTTCAAAAGAGTTTCATCTTGATCACTTTTCTCCAGAGTTTAAAGAGTACCATTGTCATACAGTGTTAAAAAATTATCATTTCTTAGTCATAGGTTCAACAGATACAATTTTTTTAATAAACTGAGTTTGACTTTCCCATTTTGCAAAAGGGAACAAGAATACCATACTCACAAATGGAATACACACTGACACACCAGAAGACAGACCTGCCACAAATCCACTGGTAGGATGACTGAAATGGTGTCCCAAATAAACTCTTCCCCAACACAAATGATCCTCAATGATAAACACACATCAGAACCAACTGGCAAAATGCCCAAATGACTCTCTGTGCTCACAAAAGGTCCTCAAGAGCAGACTGCCATCAGAACCATTTGGCAAAATGCAAAAATAAAACTTCGTGCTCAGAAGAGAAGTTTTCCCAGATGCACACCAGTGGACTTACTTGGTCTTGGGGTTCATCAGCTTGTCCAGGTACATTTTTCAATTCCACTGATGAAAAACATAAGTTGACAACCAGTGCCGAGCAGGAGGGACATGGGGAGGATCCCTGAAACAAATGGTTTCAGCAACTGCTAGGAATGTTCCCCTCAAATCTTCCTCCCGGGGCCAGCTAGCCAGGAGCAGTGGACTTACCGGAACCATCCCGCACGCTGTCACGGCTGATGGCTCCACTTGGGAAAACCCCTGGAAGCTAGATATCACGAGAGCACAGATTCATTTGGATGCAAAACACTGCTCGCCCCTCAAAACCCAGCAAGGTTGGAGGAAAGGAAAGTTCGCTCTATTTCAGAGGCCAGAAATCTGGGAATGGGGAGCGGAAGTTTGTTTCCATTTCCTTGAGGCCGCGCGTGTATGTGTGCTGTCTCTTCAGTCAAGTCTGACTCTGTGACCCACGGACGGTAGCTTTCCAGGCTCCTCTGCTCATGGGGCTCTCCAGCAAGAATAATGGAGTGGGCCGCCATGCCCTCCTCCGGGGATCTCCCCGAGGCAGGGACTGAACCTGTTGCCTCCTGCAGTTGCTGCACGGCAGGCTGATTCTCCACCTCTGAAGCGCCAGGGACGTCCTCCTTCGAGCTCAGTTCTCGGGGCTGTGGCAGCTTTTGTCATGGCTTCACTCTGGCCATCAAGCAGTTAACGTCTTCCACCTGGTGGGGGTTTCAGTATCTACAAAGCAGCTCAAAGCAGATGGCTCAGAATATTATCTATAGACCTTGAGGAGGAACTAAGGTCCTTAACTTTGCTTGAAGACTATGTTATTATTTGGTCTTCTTTGACTGTTTTCCTTTGTTTCTGCATTTTATCACTTCTTTGATGAAGCTTATTCTTTGGCCAAAGTTTAGTCAACCAGTCATGTCCGACTTTTAGCAAATCCATGAACTGTAGCCCACCAGACTCCTCTGTCCGTGGGATTCTCCAGGCAAGAATACTGGAGTGGCTGAAGTTTATATATGGGCAAAAAGCAGGCTGAGGATGTGAGGTGCAAGGACCATAGCATCCTGCTCCATTTCAATACTAAGTGATGTAAGTCAGACTAAGACAAATATTACATGATACTGTTTGTCTGTGGAATCTAAAACACATGATACAGACGAACTTATATACAAAACAGAAATAAACTCACATTGAAAACAAGCTTATGTTTACCAAAAGAGAAAGGAAGGGAGGGATAAACTGGGAGGTTAGGATTAGCAGATACACACTACTATATATATAACAGATAACCAACAAGGACCTACTGTATAGCATATAAAGCAATACTCAATCTTTTGTAATAACCTTTAAGGGAAGGATAATCATGATGGGGTGATCACTCATCTAGAGCCAGACATCCTGGAATGTGAAGTCAAGTGGGCCTTAGAAAGCATCACTATGAACAAAGCTAGTGGAGGTGATGGAATTCCAGTAGAGCTATGTCAAATCCTGAAAGATGATGCTGTGAGAGTGATGCACTCAATATGCCAGCAAATTTGGAATACTCAGCAGTGGCCACAGGACTGGAAAAAGTCAGTTTTCATTCTAATCCCAAAGAAAGACAATGCCAAAGAATGCTCAAACTACCGCACAATTGCACTCATCTCACATGCTAGTAAAGTAATGCTCAAAATTCTCCAAGCCAGGCTTCAACAATACATGAACTGTGAACTTCCTGATGTTCAAGCTGGTTTTAGAAAAGGCAGAGGAACCAGAGATCAAATTGCCAACATCCGCTGGATCATGGAAAAAGCAAGAGAGTTTCAGAAAAACATCTATTTCTGCTTTATTGACTATGCCAAAGCCTCTGACTGTGTGGATCACAATAAACTGTGGAAAATTCTGAAAGAGATGGGAATACCAGACCACCTGACCTGCCTCTTGAGAAACCTATATGCAGGTCAGGAAGCAACAGACATGGAACAACAGACTGGTTCCAAATAGGAAAAGGAATACGTCAAGGCTGTATATTGTCACCCTGCTAATTTAACTTGTATGCAGAGTACATCATGAGAAACGCTGGGCTGGAAGAAGCACAAGCTGGAATCAAGATTGCTGGAAGAAATATCAATAATCTCAGATATGCAGATAACACCACCCTTATGGCAGAAAGCGAAGAGGAACTAAAAAGCCTCTTGATGAAAGTGAAAGAGGAGAGTGAAAAAGCTGCCTTAAAGCTCACCATTGAGAAAACGAAGATCATGGCATCTGGTCCCATCACTTCATGACAAATAGTTGGGGAAACAGTGGAAATAGTGCCAGACTTTATTTTTTTGGGCTCCAAAATCACTGCAGGTGGTGATTGCAGCCATGAAATTAAAAGACGCTTACTCTTTGGAAGAAAAGTTATGACCAACCTAGATAGCATATGAAAAAGCAGAGACATTACTTTGCTGACTAAGGTCCGTCTAGTCAAGGCTGTGGTTTTTCCAGTAGCCATGTATGGATGTGAGAGTTGGACTGTGAAGAAAGCTGAGTGCCAAAGAATTGATGCTTTTGAGCTGTGGTGTTGGAGAAGACTCTTGAGAGTCCCTTGGACTGCAAGAAGATCCAACCAGTCCAATCTAAAGGAGACCCATCCTGGGTGTTCATTGGAAGGACTGATGCTAAAGCTGAAACTCCAATACTTTGGCCACCTCATGCAAAGAGTTGACTCATTGGAAAAGACTCTGATGCTGGGAGGGATTGGGGGCAGGTGGAGAAGGGGATGACAGAGGATGAGATGGCTGGATGGCATCACCGACTTGATGGACATGAGTCTGAGTGAACTCCGGGTGTTGGTGATGGACAAGGAGGCCTGGTGTGCTACAGTTCATGGGGCTGCAGAAAGTCGGACACGACTGAGCAACTAAACTGAACTGACTGCTAAGAGAAAAGGATCTGAAAAGATATATATATATATATATATATATATATATACACACACACACATATGTATATATACACACACACATGCATATGTTGAGATATTTATGTATATATACACATATGTTCATATATATATGCACAGATGTATATATGTATATAAACTGAATCACTTTGCTATACACCTGCAACAAGCACAATATTGTAAATAAACTATACTTCAATAAAATTTTCTATGTTCTCAGTTGTGTTCAACTCATTGTGACCCCATGAGTTGGGACTGTAGCCCACTGGGCTCCTCTGTCCGTGGAATTCTCCAGGCTAGAATAATGGAATGGGTAGCCATTCCCTTCTCCAGGGAATCTTTCCGAACCAGGGATCGAACCTGAGTCTTTTGCATTGCAGGCAGATCAGGGAAACCTCCTTTAAGTATAATGTGGAGATTAAAAACTAAATGCCATATAGCAAGGCAATAATTTACTTCTCAACAATATTAGGCACTTCCAGTATTGCAGGAAGTTACTAGGGTGGATGATTAGATATGGCCTCCTTTTTCTTGGATTCTCTAGGACCCTCTGCTTGCCTAGGTAGTATGCTGATCTAGTGCTGATATTTCCATAGTATGTGTTTATCCAAAGAGGTAAAAGAATAAAGAAACATTATTTGAAACAACATTTAAAATCAGCTTATTTAAAGCTAAATCTTCAGTTACATATATACATGTATCTATTATTTTTCAAGTTATTTCCCCATTTAGTTTATTACAGAATGTTGAGCAGAATACCTGTGCCATATGGTAGGTCCTTGTTGGTTATCTGTTCTAAATGTACATAGTTATTCAGCTATGCCTCAGTATAAAATAAAAATGGAAACAAAATAAAAATTTAAAAAAGCTAATGCTGATCAGTGCTTTGTTCTAGAAATGAAAAAAAAATTACATGAGCTTCCCAGATTTTCAGTTTTTATTTCTATCAAACTTAACCACTTATCTTGAAAACAGTATTCACATATTTTTTCTCTCATTCTACTTTATTGTTCCCATTACAACCTAAATGAATTACATTTGTGGTTTTTACAATTGATTAAAACCTAAAGTCACTATTCACATGGACACTAGAACTTGGAAAACATAGTTTTATGGAGTTTATATAGATTTTATTTGTCTAGATTAGGAAAAGGCTCACTACACACAACCTGATTCCCAACTGAAATTACACTTTGGCTTTTCAATTGTTATCTGCGTGCTATAGGAAACTGTTCCTGTATGAGTCTCATACCAGGTAACAGAAATAGAATATCCACAGTGATTTCCAGCATCTTATGGTGTTTTGCTTTCTTTTGTTCCCTTCATAACCATCTCAGTTCTTTTACTGATGCTGCATAAATATATTTTACAGATCTCACAGTACCCTAAAGTCATATTAGAATCCAAATAAAATCATAACAATATGATAGCATTAAGATCTTGAAACAGTGAAATACCAGTAGCAGAGCTAAAAATGTTCCTTTAGACTTTGAGTACTAAGATTCTGTCTGCATCACCTTAATAAAGGAAGTAGGGTAAAATAATGGATTTGAACTTTCTTAGAATGATATGGCTTGCATTGTAAATTCTCAACATTATACTTATAAAGTAAGCTTTCAAGCATTGGGCAAACATCTTGCTTTGGTTATTGAGTATTACAGAAGGAGTCTTGGTGAATATAAGAGGAAGAGACAGAGATGGGCAGCTATGGAGACTAGGATGGGTGGGATTAGAGTTAATCCTGCATCTGACATAGCAGGGCAAGGCAAAGAAACAACGAGACTTGAATTAAAAACGGAACAAGTGTCTCTGGGATGGAACATAGCTCTCAGGGGAATCTGCCCCAAGTATAAATCACTAGAACCTGGATTCAGTTCTATACTTGGCTAGTCAGTAGCTTTCATCATGAGAAAGTTACTTCACTTCTGAGTCTTGCTTTCTATGCCTTAAGATGAGGAAAAGGATGCCCTCCTTTCCTGGAGTTATTGTGAATATTAGAAAAGATGAACACAGATAACATGTGCCAAATTATCAATCAAAAGGTGCTTAGCACATAGAAAGCCCTTGAAAATTGCTAATTTAAAAAAAAGTTTATTTATTTGGCAGTGCATGTGAACTCTTAGTTATGGCATGTGACATGTTTGATTCCCTGACCAGGGATTGAATCCAGGTCCTTTGCAATGGGAGCACAGGTCTTAGCTACCAGACCACTAGACAAGACCCTTGACAAATGCTAATTTTCTTTCCTATCTATAATGTTACTTTCTTATCTTCCCCAATGCCTAGGACCTGATGAAGGAAGATCTCTCAATGCACAGTTTGGTTGTTTCCCATTTACCTTTTCAATATGGCTCCCTGATGGCTTTCGTTCCAGTAGAAACCAAACTGTGTTTATGTGGACCCAAGAAATTATAGGAGAGAGTGTTCAGGAGGTTCCTGGTACTGTTCTGGAACATGGTAGGATTTGGTCAGAGGCACCTATCGTTATTTCACAGGTCCTCAGTTTCACTGAACTGTCGAGATGCACTTGAGTTGGCTGGAAGCTGTGATATCCATATGGGCCACTTTAGGTAAATGAGTACTTCCTCTGGTTCCTACCATCACCCTCAATTTTCTTGCTAGTGCATCTTTACTTCTACTGCCTGAATAAGACCAAACTATTTCTTTTAGCTTTTGACAAATAGAGTTCCCTTGATTTTTAACCTCATTTCCTCCCTTTTCATTAGACTAGATTTAAGTCATCCTTTAAATCTCAGATTCAGTTCAGTTCAGTTCAGTTGCTCAGTGGTGCCCGACTCTTTGTGACCCCATGAATCACAGCATGCCAGGCCTCCCTGTCCATTACCAACTCTTGGAGTTCACCCAAACTCATGTGCATTAAGTTGGTGATGCTATCCAACCATTTCATCCTCTGTCGTCCCCTTCTCCTCTTGCCTCAAATCTCTCCCAGTATCAGGGTCTTTTTAAATGAGTCAACTGTTTGCATGAGGTGGCCAAACTATTGGAGTTTCAGCCTCAGCATCAGTCTTTCCAAAGACCACCCAGGACTGGTCTCCTTAATGATGGACTGGTTGGATCTCCTTGCAGTCCAAGGGACTCTCAAGAGTCTTCTCCAACACCACAGTTCAAAAGCATCAATTCTTTGGTGCTCAGCTTTCTTCACATTCCAACTCTCACATCCATGCATGACTACTGGAAAAACCATAGCCTTGACTAGACGGACTTTTGTTGGCAGAGTAATATCTCTGCTTTTTAATATGCTATCTAGGTTGGTCATAACTTTCCTTCCAAGGAGTAAGCGTCTTTTAATTTCATGGCTGCAATCACCATCTGCAGTGATTTTGGAGCCCCCAAAAATAAAGTCTGACACTGTTTTCACTGTTTCCCCATCTATTTGCCATGAAGTGATGGGACCAGATGTCATGATCTTCGTTTTCTGAATGTTGAGCTTTAAGCCAACTTTTTCACTCTCCTCTTTCACTTTCAGATTGCCTGTCAAGTAAACAGGAAAACTTCCCTGATCCCCTTAGACCAGGCTAGGCCTGTGTTAGCACTCTGCCCTTCTTTTTGCTAGTATTTATTACAATTATTGGAGAAGGCAATGGCACCCCACTCCAGTACTCTTGCCAGGAAAATCCCATGGACCGAGGAGCCTAGTAGGCTGCAGTCCATGAAGTCGCTAGGAGTCGGACATGACTGAGTGACTTCACTTTCACTTTTCACTTTCATGCATTGGAGAAGGAAATGGCAACCCACTCCAGTGTTCTTGCCAGGAGAATTCCAGGGACAGGCGAGCCTTGTGGGCTGCCATCTATGGGGTCGCACAGAGTCAGACACGACTGAAGTGACTTAGCAGCAGCAGCAGAATTACAATTATAATTAAAGTGATTATTTATATATGTAGTAAACTCTATGTCTTGTTCTCGGCTTTATTTTTAGTACCTTGTACAGTTCTTGGATCATAAGAGAAGATCAGTAAATACTCAGTGATTGAATGCACATGGTAATAAATTGACCAGCCTCAGAAATAATCAATTAATACATTAAGTGGACTGTTGTTTAAGTTTAAATTTTAGCTTTAAAAATAAAACTGGGCTTTAGTTAAAACCCCAAAGTTTTTCGGCACTCTCCCATGTGTGGAGCTGCTCATGGTGACCCTGTCCTCGTGGTAGGTTGTCGTGGTACAACTTATTGCTTATTTTAGTGAATGGGAAAACAACTGGGGTGAGAGTTTCGCTTGTATTTCTACATTACTCAATTTGAACAATTTTTTTGCACTCAATTAAAAAGACATCAAGTTCATTAAAAGTTCTAATTTATAGTTTATAAAACAGTGAAAGTCTTTGCAACTCAGCTAACTTTATTGAGTAACTGTTCTGAGTCAGTGGTCCTCAAACCTTAGTACACTGCTGAATCAGTGGAAGGCTTGTTGAAACCGAGATTGCTTATAATTGGGGACATCAACATCTCAGTCTCAACAACTGATAGAATTACTAGATAGGACCTTATGGAGAATATAGAACTGAACACCACCATTAAACAATAAGAACTAATAGACATTTGTAGAACATTCTATCCAACAAAAGCAGAATATACATTCTTTTCAAGTCCCGTGGAGCATTCACCAAGACAGATCCTATCCTGAGTCATAAAACATTAAATTATTTAAGAAGAAACCACATCGAGTGTGCTCTCTGACTACGTTACACTGTAGCTAGAAATCACCAACAGAAAGGCAATAGGAAAATCTCTGAGCACCTAGAAATGAAACAACACACTTCCAAATAATCCCCGGGTCAAAAGGATATCTCAAAGGAAATTTAAAAATACGCAAAACTGAGTGAAAGTGAAAGCATAGTATATCAAAATTTGTGGGATGCAGCTAAAACCAGATCGAAAGGACTCAAGACTTACATTAGAGAAGAGGAAAGATTTCAAATCAGTAATCCAAGTTTTTACCTCAAGAAATTAGAATGATGACAAAAAATAAATCCCAAACAAGCAGAGGAATGGATAGCACATGTCAAGGTAGCAGAAATCAGTGGAATTCAAAATAGGAAAACATTAGAGAAAACTAATGAAGTGAAAAGCTGGTTCTTTGGGGAAAAAAATCAAAATTAATAAACTTCTAGTAAGACTAAAATCTTATCTTACTTTTGAATTCTTATTTTTATCTTACCTTTAGTAGGGTAAGATATCTTAAATGACCAGGAATATAATTTATAGATCCTTCAGCCATTAAAAGGATAATAAGGGACAACATTACACTCCCAATTAGACAACTGAGAAGAATTGAATGACTCCCTCAAAAAACCACCATCTGCTAAAATACAACTAAGATAAAATAGATAGCCTGAATAGACTTTTAATAATGAAAGAAAATGAATTTGTTATTTAAAAACTCTTACAAATTAAATATTCAGGCCCAGATGACTTTATTGCAGAAACTTATCAAATATTCAAGAATTAACAAAAATTTTACATAGTCTCTTCTAGAAAATATAAGAAAAGGGAACCTGTCCCAACTAGCTAACTGTTTTTATGAGGGCAATATTACCCTGACATCATAAACTAGACTGCTGTTGGTGCTAAGTCTCTTCAGTCATGTCCGACTCTGTGCAACCCCATGCACAGCAGCCCACCAGGCTCCGCCGTCCCTGGGATTCTCCAGGCAAGAACACTGGAGTGGGTTGCCATTTCCTTCTCCAATGCATGAAAGTGAAAAGTGAAAGTGAAGTCGCTAGTCGTGTCCAACTCTGAGCGACCCCATGAACTGCAGCCCACCAGGCTCCCTCCATCCATAGGATTTTCCAGGCAAGAGTACTGGAGTAGGGTGCCATCACCTTTCCCGAGCTAACATCATACTTAATGATAAAAGATTAAATGCTTTCCTCTGAGATCAGGAAACAAGCTAAGGATGTCTGCCTTTACTATTCTTATTTACATAGTACCAGAATTCCCAGTCAGTGAAGTAAAATAAGGCATGAGAAAGAAAAATACATACAGATTAGAAAGGAAGAAATAAAACTGTTTATTTGCAGATGACATGATTGTCTATGTAGAAAATCCCACAGGATCTGAGACAAAGAAAAACTGACCCAAACTCCTAGTACTAATAAGTGAGTTTAGTAAGACCACAGAATACATCAGCACGTAAAAATCAATAGTTTTTCTATACACTGACAACAAAAAGTGGAAACCAACATTAAAAAACAGTACCATGAGTGTGTCTGTGGCCGATTCATATTCAGTTCAGTTGCTCAGTCATGTCGGACTCTTTGTGGACTACAGCATGGCAGGCCTCCCTGTCCATCACCAACTCCCTGAGTTTACCCAAACTCATGTCCATTGAGTCGGTGATGCCATCCAACCATCTCATCCTCTGTCGTCCCCTTCTCCCACCTTCAATCATTCCCACCCTCAGGGTCTTTTCAAATAAGCCAGCTCTTCGTATCAGATGGCCAAAGTATTGGAGTTTCAGCTTCAACATCAGTCTTTCCAATGAACACCCAGGACTGATCTCCTTTAAGATGGACTGGTTGGATCTCCTTTCAGCCCAAGGGACGCTCAAGAATTTTCTCCAACACCACGTTCAAAAGCATTAATTCTTCAGTGCTCAGCTTTCTTTATGGTCCAACTCTTACATTCCTATATGACTACTTGAAAAACCATAGTCTTGACTAGATGGACTTTTGTTGGCAAAATAATGTCTGTGCTTTTAATATGCTCTCTAGGTTGGTCATAACTTTTCTTCTAAGGAGCAAGCATCTTTTAATTTCCTGGCTGTAGTCACCATCTGCAGTGATTTTGGAGCCCTAAAAAAATAAAGTATGTCACTGTTTCCACTGTTTCCCCATCTATTTACCATGAAGTGATGGGATCAGATGCCATGATCTTAGTTTTCATGTTGATGTATGGCAAAAAACCATCACAGTATTGTAAGGTAATTACCCTCTAATTAAAATAAATAAATTAATTTTAAAAATACAGGATTGTTTCATTTACACCAAAAGATTTAAAGATTTAGTTATAAATCTAACACAATATGTACAGAATTGGTGTGAAGGATGTGATAAAATGCTGATGAAAGAAATCAAAGACTTAAATATTTAGAAAAACATACTATATTGATGCACTGGAAGACTCAACAGAGTAAAAATGTCGATGCTCCCTAAATCAAATACTTTTAACCCAGTTCCTATCAATCCAAGCAATATTTTTTTGGTACACATAAACAAGTTTATTCTAAAATTCAGTTGAAAAGATAAAGGTTCTAGACTGACCAAAATAGTTTTGAAAAATAAGAATAAAGTGGGAGGAAACATTCTTCTTGATGTTCAGGCTTATAACTACAGTGTGGATAGATGCATATAAGTCAGTGAAACAGAATAGTTAACCCAGAAACAGACCCACACAAATATGACTGGTTAATTTTTGACAAAGGAGCAAGATCAATCCAATGGAAGAATGATAGTTTTTTCAATCAGTGGTGCTGGAACAATTGAATATCCATTAGCAAAAAGAAAATCCCAAAGGCAGTGTATTCTTACACTTTATACAGAAATGAACTCAAAATGGATTATGAACTTAAGTGTAAAACATAAAAATATAAAATTTTTAGGAAAAACAGGATAAAGTCCTTGGGACCTAAGATTAGGGAAAGAGCTCTTATACTTGACACCAAAATCGTGACCCATAAAAGGAAAAAATTAATCAATTGGACCTCATTAAAATTAAAACATTTTCTCTGTTTTAAACAGTGTTCTTGTTACAGATACATAAAACAGTGGTTGTAAAGAGCTTATTACTTTACCTCAATAAATGATAGCTATTATTATCATTGACTTAGCACAGTTATTCAGCTTGAGGCATAATACAGAGATATTTTACCTTAGTTGGTATTGTTGCTGTGTAGTCACTCAGTCATGTTTGTCTCATTGTGACCCCATGGGCTGCAGCACACCAGGCTTCCCTGTCCTTCACCATCTCCTGGAGCTTGCTAAAACTCATGTCCACCAAATCAGTGATGACATCCAACCACCTCACCCTCTATCGTCCCCTTCTCCTCCTGCCCTCAATCTTTCCCAGCATCAGGTCTTTTCTAATGCCGGCTCTTTGTATCAGGTGGCTAAAGTATTGGAGCTTCAGCTTCAGCATTAGTCCTTCCAGTGAATATTCAGGGCTGATTTCCTTTAGGATTGACTGGCTTGATCTCCTTGCAGTTCAACGGACTCTCAAATGTCTTTTCCAACAACACAGTTCAAAAGCATCAACTCTTTGGCGCTCAGCCTTATTTATGGTCCAGCTCTCACATCCATACATGACCACTAGAAAAACCATAGCCTTGACTAGACAGACTTCTGTGGGCAAAGTCATGTCTCTGCTTTTTAATATGCGGTCTAGGTTGGTCATAGCTTTTCTTCCAAGGAGTAAGCATCTTTTAATTTCATGGCTGCAGTCACCATCTATAGTGATTTTGGAGCCCCCAAAATAAAGTCTATCACTGTTTTCATTGTTCCCCCATCTATTTGCCATGAAGTGATGGGACCAGATGCCATGATCTTAGTTTTTTGAATGTTGAGTTTTAAGTCAACTTTTTCACTGTGCTCTTTCATCAAGAGGCTCTTTAGTTCCTCTTTGCTCTCTGCCATAAGGGTGCATATCTGAGGTTATTGATATTTCTCTGAGCAATCTTGATTTCAGCCTGTGCTTCATCCAGCCTGGCATTTTGCATGATGTACTCTGCATATAAGTTAAATGAGCAAGTGTAATTAGTTGGTATAATAATATACTTTATACCAGCTAATTATACAAATTGGGTATAATTACTTGATATAATAATATATAATTAAATATAATTAATTGGTGTAATAATAATATATATATTTCTTGAAACAGTTGAGAGATAAAGAGTTCATGCTTGAAAATTTCATATATAGTTTATTAAACTGGCCCAACTGCTGAAACAGCATACTGTATATTTAAATATTTTAACAATAGAAAATGTTTCATTTAATCTAAAACATGAAAATTTCTTGTATTAATAGGTAATAATAATGACCTAAACTTACACAATTATATTTCTCCAAAGACCTTTCTATCAATGTTTGCTTACTAAATTTTTCCAGTGTAGTATTGTGATAAATGACTTCTAGACAGGTAACACAACTTTTCAGACTCTCTTTTCCCTATTAGTCTTCCTGGTTCTGTACTGTCCCATATGTGCTTGTAAAGCTGAGGTTTTCAACCTCAGGTAGGGATCACTTTGGGAGCTTTCAGAAATCCTGATGCTCAGGTCATGCCCTGATTATAAGATTCGCTGAGGGTGGAAACCAGGCTGCAGGATCTCAGGTGATCCCAATGTAACCAAATGTGTAAAGTGATGATGTAAACTTTAGCAGTATGACTTTCAGAGCAACAGTCAGGTGAGAACATAAAATGGATGGGTTCAAACTAGCAAAGGAGTAAGGGTAGGCAACTGATGATCCATCTTCCAGTGACTGGGTATCAATCAGTCATCAACCCATACATATTTACTGAGAGCCTATTATCTGCAAGCCACTCTCTTGGAAGCAGTATACATAAAAATTTTAAGACAAATGCAAACCATTAAATTAATATAGACTAAAACTCCAGAATATAAAAAGAAATGAATAATATGTATTGGGGCAAAATGACAACAAAGTATAACGTAAGATATCAAAATGTGACGATTCCAAGGTAGGCTGGTGGAATGAATTAGTTTCTAGGTGCTTATTTCTTGGATATGTGTCTTTAAAGGTTATGAGCAATTAGGTCTCTCTCTACTCCTCTGCTCCTCTACCAAGACATTCATGGTCAACAAGCTTTCCCTCTGCATTTATTATTACAGAGGTCACCTGTTCTTGAAGACTTGCATGCAATTCATGCCTGTTTCTGGTTCTCCATGCACTCTCAGCTTCCAAACATTTTCACAGCTTCCAAACATTTTCACAGCTTTTCAGTTTGCTAGACTCAGGTTATCACAGTGATGACTTTTCTTTTGAAGTGCATTATGGACTTCAGTATTCTTGCCTTCAGAACCCCATGAACAGTATGAAAAGGCAAAACTGAAAGAGGAACTCCCCAGGTCAGTAGGTGCCCAATATGCTACTGGAGATAAGGGGAGAAATAACTTCAGAAAGAATGAAGAGATGGAGCCAAAGCAAAAACAATACCCAGTTGTGGAAGTGACTAGTGACAGAAGCAAGATCCAATGCTGTAAAGAGCAATATTGCATAGGAACCTGGAATGTCAGGTCCATGAATCAAGGCAAATTGGAAGTGGTCAAACAGGAGATGGCAAGAGTGAACATCAACATTCTAGGAATCAGCAAACTAAAATGGACTGGAATGGGTGATTTAACTCAGATGACCATTATATCTACTACTGCAGGCAGGAATCCCTCAGAAGAAATGGAGTAGCCATCATGGTCAACAAAAGAGTACAAAATGCAGTACTTGGATGCAATCTCAAAATGACAGAATGATCTCTGTTCGTCAAAGGCAGACCATTCAATATCACAGTAATTCAAGTCTATCCCCCAACCAGTAATGCTGAAGAAGTTGAAATTGAATGGTTCTATGAAGACCTACAAGACCTTTTAGAACTAACACCCAAAAAGATGTCCTTTTCATTATAGGGGACTGGAATGCAAAAGTAGGAAGTCAAGAAACACCTGGAGTAACAGGCAAATTTGGCCTTGGAATGCAGAATGAAGCAGGGCAAAGACTAATAGAGTTTTGCCAAGAAAATGCACTGGTCATAGCAAACACCCTCTTCCAACAACACAAGAGAAGACGCTACACATGGACATCACCAGATGGTCAACACCAAAATCAGATTGATTATATTCTTTGCAGCCAAAGATGGAGAAGCTCTATACAGTCAACAAAAACAAGACCAGGAGCTGACTGTGGCTCAGATCATGGACTCCTTAAGGCCAAATTCAGACTTAAACTGAAGAAAGTAGGGAAAACCGCTAGACCATTCAGGTCTAAATGACCTAAATCAAATCCCTTATGATTATACAGTGGAAGTGAGAAATAGATTTAAGGGACTAGATCTGATAGAGAGCCTGATGAACTACGGAATGAGTTTCGTGACATTGTATGGGAGACAGGGATCAAGACCATCCCCATGGAAAACAAATGAAAAAAGCAAAATGGCTGTCTGAGGAGGCCTTACAAATAGCTGTGAAAAGAAGAGAAGCAAAAAGCAAAGGGGAAAAGGAAAGATATAAGCATCTGAGTGCAGAGTTCCAAAGAATAGCAAGCAGAGATAAGAAAGCCTTCTTCAGCGATCAATGCAAAGAAATAGAGGAAAAGAATGGGAAAGACTAGAGATCTCTTCAAGAAAATTAGAGATACCAAGGCAACATTTCATGCAAAGATGGGAGCAATAAAGGACAGAAATGGTATGGACCTAATAGAAGCAAAAGATATTAAGAGGTGGCAAGAATACATAGAACTGTACAAAAGATCTTCATGACCCAGATAATCATGATGGTGTGATCACTCACCTAGAGCCAGACATCCTGGAATGTGAAGTCAAGTGGGCCTTAGAAAGCATCACTACAAACAAAGCTAGTGGAGGTGACAGAATTCCAGTCGAGCTATTTCAAAGCCTGAAAGATGATGCTGTGAAAGTGCTGTACTCAATATGCCAGAAAATTTGGAAAACTCAGCAGTGGCCACAGGACTGGAAAAGGTCAGTTTTCATTCCAATTCCAGAGAAAGGCAATGCCAAAGAATGCTCAAACTAGTGCACAATTGCACTCATCTCACATGTTAGTAAAGTAATGTTCAAAATTCTCCAAGCCAGGCTTCAGCAGTACATGAACCATGAACTTCCTGATGTTCAAGCTGGTTTTAGAAAAGGCAGAGGAACCAGAGATCAAATTGCCAACATCCGCTGGATCATGGAAAAAGCAAGAGAGTTTCAGAAAAACATCTATTTCTGCTTTATTGACTATGCCAAAGCCTTTGACTGTGTGGATCACAATAAACTGTGGAAAATTCTGAAAGAGATGGGAATACCAGACCACCTGACCTGCCTCTTGAGAAACCAATATGCAGGTCAGGAAGGAACAGTTAGAACTGGACATGGAACAACAGACTGGTTCCAAATAGGGAAAGGAGTACGTCAAGGCTGTATATTGTCACCCTGCTTATGTAACTTCTATGCAGAGTACATCATGAGAAACGCTGGGCTAGAAGATGCACAACCTGGAATCAAGATTGCCAGGAGAAATATCAATAACCTCAGATATGCAGATGACACCACCCTTATGGCAGAAAGTGAAGAGGATCCAAAAAGCCTCTTGATGAAAGTGAAAGAGGAGAGAGAAAAAGTTGGCTTAAAGCTCAACATTCAGAAAACGAAGATCATGGCATCTGGTCCCATCACTTCATGGGAAATAGTTGGGGAAACAGTGAAAACAGTGTCAGACTTCATTTTTCCGGGCTCCAAAATCACTGCAGATGGTGAATTCAGCCATGAAATTAAAAGATGCTTAGTCCTTGGAAGAAAAGTTATGACCAACCTAGATAGCATATTCAAAAGCAGAGACATTACTTTGCCAACAAAGGTCCTTCTAGTCAAGGTTATGGTTTTTCCAGTGGTCATGTATGGATGTGAGAATTGGACTGTGAAGAAAGCTGAGCACCAAAGAATTGATGCTTTTGAACTGTGGTGTTGGAGAAGACTCTTGAGAGTCCCTTGGACTGCAAGGAGATCCAACCAGTCCATTCTGAAGGAGATCAGTCCTGGGTGTTCATTGGAAGGAATGATGCTAAAACTGAAACTCTGGTACTTTGGCCACCTCATGCAAAGAGCTGAGTTACTGGAAAAGACTCTGATGCTGGGAGGGATTGGGAGCAGGAAGAGAAGGGGAAGACAGAGGATGAGATGGCTGGATGGCATCACAGACTCAATGGATTTGAGTCTGAGTTAATTCCAGAAGTTGGTGATGGACAGGGAGGCCTGGCGTGCTGCGATTCATGGGGTCACAAAGAGTTGGACAGGACTGAATGTCTGAACTGACTGGTGGGCTTTAGAGCATCCCAACATTATCAGCCATCTCCTGTCACCTGGAGAATGCTTTTGGCCTTGGGCAATGTTAGGGACTAATTGTGTAGAGAAAGAATAGTATTTTCAATAAATGGTTTTGGGAAAACTGGACAGGTACATTCAAAAGAGTGATACTGGACCACTTTATACCATTTTCAAAAATTAACTAAAAATGGATTTAAGACTTGAATGTAAGACCTGAAACCATAAAAGCACTAGAAGAAAACATAGGCAGTAATCTTCTTGACATTAGTCCTGGATTGAAGTTTTGAACCTAACTTCTAAAGAAAGGCAAAGATAAACAAGTGGGACTACAGCAAATTTAAAAGCTTTTGCACAGCAAAAGAATACATCAACAAAATGAAGACAATGGATGGAATGGGAGAAAATATTTTCAAATCATATATCTGAGAAAGGGCTAATATTCAAAGCATATAAAGAGCTCAAACAACTCAATAGCATAGAAACCAAAGACTCAATTTAAAAATGGGCAGAAGATCTAAATAGATATTTTTCTGAAGAAGACATTCAGATATGAGGAAATGTTTAGGATTAGTAATCATCAAAATGCAAGTCAAAACCACAATGATATATCACCTCACATCCTATTAGGATGACTAAATTTACAAATATTTTTCTCACATTATTTAAATGTGAGAAAGAACACATTTTATTCACATTATTAAAATGAGAAATAAGCAAGTTTTGGAGAGGATATGGAGAAAAGGGAACCCTTGTATACTGTTGGTGAGAATGCTAATTAGTACAGTTACTATGGAAAACAATATAGAGTTTTCTCAGAAAAATTAAAGATAGAACTAACTTATGATCCAGCTATCCCACTTCTGGGTATTTATCTGAAGAAAATGAAACACTAATTGAAAAACATTAAGAACACTAGTTGAAACAGTATATGCATCCTGGTATTCATTGTAGCATTATTTACAATGGCCAAGATATGGAAATCACTATATATATATATATGTAATATTACTCAACTGTGAAAAAGAAGGAAATTTTGCTGTTTCAACAACTTGAGGATCCTGGAGGATATTACACAAACTGAAATGTCAGGCAAAGAGAAATAAATATCTTACAATTTCATTTTTATGTGGACTGTAAAAACAAAACAAATGAACAAACCAAACAAACATAGATGCGGAAAACAGAGGGATGGCTGTCAGAGGGGAAGGGAGCGGGGTGTTGAGTGAACTGGTAAAGGGGGTAAATTACTACGGAGGGTGGGAGATGGCAACTAGCCTTGTTGCGGTGATCACTTTACAGTGAAGACAAAGGTTGAATTATTATGTTGTACATGTGAAACCAGTATAATAGTCTACACCAACTTTACCTCAAGAAAAATAATAGGTAAATAACTCACTGTGTTAGTTACTGGGGCTTATTTCCCTATCAATATGACACAACTGTGAGTGTGTGTCACACTGTAAGCCAACTGTGAGTGGAGCACAACCAGTGAATTTTGTGTAAATATCACTAAAGTTATGTGAACAGTACATTACTCTTGAACCTTTGTCTGGTCTTTTGAGTGGGCCTTTCAGAGTTGACTTTTAGTGGAGATAAGATTGATTCCCTGCCACTGTAAGGATTTGTAGTGTGAGGGCCTATAATAGGGGCATGAGAGATGCTGGCTGAATTGAATTGAATTCTCTAGACTTAGAGAAAGTCTGTCATTGAAAGAGAATTTAGTTAATTCTCATAAGACAAGAAGTATTGCTTGCAAGTTCTTATTGACATATTTGAGCAGAGTGGATTCAAATACCTACTTGCTGTGATATAGTTAGTGATCTATATTATTTTATTTCATTTTCCCATGCAGGTTACCAGGGCTGATTCTAGGCAGAATTCTGAATTCAGAAAACTCAGAAAACTGTGTCTTCACTCTCCCTTTTGTGGATTGATACTTGTCACTTAGAGCCCACTGGACTGTTCCCCTTTCCTCAGCGTGTAAGTATATATATATGTTCAGGTCTCAAGCCCCATTGCCCCTGGGCAATTCTTGCCACTTCCTCAAAACTGACTAGGAAGATAAATAGTAGACAAATCATTTATTTAATAAAACCAAATGTAGGGTAATGTGTTCTCTGGAAAAGAGTAAACCCCCACCCTCTTTCCTTCCGTTTGCATCTCATTAATTGCCTCTAATTACTCAATTGCATCTAATTATTGCCTTCTCCAGATCACACCTTTGCCTAAATTCAAAGAAGTGATTTTTGCGAGACTAAGTCAGAAGGAATGAAAGATGATGGTCTCCTTATAGAAAAGGAAAGTGAAGAGAGGGAACTGGTGTTTTTTGAGTGCTAGACATTTTGCTGCAAGCATTATACATGATTTCACTAAATACAAACACCATCCCTGTGAAATAGATTATATTATTATCGTTTAAACAATTAATCGCTTTATTTTCGGCTATACCAGGTCTTCACTGCTGTGCGCAGTCTTTTTCTAGGTGTGGTGTGTGGGCTTCTCATCGCAGTGGCTTCTCTTGTTGGGGAACATGGGGTCTAGAGTGGGGGCTTCAGGAGTTGTGGTCCATGGGCTTCGTTGCTCAGCTGCATGTGGAATCTTCCTGGACCTGGGATCGAACTCGTGTCCCTTGCATTGAGCAGGTGGATTCTTATCCACTGGACCATCGTGGAAGTCCTTGATTATGTTATTATCTTGATTTTATATATGATAAAACTCATTTAACTAGCCTCCTCAAGGTAAAACAGCAAACAGTGAAGCCTGACCAGCACTCTGCACCACATCTCAGTGTATTGCAAAGCTGAAATATTTTCTGGGTTCTAGGGAGGCGCACTACTGCTGTGAGAAATAGAGACAAGTCTTTGTGCCTCATCCTCCAATAACTTATTATTTCTTGCTGTGTGTGGGGCTCACACCTGTGGATCTTTGCCTGCCTTCACATGGGATGGGGCACACAGCTAGCTTCCTCCACACAACACACAGCTGTGTGCTGTGGTGTCGTGTGTGTGCATATGGTGAGGGTGCAGTGGGTGGATCCCACCGAGCATGGTTCATCTGGCAGCTGTGTGGGCATGGAAGGGACAAGAAAGTTTATTTTCAAAACTTTGGAAGTCAGTTATAAAAAGAAGGCATGGGCTGGGCTTTACTAGAAAGTCACCTTAGTTGAGCAAGAAGTTATTCTCCATCCAGAAGGAGCTGACGCCTTGTAGGTGTGTATGATCCCAGGGTTCATGAACTCCTGCACCAAGGCCACCACGGAGGTTGAAAGGCACATCCCATAGCTGCCATTTAGAGCAAAAGCCCGTCCTTGCTGTCCCAACTGATGCATAGGCTCTTGAGGAAGTGACTTCTGTCCTTGCACCGCCAACACCTCATGCCTTCAGTGGGTCATTGTCGTAGAGGCACCTGGCAGGGGGGAGGAATCAGGGAGGAGGCAAGAAGGGAGAGAAAACAGATGGCTCTCCTCCTCCAACCCCATCTCCCTCTCCAGGTGCATGGATCTCTGCCCAGGCTCAGAGAAGTATCGAGAACAGTGGTACCCTGGTGCCTGGAAGCTATGGAAACAGGCAGGGATCCTGCTTTATCATAGCTCCATTTTCTTCTCTCTGTTCTCCCTTCTCTGTCTTCCCCAAACATGTGAGGGAGGTGTTGACCTGAAAGCAGCACTCCCAGCAACACTGAAGATATTGCTAGAGGTGAGTAAATGGGGAAACAGTGGAAACAGTGTCAGACTTTATTTTTTTGGGCTCCAAAATCACTGCAGATGGTGACTGCAGCCATGAAATTAAAAGATGCTTACTCCTTAGAAGAAAAGTTATGACCAACCTAGATAGCATATTCAAAAGCAGAGACATTACTTTGCCAACAAAGGTCCGTCTAGTGAAGACTATGGTTTTTCCAGTGGTCATATGGATGTGAGAGTTGGACTGTGAAGAAAGCTGAGCGCTGAAGAATTGATGCTTTTGAACTGTGATGTTGGAGAAGACCCCTGAGAATCGCTTGGACTGCAAGGAGATCCAACCAGTCCATTCTGAAGGAGATCAGTCCTGGGTGTTCATTGGAAGGAATGATGCTAAAGCTGAAACTCCAGTACTTTGGCCACCTCATGCGAAGAGGTGACTCATTGGAAAAGACTCTGATGCTGGGAGGGGGTTGGGGTCAGGAGGAGAAGGGGACGACAGAGGATGAGATGGCTTGGATGGCATCACTGACTCGATGGATGTGAGTCTGAGTGAACTCTGGGAGTTGGTGATGGACAGGGAGGCCTGGCGTGCTGCAGTTCATGGGGTCACAAAGAGTCAGACACGACTGAGCGACTGAACTGAACTGAACTGAATCATATGAGAAAACGAGAGACTGTCTCTGGAGCTGAATATCGACAAAAGAATATAATAGCAGACGTCAAAGTGTCAATGTTGTAGGTGGATTAATCTCGTTTCTTTTTTAAATTGTTACTTGAGTTTTATTGGAGTAGAGTTGCTTTACAATGTTGTGTTAGTTTCTGCTGCACAGCAAAGTGAGTCAGCTTTCGATTTCCTTTCCATTTAGGCCGCCACAGAGCACTGAGGGGAGTTCCCTGTAGCTTCTCATTAGTTATCAATTTTTTGTGTAAGTGTTAGTCACTCAGCCATGTCTGACTCTTTGTTACCCCAGGGACTGTGTAGCCCACCAGGCTCCTTTGTCCATGAATTCTCCAGGCAAAAATGCTGGATGGGTAGCCATTCCCTTCTCCAGGGAATCTTTGTGACCCAGAGACCAAACCGTCTTCTGATTGGCATATGGATTCTTAACCATCTGAGCCACCAGGGAAGCACAGTATAAAGAGTGTACATATGTCAACCCCAGTCTCTCTATTCATCCCAGCCCTCGTTTCCTCATAGTACCCATCCATCTGTTTTCTACGTCGTGATTTAGTTTCTAGGCATTGTTTTAGGTTTGCGTCTTCTTTTTTTCTCTCGGTGTTGTGGTTCATTCTGCTTCCCGCTGGGAGTGGCTGCCCTTCCCGATTCTGCACAGAGATGGTCAGGGATGACTGTCCTGCCTCCACTGGCGGAACTCACATCTCCTCTCTCTTAGCTGATTCCCCAACCTAAGCGCCCCGTTATCATGGTTCTTCTGAATCTGCCAGCTGCCCCTGTCCCCTACTGGTCCACTTATCTCATTATTATCTTTACTGTAGTTGTTTCGGGATTTATTTGGCATGTGGGTGAATCTGCAGACTCGGATGGCACCCACATTGGAGTGAAGTTGCAAACCACATCTCCCAGTCGTTTGGTGCTTCTCAAGCTCCTGGAGTGCTCTTTTTCTCATTGTCTGTTTGTCTTTCTGTCCAGGGGCATCACTGGGACCTATCCTGACCGCCACTAGATGAGAATCAGGCCTGAGCCATCAGCTATTACTGAGGGCAGAGGAATACACTTGGGAAACTGCCATCAACTGCCCCGTATCTGCAACCTTCTGCAGTGTGCATCATCCAAGCAAGCATGACATAGTGTGGCAGGAAAAGAAAGATTCATGTTTATTCTCGCTATACTCAGGGATCAAACCCAGGTCTCCTGCATTGCAGGCAGTTCTTCACCAGCTGAGCCACCATGGAAGCCTGTCTATTTTCTCTATATTGTTCCATCTCCCTGAATCCTCTGCAAGCAGGTAGCCAGTTTTATACAAGCCACAAAAATTGATTAAAGTTTTCTGAAGGTTACTTTTGTTTTGTTGATGAGACCAAACTCACTGAATGCATTTTGCTGGGTGTTCTGTGGAGGAGGAGAGACCGTCAACATTCCTAAGAGGAAAGATGGGGAGATGCTGACAGAGAGATTTCTGGGGAATATCTCAAACATCGGTGGGAACTATGGCTTATTCAAGGTGTTCTGGGAGGGGAAAACATTTCAGAGGCTTAGATTCTTCTGGTCAGAAGCAACAGGGCCTCTGGATATGAGGATAATCCTTAGACACTGGGGATCTCTGATAACTAGAATGGGCAAGTTCTTGGAGGAAATTTCCAGATACTTTCACATCATGTAAAAATGATAAAGATGATGGTGTCAAATATTTACTGCATACTAAAGTTCCAGACATCATCCTAAGAAAATTGCATATATTAACACATCTAACTGTCCAATACCCTTATGAGGTACTTCCTATCGTTAGCTCTATTAATGGTCGGAGAGGTCAAGTAAGCTAACCAATGTCACACAGTACTTAGTGGCAGAACCAAGATACAGTTCTAGGTAGTGGTATTCCAGAGGCATCAGGGAATATCATTTCTGACCTCTCTAAATGGGACTGGGAGACCTTTGCATGACCTTGAGTTCGAGGTGGCAGTAAGCAGGAGGAAAAGAAACCCCATGATGACTAAAATTGAATTTCCCACCACCTGGTGGGACAGAAATTGAATTTTATTTAGGTTCATAGGAAGAAAAGAAAGAAATGTGACATTTCTTATATTCCTGGATTGTAGACCAAGATTCAAACATATTTCATACAAAAAATAATTTATTTTCTAAATATTAGCAGTAGCACCACCACTTCAAGATAGGAGTAGACCACATGATTAATTCTTTTCTCTCTCATCAGTGCCTTCTGATTCAGCCATGTGGTTCCCTACAGACACGTCTCCCCACTGAGACTTATATGCAAAACCCAGCAAGGTGGTTTAAGAGAGCTCCAAGCGACAGGAAGGTGGTGCCATGGTAACCACGGGAACAGGCCAATGATTCTGAGTTAGGTGGGTGGGTCTTTGTGGAGACACATTCAAATACATACGTGTTGATTAGACAACTTCCTGAAGGGTTTTTAGTATTTGAATTATATCATTAAAACAAAACAAAGAACAACTTTTGAAGAAAATTTCCTCCCTGTTTATCACCAGATTTGAGATCATGGTTTAGACAGTATTTCTCAAGGGAAATGAAAGAATAATTTAGATCCTCCAGGCAGCTATGATTTCAAGATGCTTGCGAGCTGTGATCCAGGCAGCTCTGATCTCTAGATGCTTGCGAGCTGTGATCCAGGCAGCTCTGATCTCTAGATGCTTGTGAGCTGTGGGATAACCCGTGAAGGGGAGGGTAGCTACACAAGAAGCACCACTTTGCAGCCACATGGATTTTCTTTGAATGGATGGAGTTTATCTCACCTCTGCATCTTTGCATCTGCTGGGCTCTTCGTCTAGATACCTGTTCCTCCATTTTTCTCATGGCCGGTTCCTTCTCATCCTGTATGCTTCAGCTCAGTGTCACTTCAAGCAGCCTTTCCTGGCCAGTCTTTCTAAAATAGGTCCCCTCATCCTGTTCTGCCTCTCACCAGCCCGCTTTTTCTCTTCATTGCTCTAGCATCATCTTAAATATTTAATTTGCTTACCTTTTAATCAGGTTACTAATTTATTTATTTGATCTACACTCTTCCCCCATAATGTAAGCTCCACAAGGTTAGAGAGACGTGTTTGCTTTGTTCATTCCAGTACTCGCATACTGTTTTGCACAGAGAATGTCATCAATTAATATTTGTTGGGTCGTATATGAAAGAAGACAGGAGACAGTCGTCTTGGATATAGAATGGTAATTTCTTTTTCCTCCACTTGGCAGCGCTGCTCTTGAATAAACACCTCTATGCTTATGGTTCCCTTCGCCTCTTTAAGAGAGTGCTTTTCATATTGTTATTTTGGTTTGTCTGAGCGCTGGGTTTCAGCTCTGTAGATTATTCTATTTGTCCTTTGTCAACCTGGTTCTCCACCACAGCTTTTGCCTTTGGTTCTCAATACTTTAACGCCGTGCTCATGCTAAATTGCTTCAGTCGTGTCCAGATCTTTGCGATCCCATGGACTGTAGCCTGCTAGGCTTCTCTGTTCAAGGGATTCTCCAGGCAAGAGTAATACTTAACCTGGTTTCTCCCAATTTCTGCGGCTTCCATTCTTAGCAGTGGCTCCTGACATTGTCAATGATGTGGCTGAGTCTTCCTTCATCTCTTCTGCTTTAAATTCCCATAGCAGAGGGCTTCCAATGAAAATAAAAATAATTAAATTAAATTAAATAAATTCAGCTATACTCCTACCAAAGAAAAACAAGAAGCAGATCCTAGTGTAACTGTACATCAGTAACTCATCTTTATTAAGCAGATTTTGACAAATAGATGAATTGGTGTTTTAATTTCGTATTCCAGTTTGAGTTTGAAAAAAAAATCTATCGGCGACTTGTAAAGGCTTTTCTAGAAAAAAAAAATCTACATCATGTTCTGCAAGGACCCCAGGGTGCCCACATATTTTGAGTAACTTTCTGTGCTGAGAAGCATGCCTCAGGTGTCCTGATTAAATCTCACTGCTGGTTGGAAACAATGACACTGGAATTAAGGGAAGAACTCTCAGACATCTCACTGCTTTCTCCGGAGAGGCTGAAGGCGCCCTCAGTAGATGCCGTCATTCTAAGGAAGGCTTTGGGACTTTGAACATCAGCTTAAAGGAAAAATCCTCGTCTAAGGCCACAACTTCCTCTACTTCCTGTTTGATACCAGGGTGTTTCTACTTTTGTGTCTGAACTGAAATCTTATTATCTGCTGCTACCTGAAGCTCTTTCCACACCCTCTGCCTCCATAGAGAAGAGAACCATCTTTGGAAATGTATCTTTATCTTTGTTGGTGTCCCTTCTGTGCATCAGATGGAGGGTTTACGTTATGTTTTGGGGGAGCAGGTGGGAGGAGCAGCTGGTGTGAGAAGTGAGCAGCCTGACAACAGTAAAATGGAGAGTAGTGTGTGTGTGTGTGTGTGTGTGTGTGTGTGAGAAAAGAGAGCTAGTGCCACAATATGAAAATGGCCCAAGACCTTGTAAACTGCGGTCTGTTCTCCAGAGCTAACAATACAGTAAACGTGCCAGGTGAAAAGTCACTGAGAGCCTAGAATCATGAAAATCAGAACAGAAGAAACTAGGACTAATAGCAGCTTTAGTAATTTATCATGAATTTCAATGACACTTGTAACATTACATTTTCCATTGTTTCTTTTAGTTATAATTCCATTTAAATCTTTGATTTCATCTGTGAATATTTGGTACACTCCTATTCTGGAGTGTACAAGCTCTGAGAAAGGCCAGGAACAAGGCAAAGCAGCTGCATCCATGGACCCAGAGGGATGGTACGGGGAGGGAGGTGGGAGGGGGGCTCAGGATGGGGAACACGTGTACACCCATGGTGGATTCATGTTGATGTATGGCAAAACAAATACAATACTGTAAAGTAATTAGCCTCCAATTAAAATAAATAAATTTATATTAAAAAAACACCGAGAATAGTTTTCGATTTCACACAATGAAATAAACACTATCCCTTTATTTCAAGCTTCGATTATTAGCAAATTAGTTTAATATTCTGTTTGGTTATAATTAAACTAATTAAATATTATATAATTAAGCTAATTAAATATTAGTTTAATATAAGGTTCTGTTACAACAGTGCACTTCAAAGAGCTATCTGATTTTAATTATATATGGTATATATAATTATATATTCTTTACTTTTTCAAACACAAAAGGAATTATGATAAATATGTTTTCCCTCACAAAAAGTACCTCTTTTGATTCCATATCAGTGCTTAGAGAGCTCCTTTTAATAGCTGCATAGGATTCCAACATATAAATGTTGTGCATTTTATTTAACCAGTTCCTGTTGATGAATATTTAGGTCCTTTCCAATCTTCCCAAGAGAGGCAAAGAAGAATATTGTTGGACATGTATTATCTGGCAAATGTTCACAAGTATCGTAAGATATAATTCTGGAAGTGGAATTTCTGGGTCAAAGTTATATGTACTGGCACTTTAATTTTTAAGTTTCTGTTTGAGTTTCTGGCTGCACTGGGTCTTCTTTGCTGCATGAAGGCTTTCTCTAGTTGTGGTGAGTGGGCTCACTCTCTGGCTGAGGCGTGTGGGCTTCTCGTGTTGCCGAGCACGGGCTCTAGAGTGCGAGGGGACGTTAGGCGAGGTGCTTGGGCTGAGTTGCTCCACGGCATGTGGAGTCTTCTTGGACCAGGGTTGGCACCCTAGTTCCCTGCACTGGCAGGCAGATTCTTAACCACTAGACCATCAGGGAAGTCCATGGCACTTTTGAAGTGTGTGTATGCGTGTGTTAGTTGCTCAGACCTGTCTGACTCTTTGTGACCCTGTGGGCTGTAGCCCACCAGGCTCCTCTGTCCATGGGTTTCTCCAGGCAAGAATACTGGAGTGGGTTGCCATTCCCTTCTCCAGGAGATCTTCCTAACTTAGGGATAGAACCCAGGTTTCCCGCATTGCAGGCAGACTCTTCTCTGTCTGAACTGCCAGGGAAGCCCAGCACTTTTGATATCTATTGTCAAATTTCTTTTGGTTTAAGTTGTATCAGTTTGGACTTAGTAACATGTAACTGCCTGTTTCCTCAAAACCTTGACCAAAGCCTGTGTTGTCAAAGTTTTAAATTTTTGTCAAACTGCTAAGTAGAAAATGATACCTTTCAGTGGTTTAAATTGTATTTCTCTTATTACGTAAGACTGGGCATCTTTTCATATGTTTAGAGTTGTTCGTATTTCCTTATGTATAAACCAACAGTTCATAATCATTGCCAGCTTCTCTGCTGGGTTACTGATTGGTATTATTGACCAATGTATGCAGTGGAATTTAGTCCTAGTCTAATGCAAAGTAGACTGTCTGCTGTCCCCCCATTGCTTAACCTGTATGCCGAGCACATCATGAGAAATGCCGGTCTGGATGAGTTACAAGCTAGAATCAAGATAGCGGGGAGAAACATCAACCACCTCAGATAAGTGAATGATACCCCTCTAATGGCAGAAAGCAAAGAGGAGCTAAAGAGCCTCTCGGTGAGGGTGAAGAAGGAGAGTGAAAGGGCCAGCTTAAAACTAAATATTAAAAAAATACTAAAATCATGACATCTGGCCCCACCACTTCATGGCAAATAGAAGGGGAAAAGGTGGAAGTAGTGACAGGTTTCCTCTTCTTGGGCTCTGAAATCACTGCAGATGTGACTGCAACCTTGAAATCAGAAGACGATTGCTTCTTGTCAGGAAAGCTATGACAAACCTACACAGTGTATTGAAAAGCAGAGACATTACTCTGCTGACAAAGGTCTGCATAGTCAAGGCTATGCTCTTCCCAGTGGTTACGTACAGTTGTGAGAGCTGGACCGTAAAGAAGGCAGAACACCAAAGAACTGATGCGTTCGAGCTGTGCTGCTGGGGGAAGACTCCTGAAAGTCCCTTGGACAACAAGGAGATCAGACCAGTCGATGTCAACAGATCAACCCTGAACACTCTTTGGAAGGACTGATGCTTCGCCATATGTTGGGAACAGCTGACTCGTTGGAAAAGTCCCTGATGCTGGGAAAGATTGAGGGCAGAAGGAGAAGGCATCAGAGGAAGAGATGGCTGGTCGGCATCACCAACACAATGGGCATGAACTGGGTACACTTCGCGAGCTGGTGAGGGACAGGGAGGCCTGGCGTGCCGCAGTCCACGGGGTCACAAAGAGTCGGACGCGGCTGGGTGACTGAAGACAACAACAGTGCAAAATATGTTACAAACATTTTACAAATATGTTACAAATCCTTCCCTAGCTTCTCTTTAGCCTTGTTCTGGTACTTTGTTCTGTTTTTGCTGCGTGGTGCGTGGAGTTTTTTCGTAGTTGAACTGAACAACCTTTCCTTTTCCATGCTCTAGCTCTTGTGTTACATTTAGAAAGCAGTCCTTCAAACTTATTGAAATAGTTCTATCACGTTGTCTTTTCATGCTCTCATCGCTTTTGTTTCAGTTCAGTTCAGTCCAGTCACTCAGTTGTGTCTGGCCCTTTGCGACCTCATGGACTGCGGCGTGTATGTGTATATGATATACATGTGTATATGTAGTGAATGTGTATGTGCTATACTGCACCTGGGTGGCTTCCATATCTCAGTTATTGTAAATGGTGCTGCTCTTAGTGCAGGCATATTTTCAAATTAGTGCTTTCAGTTTTTTTTTCCCCCAGATACATACCCAGGAGTGGGTTTGCTGGATCATATAATAGTTCCAGTTTTAGTTTTTGAGGAAGCTCCATATTGTTTTCCCTAGTGACTGCACCAAGTTGCCTTCTGTTAACAGAGTAGGGAGTTCCCTTTCCTCCACACCCTGTCCAACATTTGCCATTTGTAGACTTTGTGATAATAGTCATGATAGGTGTGGGGTAATATCTCATTGTTTTAATTTGCATTTCTCTGATAATTAGTGATACTTTTCATGTCCTTTTTATCTGTTTTTCTTCTTATAGAAATAGAATAATCTCTATTTAAGTATTCTGTCCATTTTTTTGGTTGGGTTATGGATTTTGTTGATATTGAATTGTATCAGGTGTTTATATATTTTGGATATTAATCCCTTGGTTATCATATTATTTGCAAATATTTTCTCCCATTCCATCAGTTGCCTTTTCATTTTGTTGACTATTTTCTTTACTATTCAAAAGTTTTTTAGCTTATTTACGCATTTTTCTATATCACATGCTCTCTTGTTAATTCCTTCTAGTATATTTTCATTTCAGTTATGGCATTCTTCAGTTCTGATTGGTTCTTTATATTTTCTAGTTCCCTATTGAAAATCTCACTGTGTTCATCTAGTCTTTTCCCTAATTTAATTAACATTCTTATCACTCATGCTTCAAACTCTTCGGTAAATTAAACTGAAGAAAGTAGGGAAAACCGCTAGACCATTCAGGTCTAAATGACCTAAATCAAATCCCTTATGATTATACAGTAGAAGTGAGAAATAGATTTAAGGGCCTAGATCTGATAGATAGAGTGCCTGATGAACTATGGAGTGAGGTATGTGACACTGTATGGGAGACAGGGATCAAGACCATCCCTATAGAAAAGAAATGCAAAAAGCAAAATGGCTGTCTGAGGAGGCCTTACAAATAGCTGTGAAAAGAAGAGAGGCAAAAAGCAAAGGAGAAATGGAAAGATATAAGCATCTGAATGCAGAGTTCCAAAGAATAGCAAGCAGAGATAAGAAAGCCTTCTTCAGTGATCAATGCAAAGAAATAGAGGAAAAGAACAGAATGGGAAAGACTAGAGATCTCTTCAAGAAAATTAGAGATAGAAAGGGAACATTTCATGCAAAGATGGACTTGATAAAGGACAGAAATGGTCTGGACCTAACAGAAGCAGAAGATATTAAGAAGTGGTGGCAAGAATAAACGGAAGAACTGCACAAAAAGATCTTCACAACCCAGATAATCATGATGATGTGATCACTCATCTAGAGCCAGACATCTTGGAATGTGAAGTCAAGTGGGCCTTAGAAAGCATCAGTACAAACAAAGCTAGTGGAGTTGATGGAATTCCAGTTGAGCTATTTCAAATCCTGAAAGATGATGCTGTGAAAGTGCTGCACTCAATATGCCGCAAATTTGGAAAGCTCAGCAGTGGCCACAGGACTGGAAAAGATGTTTTCATTCCAGTTCCAAAGAAAGGCGATGCAAAAGGATGCTCAAACTACCGCACAATTGCACTCATCTCACATGCTAGTAAAGTAATGCTCAAAATTCTCCAAGCCAGGCTTCAGCAATACGTGAACCGTGAACTCCCTGATGTTCAAGCTGGTTTTAGAAAAGGCAGAGGAACCAGAGATCAAATTGCCAACATCCGCTGGATCATGGAAAAAGCAAGAGAGTTTCAGAAAAACATCTATTTCTGCTTTATTGACTATGCCAAAGCCTCTGACTGTGTGGATCACAATAAACTGTGGAACATTCTTCAAGAGATGGGAATACCAGACCACCTGACTTGCCTCTTGAGAAATCTGTATGCAGGTCAGGAAGGAACAGTTAGAACTGGACATGGAACAACAGACTGGTTCCAAATAGGAAAAAGGAGGACATCAAGGCTATATATTGTCACCCTGCTTATTTAACTTCTGTGCAGAGTACATCATGAGAAACGCTGGACTGGAAGAAACACAACCTGGAATCAAGATTGCCAGGAGAAATATCAATAACCTCAGATATGCAGATGACACCACCCTTATGGCAGAAAGTGAAGAGGAGCTAAAAAGCCTCTTGATGAAAGTAAAAGAGGAGAGTGAAAAAGTTGGCTTAAAGCTCACCATTGAGAAAACGAAGATCATGGCATCTGGTCCCATCACTTCATGGGAACTAGATGGGGAAACAGTGTCAGACTTTATATTTTGGGCTCCAAAATCACTGCAGATGGTGACTGCAGCCATGAAATTAAAAGACGCTTACTCCTTGGAAGAAAAGTTATGACCAACCTAGACAGCATATGAAAAAGCGGTGACATTACTTTGCCGACTATGGTCCGTCTAGTCAAGGCTATGGTTTTTCCTGTGGTCATGTATGGATGTGAGAGTTGGACTGTGAAGAAGGCTGAGCACCGAAGAATTGATGCTTCTGAAGTGTGGTGTTGGAGAAGACTCTTGAGAGTCCCTTGGACTGCAAGGAGATCCAACCAGTCCATTCTGAAGGAGATCAGCCCTGGGTGTTCATTGGAAGGAATGATGCTAAAGCTGAAACTCCAGTACTTTGGCCACCTCATGCAAAGAGTTGACTCATTGGAAAAGACTGATGCTGGGAGGGATTGGGGTCAGGAGGAGAAGGGGACGACCGAGGATGAGATGGCTGGATGGCATCACGGACTCGATGGACGTCAGTCTAAGTGAACTCCAAGAGATGGTGATGAACAGGGAGGCCTGGCGTGCTGCGATTCATGGGATTGCAAAGAGTCGGACACGACTGAGCGACTGAACTGAACTAGTTGTTTTATCAGGGTTTTTATTTTTCTTCTTGTTCTTCCTTTTGAAACAAATTTCTCTGTCTTCTCATTTTAACTTTCTCTGTCTCTGTGAAACTAGGTGACACAGTTACTATGCCTGTCTTGACGTGACGTCCTTGGGTGGCAGCGTCTCTGTACAGTCCTGTGTGCCCGGTGGCACCAGTAGGAGCCTGCATCTAATGTGAACACAAGTCTCACCCTCACCAGGGTGTCCAGGTGGCGTGGCTGCTGATGGAGGGATGAAAGCCAGAGCCACCTGTGAGCTGGAGCTGTGTGCTTTGAGGTTTTAAACCCCCTGCCCCAGAATGCTTTATCTTACCTTTACATTTGAGAGTTGTTTGGTTGGAAATTAAGTCCTTGGGTCACTTGTCTTTCTTGAAGAATTTTCAGGTGTTTCTCAATTATGTTTTTGTGTTGAATGTTGCTGAGGAGAAGTCTAAGTTGATTTTGAACTTTCCCCTTATAGATGGCCTGTTCCTTCCTGCCCTCAATGACTAAATGATTCTTTATTTGAAGTCCTCTCATTTTACTAAGATTAAGTTTAGGTGTTAAGCATTGTGTGTCAATTTTTTTTAGGTGATCATGTTGGAAAAGACTCTTGAGAGTCCCTCTGACTTCATGGAGATCCAACCAGTCCATTTGGAAGGAGATAAACCCTGGGATTTCTTTGGAAGGAATGATGCTAAAGCTGAAACTCCAGTACTTTGGCCACCTCATGTGAAGAGTTGACTCACTGGAAAAGACTGTGATGCTGGGAGGGATTGGGGGCAGGAGGAGAAGGGGACAACAGAGGATGAGATGGCTGGATGGCATCACTGACTCGATGGAAGCGAGTCTGAGTGAACTCCAAGAGTTGGTGATGGACAGGGAGGCCTGGCCTGCTGCGATTCATGGTGTCGCAAAGAGTCGGACATGACTGAGCAACTGAACTGAACTTATCACTCCATCTTTAGATTTAAATTTTCTTTGATTTTTTTTTTGCTTTTTTGACATAACTTTGTAAAAATTTACTTTATTTCTCTTATTTAGAGACACCAATGGAGAAGGCAATGGCAACCCACTCCAGCACTCTTGCCTGGAAAATCCCATGGGCGGAGGGGCCTGCTAGGCTGCAGTCAATGGGGTTGCGAGGAGTCGGGCACGACTGAGCAACTTCCCTTTCACTTTTCACTTTCATGCACTGGAGGAGGAAATGGCAACCCACTCCAGTGTTCTTGCCTGGAGAATCCCAGGGACCGGGGAGCCTGGTGGGCTGCCGTCTGTGGGGTTGCACAGAGTCAGACACGACTGAAGTGACTTAGCAGCAGCAGAAGCAGACACTGAACACCTACGGTAGAATCTCTTTCATGTTTACGATTAGTCATTTTCTCTCTATTCTTTATTTGCATTTTCTTTTCTTTATCTTTTTTCTCATTCCTCTCTTCTGTGTCCCTTATTATTTCCAGCAGTGTTTCACTGTCTCAAAATGAGTCTCATTTCTATGGTGATTTATTTTCTTCTTTTACTTCTTTCTAAGATCTGCCAGGTCACTTTCATCTCTTTCTGGTATCTTGCCAGTTATTCTAAACTCTTGTGTCTTGGCTTTGAGTTCTTATTTTATAAAAGTCTTTATTAGTTATTTAAGATTCCTTTTATGTCAAACAGAGTTTCAATCACAGTTTTCATTTGTTCTGTGGCTATATTTATCTGGTTTATCTATATTATTTTGGTTTACTATTTATCTTCATGTGTTTTGTGTTTATCTATATTATTTAGCTTTCTCCCATGCCACTTCCTTTTAAAAATGTGGTACCTTGGTACAGATCTTGTGGTGACATATTTTAACTATTGATAAAGTTTGAATAAGGAAGATTATTTTTGGATCACCTCTTTCTTAAAAATGAATGAATGAATGAAGTTTTGGCCATGCTGGGTCCTTGCTGCTGTGTGGGTGGCTTTTCTCTGGTTGCAGTGAGTCAGGCTTCTTTGTAGTTGCAATGTGCAGGCTTCTCATTGCTGTGGCTTTTCCTGTTGCCAAGCTCCGCTTCTAGGCATGCAGGCTCAATAGCTGTGACACATGGGCTTCATTGCCTCGTGGCATGTGGGATCTTCCAGGACCAGGGTTTGAACCTGTGTCCCCTGCGTTGACAGGCAGATCCTTAACCACTGGACTACCAGAGATGTCCTGTATCAGCTCTTCACGGGAGATTTGTACGATGGAGTAAGGCTATGTTTCAGAGTTGCAGGCTTGCAAAGATGCCATATCTGTGAGATTACTCGTTTGAAACCACCTCCTCTGTTTATTGTCTGTTCAGGAAGTGCCCTAACAAATGTTGGTAGGGTTTGCGTTTCAAAGTTATCCCCATAGTTTGGAGAACACAGCTCCATTGGTTTTGTATTTGACCTTCAGAGAATTTGATGATTGAATGAGGCAAAATAGAGTAGTTGTCAAAGGTTAAGCTCTGGAATCAGGGTGCCAGAATTTGATCCCTGACTCCTTTATCGACTAGCTGTGTGAACTTGGGCAAGTCATTTACCTTTTCTATACCTCATTTTCCTCATCTGTGAAAGAAGATATAATAGTACTGATATAATAGTACTGATCTCATGGGGTTTAAGTGAGTATAAAATGCATTAATGCTCTAAGGTGTTTAGTACAAGGCCAGGCAAAAAGGCAAAATCTGACTCTATTGTTGTTTAAAAAGTGGAAATAGAGAATAAATGGTTTCCTTTTCTGCTTTAGACTTGCTGCTTTCATGCCTTTCCATCCTTCTTCCTATCCTTTAGTTTTGGAAAACATTTCCATTTTGACTGAGAAGCAGTTTGAACATTGCCCCTCTAAACTGTCTGAACCCATCACTTCAAGCTGTGCTGCTAACCTGACTGTGGATAGTCATGAAATTATCTCTAAATGACAGAAAGTTGCTCTCAAGTGATTTTGTGTCTCCTTAGAAGGTCAACTCTTTTTCTTCTCATCTGTCCCCTCTCGGGGGCATTCTCTTTACAATAGAGTGTGCGTGTGTGCGCATGCGTGCACCAGGGCTCAGGCGGACGATCCCTAGGTTGGGAAGATCCCCTGGAGGAGGGCATGGCAACCCACTCCAGCACTCCTGGAGACTTCCATGGACAGAGGAGCCTGATGGGCTACAGTCCATAGGGTCACCCAGACTTGGACACGACTGAAACGCCGAAAGAGCAGGAGCAGCAGCAGTGTGCTCAGCTGCGTCCAGTTCTTTGCAGCTCCGTGTACTGTAGCACCAAGCTCCTCTGTCCAGGCAAGAATACTGGAGCGGGTTACCACTGCCTACTCCTGGGATTGTCCTAACCCAGGATTGAACCCACGTGTTCTTGCATCTCCTGTGCTGGCAGAAGGATTCTTTAACATTAGCACCACCTGGGAAGTGCTAGAGAGTAGTTTCTCATTAACAGAGACTTAACAGAAAATATGGTTAACAGATTTCATTTAATAGAGAAAAAACACATTTTTAAAATCTGAGTGTTCAAAAAGCAAGTTATGAGAAAAAATATCTGACTTGAAACATGGTTATACACTGAAAGGTCAAGGATAGTAATCGCTTGGTGGTAGGAACATGTGTTTTAATTTCAATTTTGCTTGTTCGTAATTTCTAGTGTTCCCCAGTGCATATACATAGCATTTGAAAAAAATTTTTACAATAAAAGAAAACTGCAGATCAGATCAAACTTATAGTAGCTGTAACATGGTTGTCACATGGTTGTTCTAGTCAAATTAAAAAATTTATATAATTGAATTTGATCTTAAGAGAGAGAAATAAAACTTCTTTAGGCTGGAGGCAGAATACAACAAAATTGAATTATAATAGAATCTTATTTTTTCCTCTTAAATTTATTAAATATAGTTGGTTGGTATGAAGATGACAATAATTTTTGTCATTTTGTAACATTACAAAAAAATTATCCCTCTGTATTGATAGCAGTAATTCCAATGATTGGACACTAGAGCTTTGTCTTTATTGGGCAGTGCTTGATAAATGAGAAATTCCTGATAGTTTTATTTAAGGAGGAAGAAAGCTAAAAATGGGGTTTGTAAAGACAGACTCCACAGTGGAGGTGGAAGATATTATTACAGGACCTTGAATGCCAGAATTCACATTTTGGATGGAAATCTTTCTTAGAGGCAATCGCCATTCAGTCAGTTCAATTCAGTCACTCAGTTGTGTCCAACTCTTTGTGACCCCTTCAACAGCAGCACGCCAGGCCTCCCTATCCATCACCAACTCCTGGAGTTCATTCAAACTCATGTCCATCGAGTTGGTGATGCCATTCAACCATCTCATCCTCTGTCATCCCCTTCTCCTCCCTCTTCCATCTTTCCCAGCATCAGGGTCTTTTCCAAGGGGTCAGCTCTTGATATCAGATGGCCAAAGTATTGGAGTTTCAGCTTCCGCATCAGTCCTTCCAGTGAATATTCAGAACTGATTTCCTTTAGGATGGGCTGGTTGGATCTCCTTAAAGGCAATGGTAAGTTGTTGGAAATTGTTACTTAAGAAAGATTGTATAATCAAAGACCACCCCAGTATTCTTGCCTGGGAAATCCCATGGACAGAGGAGCCTGGTGGGCTACAGTCTCTGAGGCTGCAAAAACCGGACATGAATGAGTGACTGAGCACATTTAATCAAAGGAAACTGTGCATACTTTTCTTCTAAAATTATTTATTTTGATGTCCCCAAGGATACCTACCTTTGTAACATGAGTGTACATTCAGAAATGGAATGCATGAGAGCATTTGTTGGACCTGAATGAACATAATCCTGAAAAAGTAAGTAATACTGTTTGAGGACTGCGATATTGGAGTCAAACTTGCCACTTTTTCAGACAGTGGTAATTGCAGTTATAATCATGCCCCACTGCAGCTATGCTCTCAAGTATTAGGTTTCTGGGGAAAGATAATAAATTTTGGAGACAGATTACTATTAAATATCAACCTTTTCACTTTCCTAATTTTATTACTGGGGCAAGTGACTTAAATCTCTGTTTCAGTTTCATCTTTAAAATGTGGAAGTAGTGTCCATCTCACAGGGCTATTAAGAATTGAGAGAATTTCTACAAAGCACTTAACACAATATCTGCTAGATGTAAGAAGTGTTAAATGAATTAAAATTAGTTTCAAACCAAAATTCCCCACATCGGGGAAAGGGGGCCGGTAGGGATAGTTAGGGAGTTTGGGATGAACATGTACACACCACTATATCTAAAATGGATAACCAGCAAGCATCTGCTGTACAGCACAGGGAACTCTATACAATGTTATGTGGCAGCCTGGGTGGGAAAGGAGCTTGGGGGAGAATGTCTGTGTATGGCTGAGCCTCTGTGCTGTCCACCTGAAGCTGTCACGGCATTGTTAATCAGCTATACTCCACTATAAAATAAAAAGTTCAAAAATGCAAGAAAAGTTAAAAAATAAAACCGCCTAAGTGAAAGAACCTGAAGAACAAGTTGTAGAAACAGGAGAAAGTTAATTGGAGATATTTAACACAGTGTCCTTCTTTATCAAACATGTACGGAGACATTTACATTTAACAGGTTGCACAGAAATGATTTTTGTGTCCTTCTCCCCACTTCAGACTGTGAGATTTTTAGGAGCGGGGAGAACGTCTTGAATTGTTATGCTCGTGACTGGGACTGTTGCCAGCTCATAACACATAATCAATACTTGTGCCCTGAACTGAGCTTAACCACCGTTGACTATTTCTCTCAGTGTGCAACTCTATTGTGAAAAAATGGCTAAACAAACATTTCTCAACTTTGGAGTAGGTTTGTGTTTTTCTGACTGAAAACAGGGAATGTGTGATGTATACAACATTCAATTTCAGGGACGACTCGGCATTCGATCGCTGGGGAATACCTCAAAGAGAGGGCTGTTGTCTGAAACAGAGGGTTGATTGGAGGGCAGAGGCGCTGCTTTAAGGACAGACATGCTGTCTGTTAAGATGTTCTGACCTGAGAAAGTAGAAATGGTGCATAGCATGACTCTTAAATGGAAAATCCCAAGGACAGGCATTTTGTTTCACTGATGTATAATCAAGCGATTTCTCCCATGGGTAGCCCTGCAGGGTGAGGAAGAGCAAGGATTCCCTCTCTCATTCCCTCCCTCCCTTTCTCCTTTCCTCCCAGGTGTGCTGGGACACAAAGGTGAGCAGTCTCTGTCCCTATGAGCTGGCTGAGTGTGACAGTCACAGTGTAAAAATTTCTCTTACAGTATTCTATTTAATTGTTATCAAGATAACTCCTAAAGGCTCGCTTTCTTTAAAAATAATAATTTTAACCCCTTTCTTGCCCTGAGCATCATTCTATACCTGGCTTAGCCCAAATTTCCCCTTTTCCCAATAGTCCAGTTGTCATAGTCCTGGGGGGGTGTGTGTGTGTGTGTGTGTGTGTGTGTGCATTCTCAGTCGCCACAGTTGTGTCTGACTGTTTGAGACTGTATGGACTGTAGGCTGCCAGCCTCCTCTGACCATGGGATTCACTAGGCAAGAATACTAGAGTGGGTTACCTCCCCCTCCTCCAGGGGATCTTCCCAACCCAGGGATCAAACCTGCAATTTGATAGGTTACGGTGAAATATGTCAGATTCATGATCTCCAAAGAAGAATATCTAGCTTCAGGATCAGGGCCTAGGCTTGATCTCTCAGAGCTTTTGTGTGGCACAAGTTTTATTACAGTGAAAAGGAGAGAGAGAGAGCTTCTGACATAGACATCGGAAAGGGGACAGAGCGTGTCCCACTTGCTAGTCTTATGGCAGCCTTAGATTCTTTATCAATTGTTTACTAACAATGGAAGGAAAGTTATGACCAACCTAGATAGTATATTGAAAAGCAGAGACATTACTTTGCCAACAAAGGTCTGTCTAGTCAAGGCTATGGTTTTCCAGTGGTCATGTATGGATGTGAGAGTTGGACTGTGAAGAAAGCTGAGCACCGAAGAATTGATGCTTTTGAACTGTGGTGTTGGAGAAGACTCATGAGAGTCTCTTGGACTGCAAGAAGATACAACCAGTCCATTCTGAAGGAGATCAGCCCTGGGATTTCTTTGGAAGGAATGCTGCTAAAGCTGAAACTCCGGTACTTTGGCCACCTCATGTGAAGAGTTGACTCACTGGAAAAGACTCTGATGCTGGGAGGGACTGGGGGCAGGAGGAGAAGGGGACGACAGAGGATGAGATGGCTGGATGGCATCACAGACTCGATGGACGGGAGTCTGAGTGAACTCCGGGAGTTGCTGATGGACAAGGAGGCTTGGTGTGCTGCTATTCATGGGGTTGCAAAGAGTTGCACACGACTGAGCAACTGAACTTGAGTGAACTGAATCAGACCCACTCTCACAACATACATCTTAAGATAACAAGATTAGTCAAAAGGTTCTTGTTAAACAGGAGAAACATGTCCTTGAGCAAGATACATTGCTATATAATCATTAGTAGAGAGCTTTAGGAAAATCATACCCTTGATCAAGATGAGTTATTCTGTTGTGTAATCATTCAATCAGTTCTGTCGCTCAGCCATATCCAACTCTTTGGGACCCCATAGACTGCAGCACACCAGGCCTCCCTATCTATTACCAACTCCTGGAGTTGACTCAAATCCATGTCCATCGAGTCAGTGATTCCATCCAGCCATCTCATCCTCTATTGTCCACTTCTCCTCTCACCATCAATCTTTCCCAGCATCAGGATCTTTTCAAATTAGTCACTTCTCATCAGGTGTCCAAAGTATTGGAGTTTCAGCTTCAACATCAGTCCTCCTAATGAATATTCAGGACTGATTTCTTTTAGGATGGACTGCTTGGATCTCCTTGCAGTCCAAGGGTCTTCTCCAACATCACAGTTCAAAAGCATCCGTTCTTCAGTGCTTAGCTTTCTTCACAGTCCAACTCTCAAATCCATACATGACCACTGGAAAAACCATAGCTTTGACTAGATGGACATTCGTTGGCAAAGTAATGTCTCTGCTTTTTAATATGCTGTCTAGGTTGGTCATAGCTTTTCTTCCAAGGAGCAAGTGTCTTTTGTTTCTTGGCTGCAGTCACCATCTCTAGTGATTTTGGAGCCCAGAAGTCAGCCACTGTTTCCCCATCTATTTGCCATGATGGGACTGGATGCCATGATCTTAGTTTTCTAAGAATGTTGAGCTTTAAGCCAACTTTTTCACTCTCCTCTTTCACTTTTATCAAGAGGCTTTTTAGCTCCTCTTCACTTTCTGCCATAAGGGTGGTATCATCTGCATATCTGAAGTTATTGATATTTCTCCCGGCAATCTTGATTCCAACTTGTGCTTCATCCAGCCCAATGCTTCTCATGATGTACTCTGCATATAAGTTAAATAAGCAGGGTGACAATATACAGCCTTGATGTACTCCTTTTCCTATTTGGAACCAGTCTGTTGTTCCATGTCCAGTTCTAATTGTTGCTTCCTGACCTGCATACAGATTTCTCAAGAGGCAGGTCAGGTGGTCTGGTATTCCCATCTCTTTCAGAATTTTCCACAGTTTGTGGTGATCCACACAGTCAAAGGCTTTGGCATAGTCAATGAAGCAGAAATAGATGGTTTTCTGGAACTCTGTTGCTTTTTAATGATCTGGTGGATGTTGGCAATTTGATCTCTGGTTCCTCTGCCTTTTCTAAATCCAGCCTGAACATCTGGGAGTTCACGGTTCATGTATTGTTGAAGCCTGGCTTGCAGAATTTTAAGCATTATTTTACTAGTATGTGTGATGAGTGCAATTGTGCAGTAGTTTGAGCATTCTTTGGCATTGCCTTTCTTTGGGATTAGAATGAGAACTGACCTTTTTCAGTCCTGTGGCCACTGCTGAGTTTTCCAAATTTGCTGGCATATTTTTGAGTGCAGCACTTTCCCAGCATCAGCTTTTAGGATTTGAAATAGCTCAATTGGAATTCCATCACCTCTACTAGCTTTGTTCGTAGTGATGCTTTCTAAGGCCCACTTGACTTCACATTCCAGGATGTCTGGCTCTCGGTGAGTGATCACACCATCGTGATTATTTGGGTCATGAAAATCTTTTTTATACAGTGTAATCATCAGCTCTGGGCTTAAAGATTGTTAGTCTTAAAAGACTGTTGTCTTAACAACTCATCAAGTTTAAGAAAAAGCATCTTATGTGATTAAGACAAAGCAACATATAAAAAAGTTTGTCCTTTTCTCCTCCTAGAGAGCCCTGGACCCCTTTCTCCTCCTCGAGGGCCTCGGTGCCCTTTCTCCTTCTTGAGGAGGGCCCTGGACTCCTTATCAACCAACTTAAGAATTAGCTCTTTCAATCTCTTATGTCTCCTTCATTGGCAGGTGGTCTGTTAACCACTACTGCCGCCTGAGAAGTCCGTCATAGTCCGGGTACAATATCTACTTTGTAAATTTTACCACCAATTGTTACAATGCCATTCCAGAGGACTGTTCGTGGATTTAATTTTTTTCTTTGTGCTTTTCTATTATCTCCAAGTTCTATGTAACAAATAGGTATTACTTTTGCAATTAAAGATTTTTTTGGAGGGGTGTGTGTTCCAACAAAACTTTATTTACAAAACAGGCAGCAGGCCAGATTTGTGCCATAGCCCATAGTTTGCCAGCTCTTGGTACAAGGCATAGGGCAACTTAAATCTACATAGAGAATAGTTTTACCACAAAGAAATAAAGATGTCTAGAAATCTCTGCTTTGATCAAATATATACATACTTTACATTAATAGTGTTTAGATAATTCCTCTCAGAAAAATCTTGAGTTCACAGTTTCCCCCTCCAAATAATGCATAAGTACTCAAGATATTTTTACAAACAAAAGCTAAATTTAAGCTTTTATCTCTTAGGAGATAGACACTGCTTTGAGATTTATTTATTTAATTGAAGTATAGTTGATTTACAATGTTGTGTTACTTACTGCTTTACAGCAAAGTGATAAAGATTTTTTTAAAAGAGATTATCAACTTGCACTGGAAAGTTCTGATTGCCTTCCTTTACACACTGAAACTCATATACTCACATTAACATCTTAACACAGAAAACCTAAGCCCACCCCACTCCACTCCTCCTGGGACATTGATGTGTTACAACCCACAGGTTTTTTGAGAAGCGATATCTTTCCAGAGAGTCCAAGATGGGGGAGTTACTAAAGGCCTGGCACGATATGCTTGGTGAGATCACTCCTCCATTTGAGGGCTATTCACAGTCCAGAATGTTGAGAGATGCAGGACTTACTCCAAACGCCACTGAATCTGTGAACTGAGACCCAGTAATCACATTTTCCTGAGAGGGGCTGCTAGATATTCTTTGAGAAGCCAGTTGGTATTAATTAGTATTACTATTTTCTTGTCAGATGCTTTTGACACTTTATAAAATTATTCATTAGCTAGCTAGCTCTTTCCCCAACTCTCTTAACTGTCTTTGCATTAATTTAATTTGGAATTGTTACAACCATTACCACATTTCTCAGTGTGGCTAAATCTTAATCAGTAAATCCAGGGACCTGTAAAGTTCAAGATAGCAGAATGTTAGAATTGCTTTATACTATGTTTAATTACCATGCTATGTGAAGCAGATGTTAACTGATTATTTCCAAATCCATCTTTTTCTTTTTTACCCAGCTTCTCTTAAACCTGTAAGCCTCACATACCTTCAGATGGAATATTAGAGTGATGGCGTGGAATTTATTTTGGATATAGGCAGGTTGAGGTTAAGTTTACTTTTCTTAGCAATTACTGTTTTTCCTTTCTCACGCTACTTAGATGTTTAAAGTGAAGGACTGTAGACTTAAGTGTGAATTACATAGAGAATTGGTAGACTTACCTTCTTATACATGTAGTCCTAAGATAGACTGGTGCAACCTATAAATAACTGTGGCTTCCCAAGAGCCTGGGATTCCCAGGTGGCACTAGTGGTAAAGAACCCATGTGCCAGTGCAGGAGATGAAAGAGATCCTGGTGACACAACAGATGCAGTTTTGATCCCTGGGTCAGGAAGACCCCCTGGCGGAGGATATGGCAACCAACTCTAGTATTCTTGCCTGGAGAATCCCATGGACAGAGGAGCCAGGCAGGCTGCAGCCCATGGGGTTGCAAAGAGTCAGACATGAGTGAAGCAACTTAGCATGATGCATGCATACACCAAGAGCCTAAGATAAGAGTAGCCTGGGAAATATCTCGATAGTCACAGATGAGACGTGAACTTATGTATTGACTTCATCTGCTCCTCCTACATGGAGATGGCTATTTACAAAAGCAGTCTTGCAAAGAGTTGTTATTTTCCCAAACAGATGTTTGGCACATAATAGATTAGAATTCCTTTCAGGTAAATGAGTAGTGGAGTAGAGAGTGGTAAGTAGTGAGAAAACGATGTGAAGCTGCAAAGTTTTTGTGTGTCAGGATGGAGCACTGTGGCTGACTTTTAGAACTCTCTTAGCATTCTTTTCAAACTCTCTTAGACTTTTAGAACTTTTAGAGTTGGATCAGACACTTCCTTAATGCCCATTTCAATCCTGCAGTTCCATTAAAGCCACTATAGGTGATTAGAGTACCTACCTATTAATATGATATCTGAAAGCATGTCTCATTGAAATTAATGAAAGTTCTGGGGGAACATAATATACAGAATAGTGCCTAAAGTCAATAATACTGTATCATGTATTAGAAAGTTGTTAAGTAAATAGATCTTAAATATTCTCATCATAAGAGAAACAATATGTGACTGTGCATAGTGATGGATGTTAGCTAGACTTACTGTGATCATTTTGTAATGAGTGCAAATGTTAAATCATTGTACTGTACACCTGAAACTAATACAATGTTATTTGTCAATTATATCTCAATTAAAAAATATCTGGGGACACTGAGTGAAAGGAGGTAGGACCGTAGGAGGGGATCATGGGACTGAAATGGAGTAGGACCCTGTGGTCCTTCCCCACCATGTCCTTTGCCTGCCTTTTGTCTATGGAAAAACTTCAGCTAAAGAATAAGTTTAATCAGAGAAGTGAGAAAATACAGAAGCAAAGAAAAACAGCCAAACAGGACAAAAGAATAATAGTTTGGTCACTGCACAATGTCAGGGATCTTTAGTTTTTCCTTAAGGACTATAAATAATACGCTGAGCCATTTCCTTTGTGCTGTTTTGTAGGTGCTGAAACCCCCACCAGGTGGAAGCCATGACATGAGCTGCCAAATTCTGAGAAATGGCCTCAAGGAAAAAGGAAGAAATTAACCCTGGAACTGAAGACTAACTGTATGGAAAACAATCAAGCTGCTGCTGATCAGACCACTGCCCCACCAACTTCAAGAAGACAGAGAGGGCTGACTGCTGTCTGCAACCCTCCCTCCACCTGTTCACCTCTGAAGCTCTCCTTTATAAGCTCTTGCCTCTGATTGTTGGGCGGAGCTGGCTTTTGGACATGATTCCACCCTCTCCCTCAGTTACTGGTTTCCAGAGTAAAGTAAACTTTCCTTTAAACCAACTCTGCCTTATGAGCACTGGTTTTTGAGCCGTAAACAGCTGGACCCTATTTTTAATAACAGAATAAGGTCTTTGAGAGCAGCTGGACTTTACCTATTTGGACTATCTCTCCTTTTTAAATAGGTCTACTCTTCAAAGCCACATTGGTGAGTGGGAGGCTGCTCTTTGGATCTGGAGCAGATGAGTTACTTGTCATGAAGAATGGCTGGATTTGAGTGGTGTGTAGAGCAGGGTACAGGCCACACTCTAAGTTCTTCTCTCTGCCCCTACCTCAGTTTGTGGGGCCTTGGGCCAGCCTCCCACTTTCTGGGCCTGTTTCCTTATCTAGCAAAAGAAGGCACAGGACTAAACAAATTTTCAAGACCCCGTCCTTCTATAAATGTCTCTGATGCTGATGTATCCCCATTCTCAAGAGCTGGAGCTTCATCAATCCATTTCAGATTAAATTGGTTGTTAAAAATTCTTCAGTCTTAGTTTGGGTTCAGGAATAAATAACACTGTACTGTTTGGGTAATATTTTCTTCCTAACAGGGAAGATACAGTATATGTTAAAAATGAAAAGAAGCCTGTGAATAGAAGTGAGAAGAGTTGGGACAGTGAATCAGGTGGCAGAATATCTGGAAGCTTCTTGTAGACACAGATGGTTGATGTAAACTGTTGTGGCAGACAATTTCTGCCAGACGTCCAATGGAGTTTATTACTAAATGTGGGATCAGAACACTTTAAAAAACATACTGTGCATGTAAAAATCACTTAAAATACTTCAACTGCAAAATCCTTTTGTTTCAGCAATATCTAATTCTTCCCTTCTGCTTTATAAATAATTTATGTTAAAATATCAGCTTTGGTGTTGAGCAACTTTATTATCTTTTACTGAATTTTACCTTTTATAAAATTGTTAGGTGACTCATTAGGAAAAACTGAAGTTTTGATTGGGTGGTGGCCTGTGGTTCCACAATGTGTTTCATTTGATGCCACAATTTTTTTTTAAAAGACAGAATTCCTGTAAAGGACAATTAAGAAGTGTAAAATTTATGTGGAACACTGGAATAAAGTGAAAGCATATTATGCCACAGTGTGTGGTCTGGGTAAAAAGCATAAAAGTTGGGCCAGATGCTAAACTCAGCGCTCAAGTGTAACAGTTAATCTTACAATATAGGAAACCATTGTAATTAGAGAACGGTTATACCTTTAAAATGTAACTTAGTGTAGTAAAACCAGGCAAACTTGTGGGTGGAAGAGGGGTTTTATGGAACATTAGAAATGTTTCACTGCACGAAACCCCAGCTACAGAAATACATAATTGAATATACGCTGTTTTCCCTATGTGTAAATAATAGTTAATAGGTACAGTTATGAATTCACATGCATTATCTATCTAGTTTGATCTCTACACATACCTCAAAAGATATTTAGGAGGCATTAGTGCATTAACAGCTTTGTTTTCACGGTGAAACCAGGACTTCAGGCAGGCTAATGCCTCCGTTAATGTAGCCAGTGGGCGAACCGGCCGGTACTCCTGCCCCTATGGTCACCACCGGCCCGCGGATGCTCCGGAGAAGAGCATGTGGGAGCCCTCACTTTGTTCTGAAATGAATTATAACACTGTTCCATTTAGCTCCCTCAGGTTCACCCCTCCTACGTAAGTAGCCCATGAACTGATATTATTACATCTATTTTTCTGGATAACTGAGTATTTTAGAATAAAATAAGTCTGGCAAATGTCTCACCTAAGCTAATGTTAGCTTTTAAGCTCTTAACATGTTGAAGAAGAAGGACGTGGGCTAGCTCCTTTATTCGGCTGTTTCCACCTGTGTATGTAAATATGTAGAGAGAAATGCTTGCATGGACTATAGACTGTTGGAAGATTATTAGGCATTGAGCCCAAACTCCTTCCCACTGCAAGGAAAAGGCCTTTGGCAGATATTTATCCTGTTCACTATTTTAAGTGGCAATTTTGTGGGACAGCATTAATTGTTCCTGATGTCTTTCTCCAAGTGAACCCAACCCTTCCTGTTGGTAATTTCCTTTCACTGGTACTTATTCCACTCACTAGAGACCCTCAGGGGTAGTCTAAGGTCTTGCTGTCATAAAACTTTTCTTGCTTGGCTCCATTTTTCCTTCCCTTCTAGATGCTTTAAGTTATTCTTTATGATATGGTTTCCAGACCCTTCCAGTTTCTGGTCTACTTCATCGGAAGTGTTTGCCAACGCTTCCCTTAAATGCAGAATCCAGAGTTGAATAGAATCATCTAATAGTAAATCACATCCAGCCGTGGCACTGTGGATATTCTTGTTCGATACAATAATTCTACAAATTCTGCTAAAGGTTTCATCTGGTATATTTTTGTCTTATTAGAAGGTTGCCTTTTAGCAACATCTGACTTAACAGAAGGTTATAGGTTTTTTTTTTTTTTTTAAAACCCACAAGATTTCTCTTTTACCCAATCTGCACCTTGTGAGCATCAAACCGGTTTTTACTTTGCTCCTTGCTGCAGGTTTTTTTTTTTTTGTGTGTGTGTGATTCCTATTACATTTTATGATGCTGGTTTCAATCTGTATTTTAGTGTTTTGAAGTATTTTTGATTTATTAAATTTTCTCACATTTGTATTCTTGGCAAATTTTGTAAGCATACTTTAAATGCCTTTGTTTAAGTCATAAAATGTTTGAGTCAGAATTTAATATAATATTCTATAAAATGCTACTAGAGACTTCTCTCAATGTTGATAAAAATCCTCTCACATTCTCTGAGCACTTTGTTCAGTTAAGCACAGTTTAGTAGGGATGACCATACTATTCCTTAACCCTTTATGGTCATCTTTGGCCCTTGGTTTCTTGTACACTCCCTCACACAGCACAGCACAGGTCCCTGACAAAGTTTTGTTGAGTGGTTTGAATGTTTCCTTTGTAACAGCTCAGTATTTTGAGTTTTTGACTCTTTGCAATAAAACAGAAGAAATCCTCTTTCAAAGGACAACTCATATCATTCATCCTTCAGAAAGTTTTTCTCTACTGACTTCAAGCTAGTTAAATCTTTCTTGAGTTCTCTGGCTTATGCTTGTTTATATAACACATCTGAGCACTTTTGGGTCCCTCTGTGCTATTATTTAAAGGTTTACGAGTGTAGGTGTGTGTTGGTAATGTTGCGTGTTGTTGTTATTCAGTCACTAAGTTGTGTTTCTTTGTGACCCCACGGACTGCAGCATGCCAGGCTTCCTTGCCCTTCACTGTCGCTTGGAGTTAGCTCAAGTTCACGTCCACTGGTTTGGTGATGCCATCCAACCATTTCATCCTCTGTTGTCCCCTTCTCCTCCTGCCTTCAATCTTTCCCAGCATCAAGATCTTTTCCAATGAGCTGGCTCTTAGCATCAGGTGGCCAAAGTAATGTTGCATAGCGACACGTTTTTTTTCTTCTTTTTTCCCCCTGTGCATTATTCTCTATCATTTCTGCCTCTTCTCATCACATATCACTTGAATGAGATCTTATTTTTTCATATTTGATTGGTTCAAGGTTGTTCTCCTGACACATGTTGAAAGCATCAGAATCCTTCCCTGAGAATTTTGGAAATTGACAGAAGTGACTGGTTCTCTTGAAGTGCCTGCTGCTGCTGCTGCTGCTAAGTCGCTTCAGTCATGTCCGACTCTGTGCGACCCCATAGACGGCAGCCCACCAGGCTCCCCTGTCCCTGGGATTCTCCAGGCAAGAACACTGGAGTGGGTTGCCATTTCCTTCTCCACTTGAAGTGCCTAATTTTGTAAAATGAGAAGGTTGGGAGCTGTTCATGGCTGCAGGTATGTAGGCAGAAGACATGAGTAAAAGCAACCAAAGAGTGGGAGAGAGAGACAGATGGAGACAGAGATAGAGAGACACATGAAACTGCTGCACAGAGAAAAGTAGCCACTACAACCAGGACATTCTAATGGGATTTGAGTTCCTGGACCCAGTTTTCCCAAGACCCAACCATGTTCATTGGCATGGGACCCAAAAGACATATTTAGCAAATACTCTTTTTGAAGTGAAGGAAGTGTTAGTTGCTTGGTCTTGTCCAACTCTTTGTGACCCTATGACTGTAGCCTGTTAGGCTTGTCTGTCCATGAAATTCTCCAGGCAAGAATAGAGTGGGTAGCCATTCCCTTTTCCAGGGGATCTTCCCAACCCAGTAACTGAACCTGAGTCTCCTGCATTGCAGGCAGATTCATTAACATTTGAGCCATCAGGGAAGCCCTACTCCTTTCTTAAGCTAGTGATGATAATTATTTGCTAAGTCACTTCAGTCGTGTCCGACTCTGTATGACCCCATAGACGGCAGCCCACCAGGCTCCCCCATCTCTGGGATTCTCCGGGCAAGAACACTGGAGTGGGTTGCCATTTCCTTCTCCAATGCAGGAAAGTGAAAAGTGAATGGGAAGTCGCTCAGTGGTGTCCGACCCTCAGCGACCCCATGGACTGCAGCCTTCCAGGCTTCGCCATCCATGGGATTTTCCAGGCAAGAGTACTGGAGTGGGTTGCCATTGCCTTCTCTGATGATAATCATAATTATCATCAATTATAATAAAAATTTCTGATATTTTGATATTTACATCATAATAAAAAATTATGATAATCATAATCCCAAGCTTGTTATTACTTCCACTCTATTCAATATTTCTTCAACTTTGGTGAGGATTGAGACAAATATAGTCACAATAAACTCCATTCAAAGACTGAAAAACTAAAATCCTTCATGTCCAAGGGTGGATTATATACATTTTCATATTTTTTGGATATACTTATCTTCTTTTTATATAAGCATGCAAAAGTGTTATCAGAAAAGATCACTTAAGTATTCCGATATTTAATTTCTGAGCTAAGTATCCGGAAAGAAACTTCCAGGAACATTTTGCCTGAATAAGAATTAATCAGCATGTCAACCAATGTCTAAAAGTGCATTTTTATTTTTGTTTTATACAATGCTTTCAGTCCAGTCAAAGTGTGCTTGAACTGACCTCACGATTCCTGTTTATTGGAGTTCAGTTTAGAGAACATCGATTGCCTAGAAACAATCACTGAGCCATCTTTTAACATTTTTGCTTTAAACGAGCAATGAAATGTGAAGCAGTTTTGCTTTAACAACCCAGGCACCATTTTGTCAGAGCACGATTTTGCATATAGTTATAGTATGTTTAGTTCTACCTTACCACCTGCCTGAAATGAAGTGAAGTCGCTCAGTCGTGTCTGACTCTTTGCGACCCCATAGACTATAGCGTACCAGGCTCCTCTGTCCATGGGATTTTCCAGGCAACAGTACTGGAGTGGATTGCCGTTTCCTTCTCCAGGGGATCTTCCCAACCCAGGGCTCGAACCCAGGTCTCCCGCATTGTAGACAGACGCTTTACCATCTGAGCCACAAGGGTAGTCACCTGCCTAGTGTATATCAATAATAATGACTGGAAATGCCTGTCCACCAAGAAAAAAAAATCAAATATTTGAAACCAAGTTGAATGATGAACTGGATTCTCAAGCTGAATGTGATGTTTTGAAGCTGGTATGTAATATTCTCTACTTGTTCCTTGGAATACCAGTTTAACAATGAACAGTCCTATTATATGGCATCTACCTGATGTTTTTTTCTTTCCAGTAAGTATGTGGAAACTGGCTATGGACAAGCAGTTATAATGTTAGACTTAAACTTGCTGAAGCACTGATAAAATTACTACCAAGGAAACTACTAGGTTGGAGCCAAAGCAGCATTTTAGTAATACATGCTGCGTAAAACTGTAAAACAAAGGGTCCAGCAATGTCAATTGCTTTCTAATGCAGTGGCTGAATTCTAGGCAGAAATGCAGACTTCCTAGGAATTTTGAAAATGCCTTGAAACAGCAGAGTGGAAAACGCATGTCTTGGCCATTTTGGTGGCGGTGTCAGGATATGGGGGTGTAGTTGGAGAGGTGAATTGCTTTGCTTCCTGGTTTCCATGCCTCCACAGATCTAGTCTTGTGTTAGTCTATTACACATTGCTTGGGACAACTCTAACAGTTGTTACAATCATCATATTAAATTTAGAAGTATCATTTGAAGCAATAGTATAGAAAGTGTTGTTTACTTCCAAATATTTTCAAGATTTAAAAAGTGAATTATTCAAACAGTAAAATAGTAATAGAAGAATTAAAGGACACTTGCTCCTTGGAAGAAAAGCTATGACCAACCTAGACAGCATATTAGAAAGCGGAGACATTACTTTGCCAACAAAGGTCCGTCTAGTCAAAGCTTTGGTTTTTCCAGTAGTCATGTATGGATGTGAGAGTTGGATTATAAAGAAAGCTGAGCACCAAAGAATTGATCTTTTGAACTGTGGTGTTGGAGAAGACTCTTGAGAGTCCCTTGGACTGCAAGGAGATCCAACTAGTTCATCCTGAAAGAAATCAGTCCTGGGTGTTCATTGGAAGGACTGATGCTAAAGCTGAAATTCCAATACTTTGGCCACCTGATGCTAACAACTGAGTCATTGGAAAGACCCTGATGTTGGGAAAGATTGAAGGCAGGAGGAGAAGGGGATGACAGGGGATGAGATGGTTGGACGGCATCACCGACTCAATGGACATGAGTTTGGGTAAACTCCGGGAGTTGGTGATGGATAGGGAGGCCTGGCGTGCTGCAGTTGATGGGGTCACAAAGAGTCGGACACGACTGAACAACTGAACTGACTGACTGAACAGAATAATAGAAACTTCTGCTCACTGATCATCAAACAGTATAGAATCTTTAGGCTTTCGGCAGCTTACAGAAAACAGGCAACCACTTGAACAAAGAGAAAAAATCATCAAGATCATAGTAAGAAAGAAAAGTCAATTAAAGTGTATGGGCTCAGAGTAATCATTTTCAGAAAAAAACCCCAAAAACTCAGAAAAATAAGAATCATGCCTACTCCTCATTCCCCAATCCATAAGCTGCTTTTGATACTTTTTTTTTTTTTTTTTTTTTTTGCTGTATAGGATTGAGTCTACTCAGGGTCTCCCACTCCTAGTTGTGTATTGTACTAAATGCAGTGACAAACATTTTCGAGCTAACAGTTGATGTTTCTCATCTGACTTTGATATACGTAAAGTATGTAAATATATTTTATGTCTCACTTTAGAGAATAATGAGAAGCTTCTTTAAAAAAAGAAGTCTAATACTGTGACACCCTTTTGGAAAAAGGGACAGAGTTGGAAAATCCATCTGCGTTCCTGACTCAAACCTTGAAGATGCTCTGATTATTGCAATATTTAAAAAAGTTTTCTAGCAAATTTTGTAACCCACTTAAATGCTGCATCTTAATAAAACCCCAACAGTTTTATTGTAGAAACCTATATTATATACTGCTTATTTTGCTCAATCTCCCCATTTGTCTTTGCCCATTTCTTTTTCCATGAGCTGATTAAGACTTAGCGTAGCACCCAGACACAAAATCATCCCTAGATAAATGTTTGAAGTCATTAAAAATGGTGATTATGCAATAAACTTTAAGAAATTGAATAGTTTCACATCTCAATGATTTCTGAATTTTTTTAATGTTCTGCTGTGAATGTCAAAACCATGGAGTGAAGATGAAGCTCTGTCAATTTTGTAAGTAACTAGACCTTGCTTCTAGTGTTTGCTATGCTCTAGTGTAACTCACCGCACAAGCCATTTTAAAGCTCACTTTATTAGTAAAATAAAAGAATTGGTTTGGGTGCTGTGTTATTCTAAAAACACATGACCCTAATTTTGTCTCTCAACAATCTTGGGCCCTTTTGATTTCAAACTTTTTTTTTTCCCCATTTGAGATAGACTCTTTTTGTTTTGTGTGGTTGTACAAGGCTAGGAGAAATGCAGAGTTTGTCTTACCTGGGGAAACAGTAGGCATAGCTAAGGTGGCCAAGTGAAAGGCCCTCAGTTGTCAGGGCAGAGCATGAGCCTAGTGAGTATCTGGAGGTGGGGGTGAGGAAAGAATCAGATGGAAGCCACTGGATAAGCTTTCCTTGGTCCACAGATTGGCCTAGTGTGCTGTGTGAGTTATTACATGGGAGAGAAATGTGAGGAAGCAGAATAGTGGAACCACAAAAATATTACAATGAGTCAACCTTTTTTTTGTTGTTGTTGTAATAAAAACCTTTCTAGCTTCTAGTACAGTGCTGAACTATTTGGAGCTAGAGGAAAAAGGAAGAATCAGTGATACTAATCCTGTCTTTATTTAAAATTTTGATATAGTGTTTGTCCTGTATATTTTGTATAAATTTCTATTTTAAAACCTATTAGATTAAAAGATTATGTTTCTTGATTGATTACTGAGATTTTGGAACCCATTCAGTTTTGTACCAAGGAGAGTGCATGACTCACCTCCTCCTGTCCTGGCCCTGTTGGCCACTCAATAGTGATCCCTTGTCTGTGAGTCCTCTCTGCCTCCTGAGTAGCTGGCAACATGAGCAGAGGGTCTCCTTTCGGTTACACACTGAGAATGTGCCCTCTAGTGAGGTTCTCGCTGTCTGAGAACTTAATATATTAACCAGTTGAAACTCCTCTGCTCGAGACATGTAATGGGCCAAGAAGATGAATAGAGTGCAGTTTTCAAAAATGCCATTTGTGGTCCTTTTGGTTGCAATCATGTGCAGTTCACATGCTGAGGACCCATTAAATTGTATACTTAGTGGAGTTATTCTTGAAATTTTTAGACAGAAGATTAATGCAGAAGAAATTCTTTTTCTAGGCAAAGCAAAACCACACCACTAAATGAGACAATCAATCTGCCAGAAGCAGGAAGAACTGCTTGCAGTTGCTCTGGGCAATGACATGGGAAACTTGTTCAGAGAGGAAAGAGCCTGGAAGGAGTGAGCGCAGTCTGGCGAGGTGGGGGGATCTGGGTGATCAGGAGGGAGCGGCTCCCAGTGCACCTGTGGGGTGACGGATAAGGCCTTGGAGGTGCTGCCTTCTACCCAACAAAGTCATGCTTTCCCACAGCCCGATCATGGAAAATGGAAATAAGACGGGCTAGTGAACCAGAAGGAGAAACACACACTTAATTACACATCCTCATGTCATAGAATACAAAACAAAACGAACAATGAAAAAAACAAAACCAAGTGTTAAAATGACCATTTTACAATCCATTTATACAAGTCAGCAGGACAGGTTGACAAGACGAAAGATGACAGAGGCTGCCTCCTTGTGATATAAACGAGTTCCTCATTCCTTCCTTTTCTTTTTGACTATTTCAAGGCTTAAGAAAAAGTTGCTCAAAAAGGGAAGACAACTGCTGGAAGGAATGCAAAATGGTACAGCCACAGTGGAAAATGGCATGGTGGTCCCTTAAAAGTTAAACAGAATTACTACAAGACCCAAATATTCTATTCCTAGGTATTAGATATAACTCAAAGGAATTGAAAATAGTGACTCAAACAGATAGCTGTGTGCCATGTTTATTGCAGCATTATTTATGATAGCCACAAAGGTGGAAACCAACTCAAATGTCCATCAACAGATGAAAGGACACACAAAATGATATCTATTCTTATAATGGAATATTATTTAACCATAAAAAGAACGGAGTTCTGATAAGTGCTGCAACATGGATGAATTTTAAAAACATTATCCTACATAAAATAAGCCAGACACAAAAGGCAAAATATTGAACAATTACACTTGTGAAATATCTAGAGTATGAAAATTCATAGACAGAAAATAGATATTACCAGGGGCTGAGGAGAAGGGAAATAGAGAGCTCTTATTTAATGGGGGCAGTTTCTCTTTTAGCTGATGAAAAAGTTTTGAAAGTAAATATGATTGTATAACGTTTTTTAGTCAATAAGTGATCTGTTTCTTTTGCGACCCCATGGCCTGTAGCAAGTCAGGTTCCTCTGTTCATGGAACTTTCCAGGCAAGAATGCTGGAGTAGGTTGCCATTTCCTACTCCAGGGGATCTTCCCCACCCAGGGATGGAACCCATGTCTCCTGTGTCTCCTCTATTGGTTGGCAGATTCTTTATCACTGTGTTACCTGCATATTGGGCTTCCCTTGTGGCTCAGCTGGTAAAGAATCTGCCTGCCATGCCAGAGACCTGGGTTCGATCCTGGGTTGGGAAGATCCCCTGGAGAAGGAAAAGGCTACCCACTCCAGTATTCTGACCTGGAGAATTCCATGGACTGTATAGCCCATGGGGTTGCAGAGTTGGGCACTACTGAGTGACTTTCACCACCTGCATACTATAACTAATGCCACTGAGTTACACTCTTTAAATGATTAAGATAACAAATTCTGTTATATACGGGCTTCTCTGATAGCTCAGTTGGTAAAGAATCCTCTTGCAATGCAGGAGACCCCTGTTCGATTCCTGAGTCAGGAAGATCTCCTGGAGAAGGGATCGGCTATCCATGGCACACTTTAAATTATTAAAATGCACGTTTTAAATGATTAAAATGATAAATTCTGTTACATATATTTAATTACAAAAACAAAAACAAAATGATAAAAGCAAAAAAAAGAAACAAAAACAGGAAAACATAGACTTGTGTGAAAGATTCTGTTTCCACATGTTATTCAATCAAAGCCAATTCCTACACTTGGAAGCCATATTCTTAATTAGATTTGTCCAACTCAACCCACCATGAGGGAGCAGAAAACCAGACTTCTCCAGGAATTTTTTTTTTCAGGACTAAAAGAAGTTCTAGAGAAATAAAATGTTATCTAGAGAGGTATCTAATGTGGATTAAAGAACACACATTGCCCATTCTGGTTTCACAAAGCTTTTTTCCTCAATTAGGGCTAAATTAGGGCATCCCTGGTGGCTCAGAGGTTAAAGCGTCTGCCTGCAATGTGGGAGACCTGGGTTTGATCCCTGGGTCTGGAAGATACCCTGGAGAAGGAAATGGCAACCCATTCCAGTATTCTTGTCTGGAGAATCCCATGGACAGAGGAGTCTGGTGGGCTACAGTCCACGGGGTTGCAAAGAGTCGGACACGACTGAGAGACTTCACTTTCTTTTCTTTCACTTATACCCTGGCTAAAGCAAGTTCTACACCTCCTGTTCTTCCTAAAGTCAATCAATAGCATCGTCTCCTAGAAAGGGAGGCCTGACTTCTGACTTCCCTGCTGTAGTATTTTGGATAATTTTTATCCATGGTGGTAATGGTTCAAGGGCTGGCAGTAGGGGGATATAATGTTTCACAGCTCTTCAAACCAAAAATAGCTGGTATCTTTTGGGCACAATTTTGAAAGTGTTGTGACTCCAAATGTCTGAATTAATTAGAATTTGGTATTTAAAACATTTATGCTATAGATTTTCTGTGATTAGGCTTAAAAGAACAGTGTGGCAGGCTATACTTTTAAAAAAATCTCATTTGAATTTGATATCCATTTATATTCAGTAGGGATATTTGAGAGCTAGATAAATTCTGCTTTTCTTTTCATTAAATCCAGGTTTCCCCATATTAACCATTTGTTTGCCTTCTTGGATTATTATAAATATTTGACAACATTAAAGTTTTAGTAAAATTATCTCTATTCCTATTCCAGAGCAGACCTCCAGCTGATAGGGTCTACCCAGATTTCATTGAATTCTTAGCTGCTAGAAGCTGAGGCATGTGCATGCGTGCAAATTGCTTCAGTCATGTACGACTCTTTGCGACCCTATGGACTGTAGGCTACCAGGTTCTTCTGTCCATGGGTTTCTCCAGGCAGGGATATTGGAGTGGGTTGTCATGCCCTCCTCCAGGGGATCTTCCTGAACAAGGGATTGAGCCTGTGTCTCTTACATTTCCTGCACTGGCAGGCAGATTCTTTACCACCAGCACCACCTGGGAGCCAACATATTTCTTCATATTACTTGGCTACTGACCTCAGATTTGAAAACCTAAGGAAGAAATATGTCTTTCCTCTGGTGTTGAAAAATTTTATTCTCTTTAAACCATACTTAAATTTTTTTTTCTCCTTAATATTTTCCTTGTTATTCTTAGTCCTTGTTATTTTTAGCTTTTTGCCAAGTTCTTGGGTGATTTTCTTTCTTTTTTCTGAGTTCTTTATGCTTAGAAAGGGTCAAGGGGACTTTATTACTCAGTGAATCATTTATAAGTAAGGGTCTCCACCTCAGGTGTAAGAACATGCTGGGTGTCATGTAGGTGAATGTGTAAGTACTTGTGTATGTGTATTTGGACACACATCTCTATTCATTTCCTACAGAGGAAACAGGAGCCAGAAAAAATAAAAGTGGGTGGTCTGTATGAGGTCGGTGCTACTTGAAACCGAGTGACTCTATAGGGCTGGTATCTATACTTACACATAAACAATGACCCAATAATACACTTTTTCAAAGATATTTCATTTTGGGTCCATTTGGAAGTGTCATAGACACATGTATTAATCTCCAGAGTTGTCTTTTTCAGAAATTTCAAGGGTTTTATTGTTTAGAATGTCTCTGAATGCTCCTTTGGGGTGTTTTGTTTGATTGAACCCACAGTTGATAAACTCTGTCTCCAAACTGAAAATGTTCTGTCTTTAGAAAGGGTTTTGTGTGCACGTTGGGTGGTTCAGATAGTAAAGAACCTGCCTGCAGTGCAGGAGACCTGGGTTCGATCCCTGAGTCAGGAAGATTCCCCTGGAGAAGGAAACGGCAACCCACTCCAATGTTCTTGCCTGGAAAATCCCATGGACAGAAGAGCCTGGTGGGCTGCAGTCCATGGGGTCACAAAGAGTTGGACACAACGGAGAGACTTCACATTCCCTTTCTCTTTCAGTTTGCAAAAATAGCTCCTTCAGCTGCTCCAGGTGCTGATGCTGGAGGCCCATACAGTTGCACTTCCAAGTGACACTTCCTGAAACCAAAGACAGTTGCTATTGAATGAAGGAGTGAATTAGTGAGGAGTGATATTTAAAGTGGTCTATTTGTTTTAGAGGAAGAGCATAGGGTCCTCCAAGAAGTCTCCCTTAATCTACCACCGAAATGAGACTGCAGGCAGGAAGATGGAGAGTGAGCTGAAATATAAATAGGGGAAAGGAGAATGCAAGAGTTTTGCACACTGAGGAATGTTCTAGACTGCCAAGTCACCAGGGGGAAGAACTAAACCTGTTGTCTCTGAACCTGATGCCCTCCCTGGTGCCTTCTGCAGTGAGTTGATGCATGTTCTCCTAACCCTCCTTCTTGCCTTAGCTCCCTCCCAGATGCCTCTAGTTGCTACCCACACTGCCTTTGATTCTGTCTGCTTGCCATGCATTTCTACTTTTTCTCAGAGCAGCTTATCTGGGCCCCTGCCCTGCTGAACTCAGTGGCATGGGACTGTCATTCAAAGTGGCCTTACTTAATATTTACAATAGCCAGGATGTGGAAATAGCCTGAAAGTCCATTGACAGAGATGGATAAAGAAAATGTGGTGCATACATAGAGTGGAATATTCCTCAGCCATAAAAATGAACAAAATTCGGTCATTTGTAGTGGTGAGGATGGATCTAGGGTCTGTCATACAGAGTGAAGTAGGTCAGAAAAACAAATATCATGTATTAACACATATATATGGAATCTAGAAAAATGGTGCGGATAAACCTCTTTGCAGGGCAGGATAGAGTCGCAGACACAGAGAACGGACGTGCGGTGGTAGAGGAGGGGGAGGGTGGAATGAACTGGGAGAGCAGCATTGCCAGGTAAACAAATACCATGGATAAAATAGCTAGTGGGAAGCTTCTGTATACCAAAGGGAGCTCAGCTGGGTGCTCTGTGACGACCCAGAGAGGCGGGATGGAGCGGGGAGGGAGGCTCAAGAGGGATGGGATCTGTGTATACTTACAGCTGATTCCTGTTGGACAGCATTGTACAGCAACTATACTCTAATAAGAAATAAATAAAAGGATCACCACAAAAATAAGAGAAAATTGAAAATAAAGTAAAACTGCATCTCAAGGTGCCCCTCTGACCTCGGGTGGAACCCAGACTCAAGGTCGACTTCTTTCTCCGTGATCTGCATTTTGTCCTGTGTGACACAAGGACAGCTGAGCAGGCCTGGAACTCATTCTTCAGGATCGAGGGTGGCGGTCCTGGTGGCTGTGAAGGGGTTGTCAACTTGCTCCTGAAGTCCTACAATTGCCTGGATTCTGGGTTTTTTTTTCACAGAAAGATCCCATACACCAGGTTCCTATTAGTTTTCTGTTTTCTATGTGGTAATGCATCAATCGGAGAAGGCAGTGGCACCCCACTCCAGTACTCTTGCCTGGAAAATCTCAAGGACGGAGGAGCCTGGTGGGCTGCAGTCCATGGGGTTGCTGAGGGTCGGACACCACTGAGCGACTTCACTTTCACTTTTCACTTTCCTGCATTGGAGAAGGAAATGGCAACCCACTCCAGTGTTCTTGCCTGGAGAATCCCAGGGCCGGGGGAGCCTGGTGGGCTGCCGTCTGTGGGGTTGCACAGAGTCAGACACGACTGAAGCGACTTAGCAGCAGTGTATCAGTACATGTTTCAATGCTGCTCTCTCAGTTCATCCCTCCCTCTCCTCCTTCTGCCCCTCTGTGCCCACAAGGTTGTTCCCTATGTCTGCATATCTATTTCTGCCCTGGTACTAACTCATTTGTACCATTTTTCTAGATTCCACATACATGCATTAATACATGATTTATTCTTATTCTTAGCATCAGGATGCTCTATGCTCTACCTTGGTCAACTGGAAAACCCCTTCCACTGCAGTTGAATGTGTGTGTGTTGCTGTGACCTGCCCTGGTTCCTTTAGGGGAGCAGGCTGGAGTCAGAGAGAGATAGGCATCATCAAACCGCATGTACACTCCCTTCCGCCTTCTCTCCTGTTTGCCACTCCACCCTAGTTGAGTCCATTCATCAGACAGAGGGCAGATACTGGGGGAATAGAGAAACACCAGCAATTACAATGTTGAGTCCACAAGTATCACTTATTCTGGGAATGCTCAATCTTTCAGCATGCAAATGCATCAGCACTACACGTCTGGTTTTTGTTCCATGTAATTTCAACAATTGTGTAATATTATAAATATCAATTGAATATCTGTGCTTTCATGAAAGTAAGGTCCCGCTTTTATGCAAATATTAACCAAGTAGTTTAGAAAACCGAAAGAAGTAACAAAGAAAATAAGACCTGTGGGCAGATGGTTTCTGAAATTATATGTTTTTCTGTGAGGCATTAGCTGTTTTAAAAGCATTAATGCTGATCTTTCTTCTGGGATGTGGGTGTATAATTTAAGATAAAACACCTTCCTTGCACAATGCAAAGTTTACCTTGCCAAGTACTTAATTTATAATGAATTTTTTTTTCTGTTAAAATGTTTCCTCAAATAAGTTTTAGTAATTTTTCATGGAGTGTGGAGTGTTCTAGAAAGACTCTTTCAGGACTAAAAGAAGCTTGACAGGATTATCCAGCGCAGAATGGAATACATTTTATTAAAGAATTCCTCCTTAAAAGGAAATTCTATAACTTCTCTTATGGACCCTTTCTCAAGTTTATCATCTGCTCTTTCAGAAAGTTAATTTTCATATTTGATCTAAATATCTCATGTTGTACATCCAAGCTGTTATTTTATTTTTCCTAAAATGAAGAAGAGCCAGGAACCACATTCTGGGTAAGGCCTTTCATGGGTGTTATATGGTCAGCTAAAATTCTCTCAGCATGAACAGAAGCATTTCTTTTCTGACAGGCATGCTGGTGATGCTAGTGGTAAGTAACCCGCCTGTTAATGCAGGAGACATAGGAGCCCCCAGTTTGATCCCTGGCTTGGGAAGATCCCCAGAGGAGAGCATGGCAACCAACTCCAGTATTCTTGCCTGGAGAATCCCCTTGGGCAGAGGAGCCTGGAGGACTACAGTCCACCAGGTCACAAAGGGTCAGACACGACTGAAGTGACTTTTAGCACACACACACACACACGCTAGCTCTGGCAGAAGGAAGCAAACAGCCACGGGAGGCCTTTGCAAGCAGTTGTTAGGGCTCCCTGGGCAAAAATGCCAGTTTGGGCCCCGAGACCCAGGCTCCAGGTGGGCACCCAGGGTGTTCTGCCTGCAGATGACTTTTAGCAGGCACACACGCCCTGCACATCTTCCTAGCCCCCTATTTCTTCTAAGTGGTGGAGATGGAAGTGGACGCATTATGGAACAGAGAAGAATTCCTGGGCTCATGCTCAGGGCAGGATTCCCGTTCTTGTAACTGATTTTTAGATCATAGTGACATGATGCTGAGAAGTCAGTTTGCCGTCCAGGCTGACCTCTACATGGATTTCTCCTCTCGGTGGCCCTGTCCCCGCACATGAGGCCATCTGGCTGGTTGCCCACACAGTGGACCACTGACAGTGGACTGGCCTCAACGGGCTGCCAGTGAGGGGTACCTGTACGGATGCCCAGCCCTCCAGCACTATCCTGCAGCTCTTGCCAAATTAATTGCTTCACAGAAAATCACCACTGTCTTTGGCAAAGCTGTTTCACTTGTGAAGGACTATGAAGGGTGCTTCCAAGTTGGAGCTTCAGTTCGCTCTCATCTTTTACATCTTTGGCTCAGATGTGCTACTCTTTTGGTATCCTCTCTTGAATATTGGACTGGTTTTGACCACTTTTTAGTAAGTGCATCTCCATATGACAAAATTCTCAAACCCTCTTAAGATAGATGTTAACTGCACATTGAGGGCCTGTGGTCTTCATTTTACCAATGAGGCCAAGAGACATAAGAACTTGATTTGCCTCTTGTTTTGCTCTCAAAGATTGATCATGATCATTAAGAAGGACGAATTATCCATCTCCTTGTGTGCTGTGTAATTTTATCCTATTGACTTGAATCTAGGTCTAGACTATGCTAGCCCAACTTTTGTTGTAAATTTTTTTTTTTTTTTTTGATGAGAATACCATATGACACAGGATTAGAATTCTTGCTAAGATGCTAAGGTTGGGACATTGTATTTATCTCTTCCTCTGGATCCAAGAGATCTCTTATTTTTTCATCTTACAGAGTTAGGTGAGTCTGATGAGAACTGGTCCATACAGATGATGCAATCTGATGCCTCCTAAGTGTCTGTGAATTTATTGTGTAATGGTTTCTTCTAGCAGTTTTCTAGTCTGGCACATAGACTTGAAATATCTAGAAGTACCTTTTATTTTTCAAATATAGTTACACTCTCTGCTTGTTTTTAAAAATGGAAATATTGCAAATATAGAGAAAAGCATAAAAAATCCAATAATAAAATAGTATTCCAATTTAACTACATGACAATTTTACAATCCCAGTCTTGTGCTGATAGGTGTATGGGTTATTTTCAATATTTTGTTTTTATAAATAGGAGTATAAAGAACATTGTATACAGGTCTTTGTAACTATTCTCCCCCTCCCCAAGAAAAAAAGTTTCTCTAGATCATATACCTGGGAGTGAAATTGCTGAGGTGAAAATGTCTGCTTATTTTCAATTTTATTAGATATCGGCAAATTTTTCTCAAAGGACATGCCAATTTACAACTCCATCAGTTATTTATGGGAGTTCATTGGTCCATATTTTTGTCAGCACCTGGGACTGTCATACTTTAAATTCATTTGTGAATTTGATGAGTATAAAATGGTCTTGAATTGTGGTTTTAACTTGCCTTTTCCAGATTATTGGTTAGGAAGAACATGTTTTCATTTATTCATTAGTCAATCTTGTTACTTTCTCTTTGACTTGTCTCTTTATATCCTTTGGCTATTTTTCTTTCTTTCTTTCTTTTTTTTTAAATTAAATTTTTTTTTTTTTAGTTACAATACTGTATTTGTTTTGCCATACATTGACACGAATCAGCCATAGGTGAACACAATCTCCCAATGCCGAATCCCCTCCCACCTCCCACCCCACATCCTCTACTTGAATCATCCTGTGCATCAGCCCCATGCCTCCTGCATCCTACATTGAACATAGATTAGCGTTTCGTTTCTTACAGGAAAATATACATGTTTCATTGCCATTCTCCCAAACCATCCCACCCTTTCCCTCTCGCTCAGAGTCCAAAAGTCCACTCTATACCTCTGTGTCTCTTGTTGTCTCACATATAGGGTCATCATTACTGTCTTCTAAATTCCATATATATGTGTCAGTATACTGTATTGGTGTTTTTCTTTCTGGCTTACTTCACTCTGTATAATCGGTTCCAATTCCATCCATCTCATTAGAACTGAGTCAAATTTATTCTTTTTAAGGGCTGAGTAGTATTCCATAGTGTATATGAACCACAGCTTTCTTATCCATTCATCTGCTGATGGACATCTAGGTTGCTTCCATGTCCTGGCTATTATAAACAGCGCTGCAATGAACATTGGGGTACATGTGTCTCTTTCACTTCTGGTTTCCTCAGTGTGTATGCCCAGCAGTGGGATTGCTGGGTCATAAGGCAGTTCTATTTGCAATTTTTAAGGAATCTCCACACTGTTTTCCATAGTGGCTGTACTAGTTTGCATTCCCACCAGCAGTGTAAGAGGGTTCCCTTTTCTCCACATCCTCTCCAGCATTTATTGCTTGTAGACTTTTGGATCGCAGCCATTCTGACTAGTGTGAAATGGTACCTCATTGTGGTCTTGATTTGCATTTCTCTGATAATGAGTGATGTTGAACATCTTTTCATGTGTTTGTTAGCCATCCGTATGTCTTCTTTGGAGAAATGTCTATTTAGTTCTTTGGCCCATTTTTTTATTGGATCATTTATTTTTCTGGAGTTGAGCTGCATAAGTTGCTTGTATATCTTTGAGATTAGTTGTTTGTCAGTTGTTTCATTTGCTATTGTTTTCTCCCATTCAGAAGGCTGTCTTTTCAACTTGCTTATTGTTTCCTTTGTTGTGCAGAAGCTTTTAATTTTAATTAGATCTCATTTGTTTATCTTTGCTTTTATTTCCAGTATACTGGGATTGGATCATAGAGGATCCTGCTGTGATTTATGTCGGAGAGTGTTTTGCCTATGTTCTCCTCTAGGAGTTTTATAGTTTCTGGTCTTACATTTAGATCTTTAATCCATTTTGAGTTTATTTTTGTGTATGGTGTTAGAGAGGGGTCTAGTTTCATTCTTTTACAAGTGGTTGACCAGTTTTCCCATCACCACCTGTTAAAGAGACTATCTTTACTCCATTGTATATTCTTGCCTCCTTTGTCGAAGATAAGGTGTCCATAGGTATGTGGGTTAATCTCAGGGCTTTCGATTTTGTTCCATTGATCTATATTTCTGTCTTTGTGCCAGTACCATACTGTCTTAATGACTGTGGCTTTGTAGTAGAGCCTGAAGTCAGGCAAGTTGATTCCTCCAGTTCCATTTTTCTTTCTCAAGATTGCTTTGGCTATTTGAGGTTTTTTGTATTTCCATACAAATCTTGAGATTATTTGATCTAGTTCTGAGAAAAATACTGCTGGTAGCTTGATGGGAATTGCATTGAATCTGTAGATTGCTTTGGGCAGTATACTCATTTTCACTATATTGACTCTTCCAACCCATGAGCATGGTATATTCCTCCATCTATTAGTGTCCTCTTTGATTTCTTTCATCAGTGTTTTATAGTTTTCGATATATAGGTCTTTAGTTTCTTTAGGTAGGAATATTCCTAAGTATTTTATTCTTTTCGTTGCAATGGTGAATGGAATTGTTTCCTTAACTTCTTTTTCTACTTTCTCGTTATTAGTGTATAGGAATGCAAGGGATTTCTGAGTGTTGATTTTATATCCTGCAACTTTACTATATTCACTGATTAGCTCTAGTAGTTTTCTGGTCGAGTCTTTAGGATTTTCTATGTAGAGGATCATGTCATCTGCAAACAGTGAGAGTTTTACTTCTTCTTTTCCAATTTGGATTCCTTGTATTTCTTTTTCTGCTCTGATTGCTTTGGCCGAAACTTCCAGTACGATGTTGAAGAGTAGTGGTGAGAGTGGACACCCTTGTCTTGTTTCTGACTTTAGGGGAAATGGTTTCAATTTTTCGCCATTGAGGATAATGTGAGCTGTGGGTTTGTCATATATAGCTTTTATTATGTTGAGGTATGTTCCTTCCCGTCCTGCTTTCTGGAGAGTTTTTATCATAAATGGATGCTGAATTTTGTCAAAGGCTTTTTCTGCATCTATTGAGATAATCATATGATTTTTATTTCTGAGTTTGTTAATGTGATGAATTACATTGATTGACTTGCGGATATTGAAGAATCCTTGCATCCCTGGGATAAAGCCCACTTGGTCATGGTGTATGATCTTTTTAATATGTTGCTGGATTCTGATTGCTAGGATTTTGTTGAGGATTTTTGCATCTATGTTCATCAGTGATATTGGCCTGTAGTTTTCTTTTTTTGTGGTGTCTTTGTCAGGTTTTGGTATTAGGGTGATGGAGGCCTCATAGAATGAGTTTGGAAGTTTACCTTCCTCTGCAATTTTCTGGAATAGCTTCAGTAAGATAGGTGTTAGCTCTTCTCGGAATTTTTGGTAGAATTCAGCTGTGAAGCCGTCTGGACCTGGGCTTTTGTTTGCTGGAAGATTTCTGATTACAGTTTCAATTTCCATGCTTGTGATGGATCTGTTAAGATTTTCTATTTCTTCCTGGTTCAGTTTTGGAAAGTTGTACTTTTCTAAGAATTTGTCCATTTCTTCCAAGTTGTCCATTTTATTGGCATATAATTGCTGATAGTAGTCTCTTATGATTCTTTGTATTTCTGAGTTGTCTGTCGTGATCTCTCCATTTTCATTTCTAATTTTGTTGATTTGATTTTTTTCTCTTTGTTTCTTGATGAGTCTGGCTAATGGTTTGTCAATTTTATTTATCCTTTCAAAGAACCAGCTTTTTGCTTTGTTGATTTTTGCTATGGTCTCTTTTGTTTCTTTTGCATTTATTTCTGCCCTAATTTTTAGGATTTCTTTCCTTCTACTAACTCTGGGGTTCTCTATTTCTTCCTTTTCTAGTTGCTTTAGGTGTAGAGTTAGGTTATTTATTTGACTTTTTTCTTGTTTCTTGAGGTATGCCTGTATTGCTATGAACTTTCCTCTTAGGACTGCTTTTACAGTGTCCCAAAGGTTCTGTGTAGTTGTGTTTTCATTTTCATTTGTTTTGATGCATAATTTGATTTCTTTTTGATTTCTTCTGTGATTTGTTGATTATTCAGTAGGGTGTTGTTCAGCCTCCAAATGTTGGAATTTTTAATAGTTTTTCTCCTATAATTGAGATCTAACCTTAGTGCATTATGGTCAGAGAAGATTCTTGGAGTAATTTCAATTTTTTGAATTTATCAAGGTTAGATTTATGACCCAGAATGTGATCTATTCTGGAGAAGGTTCCATGTGCACTTGAGTAAAAGGTGAAATTCATTGTTTTGGGGTGAAATGTCCTATAGATATCAATTAGGTCTAATTGGTCTATTGTATCATTTAACATTTGCGTTTCTTTGTTAATTTTCTGTGTAGTTGATCTGTCCATAGGTGTGAGTGGGGTATTAAAGTCTCCCACTATTATTGTGTTATTATTAATTTCCCCTTTCATGCTTGTTAGCAATTGTCTTACATATTGCGGTGCTCCTATGTTGGATGCATATATATTTATAATTGTTATATCTTCTTCTTGGATCGATCCTTTAATCATTATGTATTGGCCTTCTTTGTCCCTTTTCACAGCCTTTGTTTTAAAGTCTATTTTATCGGATATGAGTATTGCTACTCCTGCTTTCTTTTGGTCTTTATTTGCATGGAATATCTTTTTCCAGCCCTTCACTTTTAGCCTGTATGTGTCCGTTGTTTTGAGGTGGGTCTCTTGTAAGCAGCATATATAGGGATCTTGTTTTTGTATCCATTCAGCCAGTCTTTGCCTTTTGGTTGGGGCATTCAACCCATTTACATTTAAGGTAATTATTGATAAGTAGGCTCCTGTTGCCATTTACTTTATTGTTTTGGGTTCGGGTTTATACGTCCTTTTTGTGTTTCCTTTCTAAAGTCTATCTTTTAGTATTTGTTGGAGAGCTGGTTTGGTGGTGCTGAATTCTCTCAGCTTTTGCTTGTCTGGAAAGCTTTTGATTTCTCCTTCATATTTGAATGAGATCCTTGCTGGGTACAGTAGTCTTGGCTGAAGGTTATTATCTTTCATCACTTTAAGTATGTCTTGCCATTCCCTCCTGGCCTGAAGAGTTTCTATTGAGAGATCTGCAGTTATTCTTATGGGGATCCCCTTGTGTGTTATTTGTTGTTTTTCCCTTGCTGCTTTTAATATTTGTTCTTTGTGTTTGGTCTTTGTTAGTTTGATTAAAATATGTCTTGGGATGTTTTGCCTTGGGTTTATCCTGTTTGGCACTCTCTGGGTTTCTTGGACTTGGGTGATTATTTCCTTCCCCATTTTAGGGAAGTTTTCAACTATTATCTCCTCAAGTATTTTCTCATGGTCTTTCTTTTTGTCTTCTTCTTCTGGGACTCCTATAATTCGAATGTTGGAGCGTTTCATATTGTCTTGGAGGTCTCTGAGGTTGTCCTCATTTCTGTTAATTCGCCTTTCTTTTTCCCTCGCTGATTCATTTATTTCTACCATTCTATCTTCTATTTCACTAATCCTATCTTCTGCCTCCGATATTCTACTATTTGTAGCCTCCAGAGTGTTTTTGATCTCATTTATTGCATTATTCATTATATGTTGACTCTTTCTTATTTCTTCTAGGTCCTTGTTAAACCTTTCTTGCATCTTCTCAGTCCTTGACCCCAGGCTATTTATCTGTGATTCCACTTTGATTTCAAGATTTTGGATCATTTTCACTATCAGTATTCGGAATTCTTTCTCAGGTAGATTCCCTATCTCTTCCTCTTTTGTTTGGTTTGGTGGGCATGTCTCCTGTTCCTTTACCTGCTGGGTATTCCTCTGTCTCTTCATCCTGGTTATATTGCTGCGTTTGGGGTGGCTTTTCTATATTCTGGGAATTTGTGGAGTTCTCTTTATTATAGAGTTTCCTCTCTGTGTTTGGGGTTATATCAGTGGCTTGTCAAAGTTTCTTGATCAGGGAGGCTTATGTTGGAGTTCTGGTGGGTGGATCTGGATTTCCTCTCTCTGGAGTGCTGTGACGTGTGAAGTAATGGGTTATGCGACGTCAGTGGTTTTGGAGTATTTTGAGTTGCCTGTGTATTGTGTATTGAAGCTCAGGGGCTTGTTCTTGTGTTGCTGGAGAATTTGCGTGGTATGTCTTGTTCTGGAGCTTGTTGGCCCTTGGGCAGTGCTCAATTTTAGTATAGGTATGAAGGCGTTTGATGAGCTCTAATTGGATAATGTACCCTGTATTCAGGAATTCTTTGATGATCTCAGGATTTGGAATTACGCCTCCTGATTCTGGTTTTCAGATTTATTTTTAGAATAGGCTCACGATTTCTCCGTCTATTCAGCACTAATGTTAAAACATCTAGGTTAATGATGATAGGTTTCTCCACCTTGAGGGTTGTCCCTAGAGGATCGGTGAGTTACTTGGAGGAGAGAAGAGGGAGGGAGTAGTTAGAGGTGAGTGGAATGGGATGAGGTGGAATCAAAAGAGGAAAAGCAAGTTAGCCCGTAACCACTTTCTTGTGTGCGCTCCGAAGTCTGGACCGCTCAGAGGTGGTCACAGAGTTATACATGGAAGAGGAGAGGAAGGAAGTAGATAGAGATGGACAGGAGGATAAAAGAGGGAGATGGGAAGGAGGGATACAGATCCGGTCAGTGACCAGTTCCCTTAGAGTTCTCCTCCTTCTGGAACGCACAGAGGTTCATAGGGTTGGGTAGAGAGAGGGAGGGGGAGGGAGGAGACAAAAGCCACCTGGTGGCAAAAGGGAGATTCCAGAGGTGGAGAGAGTGGTCAAGCCAGTAGTCTTGCACTCATGTAAAACTGGGTACTGAGGATTAGGTTTTTAAAAGTACAAAATTGGCAACAAATACCAAAATGCCAAGATTATAAATCTGGAGTATAAATTGGATTTTCAAAGATAGATTATTGAAGAGAAGATGAAGAAGTAGAGAGAAATTTAAAAAAAAATTGAGAAAAAGAAAAAAAAAAAAAAAGTAAAATATAATAAAAGACTCCAGAATTATTAAAAGACAACTTCCTTCACCAATAAGACTATATAAGGCGTTTGCTTAAACGATAGGGTTTTTTTTTTAAAAGTAATATTAGGTTCTAAAAATAATAACTAGAAATATAGAATACTTAAAAATTTAAGGAAGTTTAGGGAAAAAAGGATGAAAAAGAAAAGGATAAACAAATTTAAAAAGGAAAAAAATTATTTTTAAAGAAAGAAAACAAAATTCTTAAAAAGAAAAAAAAAAATCACGCTTACACATCATCCCCCCACCAAAAAAATTTTTTTTTTTTTGGATCATAAAAGTAGGAACGGCGTATCTGGCGCTTTCTCTGTCATTGAGGGCTGTGTGGGGTCACTACCAAGGCAGTTCCCTCTGTTTGACTTCCTCTGTTTGCTGGTCTCTTCCGTGTCTGATTTCTGTCTTGCCACAAGGAGGGTGGTGCTGAGCTCTGCACTGGGCTTGCCCCTTCCCAATCCGCGGGATAACCGTGTGGGGCCTGCCCTATGTTTCATGCAATTCCCCGGTTTAAGCCACTCAGGATTGGCGCTCAGGAAGTCCCCTCCGGGTGCCGGGTTTGGTTCCAAGTCCAAGTGGTAGGGAGTTTGGCGCGGACTATTGTTGTAGAAGTCTCGATAAAGAAGCTTGCTTGCAATTTGGTAGGTAATGTCTCTCTTGAGCTGCGTCTGCCCTCTTCCAGCGCTTAAGGCTCTGGCTGCCCGTCGCTGGTGGGGGATGGTCTGCAGCCGGCTATTTCCGATCCGTCCTTTGTTCTGTGCGCGGGCCTATCAGTGTCTTATGTTCGAGCGTTTCGCGTGTTAGTTATCCCCCAGTCTGGTTTGTTGGTCCGGGATAAATCGTTCTATCCACGCGCGGACCCGATTCTGGCCCTGTTACGCCCCGATTCTCGAGAAAAGCCCTGCAGCCTACGTCTCCCGCGGCCCAATTCTTAGAAAGCGCTGTCGCGGGCGCGCTCCTCCCTGCCCAACCCCCGCTGCTGTCGGACACAGGCGTTTGCGCTGCTTGTCCGCTGGGGGTTATACTGTTGAATTTGTAATCTGTTGGTTTTAATTATTTATTTATTCTTCCTTCCTGTTATGTTGCCCTCTGTGCTTCCAGGGCTCGCCCCATGCACAGCTGAGAGAAAGTTCCCCAATTTTAGGGAACCTCTCTCTTTAAGAGTCTCTTCCTGGGACGGGATTCCCTTCCCGTGCCGGGGTTCCCTCCCTACCTCCTTTGTCTATAACTTCGTTCTTTAAAATAATATAAAGTATTTCCTACCTGGCTTTGAAGCCAATGATCTGCTTTGCTGGATGCCTGATGTCCTCTGCCAGCAGTCAGAAGTTATTTTGTGGAATTTGCTCAGCGTTGAAATGTTCTTTTGATGAGGTAGAGAGGGAGAAAGTGTTCTCCCCATCCTATTCCTCCGCCATCTTTTTTCCAATCCCTTTGGCTATTTTTTTATTGAATTTTTTTCTTATTCTTCAGAATTCTTGGTAAATTCTGATTCCATCTGCTGGTGGCTTTGTTTGCTGTATTTTCTTCTGGTCTGTGGCTTGTCTTTTCATGTCAAGTTGTCTTTTTTTTTAAAATTTTTATTTATTTATTATTTTTTAAATTACAATACTGTATTTGTTTTGCCATACATTGACATGAATCAGCCACAGGTGAACACAATCTCCCAATGCCGAAGCCCCCTCCCACCTCCCACCCCACATCATCTACCTGAATCATCCTGTGTACCAGCCCCATGCATCCTGCACCCTGCATTGAACATAGACTGGTGCTTTGTTTCTTACAAGATAGTATACATGTTTCAATTCCATTCTCCCAAACCATCCCACCCTTTCCTTCTCCCTCAGAGTCCAAAAGTCCGTTCTATACCTCTGTGTCTCTTTTGCTGTCTCACATATAGGGTCATCATTACTATCTTTCTAAATTCCATATATATGTGTCAGTGTACTGTATTGGTGTTTTTCTTTCTGGCTTACTTCACTCTGTATAATCGGTTCCAATTTCATCCATCTCATTAGAACTGAGTCGAATTTATTCTTTTTAAGGGCTGAGTAGTACTCCATTGTGTATATGTACCACAGCTTTCTTATCCATTCATCTGCTGATGGACATCTAGGTTGCTTCCATGTCCTGGCTATTATAAACAGCGCTGCAATGAACATTGGGGTACATGTGTCTCTTTCAGTTCTGGTTTCCTCGGTGTGTATGCCCAGCAGTGGGATTGCTGGGTCATAAGGCAGTTCTATTTGCAATTTTTTAAGGAATCTCCACACTGTTTTCCATAATGGCTGTACTAGTTTGCATTCCCACCAGCAGTGTAAGAGGGTTCCCTTTTCTCCACATCCTCTCCAGCATTTATTGCTTGTAGACTTTTGGATAGCAGCCATTCTGACTAGTGTGAAATGGTACCTCATTGTGGTCTTGATTTGCATTTCTCTGATAATGAGTGATGTTGAGCATCTTTTCATGTGTTTGTTAGCCATCCGTATGTCTTCTTTGGAGAAATGCCTATTTAGTTCTTTGGCCCATTTTTTTATTGGATCATTTATTTTTCTGGAGTTGAGCTGCATAAGTTGCTTATATATCTTTGAGATTAGTTGTTTGTCAGTTGTTTCATTTGCTATTGTTTTCTCCCATTCAGAAGGCTGTCTTTTCACCTTGCTTATAGTTTCCTTTGTTGTGCAGAAGCTTTTAATTTTAATTAGATCCCATTTGTTTATTTTTGCTATCAAGTTGTCTTTTGTTGCATTTTAGTTTTATTATTTAAATACAGTCAGTAGTAGAGGTATTTTCTTTATTGTTCATACTTTTGATTCCTTGTTTCAGAAAGCTTTTCTATCCTGCAGACATAAAGATTGTTACTCCTTCATATACACGCTTTAAACTTTTGTTTTTAGTTTTTGATCTTCTAAACCACAATCTTTGTATGTGGTGGCCTGATTTATTTTCCACATGTCTCAAGAATTATCTGTCCCATGATTGTTTATTGAATAGTTTTTTGTGTCCGATTTTTGTTCTTTGTTGTTTAGTCACCCAGTCATGTCCGACTCTTGTGGCCCCATGGACAGTAGCCCTCCAGGCTCCTCTGTGCATGGGCTTTCCCAGGCAAGAATACTGGAGTAGGTTTCCAGTTTTTTCTTCAGGGGATCTTCCCCACCCAGGGATTGAATCCGTGTCTCCTACCTGTGTCTCTTGCCCATGTCTCCTGCATTACAGGTGGGTTCTTTACTGTTGAGCCACAGGGGAAGCCCTTTGCTCTTTACCACTGGGTTATTTTGCCAAGATCCCATTATCTTAATTATCAGAGTTCTGTGATACAATTGCTTTCATGCTGCTCTGTTAAGTTACCCCAGCTTCTTCTTTGTTTCCAAAACTCTTAGATTTTATTATTCTAAGGATCAATATTTTGATTTCTACAAAAATCTCTGTTGGAATTTTGATTGGAATTACATTAATTAATGTATGAAATTCAACAAAATAAAAATCTTTATAGTTTTACTCTTTCTATCCATGAACATCATGTATTTTTTCTTTCCATTTTTGCCATCCTTTTCTACCTTTCAAGAATGTTTTGAAAGTTTTCTCCACATAAATGCAACCCACTTAAAATTTTTTTAAAGTCTTTAAAAATGGTATTTCTGTGTATTTTTAATGTCTGTTACTGTTATAAATGAAGTCTTTTAAAAACTGCATTTTATAATTGTTGCTGGTGTGTGGGAATACTATACACTTTATATATTGCTTTTTTCACCTCCTAAGTCTGCTGTACTTTCTTATTATAATTTGTCTGTAGATTCTCTTAGAGTTCTCTAGGCGAAAAATCGTGTTGTCTTCAAAGCACTTATGCTTACTCTTTTCCAGTTCTGAAATCTTTTATTTAATTTTGCTGCATTGGTTAAGACTTCCAGGGTGTGGCTGAGTAGAATTAATAATAGTGATATCCTTCTCTTAAAGATAAGGAATGCCTCAGTCTTCCCGTTAGTAAGTGTAACAGTCACTCTGAGTTTTGGGGGTATGTCCTTTTTATGTTAATAAAATGTATTTTGCCAAGAGGCTTTTTGTTATTGTTGTTGTTGTCAAAGGTAGGATGAATATTATCTAATGCGTTTCCCTTCTACCTTTTGAGATAATCAGGTAGATTTCCTCTTTTAATGTATTACTGTGATCAATTACATAAACATATTTTTGTCACACAATCATTCTTAAGTAAATAAAACATGTTTTTTTTTTTTTTTTAAACATGGCTGTATTTGGACTGATAGTATTATGCTTAGGATTTTATCTCTATACTCATAAGTGATATTAAACTATAATTTTCTATTTTAAAATATCTTGGTTTTGATTTCAAGGTTATTGTTAGCTTCATTAAAAGAGCTGAATGCCAGCACCATGTCACTTTATAAGTTAGTGAAATAATTTGTATAAGACTGTATGTTTTCTGAATGTTTGGTGGAACTTACCTCTTCCAATTTACCTCTTGTCATGGAACCTAGGGTTATATTTTTCATGAATGAACTTCTTTTAATAGATACGGTTACATATATTAATATCCTTGAACTTAAATTTTTGTAACAGAGAATTATTTGTGCATGTGAAGATGAAAATGCACCAATCTATAACACATGTATAACACAGAAATATAAAGATATATAATGTCATGCATATTATTTATGACAAATATCTAACCAGGGCTATAGTTTTAAATTCTAAGCCCTAACATAAATCCTGAACCCCTTAGCTTTTTGAATTTTTAATAATCCAAACAGATAAGTTGTGGTATGTTGATGGCATGATAAAACAAGTAAGATTTGTTTGGTACATATTCTGTATCAGGAAGTGTACCTATGCTTATATTTTTATTGGAGAGAGGGCTAATCCTATCAGACATGAGTAAGACCTAGGGCTGGATAACTTGTATAAAATTTCATGGATAGTGAGTGGGAGATTTGAGAAATAAACTAAATGAAGAAGAGCTCTTGTCCTTTTAACAGTATTTTACTGGGAAATGGATGACAAGGCTGAGAATCAGTTTTGGTAATAAGCAAATTTTATTGCTGTTACTTTTGGAAACATGTAAATGATATAGGTCTCTGGAAAAATCTGACTGTGTAAAATGTAAATACTGACAAGATTTTCATGTACTGTCAAATAGCCTAATAGTATCAGTCCAAATTCAGCAGTGTATTAAAAAAACTCATGTTTGGTTTATAACAGTAACGCAAGAATGATTGTGTATAACTGATAACATCAATAGATTAAGAGAGGGAATATATGTGTTTACTCAATAGGTGGAGGGGAAACGCACTAGATAACATTCTTCCTACTCATGACAACAAAAATCTCTTAGCAAAATTGTGCTAAGACAATACTTTATTAACCTGAAGAGGATATGCACTCACTCCAGGAAGTACCATTTATATGGGCCCAACGTCAATGATGCTTCTCTGGATTTATGCAGTATGATGACATTTAATACTGCAAATAGCTACCAGCATTGCAATGTTTTGAGGGAAAAAAGAAACCATTCTAATGCAGATATACTTACTTTATGATTAATGAGAAGAACTGCATTGTTGGGCTTAGTTTTAGGATTCCTTTTAGTACATAAAATAGGACTCATTAAGGTTGTATTTTAGGAAACTTGTGATATGTTTTTTCTCAGTTTATTACTTCATGAAAAAAAAGAGAATGTGTATCAGATACTGCTGCTAGATAAGGGCAGCTAATTAACTTCCAAATGTTCAGTGGGGCATTGGCTATAATATTCAAGAAAAAAGTTTAGGAAGGAAACTCAAGGCTTGATGATTTGCTCATGAAAGAATTCTTGCAATGCCTTGGAAAAAGGAAGAAAATGTGTTTTCTTAAAGAAGTCCAGACTGTGTTCCCATTTAATTATTTTTCCTTAATGAAATGCAACCTGGAGTTTTCAATTTAAGAATATGTGACTCAATGTTAAGAATAAATAACTTTGACAATTTATTTAATTTTGATACTAGATTTAGAAATAATGAGTAGACTAATAAAATAAAATTTCATAATATGAACATATTTTATTGTCACTGAAAGTAATCTTTTTTTTTGAGAGTTTATTTCTGGCCAATATGGTGCCCATTATATTATATGTTTTGAAGGCAAAACTTTTGTAGTATTTCTGATTTCCCCTGACCCATCCATTCTTCTATCTTGTTTCTCCATTTTCCATTCCACTTATACTTCCTTACCCAAGATATATTTTTTCCTTCTAAGTCCTTTCTTCACAGCAGTATCCATTCTCCCTGCTGGCTGTTGGTTCTTTTTCTCCTCTCAAAGTCATTTCAGTAATATTTCTTTATGCTTCTCAGAGGAATTAAAAAAAGGGCTGATCTGTGAATTATTATTTCTCTTTCGAGCAAGGAAAATGCAGAGTGTGGTAAAAATCACTTTAATTTAGTAGACTCTCAAAATGTGAATCTAGTTTTTTTTCCTCTCTTGCCACTAAAAGATGTATTTACCCTGTCATCTAAACTTTGTAATAGATCCACAAAACTTGAAACATTTAAAATGACATGAACACTTGGCACCTTTCTTTTTGTACTCACCTCTTGGCAATATATAAAAACAGCATTACACTAAATGTGGTCAAGTCTTTGACTTCTCAAAGCAAATGTGTTAATATTTCTGAGTGAAGAGAAGCTAAACACATTAGCACATTAGCTTCCCCCTGCCCCGACCCTCCTTAACATTTTAAAAACCTTTGCATGCATTCCCAGGGAAAATCATGAAGTCTTTCTTATGTATTACACATACATGCATATATGCATGCCTCAACCAACTTGCACCTTCTGGAAGTTAAAATGTTGGCTCGTTGACTAGGATGTGGAATGCATTTCCCCATAATAACCATAAAGTGGGTGGGGGTATGTTCTGTTAAAGCTCATTTGGCCCTAATGAGTAATAATGTCAGTATTATATCACTGTGTCTAACATCCATTGATAATATTTCTTTTTTTTTGGATAGCATTTCTTATATGAGCATCAATTCTGATATCTGGCAGTGATGATGGTTATGGACGTGGGGTAGGCAAGGCCTGCCATTGACATCTCCCTGCAGAATGACCCTGGACTCCAGTGTGAAAGGATCGTGGTGAAGACAAGCTCGAGCCAAATCTCAGTTGGTCACAGCTAGCTACATATAGCACTGGGGTGATTTTCCTTGTTGTGTATACAGAATACAAAATATCATGTATCCTGGGGAAGTAGGATAATCTGAGAAAACCAAAGCCAAATAGGAACCTCTAGTTATAGTGAAAATTAAAAGAGCATACAGGTTCTCAGACATACCATAAGCAAATACATAGGTGTATTAACATAATTCAATGCAATATAATTAAGATTCCCCGAGTAAAATACTTCTATTTTTAACATTGACCATAAATGCTCCTTTAATTTCTTTTTATAGTCAAAATGTAACATTGAACTAAACTTTCACTGCCTGATTCATAAAAAATCTGCAAGGGTAAAGGATGAATGGAGTCTCAGTCTTTTCCATTTTTCAGCCTCCCTTTCTCTTGGTCCAGTTAACGTGCCCAGTGTTCCTTGTGGAGTCTAAAGTGTATTTGTATATAGACTTTGGGTCATAATTTTACCTCTTGCAATTTCCTTTCTCCCCTGCTCTTTTTTCTCCTCTCTTCTCCTCTCTTGGCACTTCTGCTGAATTTAGTTTATCATATTTATTTCTCAAATTTGATAATCTAGATATTGTGCCTGTATACAATTTCATTAGATGTATCCACTTTTATTTTGTGAATTAGAGTTAGGGATACATGATCTTAACATAAGCTATATATAAAACTCAGTGCAAATGTATTTAATTTTTTTCCTGGACATCTAAGACCAATGGTACCTGAATTTTGAAAGTAATTATAACAATAGTACCAGGAATTTCTTTCTTTGTAGAGCTGGCTTTGGTCTGCATGGAAAGTTTAGCCTTGATTCTCAATCTAAATTATATATTTCTGGATAAAACCTGCCCTCTACCCAAGAGTCTCGTTACACAGAGAGTCTACATCCTACTTAAAATGAAATCCAAAAAATAATAGTTAAAATTATTACTATCACTGTAGTAATGTTTTATGAGGGAAAGACCAATGACAAATTACCAGCAGAGGCTTACTCAATACAATTAATAATGCCGTGGGGGCAGTAGTGAAATTTACTCAGTTGTATCTGACTCTTTGTGACCCCACGGACTATACCGTCCATGGAATTCTCCAGGCCAGAATACTGGAGTGGATAGCCTTTCCCTTTTCCAGAGGATCTTCCCAACCCAGTGATCAAACCCAGGTCTCCCCCATTGCAGGTGGATTTTTTACCAGCTGACCCACAAAGGAAGCCCAAGAATACTGGAGTGGGTAGCCTATCCCTTCGCCAGCGGATCTTCCCAACCCAGGAATCGAACCAGGATTTCCTGCATTGCAGGCAGATTCTTTACCGACTGAGCTATGAGGAAAGTCCAGGAGCAGTAGAGTTCCATCTTTTCATTCTCATATACTGATTTGAAAAGATTTGAAACCCAATTTCTATCAAGTCATTTGGGGTGAAGGGAGGACCCAAGAAGATATGAAAAGCAAGAGAAAAACAGAACTAGATGTCAGCCCAGAATCCCAGGCAGCTCCAAAGATTTGGACAATAGGAGTTTATTGGTTTTGAGTCAAGGGTTCTATTGTTAACGTGAGTCAGTAACTTTTCTCATCTGCTCCATTCTCCTCACTCTGTTTACTATATTCATCACCCTCTACTCTCTGTGTATCTTTTCTTTATGTTCTACCTTCTGCTTAGTCATAATTTTGATTTACTTGTAATTTTGGCTGTCACAATTTTCTTTACCCTATACTTACTTTCCCATTAACATCCCCTGGTTTTATCTGACAAATGTGTGTGTGTGTGTGTGTGTGCGTGCATGCATGCACACTCAGTTGCTTCAGTGGTGTCCGATTCTTTGCGACCTTATGGACAGTTGCCCACCAGGATCCTCTGTCATGGGATTCTCCAGGCAAGAATACTGGAGTGGTCCCATGCCCTCCTCAAGGGGATCTTCCATCTCTTAAGTCTCCTGCATTGGCAGGTAGGTCTTTACCCACTGAGACACCTGAGAAGCCCTGTGTGTTGGACCAAAGTGATCATTTATACACAGATGTGTAATTTTAGAAAATAAGTTTAAACTTCCTAAAGTAGATGATTTTTTCATGTCAAAGTGCATGATAGATTGCTGGCTACACTCTGAATTGGCTTCTTAAGGAGCAAATGATCACTTTGGTCCAACCAGCAGACGCTACCCTAACTTTGAAACCGAGTTACCTTGAGTTGCCACTGTTAAGAAGCTGCAGGAATGGGAAGTTTCCACTTGAATGGGCTGCAGGTATGGCTGGCACGGTGACTGACCAGATGAATTAGTCTAGAATCTCTAATTCCTTCTTTATGAATAATCTAGTGGTCACTGTTTTCATAACAATGACAGAGAAGCACAAGATTTTGAAGTTCTTCAACATCTAGAAAACAAATTATGTTCTGTGGAATTTTGGTGTTAAGTGTATTTTTCTGTATTCTATTAGTTTGAAGTTGATAAATTACTCCATGTCATTATGCAGTAATTTTTAATTACTCCAAACCACTTCTATTAATTAGGACATACCAATTTCCAACAGAAAGCAATTATTTCTGTACTGAGAAATCTTGGTGTTTTTAGAGATAAGTTTTCCCCCCTCTCAGCTGTGAAATAACGGATGACAAAAAGCTGCTGCATGTTGCCTTATGGATCCTTACTGTATATATATATATTTTCCTTTAAGTTACTAGTCAGAGCCAATTACAGTTTCTATTGCTCTGCTATTAATTGTTCCTCATTATTTACAAGGAGGTAAAAGCTTGCCTACAAAGTGCTTTATCTATTAAACAATGATAAACTTCACCTCAGAAATAAAGTCATATAAGTAGGGGTGATGCATAGGAAGACTATCTGGAATATTCTTACCTCAATTCAGTAATGACTCATTAGTGTGCAATAATTTGCTTAAAATGTGATTGAAATCCTAGGAGTAAATACATTGCAATTCTTACTATTATGAATCACACTTGGCTTTTTAACCCTAATTAAAACTTGTCCTGCCATGATTGTTGATTAGCAGAATGGGGAGAATAGTTGACTATACCTGTGATACAGAAATGAAGGCATTTTTTCCAGTAGGATACTTAGCTCTGTTTCTATGCTATCTCAGAGAAACTCAGTCACTTCTAACCCTAATTTACAGTCTAGATTCTATGGAGTGTACTATGCAAGAAACCACAGCATAAAGAAGTTAAAGCTCAATTGCCTTTAGCAAAATGAAGTAAAGGATCATAATAATCCACTGGTTTTGGAGCAAAGGCTCTTAAATTATTATCATATAACCTAGGTTAATTAGAATTAACCCCTTGAGGCTAAATTAGCTGGCCACTGTACAGTTTATTTTACTTTGTAAAAGTATGAATAATTCTTAGTTTTACCTTGTTTTTTTCCTAATGTTTTATTTTAGAACAAGTTTCCAGTGACCATTCAATAAAGCACTCTATATTTTCCAGTGTTGTGCTTAATCATAAAAATTCAGAGCAATGAGGCACCATAGGAAATCATGTGGTCACTAGCTTTCAAATTGATTAATTGCCTTCAGCAATGATATTTAGCTCTGATTTGGTAATCCTCTTTGGTGAGTCCAATGATCTAAAAATTACTGAAACAAAATTTTGAAAGTAAAGGTATTGACTATTGAGTTGGCAGATCTAAAAAATAAATCAACTTAAACTCTCATTAATAGAATATACATCTAAACAATAGCAGAATATGCATTCTTTTCAAGTGCACATAGAAATTCTGTAAGACATATCATTTGCTTGGCTATAAAACAGTTCTGAACTGCTTTTTAAAGGAAACAACATGCTCTAAAAAAGCACACGAGTCTGAGAAGAAAAAACAAGGGAAATTAGAAAGTAGAACTGAATGTTAAAGGATATATAATACATCAAAATTTATGAAATGCAGCTAAAAGAAGGCTTAGAGATATATTTGTATTTTTAAATGCCTATATTAGAAAATAAAAGTGGTTTAAATTCAGTGATCTCTGCATCCACAGTAAGAAGTTAGAAAAAGAACAAAACAAAGTAAACAGAAGGAAGAAAATAAGAAATCAGTGAGATGAGGATCAGACAAATATTAGATAAAAATCAAAGGCTGGTTCTTTGAAAAAACTATTGCAATTAATAAACCTCTGACCTGACTAATCATGAAAAAATGAAATGAATCACCAATATTAAGATTGGAAGAGAGGATATCACTATAGATGCTTTGAGAAGATCAGTTCAGTTCAGCTCAGTTCAGTCGCTCAGTCGTGTCCGACTCTTTGCGACCCCATGAACCACAGCACGCCAGGCCTCCCTGTTCATCACCATCTCTCGGAGTTCACTCAGACTCACGTTCATCGAGTTCGTGATGCCATCGAGCCATCTCATCCTCTTTTGTCCCCTTCTCCTCCTGCCCCCAATACCTCCCAGCATCAGAGTCTTTTCCAATGAGTCAGCTCTTCGAATGAGGTGGCCAAAGTACTGGAGCTTCAGCTTTAGCATCATTCCTTCCAAAGAAATCCCAGGGTTGATCTCCTTCAGAATGGACTGGTTGGATCTCCTTGCAGTCCAAGGGACTCTCAAGAGTCTTCTCCAACACCACAGTTCAGAAGCATCAATTCTTCAGCGCTCAGCCTTCTTCACATCCAACTCTCACAGTCCATACATGACCACTGGAAAAACCATAGCCTTGACTAGATGGACCTTAGTTGGCAAAGTAATGTCTCTGCTTTTGAATATGCTATCTAGGTTGGTCATAACTTTCCTTCCGAGGAGTCAGCGTCTTTTAATTTCATGGCTGCAGTCACCATCTGCAGTGAGTTTGGAGCCCAAAAATATAAAGTCTGACACTGTTTCCACTGTTTCCCCATCTAGTTCCCATGAAGTGATGGGACCAGATGCCATGATTTTCGTTTTCTGAGTGTTGAGCTTTAAGTCAACTTTTTCACTCTCCTTTTTCACTTTCATCAAGAGGCTTTTTAGCTCCTCTTCATTTTCTGCCATAAGGGTGGTGTTATCTGCATATCTGAGGTTATTGATATTTCTCCTGGCAATCTTGATTCCAGCTTGTGCTTCTTCCAGCCCAGCGTTTCTCATGATGTACTCTGCATATAAGTTAAATAAGCATGGTGACAATATACAGCTTTTTCCTATTTGGAACCAGTCTGTTGTTCCATGTCCAGTTGTAACTGTTGCTTCCTGACCTGCATACAGATTTCTCAAGAGGCAGGTTAGGTGGTCTGGTATTCCCATCTCTTTCAGAATTTTCCACAGTTTATTGTGATAGTAGAGGGTATTTATGGACAACTTAATGCCAATCAATGTGATGAAATGGACAAATCCCTGAAAGACACCAATTACCAAAATGAAGTAAAAAAAAAAAGAAAATCAAAATAGACCTATATCCATATTTATTAATGTGAATTCATAAATAGAAACCTTGGTTTAAAGGAAGCTTTAGGCTCAGATAGTTTTACTGGTGAATTCTGTAAAACATACAGGAAAGAAATAGTCCTGACCTTACAAACTCACCCAGAACTTTATTACAGGAAAAACCTACAGGTCAATATTTTTCATGAATATAGAATACTTAAAATATTACATATATGAACACAAAAATACTTACAATGTTAACAAATATGTAATATGTTAGAGTGGGATCCCTGGTGGCTGAGATGGTAAAGAATCTGCCTGCAATGAGAGAGACCGAGGTTCAGTCCCTGGGTCTGGACGATCCCCTGGAGAAGGGAATGGTAACCCATTCCAGTATTCTTGCCTGGAGAATTCCCATGGACAGAGGAGTCTGGCTTCCCAGGTGGCACTAATGGTAAAGAACCTGCCTGCCAGTGCAGGAGACATAGAAGAAGCAATTTCGATCCCTGGGTCGGAAAGATCACTTAGAGGAGGAAATGGCAACTCACTCCCATATTCTTGCCTGGAAAATCCCATGGACAGAGAAGCCTGGCGGGCTACGTTTCATTGAGTCATAGAGTCAGATATGGCTGAACTGACTTAGCACAACATAGCAAAATACGTTAGAATGACTAAGTGTGTTTAAATCAGAAATGCTTATCTTAGTTACATTCAACCTAGCTAAATGAGATATTTAAATTGGTGTAAAACTTAAAAAACCCTGCTAAATTTAAAATGGCTTACTCTAAAATATATCTACAGGTTTAAAGTTTAACAACACAATTCTTGCTTAATTACTTCTCAATCTATGCGATATATTTCTTGTCCTTTTTTTTTTCTAGAACCTTCCCATTAGCATTGGTATTGTGCACTACTTATACAAAATTTTCATAACTGAGGAGGAGAAAAACAAAGGCGAGTAAAACAAAAATTTTTAGTCCTGCTCTTCTGGCCTAAAGTAATTTTTTACCTTGAAGCCACACACTGAACAAATATTAATATTCTGGAATTGAAAGTACAGTATTTCTTACTGTACAAAAAGTACGAAACATAAATAAGCAAGTTCTATACTTGAGAAAAATATTATTAAGCAGTTGATAAAACATTTCTACTATGTTCGCTTTAATAGATATATAGATGGCAAGGGAATCAGAGAGAATTGATACCTTATGGATTTTAATTGGAACAAAATGGTTGCAGGACAATGAGAAGTGATTTAATATCTTCGGGCCTCAGTTTTCTCATCTATAGAATATTTGTATAGTCTGAAAATTGGAAGAGACCATAAAGAATGTCTGATCAGTCACAGAATTACTTTGCTGTACATCTGAAAGGAATACAATGTTGTGTTCATAATAAACTATATACATAAAAAACACAATGCAATAAACTATGCTTCAATAACAAAGAAAAAAACAAAACAAAAACCTCAAACACCCCAAAATATACAATTCTAAAGTAAATTTCCTGACCCCTGAAGGCACAGAAATAAAAGTAAACCCACGCTAAACAGAAGGTGGCAGTGTTGTTGAAGAAAACGCCTAGATTTCCATCCCAGTAAATGCAGGTGAATTGCTACACAAGGTGTTTGTACTTTGACATTAGTGCTGTAGCAAATTAGTGACAAACCACTAATTTAGCAGGATTAAGATATCCTGTTACAACAGTTCCATTTTTTCTGAGTTGATAACATCATTATATATGACATTGCTTTACTGTGAAATGAGACAGAATCAAATGTGATCACCTAAAGCTCACACAAATATAGAAAGTCACGCTAAGCTCAGAGCTTTCAAGTGAATGATAATTATTGTTATATTGGTTTCAGGTATTTTAAAAGCGTTTGTCTGGCTTCTATTAACTGACAACTTCCCCACATATATTTGCAATTTGGCATGGTTATTTTTAGTGAGGCAAAGTTTTTCACTTTATGTTTTCCAACTTTTTGAAATGAAGGGGCATTCAAGCATATATATTTTAATGGGCTTTAGCAGCTTATCTTTAACACTTGTTAATGGAATTTTAAAATTTGGTCTTTGTTCTCTATCTTAAAATATTTAGTAAGAGTTCAATGCTTACAGTGGGATTAAATATGAAGTTTAAATTTATGATTAATTGTTTGTCAGAACATACTAGAGGAATGCTGTTCAATAAAGCAGCTTCTTGTAAGGGCATTTGTTAAATCAAGGTTTTGTTTAGACAGTTTTTTATATATTTTGTTAATCCTTGGGTCAGGTACGGCTCTCCCCAGGGCCCCTTAGTTTCCTAGATTAGGTATAGTGCTTTTTATTGGAATACTGTCCCCCTCAGCATCTTTAGGAATTTCTACTATATGAAACAGACAAACTGACAACCTAAATTGTCATCATGTCCCTTCGCAAAAATTTTAGGGAATATTAAACTATCAGGGAAAATATAACCAGCCATAGCAAAGATGAAGCATGCAGATTGCAGGTTAATGCTAGCACCCTGATAAAGCCTTGTTTGATTGGGGTTGTGTCATTTCCACAACAAGCAGCAGGGAGAAATGAGTGTGTGTGTGTGTGTGTGTGTGTGTGCGTGTGTGTGTATGTGTGTGGGTTGGGGGAGCTCCAGGCATCACAGAAATGGGCCAATACCTTCCACGGGTGTCGACTTGCTCCCCAGTTGGTATGGCTCTTCCAGGAGGAAGGCTGGAGTTTCATTTTATGTAATACCCTCCCCTCTCCCTTGTGAGGCCAGTTCCCCTCTTTGGCTATTATTTTCTGGAAAGAGTCACTCCATATCACTACGCCTTGGTTTCCCTACCCCAATCCCATCATTCCAGACCATGTATTCCCCTATCCGTGGTGACTTACCGGGAGCTCCCTCCCTCTGCCTCCAGTCCTCAGTGGCAGCAGCAGTCACAGTGACCTCTCTGCCCTTCCTCAATTACCTGTTCTTGATTTGGCTGTGCTGGGTCTTAGTTGTGTCAGACAGGATAGTCAGCCTTCATTGTGGCGTCTGGACTGTTAGTTGTGACATGTTCCCAGTTCCCTGACCAGGGATCAAACCTGGTGCCCCCTGTATGGGGATCACAAAACGTTAGCCACTGGACCAGCAGGGAAGTTGCTTAAAAAAAAAAATTAAATTGAAGTATAGTTCATTTGCCAAGTTTCAGGTGTACAGCAAAGTGGTTCAAAGTTTTACATAAATATGCATGTATATGCATTCTTTTTCAGATTCTTTTCCTTTGCAGGTTATTACAAGATGTTGAATATAGTTTCCAGAGCTATCCTGGTGGTGCCAGTGGTAAAGAGGCAGGAGACTCAAGAGACATGGGTTTGATTCTGGGTTGGGGAGAGCCCCTGGAGGAGGAAATAGCAATCAGCTCCAGTATTCTTGCCTGGGAAATTCCATGAACAGAGGAGCCAGGCAGATGACAGTCCATAGGATCACAAAGAGTTGGACATGACTCAGCGACTGCGTAAGCTCACACACTACACAGTAGGTCCCTGTTCATCGTTTTTATGTGCAGCAGTCTGTATCTGTTAATCCCAGATCCCTAGTTTACCCCTTCCCATACTTCCCCTTTGGTAACTGGAAGCTTGTTTTCTAGATCTGTGACTCTGTATCTGTTTTGAAAATGAGTTCCTTTGTATCATTTTTCCGGATTCCACACACAAGTGATATCATACGGTATTTGTCCTTTTCTCACCTCATGGTTTTTATAGCAGTGGTTCCCTCTGTCCAGAGCATTGGTCCTTATGATGACTACATGACTAATTTGTTTAGTGCTCCCAAAACTTTTTATTGAGGACATCCCTGACCACCCGATCTGAAACTGCTATTCCCTCCACTTCCACAGTGTCTCAGCATCCCCTTCCTGTTTACCATTTTATTTTTCACCATGGCACTTACTGTCTTCTAATAACTTTATGCCTTACTTATCACTTGGGTTTATTGCTTGTCTCCCTATCCTAGGATGTAAACCTCACGAGGGCAGGTTTCTTTTTGTCAGTTTTGCTCATTATTGTATTTCCAGTGCCTAGAAAAAGTGTCTGGCCGAAAGGAAATGTGCAACCAATATTTGTTGAATGAAGATATAATCAAAGTTCCTCAATTTTCCAAGCAATAATAAAATTTTATTTTTTTCATTTTCTTTGAAATATTGGAAGGAACACAAATTCAGTGAGGCAACATACATGACTTTAAAGCTTCCAGGCTCTACATTGTCACCCTGCTTATTTAACTTATATGTAGATTATATTATGAGAAACGCTGGGCTGGAAGAAGTACAAGCTGGAATCAAGATTGCTAGGAGAGATATCAATAACCTCAGATATGCAGATGACATCACCCTTATGGCAGAAAGTGAAGAGGAACTAAAAAGCCTCTTGATGAAAGTGAAGGAGGAGAGTGAAAAAGTTGGCTTAAAGCTCAACATTCAGAAAACTATGATCATGGCATCTGGTCCCATCACTTCATGGCAGATAGATGGGAAAACAGTGTAAATAGTGTCAGACTTTATTTTTAGGGCTCCAAAGTCACTGCATATGGTGATTGCAGCCATGAAACTAAAAGATGCTTATTCCTTGGAATGAAAGTTATGACCAACCTAGATAACATATTCAAAAGCAGAGACATTACTTTGCAAACAAAGATCCGTCTAGTCAAGGCTATGGTTTTTCCAGTGGTCATGTATGGATGTGAGAGTTGGACTGTGAAGAAGGCTGAGCACCGAAGAATTGATGCTTTTGAACTGTGGTGTTGGAGAAGACTCTTGAGAGTCCCTTGGACTGCAAGGAGATCCAACCAGTCCATCCTAAAGGAGATCAGTCCTGGGTGTTCATTGGAAGGACTGATGCTAAAGCTGAAAGTCTAATACTTTGGCTACCTGATGCGAAGAGTTGACTCATTGGAAAAGATCCTGATGCTGGGAGGGATTGGGGGCAAGAGGAAAAGGGATGACAGAGGATAAGATGGTTGGATGGCATCACTGACTGGACAGGAGTTTGGGTAAACTCCGGGAGTTGGTGATGTCAGGGAGGCCTGGTGTGCTATGATTCATTGGTTCGCAGAGTCAGACAAGACTGAGCAACTGAACTGAACTGAGATGTTTAAAAACACTTTACTTGGTGGGAGGGAGGCTTAAGATGGAGGGGATATGTGTGTGTATATATGTATATATATATATAACTTGCTAACTTTGTTGTGCAGCAGAAATTAACACAACATTGTAAAACAATAAAAATGCTTTATCAAAATCTTTATATTCATATTATAAGCAAAGAAATTTACAGAAAAACATGTAACCAGGTAAGAGTTAAATTCATTTTCTACTCTATGGGCTTAATAATAGAATCATTTTGAGGTACAGATTGTGTTAGTCGCTCAGTCTATAGATCGCTAGTCAAACTTCCTCTGAGGTGCTTGCCCAAGTTTTTTGCTTAAGAGCTATGTAAGTTAAAAATCTGTTCTTGAAGATATTCTGATAGCAGTTTATCAGACACTCTGAACTCTAACCTAACTGGAAAACCTTTTCTTCACCAGTTTAGTTCAGTTGCTCAGTTGTGCCTCACTGCAGCAGGCCAGGCCTCCCTGTCCATCACCAGCTCCTGGAGCTTGCTCAAACTCATGTCCATCAAGTCAGTGATGCCATCCAACCATCTCATCCTCTGTCGTCCCCTTCTCCTCCTGCCTTCAGTCTTTCCCAGCATCAGGGCTTTTCCACATAAATGCCATATATAAGTTAGCCTTATTCCGAGAGTCTCCCTTCTCATCAGCAGGAGTCTTCTGTCTTCATACTTTCCTCATTCTTGAAGGCTCAATTCAAAGGTTATCTCTTCTTTATTTTTGTCTCTTACTTTCTTAGATGGAAAGTTTATCTAACTTCTTTCCATAAAAAGCACTTTGACTATATCTGCATTAAATGTTAATCTTGCATTTAATGGAGTTTACAGACCAGTAGAAGAGGGAGACATATGTGCTAATAACCCTGACACAAGGTAGAGGCTGATTAACCACCTTTTCAGATAATCAGGTAAAGTCCTTTGAGTATTTAGAGACAGATTGGTGACTTCTGACTGCTTCATGGCAGAGTTGTGAGTGAGCCCTTGAGGAATGGACACTCTTTGGGAGGCAGAAAGGAGGAGGAATGGAGGTCTTGCCAGGGTAAGGGATAGATAGAGGCATGGGAGCAGAAGTCTTCCAAGAAATAGTAATTGGCTCAATGAATACAGCCCAGCAAAGTTTGTCAAAAAATGAGAGGTAGGACTGGAAAGGTGGGACCTGGCCAAATTATGAAGGGCTTTGAGTATGAGGCTAAGGAATTAAGATTTCTGGAAATGGAGAACCACTGATGATTTCAACAGAGTGATGAGGACAGAGGTGTACTTAAAGATTAAACTAAACCAGTGTGTACATAGGATAGCATCACTGATTCAATGGACATGAGTTTGAACAAATTCCAGTAGATGGTGAAGGACAGAGGAGACTGGGGTGTGCTATGGTCCATGGGGTGGCAAAAAGTCAGATATGAGTTAGCAACTGAACAACAATAACACATAGGATGGCTTTGAGAGGGAAGAAACTGTAGATGAAGAGGTCATCACAATAGTCAAGTGGAGAGATGACCAAAGCGTGAACGTAATAGCAGCATGGAGAAAAGAAAGATGATAGACGTGGCTGTTGGCAACCTGATCTCTGGTTCTTCTGCCTTTTCTAAATCCATCTTGAACATATGGAAGTTCATGGTTCACATACTGCTGAAGCCTGGCTTGGAGAATTTTGAGCATTACTTTGCTAGCCTGTGAGATGAGTGCAGTTGTGCAGTAGTTTGAGCATTCTTTGGCATTGCCTTTCTTTGAAATTGGAATGAAAACTGATCTTTTCCAGTCCAGTGGCCACTGCTGAGTTTTCCAAATTTGCTGGCATGTTGAGTGCAGCACTTTCACAGCATCATCTTTTAGGATTTGAAATAGTTCAACTGGAATTCCATCACCTCCACCAGGTTTATTCATAGTGATGCTTCCTAAGGCCCACTTGACTTCACATTCCAGGATGTCTGGCTCTAGGTGAGTGATCACCCCATCGTGGTTATCTGGGTCATAAAGATCTTTTTTGTATAGTTCTTCTATGTATTCTTGCCACTTCTTCTTAATATCTTCTGCTTCTGTTAGGTCCAGACCATTTCTGTCCTTTATTGTGCTCCTCTTTGCATGAAATATTCCCTTGGTGTCTCTAATTTTCTTGAAGAGATCACTAGTCTTTCCCATTCTATTGTTTTCCTCTATTTCTTTGCACTGATCTCTGAGGAAGACTTTCTTATCTCGCCTTGCTATTCTTTGGAACTCTGCATTCAAATGGGTATATCTTTCCTTTGTTCCTTTGCCTTTTGCATCTCCTCTTTTCACAGCTGTTTGTAAGGCCTTGTCAGACAACCATTTTGACTTTTTGCATTTCTTTTTCTTGGGGATGGTCTTGATCACTACCTTCTGTACAATATCACGAACCTCCATCCATAGTTCTTCAGGCATTCTATCAGATCTAATCCCTTGAATCTATTTCTCACTTCCACTGTATAATTGTAAGGGATTTGATTTAGGTCATACCTGAATGGTCTAATGATTTTATTTTCTGGGGCTCCAAAATCACTGCATATGGTGACTGCACATACGAAATTAAAAGACACTTGCTTCTGGGAAGAAAAGCTATGATCAACCTAAAGTAATTAAGTAAGTGTTAGTTGCTCAGTCACGCCTGACTCTTTGCGACCCCATGGACTGCAGCCCACAAGGCTCCTCTGTCCATGAGATTTTCCAGGCAAGGATACTGGAGTGGGTTGTCATTTCCTTCTCCAGGGGATCTTCCCAACCCAAGGATGAACCTGGGTCTCGTGCACTGCAGGCAGATTCTTTACTAACTGAGTTACAAGGAAAGCCCATGACTAACCTAGACAGAATATTAAAAAGCAGAGACATTACTTTGCCAACAAAGATCCATCTAGTCAAAGCTATGGTTTTTCCAGTAGTCATGTATGGATGTAAGAGTTATACCATAAAGAAAGCAGAGCACTGAAGAACTGATGCTTTTGAACTGTGGTGTTGGAGAAGACTCTTGAGAGTCCCTTGATTGCAAGCAGTTCCAATCAGCCCAACCTAAAGGAAATCTGTCCTGCATATTCGTTGGAAGGACTGATGTTGAAGCTGAAACTCCAATATTTTGGTCACCTGATGTGAAGAACTGACTTTTTGGAAAAGACCCTGATGCTGGGAGGGATTGGGGGCAGGAGGAGAAGGGGACGACAGAGGATGAGATGGCTGGATGGCATCACCGATGCGATGGACATGAGTTTGAGTAGGCTCTGGGAGTTGGTGATGGACAGGGAAGCCTGGTGTGCTGCAGTCCATGGGATCGCAAAGCAACTGAACTAAGACATGGCTCAGCTAGAACCAACAGGACCAGGCATCAGCCAGCTGCGGAAAGGGCAGAGGTGTTGTGTCTAGCTGTAGGGAGGAAGATGTTCATTAACCAGAGTAAGTGTGTAGGTGTTCGTGTATACTGAAGGTGAGGCAGCTTTTAACTGGGGAAGGGAGGCCGTGTCAGGTCTAAGGTGCTTCCAGGGAGGCATGGAGGGTGAGTATTTCAGAGGGTATTGTGTGCCGGTTGTCTGACCTCAAGAGTGCTATTATGGAAGCCACTTACTGTGAGAAGCAGTGTCTGAAGTCTTTCATTCTCCCCTGTCACCTCTCCCAAGCCGCTAGCACAGTACTGAGCACATTGTAGGTGTTCAGGAAATATATATTAATTGATGATATATATTGCTTTTGGAGCCAGATCTAGGGGAAGATGGTACTGGCCTAACTCTAAAATTGCTGACAAAAAGTCCCAGGCCTCTTTCCTTCCTTGAAATTTCCTGTACTGGAATCCCTGGGGCTGCTACATTGTAGCTGGATATTGACATGTAATTAATGTCTAGGTGGTTATAATACAGTAAGGCATGGAGCCATTAGCAGTTAACATATTCCTTACATGGTTGTATCAGTTCCTTAAAAGGACCCCTGAGTCCTCAGGGAATAAGAGAAAGGAAAGCTATTTTTTGAGGGGAGGAACTGAGAAGGGAAATTTTAAAGTAAGGGTCCGTGGCCAGTCAGTAAAATCGTGAATTGGGCACAGATACCAAGCAGGGGCTGGAGGGAAGGTGGAGAAGACAAGTCTTGGGCAGGTGAACATAATGGACACCATGCTGAATGAATGGGATAATCTAATTCACAGTGTCATTTGTCTTCTGTTAAAGAAACTGAGATTGCAGTGTAAGAGACTGGGAGTCAGGGAGGGAGGAGTCAGGGGACCCAGCTGCCTCCTGTTAACTGGTTACGTTGTCTGGGACAATCATTTAACCTTCTAATACCTCTTTGTAGAAAGAAGATTTGGATCCAGAAGAATCTGAATTAAATCTTGTTTGTTTGTTTTTTTCATTTACTAGTTGTGTGCCCTTAGAAAATGTAGTTAACTTTGCTGAGCTTTAGTTTTCTTCTTCATAAAACGGAGATATCATTACTTTATATGTTTTTTAAAAAGGATACATGAAATGACAAGTATAAAGTAATTGGCAAATACTGGGATGGAAGTAAATACCATCTTGTTTCTGTGCCTCTTTTTTTTCATTTTTCCAAATCTGTGATATGGTAGAACTGGACTAGAGGTAATGTACACCCCCTCCTCATGCTTCTTTTTTTAATGACTCTATGAATCCTTGAAATCTTTCCTCCCACTTTCCTGCCAAAAATTTCCAAGAATTATAAATTAATCCTGCCAGGAAATGAGTCAAATACATGACTTCCTTCTTCTCTCCCCCTCTGGCATGCTACTGGTCCCCTTGTTACCCTTCTTTTCTTTCTCTTCTCTTTCCAGAATGTTGCATCTTAGTCTTTCAAAAGGGAGATAGCAACTGGGTTTTTCAAAATGGTACTAAGTGATCACGTATGAAGACAAGACGATATTTTTGTATTGGTCAACAGGCTAACACAGATGCTGGCAGTTCAGTTCAGTTCAGTTCTGTCGCTCGGTCGTGTCCGACTCTCTGCGACCCCATGAATCGCAGAAAAGAAAACTAAGTTTGCTTTGGTGATGGTGATTCAGGATTCATGTACTATTTTTTGGGAAAAAACACCCTTGACATTCTCTGAGGAGGCAAGGAAATGGGTCCTGATGGGCATCCACACAAATATAGATGGCTGCTAACTGCTAAGCCCACTTGTGGGAAGAGTTGCCAAGCAGAGGTACGCAGAGATCGTCTAGTACAGCGAATACGAGGCAAGCCCTTCACAAAGTTTATCAGCCATGCTTGATTCTTCCAGGGTGCTTAAAAGATGCGGTCTTCTCATTGATTCTGACTTTCAGATCCCAGCTGCGGAATCCTCTTTGTTTGTTTATTTTTGACCGGGTCTTGTTGCTGCGCGGGCTTTCTGCAGGTCCGGTGAGCGGGGGCTGTGCTTCACTTGCGATGCGCAGCTTCTCACGGCGGCGGCTCCTCTTAAGAAGCCCCCGGCGCCGGGCGCCCGCAGGCGGGTGGCGCTGGGCCTTAGTCGCTCGCTGGCATGTGGAATCTTCCTGGACCAGGGATTGAGCCCATGTTCCCTACAATGGCAGGTGGATTCTCGACCACTGAACCACTGGAGAAGTCCTCCCAGGTTGGAGTTCCCCAGCTCCCCTCCGGAGCTTTGCTTTTTGCTTCTCACTCTGATCTTCAGCTTCCCGTCCTTTGTTCCTGAAGTGTTCTGTAGTGGATGCTTGATTTCTTTACTACTCCTTGTGCTTACTCTTTGACTTACTCTTATCTGTCCAGAATCACAAATGTACTAACTCTCTTTGACTTCTGGTTCACCTCGAGGAAGCCTCTGATGTGTTTCCCTTTTCTGAATGGGGAGAGTTCTGCTCTGTCTTTTGCTCCAAGACTTACTTGCCCATTAGTAATGTTCAGGGTCTCCACCTGGAACCCAGCTTGGCCTACTATGTGATGAGTGAAATTGGTAATGGATCTTAACAAAAGCCAAATACCACTCCACATAAAAGGAAGTAAGCCAGTTTTCTTTCTCTGCATGTTAATTTGCTATTTTATTCAAAGAAGAATGCTTTTCAGGTTTATACCAGAGAAGAAAAAATATGTAACATTCTGCTGTTATTTAATTACTCTAAATAAATAAGTTAATCAGAAACTCATTCAAAAAAGTGGGTAACTTGAACTTTATCTGATGAGAATTTTATGTAGGTTGACTGGAAAGAGAGCCATAAAATCATGCTCCATTGCTCCTACAATTCTGATTCTGGGCTCAAACTTTTCATTGATCAAGACAAAGCTTTTCCTGGAGGAAAAAAGTCATCTGTGTATTTTCCCATCAAAAGTTCTAACTCTTGTGGCAGCATCGAAGAATACTCTTATCAGCCATTTCATTAATTTCTGATGGAGCAGAATTAACATCTATTGCTATTACAAGCTATTTTCATAACATTTAATAGACTTATTTCTGAGAGTGGAACTGATAAAGGTGATTACCCCCAGGGAATAGGAGTAAAGAATTCGTATCTTAGGACTGTTGTTTTTGTGTGTGTATGACTGGTTATTTTAACTAGAACAGTTTTAGGAGAGTGTTGAGGCAATGAATTGATTTATGTCCTTGTACTGAGAAGAAGTGGCTAGTGAAGACAGAGCAAGAAGTAGATAGTATAAGGACAGAACTTGCTTTTGAGAAGTTTAGTGATGAAATAGGTGTACGGCTGTAGAAAAAGTGGAATGACTGATTAAAGTCATTGTTGGATTCAAGTACCTAAAAAGCCCTAACATTTTAAAGGACTGTGAGGAAGTTTGTAGATGTAGTCATAGTGAAAACACTCGAGGGACGTGAATTTGATCCTTAGAACATCTAAATCCGTTCATCAACAAGGTGTATTGTAAAGCAACACTGCTGTATGTTATTTTAAAGATTTAAACACCGTGGATTGTTGTTGTTGATTTCCTTATCCAACTGCAAATATTTCCTTTGTTAAATGCAGAGCTGGTCTGTGATGATGGTTCATGATTGTTTCAGGCACAGATTTGGAGACCCCCACTTCCAATAGACTGCTTCCTGGCTCCTCGAGACCCTCTGAGAATGAGATTCTTTGTTCATGATATCACTTTTTAAGTCTATATTGAATTTGTTACAATATTCCTTCTGCTGTTTGTGTTCTGGTGCTTTGGCTGCAAGGTATGTGGGATCCTAGCTCCCCAACCAGGGATGAAACCCACACCTTCTGCATTGAAAGGCAAAGTCTTAACCCCTGGACCAGCAAAGACGTTCCTGAGGGGTTGATATCTTTAGTCCCTTTGGTTGTTCATTCCCTTGACATGGAGACCCACAGCCTTCCACGGAATCCCTGCCCTGATCTTTTTTGATGAGTGACATATTAGCCATGATTCTGTGTGCGTGTTAGCTGCCCAGTCATTGTCTGACTCTTTGTGACTCCATGGACTGTAGCCTACCAGGCTCCTCTGTCCATTGAATTCTTCAAGCAAGAATACTGGAGTGGATTGCCATTCCCTTCCCCAATGACTATATTCAAGTTATTATTTTCATAGAACTTTACCATCAGGCTTAAATAAATCATGCCTACTTCACATTGGTTGGAAGACAGATTTAGACTTAATGGGCGAGTACAACTAAATCACAGTATAACATGAGGAAAATTTACCTCCTTTTAATGTCATATTCCTTTCTAAATGGCTCTGATGAGTGGTTTTGCAGAAAGCTCATGAAAGTAGTAGAGTCTTTTTAAAAGTTAAGACTTTATGACAGGCTTCAGAAATATCTCAAAGTCAGATGCATGTGTGTGTGTGTATATATATATATATATATATATATATATATATATAAACTTAATAGTTCCATATCCTAATACCCATAATAGATTTTAAAAACCTTCTTGGCAATTAAAAATTAACTGTTAGATTTTTTTTTAAAAAACTCATAAAACCAAATGAAATATGTCAAGATTATTAGGTAGAAGTTGAAAATGAATATGTGGGTTGGAGAATGAGGGCAGACTTTTATTTAAAGCTCTCTCGAGTTTAGACAATGAAATTACTAATGACGATAATTCCTCCTTTCTATAACCAAAGGAAAGAATTCTTCTCCCAACAGTTAGGGATCTGCCTCCTTGAGTTTGTGACAGTGTGGATGGGGGATACTAAGTACAGTCTTGGACCTGGTAAAATTTTGTTTTCAGTACTTTCAGGTCCTCCTTTTTAGTCTCTTTCTTCAGGACTTTCAGATTCTTTCTGGCAGCTTGCCCCGCTCAAACCCCTTTTCAGAAGAGGGTCAGCTAAGGGTAATTTCCAGCTTACTTCGAAATTTTCCATGTTTTACGTCTCCTGAAGTAATTTACATTTAAAATTTTATTTTTAATTATTGTGTGAAAGAATGGCTTTGTGTTCTGTCAGATTTTCAGGCATTAGTCAATTAGTGAAAAGATCCTCCTGGGAAAAAAAGGAGCTTCCTGGCATCTTTATTTTATTTAAAAAATTCTGAAAGTAATTTGTTTGATTTTGGGCTGTGATGAGGCTTCGTGGCGGAATGTAGGCTTTTTCTAGTTGTGATGGGTGGAGATGACTTGCTGGCCGTGGTTTCTCATTGTGGAGGCTTCTCTTGTGGCGCACAGGCTCCAGAGTACAGGCTGAGTAGGTGTGGTGCATGGGTTTAGTTGCTCCTTGGTGTGTGGAATCTTCCTGGACCAGGAATCAAACCCATGTCCACTGCCTTGGCAGGCAGATTCTTATCCAGTGTGCCATCAGGGAGGTCCCTGGCATCTTTACTATCGCACCACACAGAGAGTAGCTTCCTCTACTCAAGCCAGCATGGATTTAACACCTGGACTGGAAGTGTGACTGTATATGCACCGTGTGTGGAATAAGATGCATGCCTTCATCTAGAGAAAGCTGAGTCAGCTTATGGCTGCTTGCTTCAGTTTCTATTTAATCCTCAGCCTGCAAAACCCAACTCCTTTTCCTCTCCATTCCTCTCAAAGTGACTATGACATGTGACAGACATTTTTTTCCCTGTGCTTTTCCACGTGCTGGTGGGGACACTTGGTACTGGTGACCCCTTGCCCCTCCCGTTTGGTCTCCATGACTCAGCTTCCCCCTGAGAATTCTGCTGTTGCTTTTTTGTCCCCTTTCCTTTCATCTCTTCACTCTAGCTGAGCAAACTCACTCATGCCCATAGCTTCTGTTCTCATCAGACCCAAAGCTCTCTCTTTTCCAGTCTCTCTCCTGAACTCCACCTGCACCTGGAAATTGCACAGAGAACTCACCTGAAGTCATAAACCTTCTCTTCCTGCCCTCATCTCTCACCTGTTTTAATCAAGAGAGAAATAAGCTTTGCAATTATTCTCATTTCCTGCCTCTTTCTGATGCCTAAATCCAATCAATGATCAGCTTCTATAAATCCATTCCCTTAAATTTGTGTTTCAGCAAGCCCTCATCTCTGTCTACTATGACACCTACTTTATTTTTGGCTCTCACCATTGGCAGCCTGGGGATTCTTCTGCCTCTCCTCTGAACTGGTCTTTATTCTGTGGCTAGAGTGACCTTTCCAGTTTTGAGATCAGTTAGTATTGGTTGCATTTGTAATGCTTCTTTCTGTATCACCAGTTGTGGGGAGATTAACAAGATGGCGCCAGCCAGGCTCTCTCACTCCGTGCTCTCATGCCCTCTTGCCCCACGTTCTGCAAACAGCGACTTTGCACAATTGTGTGTAACAGCTGAGTTTGCTCATGGCACTGTGCATGTGCCTCACGAGGTACTCGCTTGGCCATGGGCTACTTTTGTTCTGTAAGTATATATAAGCTTCACCTGCAAAGCCCTGAAGGGTTGTATGTGGTTATATTGTGTTAGGTTATGTCTGCTGCTACATCTGCTGTGTCAGCCAAGAGAGAATGTAGTTCTCTTGGCTGCAGTTCCTATGGCTCCTTGCATTTTCTTCCAGCCTCTTTGCTTGCGCCTTGCCTACCATGGGTTCAGTGAACAGGGTGCACAGTGAGATACAGCAAGACAACTGGTGTCACGAACAGGATCAGCAATATGCATTTCAAGTCTGAGTTCTGTAGCCAGGTATGGTTGGTCTGTTTCCTCTCACCCACTCTGGTTTTCTCTCAGCTCTGATTCTCCATCCAAACTTTAACCTCTTGATGGCAACATCAGTCTCTTTGCAACACATCAAACAGGCTCTTTTATGTCTCCAGGTTTGGGCAAATGCCATTCCTTTTGCCTGGGGTGCCCTCTGATCATTTTCAGGCTGAGAAAAACGTTGCGTTATTTTTCTTTGTAAATTTCTGCCTGGCACTTTCTAGGCAGACACCAGTCCTCTCTCCTTCACACTCCCAGGGGACCCCTTACATTAATACCTCTAATATTTCTTTTGTTGTACTGTATTGTAATTGTTGGTTTACACAATTGTCTTCCTATGAAACTACAAGCTCCTTGAGGAAAGGGACTGTTTTTACTTTTTGTGTCCATGGTTTCTACAACAGTGCTTAACATTTTCATTAGATATTTATTCAATAAATGAATGTGTGAAATGTGCATTTGAAATGCATAAAACTGTTTTTTTTCCTAAAAGGGTTAGACCCTTCAACAGAGGCTCAGGTTCTAGCTTCTTTACCCTAATCCCTCTATGTATATTCTTAATAAAGACCTTGTCTTTAGTAATCATTTGCAAGACCTACCCATTTTATGAAGTCTGAGCACTAAAGAATTGATGCTTTTGAACTGTGGTGTTGGAGAAGACTCTGTGAGTCCTTGCACTGCAAGGAGATCAAACCAATCAATCCTAAAGGAGATCAGCCCTGAATATTCATTGGAAGGCGGATGCTAAAGCTGAAGCTCTAATTTTGGCCACCTGATGTGAAAAGCTGACTCATTGGAAAAGACCCTGATGCTGGGAAAGATTGAAGGCAGGAGGAGAAGGGGACGACAGAGGATGAGATCATTGAATGGCATCACTGACTCGATGGACATGAGTTTGAGCAAGCTCTGGGAGTTGGTGATAGACAGGGAAGCCTGGTGTGCTGCAGTCCTTGGGTCACAAAGAGTCAGACATGACTGAGTGAATGAACTGAACTAAACTGACTCATTTTATATTCTTTAAAAGTACTCTAGTGGTTCCACAGTTATGGACACTCAGTAAAAAGATAGAGGCCACAAAAGATGGAGTGATCAGGAGGAAAAGCAAACCCCAAATATGGCTCTGCCTGTTACTCAAAGTGGGGAATCTGGCTTCTCTCTGCTTAAAAGTCAATAAAGAGGCCAGATTAGTGGAATGGAAACTTTGCTTTATTTTGGAGATTGGCAACCTGGTGAGGGGAGGGCAAACTCCCATCCTAAGGCCAACTTTTCCCACTCCCCCAACAATCTGAAAGTAGGAGCTTTCACAGATGGAGGGAGGGGGCTCTGTGCAGAAACAGCATAGTCAGCTCCGACAGTGATATTGAAACGGGTCATGTAGTAGTCTGAGCAGCGTCATCTTGGTTGTTTTCAGTAAAGTTAGTCTTTGCTTCAAGGGTCGGTTTGTTTCCATTACTTTGAGGCAAGTTCTTAAAAGTGTGGCACCTTATGTCATAGCTAGGGCTTCCCTGGAGCCTCAGTAGTAAAGAATCACCTGCAATGCACGAGCCGTAGGTTCAGTCCCTGGGTCTGGAAGATCCCCTAGAGGAGGGCAAGGAAATCCACTCCAGTATTCTTGCCTGGGGAATCCCACGGACAGAGGAGCCTGGCAGGTTCCAGTCCATAGCGTTGCAAAGATTTGGACGTGAATGAAGTGACTTATCAAATGTCGTGGCTACAGTCTGGTCGTCATACAGTTAACATCTTCTACCTGGTGGGGGTTTCAGTATCTACAAAGCAGCTCAAAGGGGATGGCTCAGAATATTATCCATAGCCCTTGAGGAGGGACCAAAGGTCTTTGACTTTGCTTAATGACGGCTATTGGTTTTTGTTTCTGCATTTTCTCACTTCTCTGATTAAACTGATTCTTTGACTAAAGTTTTTCTACAGACAAAAGGCAAGCTGAGGACAGAGGCTGCAAGCACCATAGGGTCCTGCTCCATTTCATGACTACTTTTTCTCTAATGAAAATAACATTTAATCTTCATTTAAGTCTGTAATTGTGGTCAGAAGGTACTGATTAGAAAACACTTAATGAACACTAATTTATTTGATCTTTCCAAAATGATGGCATTAAATACTTCAAAATACTTTGAAAGCAATATCTCATCAGAATTATTTCCCCTTTGGCTCTGATATCCAGTTCTTAAGGGAAGCCGACAGAGCACATGTGCACAGTTTTCATGTGATCAGAGACCGAGGATCTGGGAGGCACTTTAGTCTTCTCTTGAGGATCGTAGAGAATGTTTATTGGGCAGTTTCTGCAGACAGGTAGTTTTAGTTGCTTTCATGTATTAATTCATTTCTTGAGGTATGCACTGTTATCATTCCTCATTCTACAGATGAGGAAATGGAGGCATGGAGAATTTAAGTACTTTGTTTAAGGTTCTAGAAATTAAGTGGTAGAGCCAGGATTTGAATGTATCTAGTTTAATCTGTTCACTGACATATGAGGAAAATAACGCCTATCAAGGGCACGTGCTTAATTACAAGGATCCATTCCTACATTTTTGGATTCAGGTAGTTCATCAGTGCTTTTTTATTTATTCAGGGTATGTGTTACAAATTGGTAGCAGATTGTTGGAACTGGTGCTTTTCCCTAGCCAGTGTTAGCTTCCTTCAGTGGGCTATTTACAGCAACAAAATAATTTTCTTTTGAAAATTCTCTTCAGGATCAGAAAAAAATCCCAGATAAAACACATACACATACATGCACACTCTTGCAATGACCAGTTTTTTAAAAAATTTTTTCTCCCCTGTGGTCCATTTTTCAAGTCTTTATTGAATTTGTTACAACATTGCTTCTATTGTATGTTGTGGTTTCTTGGCCATGAAGCAGGTAGGATCTTAGCTTCCTGACCGGGTATCAAACACACACCCCCTGCATTGGAAGGTGAAGTCTTAACCACCTGACTACCAGAGAAATCCCTTGCAATGCCATTCTTAATCAGTGAGGCTCTTCGATCATTGTTGAGATGTAGAACAGGCCAGACAATTCTAAGAACACCCAATGAACAGTATCACATGGAGCAAGAGTATTTATAATTATTCCTTGAGATTTCCTCTGAGAATTTCTGAGTTTTCACTTTGATACAAAATTGTTCCATGTCCACTTTTTCTCTAGTTCTGGTGTAAGAGCTGAAATTCCCAAGTTCCTGGCCACATCCTGTGAAGCAGTCCACCCATATGGGACCCCATGTGTTAAGTTGCTATGGTTGTGATTTGTAAGGCTCAGGAAGAAAGCGATTTCACTGTTTTCTGCGGGATTATAGAAATAATTATCACTCTGGTTTTTGTATCTTTAAATTAGCACTTCTTTGTGGTGGTGGGCCATTCTTTCAGCAGCACGTTTCTGCTTACTGAAAAGCTTTACTGAACACAACATACCCGCTTTAGTATGTAAATAAAGACACTGTTGTTGGAATAATGAGGTTCATGGGCTGCCTCTTCTTGTAGGCCTGTCTGTCAATCTGTAGTCGACCTTCTCTGCCCACCTGTTCTAATTACTGCTTTTCAGTCTTCTAGGATGGCGCTCTGGAAAGGAGATTTGTTACAACTGCGTTAGTTAAATGGAACTTTCCAAATATACAGTATCTCCTCTTCAGAACACAAATTCACTTCCCCACTCTTTCCTACTTGCTTTAGAAGCTCTTGGCAGGCTCTTATTATGAACTGAAGGACAGGTTTCAAGCACCCTCTATTTATAAAAAGCAGAAGACTCGTGGGTAAATGGCATACTTTGGGAATTACAATCCTTTAATTTCATTTTTACTTGTGCTGAATTTGAGTGTGTGATTTCTTTTAGGAGGTAAATTCATAAATGCTGGCTATCAGATATGCTATCAGTCGTCTGGCTATGTTAGTGATTAAAATCTGTGCGGACATTTGACTTAACATAGATTATTTGGTTGATTGTTGTTGTTTAGTCACTTAGTTGTGTCCAGCTCTTTTGCAACCCCGTGGACTGTAGCCCTCCAGGCTCCTCTATCCATGGGATATCCCGGACACGAATACTGGAGTGGGTTGCCATTTCCTATTCCAGGCGATCTTTCTGACCCAGGAATTGAACCTGTATCTCCTGCATTAGCAGGCAGATTCTTTACCACTGAGACACCTGGGAAGCCCTATTTGATGGATGCCCTATTCTGAATATTTTGTCACCAAGTATCATCATTATAGCAACTATTTTTTGGAAAAAGATGTTAAAATGTTAAACTGAAAGTATGAAGGAAAAAATTACCTTGAAAGGTGGCAGACCTATGACATTATTTGCCTTGTTTAGTAAGATGACAGATATCTTTGCAATATCCCTACCTTTGCCCTTCTGGCCAGTGAATGACTCAGAATCAGATATTCAAAAGGTACAAGCAGCTGGTATCAGATCCATGTCACATCAGCAGATTTCTGTACCTATCTTCTTGAACATGGGAGCCTCAGTTCAGTTCAGTCACTCAGTCATGTCCGACTATTTGTGACCCCATGGACCCCAGGGAATTTGACTTTGGAGGCCAGTGGGATTTGATTACAGAACTTCTGCAGGACTGGGGAAATAAACTCTTGGAGGGCACAAGCCAAACCTTGTGTACACCAGGACCCAGAGAAAGGAGCAGTGACCCCACAAGAGATGGAGCCAGACTTGCCTATGAGTTTCCAGGAGTCTCTGGCAGAGGCATGTGTTGACAATGGCCTGCTGTGGGGTCAGGAGCACTGAATACAACAGTCCTGGCATTAAGTCCTTTTGAAGGCCTGCCACTACCCCTACCATAGTGTGGCCTCAGGCTAAACTACGGGGAGGAAACACAGCCCCAGCCATCAGCAGAAAATTGGATTCAAGATTTATTGAGCAAAGATTTATTGATGGCCCTTCCCATCAAGCAAGACCCAGACTCCCCCACAGCCAGTCCCTCCCATCAGGAAGCTTCCATTAGCCTCTCATCCTTATCCATCCGAGGGCAGACAGAATGGAAACCACAATTATAGAAAAGTAACCAAACTGATCACTTGGATCACAGCCTTGTCTAACTCGATGAAACTATGAACCAGGCAATGTAGGGGCACCCAAGACGGACAGGTCATAGTGGAGAGTTCTGACGAAACGTGGTCCACTGGAGAAGGGAATGACAAACCACTTCAGTATTCTTGCCTTGAGAACCCCATGAATAGCATGAAAGGGCAGAAAGATATGGGAGTCTGCTGTCTTCTATTGTGATTTCTTCATAAAGGAAGCACTGGAGACAAATTTTCCTCCTTTATAAAATGGATGGTTCTTTTCTACTAGCTCTCTTTGCAAATATTGTAAACTTGACATGGCTCAAGCTCCCTGTTGGCTTAATATTTCCCTTTCTCAATCTCCCTTTCTCTGCCATACTGCTTAAAATCTATCACAGCCTGCAGTTTTCATTACTCACTCGTGTTGTCTGTCCCTTGCAGACTGGCTTCCATCCCCACCCTCTTCTCTGAGTGAGTCCCCAGTGGATTCCTCACTGGCAAATCTGGTGAACGAACATTTGTCTGCAGTCATGTCTTCTAATGTCAACATCATTTCATTTGATTGATCATTCCTCAGTGCCTTTGTATTACTTTGTAGGAAAAGTAATATTAAAATGATCAACATAATTATAAAAAATGATATTAAAATGTTAACACAATCCTAAATTATATAATATATAATTTATAATATTTATTGCTGTTTTAATTCTCAATGCTGCCAAGCTCTGGTTTTCCTACTTTCAAGTCAATTTCTTGCATCTTTTAAAGGACTCTACTTTTTTCTGCAGTCTATTCTCAGTAGGCATTTTCCAATATACTTAGCCTGGAAATTTTAGAGTTACTTTGACTCCTTGCTCTCTCTCATCTCTTCATGATTAGTCACTTAAATCTTTTGAGGGATTTCTCTGGTGGTGCAGTGTTAACACTCTGTTCTTCCAATGCAGGGGCACAGGTTCAATCCCGGTTTGGGAACTAAGATCCCACATGCTGTAGGGGAGTGGCCAAAATTTTTAAAAAATTAAAAAAAAAACAAAAACCTTTTGAATCTTCCTGTGTGGTGTCTTTCACACTCACCCTTTTCTTCTCAATACCACTCTCTAATCTATGTATTCATCACCTCTTGTCTGGATCACTGCTTCCCAGTATTCTTCCTCCCAAAGCAGCTTACATATTGCTGATGGAATGAACTCCTGTTCTATTTGATCCTATTCTCTTGCACTAGTTCACACAGAAAATAATCTGGATCTGAATTTAGGCATTGATGATAGGAGTTGGTTGGAGGGAGAGGAGTAAGAGATATTTGGATTTCATATACTCTTGTGGCTGATTGGGTCCTGGAGGTGATGGAGATGAAGGTCTTGAGACAGAGATCTGGGTATCATTGTGGAGGGAGTAACTGAAGCTTGTAGGAAGACCGGAGACCACCCTAGAAAGAGAAAACTAGGGACAGAATTTCACTTCCAATTCACTAGGGACAGAGATCATCATCTTTTCCACCCAGTAGTGCAATTAGAACTCTTTATTCAAACAAACTCTTAACTGGTTGCCCAGATGTAAGGCAAATAAAAACAGAACTGTTCACAAGACCAGGGGCTTGACTCCCCCATCCTGCTCCATCACTGGCTGGGGCTCCTGCCTGGCATGTGGTAGGGAAGGAGTAGGGGGTGGGGGAAAGGGAGAGAAAATTATATTTGTTGAGCATATCTTTTCTGCTAGACATACACTGATTTAGGCACTTCTCGTGAAGTTTTATGATTATAATGATCTTGGTAAGATAGCTAGAATCAGTAATTTTTCTTTCCAAGATGTTAAAAATTATTGCCAGGCAATTGTTTCAAAAACATTTAGAAATCCTCCATTTCACTTGGAACCGGTCTATATGCTTTTCAAGCCGTAAACAAGCAAACAGAGAGATATGGAACTTCTTATATAAAATTGGTTGCTAGAAACTGTTGGGCTACAGAAATGTAGCATATTCATGTTTGTGTTTCAGAAAATTTCCCCTGAAAATATGGATGTTTCAGGTACTATTGGTGATAAAACCTATAAAGGATTATTTTGCAAGATCCTTTTGGTGCAATTGACAAATTCATATTCTATACTCTTTTATTTTTAAGGGTCAAAAATGACATATCATAAATAGTTCTAAGCTATGTGTTTTACTTAATTTAAAAAAGATATTTTTTTTTCTGATATCTCTAGAAAATTTTGAGAGAACTAACACCACAGAGAAATTTGTTTGGCAACTTTCAGTAAATGAGCTGAGTATCATCCTGATATATATTTTAAAAATTTAAAAATTTTTGCTAGTTTATACTCATAAAATCTGTATTATGTTCATAGTCGTACTGTAATTTTCTTGGCTTTGGATTACTTTGGTTCATCAGAATGTAGTAGAAAAGAAAAGTTTTAAAATGAAAATTCCTCAAAGAATTCAACTCATCTTATGTGTAAATTTTAAAATAAACTGTAATTTTAAGCCCTCTTTAAAAGCATTTATTTAGTTAGTCTCTCTTTTGTGAACATTTATTTAGGTGTTTATGGATTTTCTCATGAAAACTGTGTTTATAATTTTTATCAGAAAAATATATTTTATCTTTATAAGATTTTATAATGAAAAATAATTCATAAACAGAGCTACTTTGTAAATGTACTTCACGCTTAGAGACTACAGTGCATATAAATTGATGTACATGTACGTAGCTAGATACTTATATTTTAAATTTCCAAACTAGCTTTTCAAAATTCAGCTTTTAGAATTTTCATATCTGAGGAAGTACCCCTTCTATTGTGCAAGGCAATACAATTATTTTCAAATGATTGTTTCATATGGAAATTTAATTATTCACATTTTGATGAATGTTTTAGAAATAAAATCTTTTCCATAGTAAAAAAAAATGTACAAATTATAAGCCCACAGTAATAGCTTTAGGGCTACCTTTAACTTCTATGCAGAGTACATCATGAGAAACGCTGGACTGGAAGAAACACAAGCTGGAATCAAGATTGCCAGGAGAAATATCAATAACCTCAGATATGAAGATGACATCACCTTTATGGCAGAAAGTGAAGAGGAGTTAAAGGGCCTCTTGATGAAGGTAAAAGAGGAGAGTTAAAAAGTTGGCTTAAAGCTCAACATACAGAAAACGAAGATCATGGCATCCGGTCCTATTGCTTCATGGGAAATAGATGGGGAAACAGTGGAAACAGTGTCAGACTTTATTTTGGGGGCTCCAAAATCACTGCAGATGGTAACTGCAGCCATGAAATTAAAAGACGCTTACTCCTTGGAAGAAAAGTTATGACCAGCCTAGATAGCATATTCAAAAGCAGACACATTACCTTGCTGACTAAGGTCCATCTAGTCAAGGCTATGGTTTTTCCAGTGGTCATGTATGGATGTGAGAGTTGGACTGTGAAGAAGGCTGAGCACCGAAAAATTGATGCTTTTGAACTGTGGTGTTGGAGAAGACTCTTGAGAGTCTCTTGGACTGCAAGGAGATCCAACCTGTCCATTCTGGAAGGAGATCAACCCTGGGATTTCTTTGGAAGGAATGATGCTAAAGCTGAAGCTCCAGTACTTTGGCCACCTCATGCGAAGAGTTGATTCATTGGAAAAGACTGTGATGCTGGGAGGGATTGGGGTCAGGAGGAGAAGGGGACGACAGAGGATGAGATGGCTGGATGGCATCACGGACTAGATGGACATGAGTCTGAGTGAACTCCGGGAGATGGTGATGAACAGGGAGGCCTGGCGTGCTGCGATTCATGGGGTCCCAAAGAGTGGGACACGACTGAGCAACTGAACTGAACTGAATCAGAGAAGCCAAGGACCTTGGAATTTTTTTCCCGGTGAGATAGTAATGGACTGCTACTGCTGTCTTTATCAGGTTGATTATGGCCTGAATTAGGAAACCTTTTGAGCTTTCACCATTTAATTTAATTGGATAATGATTTTTTAGTCAGAAGTTCCCTGGAGATAGTGAATTTACTGATCCTGTAAATCAATCTCTGGGTGCAATTTTATGCTGTTCATTTCACTGTTGGTGGACAGAGAGGCAACCCAGAGTGCATGATAAATATTAATTTTGCCAAATGTATTGAAGTTCTTAGTGGTCTAATCCTGTTTTTTAAAAAAAAATGATGGAAAGTTGGAATAGGAGGCCCAACTTCTCCTCTTCCAAAAAGGTGGAATAGGAGAATTAAAAGACGCTTGCTCCTTGGAAGAAAAGTTATGACCAACCTAGATAGCATATTCAAAAGCAGAGACATTACTTTGCCAACTAAGGTCTGTCTAGTCAAAGCTTTGGTTTTTCCAGTAGTCATGTATGAATGTGAGAGTTGGACTGTGAAGAAGGCTGAGTGCCAAAGAATTGATGCTTTTGAACTGTGGTGTTAGAGGAGCCTCTCGAGAGTCCCTTGGACTGCAAGGAGATCCAACCATTCCATCCTAAAGGAAATCAGTCTTGAATATTCATTGGAAGGACTGATGCTGAAGCTGTAACTCCAATACTTTGGCCACCTGCTAAGAAGAACTGACTCTTTGGAAAAGACCCTGATGCTGGGAAAGAGTGAAGGCAGGAGGAGAAGGGGACAACAGAGGATGAGATGGTTGGATGGCATCATCGACTCAATGGACATGAGTTTGAGTAAGCTCCGGGTGTTGTTGATGGACAGGAAAGCCTGGTGTGCTGCAGTCCATGGGTTGCAAAGAGCTGGACATGATTGAGCAACTGAACTGAACTGAACTGAACTGAACTTATTTAAGTCCTTAGTGGTCTAATCCTATCTTGAAAAAAAAAATGATGGGAAGTTGGAATAGATCAAATGCATGATGTCCTGCTGAGGATCAAGAATATTCAGACATTTGCTAAACACTGGCAAAGAATGCCCTGCATTTCATATTACTAAATAGGGTAAAATAGTGAGTGGGAGTGGCCAGAACTTTCTCAATGCAAACTACTGTTATAAAGAGAAGAATATTTGTACCTGAAAGACAATGAACTACAGTAATTTTCCCTTTTGGTGCTGGAATTTAGTGTTTCTCACCTGGATGGTGATTCTTGAACTCTAATTTGGACTTTGATCCTTTGTGTTTGTAATTTTTGGTATTAACATTACAAAGCTAAGACTGTTTCTGCTTAATTAGTGCTTTCACTTTTTCTTTTTTTTGACATCAGAACTTTTTTTCATCTAAAAAATTTCAAAATCCATCAATATATTAAAGCTATTAGAAAACCTGTTTTTAGTTCAAATTTAATGATATTTACTTATAAAAAGGATTCAATGAGAATGATGATGCTACATTGAAAAATTTTTTTATCTTCCAGTTTTATTGAATCAGAATTGACATCAGTTCAGTTCAGTCGCTCAGTTGTGTCCGACTCTTTGCGACCCCATGAATCGCAGCACGCGATTCATCACCAACTCCCGGAGCTTACTCAAACTCATGTCCATCGAGTCAGTGATGCCATCCAGCCATCTCATCCTCTGTCATCCCCTTCTTCTCCTGCCCCCAATCCCTCCCAGCATCAGAGTCTTTTCCAGTGAGTCAACTCTTTGCATGAAGTGGCCAAAGTATTGGAGTAAGCGTCTTTTAATTTCATGGCTGCAGTCACCATCTGCAATGATTCTGGAGCCCCCCCAAATAAAGTCTGACACTGTTTCCACTGTTTCCCCATCTCAACACTGTAAAAGTTTAAGAAATACAGCATGATTGGACTTACATACACCATGAAGTGATTGTCCTAATAGTTTAATGAATATTCGGGAGAAGGCAATGGCAACTGACTCCAGTACTCTTGCCTGGAAAATCCCATGGACAGAGGAGCCCCATGGGCTGCAGTCCCTGGGGTCGCTGCGAGTCAGACATGACTGAGTGATTTTGCTTTCACTTTTCACTTTCATGCACTGGAGAAGGAAATGGCAACCCACTCCAGTGTTCTTGCCTGGAGAATCCCAGGGACAGGGGAGCCTGGTGGGCTGCTGTCTCTGGGGTCACACAGAGTCAGACATGACTGAAGCGACTTAGCAGCAGCAGCAGCATCTCATATAGGTATAAAATTAAAGAAATAGAAAATTAGTTTGTGAGAACTCTTAGGACCTACTTTCTTAACATATTTAGCATATAGTACAGAGCAGTGCCAATTATATTTATCACGTCACATATCCCATCCCTATAGTTATCTTGTACCTGGAAGTTTATGGTAACTTTTGACTGCTTTCAGTCTCCCACACTTGGGTCTGATAATTATAAATCTGATCTCTTTTTCTATGAAGGCAAAATGAAAAATTTCAATTGGAGATTATAATAAGAGTTTCAATTTATCAGCAACAAATTAGTTTTTTGACTGTACTGTACTGAGAAAATAGTGGCATGCAGACTAGTAATTACAAAGAATAAAATAGTAACTATTTATTTTATTTATTTTCTTTTTTTATTATTAAATTTATTTTTTTTTAATTACAATACTGTATTTGTTTTGCCATACATTGACACGAATCAGCCATAGGTGAACACAATCTCCCAGTGCCGAAGCCCCTCCCACCTCCCGCCCCACATCATCTACCTGAATCATCCTGTGCATCAGCCCCATGAATCCTGCATCCTGCATTGAACATAGATTGGCAGTTCGTTTCTTACAAGAAAATATACATGTTTCATTGCCATTCTCCCAAACCATCCCACCCTTTCCCTCTCCCTCAGAGTCCAAAAGTCCACTCTATACCTCTGTGTCTCTTTGTTGTCTCACATATAGGGTCATCATTACTATCTTTCTAAATCCATATATATGTGTCAGTATACTGTATTGGTGTTTTTCTTTCTGGCTTACTTCACTCTGTATAATCGGTTCCAATTCCATCCATCTCATTAGAACTGAGTCAAATTTATTCTTTTTAAGGGCTGAGTAGTATTCCATAGTGTATATGTACCACAGCTTTCTTATCCAATCATCTGCTGATGGACATCTAGGTTGCTTCCATGTCCAGCTATTATAAACAGCGCTGCAATGAACATTGGGGTACATGTGTCTCTTTCACTTCTGGTTTCCTCGGTGTGTATGCCCAGCAGTGGGATTGCTGGGTCATAAGGCAGTTCTATTTGCAATTTTTTAAGGAATCTCCACACTGTTTTCCATAATGGCTGTACTAGTTTGCATTCCCACCAGCAGTGTAAGAGGGTTCCCTTTTCTCCACACCCTCTCCAGCATTTATTGCTTGTAGACTTTTGGATCGCAGCCATTCTGACTGGTGTGAAATGGTACCTCATTGTGGTCTTGATTTGCATTTCTGTGATAATGAGTGATGTTGAGCATCTTTTCATGTGTTTGTTAGCCATCCGTATGTCTTCTTTGGAGAAATGCCTATTTAGTTCTTTGGCCCATTTTTTTATTGGATCATTTATTTTTCTGGTGGTGAGCTGCATAAGTTGCTTGTATATCTTTGAGATTAGTTGTTTGTCAGTTGTTTCATTTGCTATTGTTTTCTCCCATTCAGAAGGCTGTCTTTTCACCTTGCTTATAGCTTCCTTTGTTGTGCAGAAGCTTTTAATTTTAATTAGATCCCATTTGTTTATCTTTGCTTTTATTTCCAGTATATTGGGAGTTGGATCATAGAGGATCCTGCTGTGATTTATGTCGGAGAGTGTTTTGCCTATGTTCTCCTCTAAGAGTTTTATAGTTTCTGGTCTTACATTTAGATCTTTAATCCATTTTGAGTTTATTTTTGTGTATGGAGTTAGAAAGGGGTCTAGTTTCATTCTTTTACAAGTGGTTGACCAGTTTTCCCAGTACCACCTGTTAAAGAGACTGTCCTTACTCCATTGCATATTCTTGCCTCCTTTGTCGAAGATAAGGTGTCCATAGGTGTGTGGGTTAATCTCAGGGCTTTCTATTTTGTTCCACTGATCTATATTTCTGTCTTTGTGCCAGTACCATACTGTCTTAATGACTGTGGCTTTGTAGTAGAGCCTGAAGTCAGGCAAGTTGATTCCTCCAGTTCCATTTTTCTTTCTCAAGATTGCTTTGGCTATTTGAGGTTTTTTGTATTTCCATACAAATCTTGAGATTATTTGATCTAGTTCTGTGAAAAATACTGCTGGTAGCTTGATGGGAATTGCATTGAATTTGTAGATTGCTTTAGGTAATATACTCATTTTCACTATATTGACTCTTCCGACCCATGAGCATGGTATATTTCTCCATCTATTAGTGTCCTCTTTGATTTCTTTCATCAGTGTTTTATAGTTTTTCGATATATAGGTCTTTAGTTTCTTTAGGTAGGAATATTCCTAAGTATTTTATTCTTTTCGTTGCAATGGTGAATGGAATTGTTTCCTTAACTTGTTTTTCTACTTTCTCATTGTTAGTGTATAGGAATGCAAGGTATTTCTGAGTGTTGATTTTCTATCCTGCAACTTTACTATATTCATTGATTAGCTCTAGTAGTTTTCTGGTCGAGTCTTTAGGATTTTCTATGTAGAGGATCATGTCATCTGCAAACAGTGAGAGTTTTACTTCTTCTTTTCCAATTTGGATTCCTTGTATTTCTTTTTCTGCTCTGATTGCTGTGGCCAAAACTTCCAGTACGATGTTGAAGAGTAGTGGTGAAAGTGGACACCCTTGTCTTGTTCCTGACTTTAGGGGAAATGGTTTCAATTTTTCGCCATTGAGGATAATGTTAGCTGTGGGTTTGTCATATATAGCTTTTACTATGTTGAGGTATGTTCCTTCTATTCTTGCTTTCTGGAGAGTTTTTATCATAAATGGATGTTGAATTTTGTCAAAGGCTTTTTCTGCATCTATTGAGATAATCATATGATTTTTATTTCTGAGTTTGTTAATGTGATGAATTACATTGATTGACTTGCGGATATTGAAGAATCCTTGCATCCCTGGGATAAAGCCCATTTGGTCATGGTGTATGATCTTTTTAATGTGTTGCTGGATTCTGATTGCTAGGATTTTGTTGAGGATTTTTGCATCTATGTTCATCAGTGATATTGGCCTGTAGTTTTCTTTTTTGTGGTGTCTTTGTCAGGTTTTGGTATTAGGGTGATGGTGGCCTCATAGAATGAGTTTGGCAGTTTACCTTCCTCTGCAATTTTCTGGAATAGGTTCAGTAAGATAGGTGTTAGCTCTTCTCAAAATTTTTGGTAGAATTCAGCTGTGAAGCCGTCTGGACCTGGGCTTTTGTTTGCTGGGAAATTTCTGAATACAGTTTCAATTTCCGTGCTTGTGATGGGTCTGTTAAGATTTTCTATTTCTTCCTGGTTCAGTTTTGGAAAATTGTACTTTTCTAAGAATTTGTCCATTTCTTCCAAGTTGTCCATTTTATTGGCATATAATTGCTGATAGTAGTCTCTTATGATTCTTTGTATTTCTGAGTTGTCTGTCGTGATCTCTCCATTTTCATTTCTAATTTTATTGATTTGATTTTTTTCTCTTTGTTTCTTGATGAGTCTGGCTAATGGTTTGTCAATTTTATTTATCCTTTCAAAGAACCAGCTTTTGCTTTGTTGATTTTTGCTATGGTCTCTTTTGTTTCTTTTGCATTTATTTCTGCCCTAATTTTTAGGATTTTTTCCTTCTACTAACTCTGGGGTTCTCTATTTCTTCCTTTTCTAGTTGCTTTAGGTGTAGAGTTAGGTTATTTATTTGACTTTTTTCTTGTTTCTTGAGGTATGCCTGTATTGCAATGAACTTTCCTCTTAGGACTGCTTTTACAGTGTCCCAAAGGTTCTGTGTAGTTGTGTTTTCATTTTCATTTGTTTTGATGCATAATTTGATTTCTTTTTGATTTCTTCTGTGATTTGTTGATTATTCAGAAGGGTGTTGTTCAGCCTCCAAATGTTGGAATTTTTAATAGTTTTTCTCCTGTAATTGAGATCTAACCTTAGTGCATTATGGTCAGAGAAGATACTTGGAATAATTTCGATTTTTTTGAATTTATCAAGGTTAGACTTATGACCCAGAATGTGATATATCCTGGAAAAGATTCCGTGTGCACTTGAGTAAAAGGTAAAATTCATTGTTTTGGGGTGAAATGTCCTATAGATATCAATTAGGTCTAACTGATCAATTGTATCGTTTAACGTTTGTGTTTCTTTGTTAATTTTCTGCTTAGTTGATCTGTCCATAGGTGTGAGTGGGGTATTAAAGTCTCCCACTATTATTGTGTTATTATTAATTTCCCCTTTCATGCTTGTTAGCAATTGTCTTACATATTGCGGTGCTCCTATGTTGGATGCATATATATTTATAATTGTTATATCTTCTTCTTGGATTGATCCTTTAATCATTATGCTTTCTTTGTCCCTTTTCACAGCCTTTGTTTTAAAGTCTATTTTATCGGATATGAGTATTGCTACTCCTGCTTTCTTTTGGTCTTTATTTGCATGGAATATCTTTTTCCAGCCCTTCACTTTTAGTCTGTATGTGTCCATTGTTTTGAGGTGGGTCTCTTGTAGGCAGCATATATAGGGATCTTGTTTTTGTATCCATTCAGCCAGTCTTTGCCTTTTTGGTTGGGGCATACAACCCATTTACATTTAAGGTAATTATTGATAAGTATGCTCCTGTTGCCATTTACTGTAGTGTTTTGGATTCAGGTTTATTCGTCCTTTTTGTGTTTCCTGTCTAAAGTCTATCCTTTAGTATTTGTTGGAGAGCTGGTTTGGTGGTGCTGAATTCTCTCAGCTTTTGCTTGTCTGTAAAGCTTTTGATTTCTCCTTCATATTTGAATGAGATCCTTGCTGGGTACAGTAGTCTTGGCTGAAGGTTATTATCTTTCATCACTTTAAGTATGTCTTGCCATTCCCTCCTGGCCTGAAGAGTTTCTATTGAAAGATCTGCAGTTATTCTTATGGGGATCCCCTTGTGTGTTATTTGTTGTTTTTCCCATGCTGATTTTAGTAATTGTTCTTTGTGTTTGGTGTTTGTTAGTTTGATTAGTATATGTCTTGGGGTGTTCCGCCTTGGGTTTATCCTGTTTGGCACTCTCTGGGTTTCTTGGACTTGGGTGATTATTTCCTTCCCCATTTTAGGGAAGTTTTCAACTATTATCTCCTCAAGTATTTTCTCATGGTCTTTCTTTTTGTCTTCTTCTTCTGGGACTCCTATAATTCGAATGTTGGAGCGTTTCATATTGTCTTGGAGGTCTCTGAGGTTGTCCTCATTTCTTTTAATTCGCCTTTCTTTTTCCCTCGCTGATTCATTTATTTCTACCATTCTATCTTCTATTTCACTAATCCTATCTTCTGCCTCCGATATTCTACTATTTGTAGCCTCCAGAGTGTTTCTGATCTCATTTATTGCATTATTCATTATATGTTGACTCTTTTTTCTTTCTTCTAGGTCCTTGTTAAACCTTTCTTGCATCTTCTCAGTCCTTGACCCCAGGCTATTTATCTGTGATTCCATTTTGATTTCAAGATTTTGGATCATTTTCACTATCAGTATTCGGAATTCTTTCTCAGGTAGATTCCCTATCTCTTCCTCTTTTGTTTGGTTTGGTGGGCATGTCTCCTGTTCCTTTACCTGCTGGGTATTCCTCTGTCTCTTCATCCTGGTTATATTGCTGCGTTTGGGGTGGCTTTTCTATATTGTGGGAATTTGTGGAGTTCTCTTTATTATAGAGCTTCCTCTCTGTGTTTGGGGTTATGTCAGTGGCTTGTCAAAGTTTCTTGATCAGGGAGGCTTGTGTTGGAGTTCTGGTGGGTGGATCTGGATTTCCTCTCTCTGGAGTGCTGTGACGTGTGAAGTAATGGGTTATGAGATGTCAATGGTTTTGGAGTATTTTGAGTTGCCTGTGTATTGAAGCTCAGGGGCTTGTTCTTGTGTTGCTGGAGAATTTGGGTGGTATGTCTTGCTCTGGAGCTTGTTGGCCCTTGGGCGGTGCTCAATTTCAGTATAGGTATGAAAGCGTTTGATGAGCTCTAATTGGATAATGTTCCCTGTATTCAGCAATTCTTTGATGATCTCAGGATTTGGAACTATGCCTCCTGATTCTGGTTTTCAGATTTATTTTTAGAATAGCCTCATGATTTCTCCATCTATTCAGCACTAATGTTAAAACATCTAGGTTAATGATGATAGGTTTCTCCACCTTGAGGGTCGTCCCTAGAGGATCGGTGAGTTACTTGGAGGAGAGAAGAGGGAGGGAGTAGTTAGAGGTGAGTGGAATGGGATGAGGTGGAATCATAAGAGGGAATAGCAAGTTAGCCCATTACCACTTTCTTGTGTGCGCTCTGAAGTCTGGACCGCTCAGAGGTGGTCACAGAGTTATACATGGAAGAGGAGAGGGAGGAAGTAGATAGAGGTGGACAGGAGGATAAAAGAGGGAGATGGGAAGGAGGGATAGAGATCCGGTCAGTGACCAGTTCCCTTAGAGTTCTCCTCCTTCTGGAACGCACAGAGGTTCATAGGGTTGGGTAGAGAGGGGGAGGGGGAGGGAGGAGACAAAAGCCACCTGGTGGCGAAAAGAGAGATTCCAGAGGTGGAGAGAGTGGTCAAGCCAGTAGTCTTGCACTCATGTAAAACTGGGTACTGAGGATTAGGTTTTTAAAAGTACAAAATTGGCAACAAATACCAAAATGCCAAGATTAAAAATCTGGAGTATAGATTGGATTTTCAAAGATAGATTATTGAAGAGAAGAAGAAGAAGGAGAGAGAAATTTAAAAAAATAGAGAAAAAAAAAAAAAAAAGTAAAATATAATAAAAGACTCCAGAATTATTAAAAGACAACTTTCTCCACCAATAAGACTATATACGGCGTTTGCTTAAACGATAGGGATTTTTTTTTTTTGAAAAGTAATATTATGTTATAAAAATAATAAATAGAAATATAGAAGACTTTAAAATTTAAGCAAGTTTAGGGAAAAAAAGATGAAAAAGAAAAGAATAAACAAATTTAAAAAGAAAAAAAAATAATTTTTAAAGAAAGAAAAAATTCTTAAAAAGAAAATCACGCTTCCACATCGTCCCCCCAAAAAAATTTCTTTTGATCATAAAAGTAGAAACGGCGTATCTGGCGCTTTCTCTGTCGTTGAGGACTGTGTGGGGTCACTACCAAGGCAGTTCCCTCTGTTTGACTTCCTCTGTTTGCTGGTCTCTTCCGTGTCTGATTTCTGTCTTGCCTCAGGGAGGGTGGTGGTGAGCTCTGCACTGGGCTTGCCCCTTCCCAATCCGCAGGATAACCGTGTGGGGCCTGCTCTATGTTTCATGCAATTCCCTGGTTTAAGCCGCTCAGGATTGGCGCTCAGGAAGTCCCCTCCGGGTGCTGGGTTTGGTTCCAAGTCCGAGTGGCTAGGGCATTTGGCGCGCACTATTGTTGCATCTTCTGGGCTTTGCGGGTCGCTCAATTTTCTGGAATCTCCGCCGGGGCTCTTTCTCAGGCAGATGATGACTATTCAGAGACCCCAGAAGTCTCAATAAAGAAGCCTGCTTGCAATTTGGTAGGCAATGTCTCTCTTGAGCTGCGTCTGCCCTCTTCCAGTGCTTAAGGCTCTGGCTGCCTGTCGCCGGTGGGGGATGGTCTGCAGCCGGCTAGTGCCGATCCGTCCTTTGTTCTGTGCGCGGGCCTGTCAGTGTCTTATGTTCGGGCGTTTCGTGTGTTAGTTATCCCCCAGTCTGGTTTGCTAGTCTGGGATAATTCGTTCTATCCACGCGTAGACCCGATTCTGGCCCCGTTACCCCCGATTCTCGAGAAAAGCCCTGCAGCCTACGTCTCCCGCGGCCCAATTCTTAGAAAGCTCTGTCTCGGGCGCGCTCCTCCCTGCCCAACCCCCGCTGCTGTCGGACGCAGGCGTTTGCGCTGCTTGTCCGCTGGGGGTTATACTGTTGAATTCGTAATCTGTTGGTTTCAATTATTTATTTATTCTTCCTTCCTGTTATGTTGCCCTCTGTGCTTCCAGGGCTCGCCCCATACACAGCTGTGAGAAAGTTCCCCAATTTTAGGGAACTCTCTCTTTAAGAGTCTCTTCCTGGGACGGGATTCCCTTCCCATGCCGGGGTTCCCTCCCTACCTCCTTTGTCTCTATCTTTGTTGTTTAAAATAATTCCTACCTGGTTTTGAAGCCCATGATCTGCTTTGCTGGATGCCTGATGTCCTCTGCCAGCAGTCAGAAGTTACTTTGTGGAATTTGCTCAGCGTTGAAATGTTCTTTTGATGAGGTAGAGAGGGAGAAAGTGTTCTCCCCATCCTATTCCTCTGCCATCTTTTTTCCTCCTATTTTATTTAAATACTTGTTTGGCAGTCTCTGAATATTCTTCAGGAAAACCAGACATTTGAAAGAGAACAATAGAAGCCATCATTTGTAGCAGGATTGGAGTAACTGGACACAAATATATGAAACAATGGTTGTTAGACATTGGATGTGGAGCAGTGCAGGACAGTGAGCTTGGTAAACAGGAAACAACCGTGATGAGACTACAGTGAACCCAGGTCACAGTCTGGAGAGGATGTCCAAGCTTCCAAATTCTGGGAAGGGGGATCCGTAAGGAGTCCAGCAGTCTCTAAGCTGAGATGCAATTGAGTCAGAAAAAAAGCCAACAAGGCTAATGTTTATAAAAGAGAGTACTGGAATACAGAGAGCTGCACTGAGAGATAGCTCCAGAAGCATACAGTGGACTTCCTTGAGCCTTCATCTGAGTGCTATCAGAACATACCTCTGAGAAAACCATGCAAGCCTGAAGAAAGAGTACGCTGAAAGAAGCAGAGGAAACAATGGGAACATATTGCACAGCCATGAATGAAAGGGAGGGAAAGTGAAAGTCGCTCAATCGTGTCCAGCTCTTTGCGACCCCATGGACTATACAGTCCATGAAATTCTCCAGGCCAGAATACTGGAGTGGGTTGCCATGCCCTTCTCCAGGGGATTTTCCCCAACCCAGAGATCGAACCCAGGTCTCTGACATTGCAGGCATATTCTTTACCAGCTGCGCCACAAGGGAAGTCCTAAGAACTAAGCCAGGAATAGTTTGTGTTTATAGAAGCCCGCGTAGAAGACCTTGCAATTCTTATCATTCATTAAGGATATTGCCTCTAGAATGGAGCAAGATTATCCCTAGACTAGGAATTGGCAAACTTTCTCTACAAAATGCCAGATAATAAATATTTTAGACTCTGTATATGACATTGGCTTTTGTTGATTCTCTTTCCTCCTGCTCTTCCTCCCGCTCTGCCAAGTTTATTCTTAAAAAAAAATGTATATACATATACATATATATATATATATAAATTTTTACAGTGTTGTGTTGATTTCTTCCATTCAGCAACACAAATCAGCCATAATTATACATCCATCCACTCCCTCCCTAGCCTCCCTTCCCTCCCCCCATCCCATCCCTCCAGGGCATCATGGAGAAGCAGGCTGGGCTCTCTGCTACACCGCAAGCTCTCACCAGCTATCCATCCCACACTTGATAGTGTGTATGTGTTGACACTACTCTCTTCATTTGTCCCACTGTCTCTCCCACACTGTGTCTACAAGTCCATTCTCTATGTCTGCATCTCCATGCCTTCCTCACACAGAGGTTCATCAATATAATTTTTCTAGGTTCCATATAGATGTTTATATACTGTCTTTGTTTTTCTCTTTCTCACTTACTTCACTCTGTATAACAGGTTGTAGGTTCATCCACTACATTAGAACTGACTTAAATTTTTTTTATGGCTGAGTAATATTTCATTGTATTTGTATATTTCATTGTATTTCATTGTACCACACCTTCTTTATCCATTCATCTGTTAATGGACGTCTAGGTTACTTTCATATCCTGGCTATTGTAAACAGTGCTGCTATGAACACTGTAGCTTTTTTTTTTTCAGTTCAGTTGCTCAGTCTGACTCTTTGTGGCCCCATGAACTGCAGCATGCCAGGCCTCCCTGTCCATCACCAACTCCCAGAGTTTACCCAAAATCATGTCCATCGAGTTGGTGATGCCATCTAGCCATCTCATCCTCTGTCGTTCCCTTCTCCTTCTGTCTTCATTCTTTCCCAGCATCAGGGTCTTTTCCAAGGAGTCAGTTCTTCTCTGCAGGTAGCTAAAATATTGGAGTTTCAGCTTTAGCATTAGTCCTTCCAATGAATATTCAAGACTGATCTCCTTTAGGATGGACTGGTTGGATCTCCTTGCAATCCAAGAGACTCTCAGGAGTCTTCTCCAACATCAATTCTTCAGCGCTGCTCACATCCATACATGACTATTGGAGAAAACCATAGCTTTGACTAGATGGACCTTTGATGGCAAAGTAATGTCTCTGCTTTTTAATATGCTGTCTGGGTTGATCATATCTGTTCTTCCCAGGAGCAAGCATCTTTTAATTTCATGACTTCAGTCACCATCTGCAGTGATTTTGGAGCCCCCAAAAATAAAGTCTGACACTGTTTCCACTGTTTCCCCAACTATTTCCCAGAAGTGATGGGACCAGATGCCATGATCTTCGTTATCTGAATGTTTAGTTTCAAGCCAACTTTTTCACTCTCCTCTTTTACTTTCATCAAGAGGCTTTTTAGCTCCTCTTCATTTTCTGCCATAAGGATGGTGTCATCTGCATATCTGAAGTTACTGATATTTCTCCCAGCAATCTTGATTCCATCTTGTGTTTCTTCCAGCCTGGAGTTTCTCATGATGTACTCTGCATAGAAGTTAAATAAGCAGGGTGACAATATACAGCCTTGACGTCCTCCTTTTCCTATTAGGAAACAGTCTGTTGTTCCATGTCCAGTTCTGTTGCTTCCTGACCTGCATACAGATTTCTGAAGAGGCAGGTCATATGGTCTGGTATTTCCATCTCTTTCAGAATTTTCCACAGTTTATTGTGATCCACACAGTCAAAGGCTTTGGCATAGTCAAGAAAGCAGAAATAGATGTTTTTCTGGAACTCTCTTATGTTTTCCATGATCCAGCGGATGTTGGCAATTTGATCTCTGGTTCCTCTGCCTTTTCTAAAACCAGCTTGAACATCAGGAAGTTCATGGTTCACGTATTGCTGAAGCCTGGCTTGGAGAATTTTGAGCATTACTTTACTAGTATGTGAGATGAGTGCAATTGTGCAGTAGTTTGAACATTCTTTGGCATTGCCTTTCTTTGGGATTGGAATGAAAACTGATCTTTTCCAGTCCTGTGGCCACTGCTGGGTTTTCCAAATTTGCTGGCATATTGAGTGCAGCCCTTTCACAGCATCATCTTTCAGAATTTGAAATAGCTCCACTGGAATTCCATCACCTCCACTAGCTTTGTTCAAAGTGATGCTTCCTAAGGCCCACTTGACTTCACATTCCAGGATGTCTGGCTCTAGATTAGTGATCACATCATCATGATTATCTGGGTTGTGAAGATCTTTTTGTACAGTTCTTCTGTGTATTCTTGACACCTCTCCTTAATATCTTCTGCTTCTGTTAGGTCCATACCATTTCTGTCCTTTATCGAGCCCATCTTTGCATGAAATGTTACCTTGGTATCTCTAGTTTTCTTGAAGAGATCTCTAGTCTTTCCCATTCTGTTCTTTTCCTCTATTTCTTTGCTTTGATCACTGAAGAAGGTTTTCTTATCTCTGCTTGCCATTCTTTGGAACTCTGCATTCAGATGCTTATATCTTTCCTTTTCTCCTTTGCTTTTCGCCTCTCTTCTTTTCACAGCTATTTGTAAGGCCTCCCCAGACAGCCCTTTTGCTTTTTGCATTTCTTTTCCATGGGAATGGTCTTGATCCCTGTCTCCTGTACAATGTCACGATCCTCTGTCCATAGTTCATCAGGCACTCTATCTATCAGATCTAGTCCCTTAAATCTATTTCTCACTTCCACTGTATAATTATAAGGGATTTGATTTACATCATACCTGAATGGTCTAGTGGTTTTCCCCTACTTTCTTCAATTTGAGTCTGAATTTGGTAGTAAGGAGATCATGATCTGAGCCACAGTCAGCTCCTGGTCTTGTTTTTGTTGACTGTATAGAGCTTCTCCATCTTTGGCTGCAAAGAATATAATCAATCTGATTTTGGTGTTGATCATCTGGTGATGTCCACGTGTAGAGTCTTCTCTTGTGTTGTTGGAAGTAGGTGTTTGCTATGACCAGTACATTTTCTTGGCAAAACTCTGTTAGTCTTTGCCCTGCTTCATTCTGCATCCCAAGGCCAAATTTGCCTGTTACTCCAGGTGTTTCTTGACTTCCTACTTTTGCTTTCCAGTCCCCTATAATGAAAAGGACATCTTCTTTGGGTGTTAGTTCTACAATGTCTTGTAGGTCTTCATAGAACCATTCAACTTCAGCTTCTTCAGCATTACTGGTTGGGGCATAGACTTGGATTACTGTGATATTGAATGGTTTGCCTTGGAAATGAACAGAGATCATTCTGTCGTTTTTGAGATTGCATCCAAGTACTGCATTTCAGACTCTTTTATTGACCATGATGGCTACTCCATTTCTTCTGAGGGATTCCTGCCTGCAATAGTAGATATAATGGTCATCTGAGTTAAATTCACCCATTCCAGTCCATTTTAGTTCTCTCATTCCTCGAATGCCCACGTTCATTCTTGCCATTTCTTGTTTGACCACTTCCAATTTGCCTTGATTCATGGACCTGACATTCCAGGTTCCTATGCAATATTGCTCTTTACAGCAATGGACCTTGCTTCTATCACCAGTCACATCCACAGCTGGGTATTGTTTTTGCTTTGGCTGACAGAATGTGGTCCATTGGAGAAGGGAGTGGCAAACCACTTCAGAATTCTTGCCTTGAGAACCCCATGAATAGTATGAAAAGGCAAAATGATAGGATACTGAAAGAGGAACTCCCCAAGTCAGTAGGTGCCCAAAATGCTACTGGAGATCAGTGGAGAAATAACTCCAGAAAGAATGAAGGGATGGAGCCAAAGCAAATTTTCATAGCAACTTTATTTATGGTAGCTCAACTTTATTATGATAAAATGAATCAGGCAGTTGAAATTAATCAGAGTTTTTCATGTGTTAAACACTTCTATTTGATACATTCTAGTGTTCATGTGGCTTAGTTTATGGTTTTAAGAATAGCTACATGCTGTGGTCCAGCCCCCTGCAGGGTCCAGGGGAACCCGAAGGAGAAATGGCATCGGCAAATGATTAAGAGAGAGATAAGGAACGAATGTTGTAGATAAGAAAATAGAGGAGAGAAAGAGGCTGATATTCCTTGATTTACACAGAAAGCTAATAAAGTCTTAGAAGCCCAGGCAGGAAAGTGAATGCAGAGAGCCTCTGTGTTCCAAGGGATCAGCCTGAAAAGAGAGTAAGAGAAATAAAGAGAAAAAAAAAAAGAGACATGGGATGACCACACTTCTTTGAGCAAGGCCTGTTACTTTATTTTCAAAAGGGACTTTTATACCTTAACTTGTACATAGAGGGAAATGAAAGATGCAAGGTCATACAGAGTCAGCCCAAACATTCAAGCAGTTTTTGCCTTATTGAAACCAGGATTTTTCTGTAAACTTTTCCCACAAATGATGTTGTGTACATTATCTTCTGGCCTTGTAAGCTGGTGAACATTTTATGACCCTCTTTTGATAAACGCTTGCTCAAAATTTTTTTCTTTATATTTCTACTCTATGTCAGCCTCAGAAAATGCTAAACAGAGTTACATTTCTCACAGAGAAAAGGTGCAGTGAGTTACAAGAAAGAACCAGTTAGCTCAAAGGTCTGATGTGGTTAAACTCAAGGCTACACTTGTTTTTCTTACATTCCAACTATGTTAACTAATGCACTCCCAGGTGCACAGTGGATAAGAGATATGGGAACTTAGCAACAAGCACTGGCCTAATAATGAAATGCTACACCAGCACTACTCTAATAACTTTTAACTCTTTGAAAGGCTCTATGTTTTAGGCTTCCCGTGCTTCTCACAGTTGGGAGGCTGTGAATAATCACATGCGTAGCTGCAAGAGTCTGGATAAACCTGCCAAGCAAGGTAGAATGCTAACAGAGGGGGTTTGATTTGAAGTATTCCTCTCATGTCTAGGTGAGTTATTAGCTAGAGCCCTAAGTTGATTTTCTCCAGAGAAAGATGATCGGGGATAGCCCCATGTTAATGTCAGAGGAGTTGGTGAAAGGCACAAAATAGTAAGACAGATAGATTCTGATTTGGGGGTAGATGCTCAAGCAGGTCTAGGGAGCCCCTCGGGTCCTGATGCCTTGCTTAACAGTTCTCTTCCACATGACCTTGTCATGGGTGGGATCTCCTGTGCTGGCTCCCAGCACCTACATATGTTTTTATTTGGCAAAAACCAAATGTCCATGAACAAGTATATAGATAAATTGTGGTGTATACATGCAGTGGAATATATATCATCAGTTAAAAGGCAAATGTGGAGAATGGGAGAAATGGGTGAAGGGGATCCAAAGGTACAATTTTCAGTTGTAAAGTAAATAAGTGCTTGGGATTTAATGTACAGGATAGTGGCTATAGTTAATAAAACTACATCACACATTGAAAGTTGTTAAAAGAGTAGATCTTGAAAGTTCTCATGACAAGAAAGAAATATGTTTAATTAGATAAGGTGATGGATGTTTGCTAAACTTATCATGGTGATCATTTCACAATGTATACAAATGTTAAGTCATTACATTGCAAGGTGCTCAGTCACTCAGTCAAGTCTGGCTATTTGTGACCCCACAAACTGCAGCCCACCAGGTTCCTCCATCCATAGGATTTTTCAGGTAAGAATACTGGAGTGGGTTGCCATTTCCTTCTCCATGGGATCTTCCTGACCCAGGGATTGAACCTATGTCTCCTGTGGCTCCTGCATTGGCAGGTGGGTTCTTTACCACTGAGCCACCTGGGAAGCCCATTGTGTTGCATACCTGAAACTAATATCTTATATATTCATTATGCTTCAAGGAAAAATTTTAGAAAATAACTAAAGGAATGAAATATGGATATGTTAATTATACTGTTGAAAAGTTCAGATAAAAGAGTATATACATATAATTTTATTTAGGTAAGACTCCAGGAAACTTAAGTTAATCTCTAGTGACCAAAAGCAAACTGGTGGTTGCCTGGGCACCCTGGGGAGTTGCAGGGAAGAGGATTATACAGGGACAAAAACATAATTTGAGTAGTGATATTTTCATTGTCCTACTTGTGTGCTGGATTCATAAATGCATGCATTTGTCAAAACTGATCAAATTTTATACTTTAAATACACCAAGTTTATTGTAGAGAGATTACACTCAATAAAGCAGGTAAAAAGAAGAAATTATTTCAATTTTTTTGAGGCTAAATGACTAGCACTGTTAACTAAATATGCTCCTTCCTTAACACAAGCACAAGTCAGGTAAGAAATAACTGACTCTATAATGCTCCATCTTGATGCATTCACCTGTTTTTGCTAAACTGCATGTTTTGCACCAATGAGAGCAGATGCACCCATATTATTGTGGAGTACTTATATATAAATTGTTACAAGCATAGCCATGGATAGGACTATGTTTTAATAAAAAGTATTGTATTTTCTCAAGGAAAATAAAAATATATGCCCACTCAAATGCTCATTCTCAAATACTTACAGATGCTCTATGGATAATAGCTTCCAGTTGGTGAATGGATAGGCTACCAGTGATATATCCTGACAATGAAATACTACTCCGTATTAAAATAAATGTACTGATATATGCAATGATAAGCTTGAATCTCAAAACAATTTTCTAAGTGGAAGAAGTTAAACACAAGATACTACATTCTGTGAAATTTCATGAATATGAAATTCCAGTAAAGGCAAATCAATAGTGATAAAAAGCAAATTAGTTGTTGGTAAGGGCCAGAGGGTGGGAGTAGGGGTTAACTTGCAGACAGACACATGGGAAGTTTGGAAGGTGATGGAGACATTCCACATCATGATTGTTGTGCTGGTAACGTGTCTGTAGTTTTGTCAAAATCTATCAAATTATTCAAAGGGGTAAAAGTAACTGTATGTAAGTAAGACCTCAAGGAAGCAGAACTCTTAAACATGATAAAATGAGTGAATCAGGCAGCTGAAGTTAGTTAAGTTGGAGTTTTTCATGTGCTAAACATTTCTACTTGATACATTCTAGTGTCCATGTGGCTTAGATTATGGTTTTAAAAATAGTTGCATATGTTTTTAGAAATGAATTAAAATGCATGTAGAAACCCTGGAGTACCATAGGATCTAGCTCTTTGTTAGTTTTCTGCAAGTATGCCAGTTCACCTTTTGCTTTGTTATTGTAGTGAGTAATTCATGGTTGGGTGAGTGAGAATGCTTTTTACCCCAGTGGAGGAATGTTGGAGACCTTATTTCATTCCAATTTATCACTACTCTAATGTGTCTTTGGGCAGTGAAGGTGCTGTTCAACTGATAAGAAAGTGTACAAAAAGGAGGGAGTACATGGCCACTTGACGACAATCCATTATGGTATTTTTTAAAACTAATTTTTTGGAATATAGTTGCTTTACAATGTTGTGTTGGCTTCTACTGCACAGAAAAAGAATCAACCATATGTATATATATTCCCTCCCTTTTGGGTTTCCTTCCCATTTAGGACATCACGGTGCATTAAGTAGAGTTCCCTGTGGACACAGTATGTTCTCATTAGTTACCTATTTTACACATAGTATCAATAGTGTGTATCTGTCAATCATAATATTTCAATTTATCCCATCCCATCCTTTTCCCTTGGTATCCATGTTTTTTTTTCTCTATGTCTGTCTCTAGTTCTGCTTTGCAAATAAGAACATCTATACCATTTTTCTGAATTCCATATATATAATATGATATTTGTTTTTCTCTTTTTTGACTTAATTTCACTCTGTTAGGGGCTTCCCTGTTAGCTCAGTTGGTGAAGAGTCCACCTGCAATGCAGGAGACTCCAGTTCAATTCCTGGGTCGGGGAAGATCTGCTGGAGAATGGATAGGCTACCCACTCCAGTGTTCTTGGTCTTCTCTTGTGGCTCAGCTGGTGAAGAATCTTCCTGCAATGCGGGAGACCTGTGTTCAGTCCCTGGGTTGGGAAGATCCCCTGGAGAAGTAAAAGACTACCCATTCCAGTATTCTGGCCTAGAGGATTCCGTGGACTGTATAGTCCATAGGGTCACAAAAAGTCAGACACAACTGAATGACTTTCACTTTCACTCAGTATGACAGTTTCTAGGTCTATCCACATGTCTACAAATGACCCAATTTCATTCCTTTTAATGGCTGAATAATATTCCATTGTATGTATATACCACATCTTCTCTATCTAGTCCTCTGTTATTAGACATTTACATTGCTTCCATGTCCTGGCTATTGTAAATAGTGCTGCACTGAATGTTAGAGTGCATGTATCTTTTCTGAAATATGAGAGGAGAGGCATTGGCCCCGTTGCCCAGTGGTGGCTGTGGGGGCCCCTGAGACTGTAGTTGACCACATTGCCGGTGGTCCATCCTCGCTCTTCCCATGACTGGTGGCAGAAGCCTCGGCGATGATGCTCGCTCAGAGCCTTGTGGTCTTTGGGGACGTGGCCATATATTTCTCCCAGGAGGAGTGGGGACTTCTTGATGAGGCTCCGAGACTCCTGTACTGTCACGTGATGCTGCAGAACATTGCACTTTTGTCCTCTGTAGGTCTTACTGTTTAAGCTATCTTTACTCTTTAATCTTGTGTGCCCTAAAGGAAATATTAAGAGGACAACGAACAGCTCTCAGTGTAAATCTGGCCTTCTTGTATTGCTTCCTGAGGCTTCCTAGAAAAGTCTGAAGGGCCCCTGCATCAGGATCTCATGCCCTGGCTGTGAAGATTATTTGTGGATCCACAGTCACTTGGGGCAAGTGGTTTGAAACAGCAGTATTTGGCAGTAGCCTGAGTTGGGGCCTTTGAACTTAATGGATGTCCCATGGCAAAATTGAGAGATAGCTGTCTTCCAAGACCTACCGTAGGAGCCATGTGTCCTGAAGAAAAAGCTCATGTAGGTATATGTCCATGGACTTAAGACCTAAGAAGGCCTAGGGTGGGAACCATTTGTGTACAGAAAGCACGACTGGGTTAATAGGGACTAGGGAGATTGCAGCAGTGTAGAATTGATAAGCCCCTTCCAAACAGGCCTGTGTTCCAGGAACTGGCTAAGTGGGAAGAGAGTGTACAGAATTAAGGACCTACAGTCCAGTCCATGGAAATCTGGGTGCATCCCCTTTAAGAAACCTGAGAGCCACAAGGCTTCCCTTATAGCTCAATTGGTAAAGAATCTGCCTGCAATGCAGGAGACCCGGGTTTGATTACTGGGTCGGGAAGATCCCCTGGAGAAGGAAATGGCAACCCATTTCAGTATTTTTGCCTGGAGAATCCCACAGACAGAGGAGCCTGGCAGGCCATAGTCCATGGGGTCGCAAGAGTCGGATATGACTTAGCGACTAAACCACCACCACCACCACCGCAGTATGCTCAGGAGTACAATTTCTGGGTCACTTGGTAGTCCTATTTTTAGTTTTTAAAGGAACCTCCATACTGTTCTCCTTAGTGGCTGTATCAATTTACATTCCCACCAACAGTACAAGAGAGTTCCGTTTTCTCCATGCCGTCGTCAGCATTTATTGTTTATAGATTTTTGATGATGGCCATTCTCATGGGTGTGAGGTGACATCTCATTGTACTTTTGATTTGCATTTTTCTAGTTATTGGTGATATTGAGCCTCTTTTCATGTGTTTGTTGGCAGTCTGCATGTCTTCTGCCCATTTTGATTGAGTTTTTTTTTTTTTTTTTAATATTGAGCTGCATAAGCTGAGTGTATATTTTGGATATTTATCCTTTTCAGTTGCTTCATTTACAAATATCTTCTTCCATTCTGAGGGTTGTCTTTTTGTCATTTTTATGGTTTCCTTTGCTATGCAAAAGCCTTTAAGTTTAATTAGGCTCCATTTGTTTACTTTTGGCTTTATTTTTATTACTGTAAAGGTGGGGTCAAGTGCATTGTGGCACTTAATTCACCTCCCATCTTGGATTTGAGAAGCTTTGTATGCAAAATGACTATTTGGGAAGAGTACTGAAGAGTTTGATCTCAGGCAAGGTGGCTCAATGGTAAAGAAAGCCTGGCAGTGCAGGAGACACAGGAGACGTGGGTTTGATCCCTGGATCAGGAAGATCCCCTGGAGAAGGAAATGACAACCCACTCCAGTATTCTTGACTGGGAAGTTCCATGGACAGAGGGGCCTGGAGATGGTGACAGGTTTCCTTGGGGTTGCAAAGAGTCAGACACAACTTAGCAAATAAATCTAAGCAAACAAATCTAATTTTTAGGATTCATGTGCTTTGATTCTATTTTGAAGCAAAATCATTTGAGATTCTTAATCAGAGTTATGCTGTGCTCTTTAAAGCTTGTGAGACTCAGTATATCATAATAAAGTTCCTCAGCTTTATTTTAATGAACCCAGTGATACTTAATAAACCCATAGGATTATTGAAGGTACAGTCTAGTAGCATAATCATTCCAACTCAGAGATATAAATTTCACAAGTAGCCTTAGCAGCCCAGTGAGGAGATTTCTTCATATATTTAGGAGCTGTATCATCTAAGTTGAGTGCTATTTTAGACATTTTTGGGGTAAATCCAAAGATTAGAAGCTGAAAAGTTGAATAGGCAAATTATTAATGAAATTAAGGAGTCAGACATAGGCCTCTTACATTCAAGGTGGATAGCTTTTGAGGATCTACCCAATAGGATGACCCAGCAGAGGTTGTAATAAGGATGGAGAGGTAGAGAGGGAGGAAGCCAGGGAAAAAAAGTTGAGGAGGTGTCACAATGGTCCTGTCTAACTCCTGGTCTCCCCAGTATAGGTGAGGAGGGCATAGATTGGTGCCAAGACTGTTGAAATAAAAATAAGGGAGCTAAGACTATGTCAGTCCTTTGGTAGATGAATGTAGGATACTTAAAGGAGAGAAGTATAAGTTCTACTCTAGTAATAATCTCCTTTCAAAACCACATACACTGTTTTAGTGGCAGAAAGGCTAGTGTAACAATAGGAGAAGTAAAGAAGAGTTTAGAAACATAGGCAGCAGCTACTGCTGCTGCTAAGTCCTTCAGTTGTGTCCGACTCTGTGTGACCCCATAGACGGCCACCAGGCTCCTCTGTCCCTGGGATTCTCCAGGCAAGAATACTGGAGTGGGTTGCCATTTCCTTCTCCAATGCATGCATGCATGCTAAGTCGCTTCAGTCGTGTCCGACTCTGTGCGACCCCATGGACAGCAGCCCACCAGGCTCCTCTGTCCGCAGGATTCTCCAGGCAAGAATACTGGAAGATAGGCGGGGCTATTTTTATAAAGACTTTATAAGGCCTTTGGAATTTTTCTGGGTTTGTTGGGAACCTAGTCTTTGTGAAGCTCATGTTGATTATTATCTGGAGGCTTGAACAAAAAGGAGTTTTATCTATTAAGAATGCTTTCAGCGAAAACAGCAGAGAAGCCTACAAACAACATCTAAGCCAAGCCAAGGCTGTATTTGTTTACACAATCAAAACACTGAAAGCAAGTGTCCATCCTCGCTGGGTTCAGGGATGTCCTCAAGGAACCAGGCTTCCTCCACTTTCCTGTGCACCATCCTTAACATGTGGCTTTTATCTTTGGTTGTAATACAGCTGTTTCATTTTGTAATATCATGACCACTTTCCTAGAAGGAAGTAGAAGGAGAGCAAAATGTAGTTTTTAGGCTGTTCTTTCCAAAAAGCTCCTTTGGAAGCTCTACTTGGGATTATTCTGAGTATTTCTCTTTGGCTAGAAGTGGGTCAAATGGCTATTTTTAGCTACAAGAGAAACACAGAAGGTGTGTATTAAGTTGCTTATTTTGTATCCCTGAGCAAAATCAGGGGTCCATTAGTAAGAAATAATGGCAGAATGGATATTGCAGACAACTAGCTGTATCTATCACAGGGGGAAAAGATTTAAGCAAGCTGTCATCTTTGCAGACTACTTCAGAAACCACAGTGAAAGATGATGGATCTCGGATGAGGGTGGGTAGAGATAGTGATAGTGAAAAGTGGTCATATTTATGATGTGAAAAAAAAGAGCCAACGAGACCTTGATAATAGATTTAATGTGAGATGACAGACGCCATGAGTAGTCAAAAATGACTTCCACATATATTTCCCATATCCTGCTTGACAAGTGGAAAGTGATGTCATTTAGTATGAGAGTGAAGACCAGGCGAGGAGCAGACTTGGGCAGAAAAACATCTAGAATTTTCTCTAACTTAGGCAGAGATGTCACCATTGCTAATGTCAGAGGTAGAAGTGCTTTCACTATTTAGCAAATCTGTTGAGGCAGATTTAGTGAAAAGACTTTTAGTGAAAAGACTGATGATGGACATAATTGTTGAACTTTTCAAGCTCCCTGATAAATCACCCCAGACAAAGCAGCAGCCAGTGCAGCAGCCAGGTCAGTTTTGTGAATTTTTTTTTTTTTTAGAATTAGTTATTTTTAGAATAAAGTTTTTCAAAAATTCTTAAAATTAATTTTTATTGGAGTACAGTTGTTTTAGAATGTTGTGTGTGTTGATTTCTACTGAACAGAAAAGTGAATCAGCTATACATATACATATGTGTGTGTGAGTTGCTCAGTCATGCCCGACTCTTCGTGACCCTATGAACTGCAGCCCACCAGTCTCCTCTGTCCATGGAATTTTCCAGGCAAGGATACTGGATACAAGGATACATCTCCTTCTCCAACAAATACATACATCCCCTCTATTTTTGGATTTCCTTCCATGTAGGTCATTGAGAAGAGCATTGAGTAGAATTCCCTGTTCTGTATAGTTGGTTCTCTTTAGTTATCTATTTTACACATAGTATCAATAGTGTATATATGTCAATCCCAACCTACCAATTTATTGCCCCCTTCTTCTCCCTCCATGCTTGCTGTCCCTACATTTGTTCTCTATGTCTGTGTCTCTATTTCTGCTTTGTAGATAAGATCATCAATACCATTTTCCTGGATTCCACATATATACATTAATATATGATATTTGTTTTTTCTTTCTGTCTTATTTTACTCTGTATGACACTCTCTAGGTTCAGCTACATCTCTACAGATGACCCAATTTCATTCATTTTTGTGGTTGAGTAATAGAATTAAGTCTTATTGTGTGTATTAAATCTGTTATAAATAGATTTAAATGTTATAATTTTAATTATGTTTTAATTATGCTTTAAATATCATAATTTTATTTGTCAATTATAACTCAATAAAGTTGAAATTTTAAAGAATTAAGTTTGTTGCCTACCAGACCACAAGATGTAGGGCACCTAGACAAGCCCCCCGAAGCTTCCTTCATGACCCTTGGGTCACAACACTGCAGCTTTGTCTGGGCTTATACCTCGCCACCAGGCCATACACCAGCCAGGTGTCTGGCAGGATGTCACTGTTTCCTTTCAGCATTACTGGTGCTGCTCTGGTCTCCAGCCCATATGTCTCTTTCTACTACTGTTTACCTTGAAGAGCTATACTATGGCTCCTTTAGTCTTAGTTCCAGGTTTTAAAAAGTCTTTCCCGTTGTAAATGGACAGGTCTACCAGAACCACATAGAATTCCCACTGACACTCATGTAAATGATAAAGACTCTTTTCACTATGGTCTGTCCTGTGGATTAATTCTGGTTCTGAAGTCTGTCTGAACAATACTTGTCTGTTTTTCTTGTGCTCTGTGTTGCAAACTCTCTTTAAGGTTTTGTAGTATCTCTCATCTTCCACCCCCTGGTTTGTTCACCCTGGCTGATCTTCTCACCTGATATGCCCGTTGTCTCCTCTGTGTTTTTTTTTTTTTTTTTAATTAGCTATTCACATGATCTGGAAAGGGCTTCCTTTTCCTTTCTGTACTCTAGAGCCTATATAACAGGTTGGTCAAATTTTTGTTCTGTTTTTTCCCACAACATCTTACAGAAAAACCTTCTTGGCCAACCCAATACTTGACAAGATACAGCTGAAACTTGTTTCTTTAAACCTTTATCAACTTTTAGCCCCAGATGATTTCGTTTTCCCTCTTACCTCTTCTAACAGCTGAGCACTTTAATTATAGATCCATTTTTTGGCTCTTTTTCCATGAGGACTAGTCATGTTCCTAGGCAGGGATGTGACATTCTTGGCTACTGAGCAAATCACTAGCTATTGTAAGACTTGAATTAGGAAGAGTGGACGATACACTTAGGAGGCTTCTATTGTCCACGTGAAAGATGAGGGTCCATGGCATTCTAGGGCTGGGGTGGAGATGGACAAGCAGTGGACATATTTGTAAGAGCTTTAAGAGATTAAGTAGGCACGCTTTTGTGATGGATTCAGGGAGAGAGGAAAGTGTTCAAGATAGTTCTGAGTTTTCCAGCTTTTACCACTTGTGGCTCAGATGGTAAAGAATTTGCCTGCAATTCGAGATCAGGTTCTATTCCTGGGTTGAGAAGATTCCCCGGAGAAGGGAAATGGCTACATACTCCAGTATTCTTGCCTGGAGAATTCCCTGGACAGAGGAGCCTGGTGGGCTGCAGTCCATGAGGTCACAGAGAGTCAGACACGACTAAGCGACTAACACCCAGTAGCAGGTTAGTCACATGCTACTAAAGCAGCACCCAGTGACATGGGAATATTGGAAATTCAACCTAGATTTTGGAGGGATTTTTGAACTAACTTTGAACATACTGAATTTGAGGTACTTCCAAAAGGTCACAGTTGAGGAAAGATGCTCTATAAGCAAGTCTAGAAATTAGAGGAGAGATGAGGGCTGGATATATAGGGGGCTTGATAAATTGATGCCTTGGGTCCTGTTTTTAGAAGATTTTTCTTACTGTGAACCATTTATAAAGTCTTTATTGAATTTGTTACAATATTACTTTTGTTTTATGTTTTGGTATTTTTGCCAAGAGGCATGTGAAATCTTAGCTCACCAACCAGAGATTGGTGCTCAACTCACACCCCCTGCATTGGGGGCAGAGTCTTACCCACTGGACTCCCAGGGAAGTCCCTCCCTTGGGTTTATTTTTGCCAATACAGAGAGTAGAGTGAGGAGAGGAGATGACCTAAGACTGAGACTGGAGCAACTCTAAGATTTAATAGCCAGAGAGAAGGTGGGAAATAAATGGTTATAAAAGAACGGAAAACAGGAGACCCTTTCATCACAGAAGACAAGGAGAGCCTGCTGAGTGGTAAACATGATAAACAAAACCACTGATGGGAGAAAAAAAACATCCTTTGTATCCAGGGATGTGAATGATTCTGATAATCTTATTAGGGCTCTATTGTTGGAAGGATGGGAGTGGGGACAGATGAGAGATTTGAAGAATGGCTGGTGATACACTCTTGATAAGCTTATCCATTTATGGGAATTGAGAGACAGGGCTTCAATGAAGAGAAATGAAGGGTGAATGAGGGCTTTATTCCTTTCTCTTTTTAATGAGGGAGAGAGTGTGGACCTAGCTCTGTGGAACAGCTTGTGAAATGCAGAAAGAAAGGTATCAAAAATAGGAAGGATGGTTTATGTAGTTGTTAAAATGAATAAGTCAGGTCTACACATATGTCCTGAAAGGAAACAATCTCTAAGATGTATTTTTAAGGAAAGTGATAATACGTAAAACAGTATTATAGATATCATTTATATATGAATTAGTCTATGCATATTTCTAAATGGGTGGACATTTATATTGCTTCCAAATTTTTTTAAAATTATAAACAATTTTTCAATGAATACCCTTGTTCATTACTTTGCAAACTTAGGTGTGCATAATTGTAACATGGATTCCTGGAAGTGAGATTGGTGTAATGGATGTTCATTTAAAGTTTGATAGATTTCAGTTTTTCTCCAGAGAAATTATTTTCATTATATCTGCATAAGAATAATGTAAGAGTATCTGTTTCTCTACATACTGGCTGACATAGCATATTGTCAGTAGTACCAAACTAACAATTTCTGGTTCAAGAAGGCAGAGTAGGACATGTGCTGATCTCCACCTGCGAGAGCACCAAATTAGCAACTTGCTGTTGAACAACCATTGAGAGGAGGACACTGGAAACCACACGAAAAAAGATAGCCCATGTCCAAAGACAAAGAAGCTGTAGCCAGACAGTAGGAGGGTCACAATCATGATAAAATCAAATCCCATACCTGCTGGCTGGGTGAGCCACAGACTGGAGAACAATAATACCAAAGAAGTTCTCTCACTGTTATGAAGTTTCTGAACCCCATGTCAGGCTTCCCAGCATAGGGGTCCAGCAAAGGGACTGGGAATTCCCATGGACTCTGGCCTTGAAGGCCAGCAGGCTTTGATTATAGGATTTGCAGAGGACTGGGGTAAATAGAGACTCCAGTATTGGAGGGCACAAACAAAATTTTATGTGCACCAAGACGCAGAGGAGAGGAACAGTGATCCCACACTAGCTTGAACCAAAGCGACCTGCTAGTGTTGGAGGGCCTCCTGTGTGTGTGTGTCAGGGGTGGGTCAGCAGGGGCTCACCACAGGAAAGGGGGCACTGGAAGGTCCCCCTTGGCATAAAACCCTCTTAGAGTTCGCCATTAACCCTACCACAGAGCCTGTAGGCCACAGGGCTGGGTCACTTCAGGCCAAACAACTACCAAGGAGGCAGTGAACCCCATCCATCAGCAGACAATTAGATTAAAGCTTTACTGAGCAAGGCCCTGCCCACCAGAGCAAAACTCAAGTTTTCCCACCACCAGCTCTCCCATCAAGAAGCTTATACAAGCCACTTAGCCTCATCAATCAGAGGGCAGAGAGAAGCAAGAAGAACAGTCTCACAGCAGCTAGAACAAAAACCATATTATAGAAAGTTAATCACGATGAAAAAGAAGAAATTTATGTCCCAGGTGAAGGGACAAGATAAAACCCCAGGAAAACAACTAAATGAAGTAGAGATAGTCAACCTTTCAGAAAAATAATTGAGAATAATGATAGTGAAGATGATCCAGGATCTTGGGAAAAGAATGAAGGCAAAGATTGTGAAGATATAAGAAATGTTTACCAAAAGACCTAGAAGAACTAAAGAACAAACAGAGATGAATAATACACTAGAAGGAATCAATTGCAGAATATCTGAGGCAGAAGAATGAATAAATGATCTGGAGGACAGAATGCTGGAAATTACTGCCACAGAATAGAATATAGAAAAAGAAGAGAAATGAAGGCAGCCTAAGGACCTCTGTGACAGCATTAAACACACCAACATTCACATTACAGGGGTCCCAGAAGGAGAAGAGAGAGAGAGAGAACCTGAGTAAATATCTGAAGAGATAATAGCTGAAAACTTCCTGAACATGGGAAAGGAAATAGTCAACACCAACAAAGTCCAGGAAGCACAGAGAGTCCTGGGCAGGATAAATCCAAGGAGGAACACACTGAGACACGTAGTAATCACATTGACAAATTTAAAGACAGAGAAAAAATATTAAAAGCAAGAAGGGAAAAATGACAAATAACAAACAAGTGAACTCCCATCAGACTATCAGCTGATTTCTTAATAGAAACTCTACAAGCCAGAGAGAATGGCATGATATATTTAAATTGAGGAAAGGGACGAACCTACAACCAAGAATATTTTACCCAGCAAGACTCTCCTTCAGATTTGATGGAAAAATCAAAAGATTTCCAGACAAGCAAAAGTTAAGAGAATTCAGCACCACCAATCCAGCTTTACAACAAATACTAAAGGAACTTCTCTAGGCAGGACACACAAGAGCAGGAAAAGACCTACAGAAAATAAACCCAAAACAATTAAGAAAATGGTAATAGAATCCTGCATATTGATAATTGCCTTAACTGTAAATGGATTAAAAACCAACCAAAACACATAGACTGACAGGGTGAATGGAAACCTGTGCATATGTGCACTCTCACTTACCACATCACTCTGCTTGAGCCCCTGCCACCCCAGATGGTACGCAATTGTATTGTTAGGTTAATTGTGTTCCCATTATGGCTTGCAATTGTCATTATCCTTTTGTTTGGCTATTGACTGTGAAAACTGATAAACATCTTTTACTATTGTGCTTATGGAAGCATTACTCACTTAATATCATTGCATCATGACTGGTCAACAGAAAAACAGTAGAAATCTATATAACTAAAACTAGGATCTAATAGAGAAACCTGTAATCACTTTTTAAAATCCATATGCATATCAGTACTATCTTGAAATTTTTTGAAAAATACAAGTGCTCAGGTATTATTTTTTTTTTTTGCCTCCAGAGCTCCAGATATGTTTCTAACGATCAGTCATGTTTAAAAATAACTGGACTATATGATAGTCTTTTAGTTTTATCTAGTTTGTTTCACTTTTTCTACTTCATATTCAGTGTCCCCATTTCATTTAGTTTATGTTCTCCAGTTTCTCCATCTCTTCCTTTTGTTTTTTTAAATGTTTTTCTCAAGCCTTTATCAAGTGTAGTAGAAAAGCTTTGGTACACACATATATATGTAAAAAGATATAATATATATTTTTAAAAATTTATGAATTTTTGTCTAACTAAACAATTGTGACATTTTGATTCCACTCGTTTGACTTAGTATGAATAGAATCCTAGATTTCTAATTAAAAAATATATATGCAATAAGCAACAAAGGTTTACTGTATAGCATAGGGAACTATAGTCAATATCTTGTAATAACTTATAATGAAAAATAATTTTAAAAATAATATATGTGCACTTGTATAACTGAATCACCTTGCTGTGCATCTGAAACATTGTAAGTCAATTGTACTTCAATAATATATATATATATATTTATAAATAGTACTAAAGAATAAGGATCTGTTAGTGTTGTATTTTTTTTAATGGGATATAGTTGCTTTACAATGCTGTGTTAGTTTCTGCTGCACAGCAAAGTGAATCAGCTATATGTATACATATATCCTTTCTTTTTTGGATTTTCTTCCCATTTAGGTCATCAGTTCAGTTCAGTTCAGTTGCTCAGTCGTGTCCGACTCTTTGCGACCCCATGAATCGCAGCACAGCAGGCCTCCCTGTCCATCACCATCTCCCAGAGTTCACTCAGACTCACCTCCATTGAGCCCGTGATGCCATCCAGCCATCTCATCCTCTGTCATCCCCTTCTCCTCCTGCCCCCAATCCCTCCCAGCATCAGAGTCTTTTCCAGTGAGTCAACTCTTCGCATGAGGTGGCCAAAGTACTGGAGTTTCAGCTTTAGCATCATTCCTTCCAAAGAAATCCCAGAGTTGATCTCCTTCACAGTGGACAGGTTGGATCTCCTTGCAGTCCAAGGGACTATCAAGACTCTTCTCCAACACCACAGTTCAAAAGCATCAATTCTTCGGCACTCAGCCTTCTTCACAGTCCAACTCTCACATCCATACATGACTATTGGAAAAACCATAGCCTTGACTAGATGAACCTTAGTTGGCAAAGTAATGTCTCTGCTTTTGAATATACTATCTAGGTTGGTCATGATTTTTCTTCCAAGGACTAAGCGTCTTCTAATTTCATGGCTGCAGTCATCATCTGCAGTGATTTTGGAGCCCCCAAAATTATAAAGTCTGACACTGTTTCCACTGTTTCCCCAACTATTTCCCATGAAGTAATAGGACCAGATGCCATGATCTTCATTTTCTGAATGTTGGGCTTTAAGCCAACTTTTTCACTCTCCTCTTTCACTTTCATCAAGAGGCTTTTTAGCTCCTCTTCACTTTCTGCCATAAGGGTGGTGTCATCTACATATATGAGGTTATTGATATTTCTCCCAGCAATCTTGATTCCAGCTTGTGTTTCTTCTAGTCCAGCATTTCTCATGATGTACTCTGCATCTAAGTTCAAGAAGCCAGGTGACAATATACAGCCTTGACGTACTCCTTTTCCTATTTGGAACCAGTCTGTTGTTCCATGTCCAGTTCTAACTGTTGCTTCCTGACCTACATATAGATTTCTCAAGAGGCAGGTCAGGTGGTCTGATATTCCCATCTCTTTCAGAATTTTCCACAGTTTCTTGTGATCCACACAGTCAAAGGCTTTGGCATAGTCAATAAAGCAGAAATGGATGTTTTTCTGGAACTCTCTTGCTTTTTCCATGATCCAGCGGATGTTGGCAATTTGATCTCTGGTTCCTCTGCCTTTTCTAAAACCAGCTTGAACATCAGGGAGTTCACGGTTCACGTATTGCTAAAGCCTGGCTTGGAGAATTTTGAGCATTACTTTACTAGCATGTGAGATGAGTGCAATTGTGCGGTAGTTTGAGCATCCTTTTGCATCACCTTTCTTTGGAACTGGAATGAAAACTGACCTTTTCCAGTCCTGCGGCCACTGCTGAGTTTTCCAAATTTGCTGGCATATTGAGTGCAGCACTTTCACAGCATCATCTTTCAGGATTAAGAAGTGTTCCTTGTGCTACGCAGCAGGTTCTCATTATTTGCCTGTGTCAATACTAGTCTCCCAATTCATCCCACTGAATTTACTTCTTTAATTTCGATTGAGTTTAGACACTTTTTATGTGTTTAAATAATATTTGTATTTATTTTTAAATAACTACATATTCATGACTTTTATCTCTTTTTACTGTTGACTGTTGATATTTTTCTTAATGATTAGTAAGAGCTTACATATTAAGGAACTGCTTCCTACTAGTCACTATGTTTACTTACAGATTTCTTATCTAATTAGTCACTTTGGGTTTGACATGGCTTGAAGCGAATTATTTTTGTTGTGTTGAAATTTGAAAGTGTAGTTTATAATGTTTATGGGTTCGTATATTACCTTTATCTGTGAGATAACTTTAGAAATTCATTTCCTTCTGGTAACTTATGGTTTTTACTTTACTTTTATTTTTCAACAGTTGGTCAAGTATAACATTTTAGTGTAGCCAGATGGCTAGCCAGTTTTGGGGCTTCCCTGGTGGTTCAGATGGTGCAGAATCTGCCTGAAATGCAGGAGACCCAGGGTTGATCGCTGGGTTAGGAAGACCTCTTGGAGAAGCAAATGGCAATCCACTCAAGTATTCTTGCCTGGAGAATTCCGTGGACAGAGTAGCCTGCAGAGTCAGACATGACTGTAATGACTAATACTAACACTTAGCTGGTTTACTGATATCATTCATTGAATTATCTTTCTTCTACTAATTTTAAATGCCACTTTACTGAATAATAAACAACTAATGTGTATAGTCCTATTTCTGGACTATATATAATTTCACACTGTCAAGCTGTTTTAATTTGTGTGTGTGTGTGTGAAGTTGCTCAGTCGTGTCCAACTCTTTGCGACCCCGTGGACTGTAGCCCACCAGGCTCCTCGGTTTTAATTTACTTACTCTTGAATTCTATGATTTTTTTTTCTTTTCTATTTCTTGGCTGATTTTTTTCAGCTCATTAGGAAAAAAACTTCTTTTGCCTTCTTATTTCTCTCTTGAATCCTTTTATATGCTTTGATATCTTATTTCATAGAGTCCATTTTTGATGTTTGAATTTGCTAAGGACTGGGAAGACTGACATGCTGCGATCCATGGGGTCACAGAGTTGGGCACGACTGAGTGATTAAACAACAAAGAGTAGCTTGGCGGGATGTTCACCCATTCTGTGGGAAAATTTTTCTAGTGTCCCTTCTTCGTTTACTTTCTATTTATGCATGTTTCTTTCCTTTAATATTTTCCACATAGATTTTCTGTGTCCCTTCTCAGTATCTTTTTGTATACTGGTCCAATTTTTCTTGCAACTCTTCTTCAAATGTACTGTGGTTTGTCCTATCTATTTCTGTTTCTCATTCTTTGTTGTTTTCAGGTGGTTTCAGAGGAAGACAGAGACACTGATGTCTTTGTTCTCCTGTCTTAAAGCTCAGAGTCCTCTGATTTTTATCTTTTGAAGTTACTTTTGGTTTCCTTTGAGACTTACAGATTTAAGGACTTAATCTGGGAAGGTTTTAGGACCAAGTATCTTTATGGCCTTGTCATTGGGCAAGTATTGGAGTGGCTGTAGGATTATGGAGGAAGAGTTTGCATTTAGGAACTAAGGGTATCTTCCAGATGTCGTTGCTTAGTCGCAAATTTGTGTCAGATTCTTTTGTGGCCCCGTGGACTGTAATCCACCAGGCTCCCTGTCCATGGGATTCTCCAAGCAAGAATACTGGAGTGGGTTGCTACTTTCTTCTCCAGGAGGTCTTCCTGACTCTGGAGTTGAACTCACGTCTCCTGTACTGCCAGTGGATTTCTTACCACTGAGTTACCTGGGAAGCCCATCTCCCAAGTAGGGGAGTTATAAGTATAACAAAGGAACAGCCTGGACACTTTATTCGTTTTTCAATTGGCATATGATAGCTTTAAAATGTTTTCTTAGTTTCTGCTGTACAACACCGTGAATCAGCCATATGTGTACATATGCTCCCTTCTTCATGGACCTCTCTCCCACCCCCATCCCACCACTTCAGGTCACCACTGCACAGCGCTGTGTTACGCAGCAGCTTCCTGCTAGCTCTCTGTTTTACGCGTGGTAGTGCATATATAGAGCTTCCCAGGTGGTTCAGGGGTAAAGAACCCGCCTGCCAATGCAGGAGACACAGGTTCGATCCCTGGGTCAGGAAGATCCTCTGGAGAAGGGAATGGCAATCCACTCTAGCATTCTTGCCTGGGAAGCATCATGGACAGTTGAGCATGGCCAGGCTGCAATCCATGGGGTTGCAAAAGAGCTGGACATGGCTTTAGCAACTAAATAACAAGAACACAGTGTACATGTGTCAATCTCTATCTCCCAATTTGTCCCACTCTCTTCTTTTCACTGTGGCCACATGTCCATTCTCTTTGTTTGGCCTCTATTCCTGCCGGGGAACCTGGTTCATCTGTATCATTTTTTCCTAGATTCCACGTATATGCATTAATACATGATGTTTGTTTTTCTGACTTAAATCACTCAGTATGACAGACTCTAAGTCCATCCATGTCTCTACCAATGACCCTATTTTGTCCATTTTAGTGGCTGTGCAATTTAACTCTTATTTTTAATGTAATGCTTCTGGAATCTTATTGAAGAAAAAAAGTGATTCAACATTTCTTTGGGCTTAATTACTTTGGAAATTATTTTCCCAAGGTCTAGTTCCTATGTTCCATAGTTTCAGTATTAGACAATCTGCTGCTGCTGCTAAGTCGCTTCAGTCGTGTCTGATTCTGTGCGACCCCATAGACAGCAGCCCACCAGGCTCCCCTGTCCCTGGGATTCTCCAGACAAGAACACTGGAGTGGGCTGCCACTTCCGTCTCCAATGCGTGAAAGTGAAAAGTGAAAGTGAAACCGCTTAGTCATACCCGACTCTTAGCAACCCCATGGACTGCAGCCCACCAGGCTCCTCCATCCATGGGATTTTCCAGGCAAGAGTACTGAAGTGGGGTGCCATTGCTTTCTCCATAGACAATCTGAGACCCATACAAATTGGACACTGAGATTCTTAATCTTTTCAGGAGGAAGAAAATAACCAGAAGCTTAATAGGTGGCTGAGAAATGTAGGCACATGTTTTGAGGCCTTTCATTGACAACTCTTCCCAGTTATGTAATTATTTGAAGAAATCATCCCTTAAGCCTGATGAGGGAGTGCTGAGAAAATTTGCAGCTTCACCTCTACCTGCTGCTATAGGTTCAGAATTTATGTTCCACGGTTGTTTCTATGTATCCAAAATTTGCTACTAGTAAAAGTGACTATTTGAACAGTTCAACATGTATTGTCTAGAAACAAAGACCTTTACCAAGTATATTAGAGAAAAAAATATATAATATGCAAGGGCTTGTAAGTGGACACACACACAAAAACCTTATGAAAATGTTGAGTTGGCTAAAAGTTTCATTTGAGTATTTCCATAACCTCTTACAGAAAAAACCCAAATGAACTTTTTGGCCAATCAAATAATAAAGAGAAAGAAAATAATTTAACTTTTTCCCCTAAGTAATTGGTTGTAAAATGCAATGGTAGAAAAGATAAATATCTGAGTAGGCTCACTGCTTAAATTCTAGGATTGTTTCAAAAAAACTGGCTTTTATTAAAACACTAAATAATTTTTAAAATGTAAAAATTTAGTTGATAGACATGTCATAGATATACGTTCTTATTAAGTCAATATATTAGAAGTAGTACAAAACACTGACTACATCCAGACAAGAAAATATCTGTGCCTCGACTTATGAGTAAATACAAGAATCTTTTTTTCTGCTGCAAAGCGCATTGAGCACCTGCTTTTCACAAAGCCCGTTTTACAGAATCAAAAGCTTTTTGGAATTTTTCCCCACTTTTTAGTAAAACAGTGACTTCACCACATATAAAGTCCAGTTTAAATGGTGTTATTTTGTTTTGGTTTTTGCTTTTAAAAATGTGTGGCTTGTTCATCTTTCTTTCACTTTGTATCATCCCTGTTGAGAGAGGCAATCTTTTGATGTTCACTTTTGGTAATAGGCAAATTGTACAGCTTAAAGGAATTTTTCTTTCTTTTTTTTTTTTTAAATCTCTTCATGATCATTTTATTTATTTATTTATTTTTTTAATCTGTGCATTTTATTTATTTTTTTCTTTTTTTTTTTTGCTTTCTTTCTTTCTTTCTTTCTTTCTTTCTTTTAAATTACAGTACTGTATTTGTTTTGCCATACATTGACACGAATCAGCCATAGGTGAACACAATCTCCCAATGCCGAAGCCCCCTCCCACCTCCCACCCCACATCCTCTACTTGAATCATCCTGTGCATCAGCCCCATGCATCCTGCAACCTGCATTGAACATAGATTGGAGCTTCGTTTCTTACACGATCATTTTAATCCATTTTCTTTTACAGGGCTCTGCAAGTTTATATAAAATAAATAGATCCAACATGTTTATGTCTAGGACTTTTCTGGAATTTATGTACTATTCTCTATGACTCAATTTTTCTAATAACTAGACCTGCCAACCTGTTAAAGGGTGGCCAGCTCCTGTAACCTATTTGTCATTTCACCACAAATGACTCTGGCCCTGGTCAAAGCACTAAAAATTAAGCAGTGTTATAATTTGGTTTTCTCTGATTCAGAACTGGTGATTCATTGCTGATTATTGTTCTTACCCTGACACACATTATATGAAATGACTCTAAGTTTTAATTACCTTATTGATTCCCATGTACTAGCCATCAGTGATCATCCCATATAGAGCATTCAGTCTAGTGTAAAGGGGACTTAGAACACTTTATTATATTTTCTTCTAATTAACTATTTTTATTATTGGAATTAAGGGAAGGAGATTGGAGTCTTGGATCATCTAAATCAGAGATCCATGTAAAAGTGATTTAAATTGGTATTAGTAAGTCATATATCATTTTGTGGATGGAAACACATTTATTCATCTCATTCTATTTTACTGCATTTAACATACCCTTATTTGTCCTCCTCGTGCTGCAGAGAAGGATCTGGAGGGTTTCTGCATATCCTACCCAGGAGTTAAGAGAGTGACCAGAGCAAAGGTTCCAGAAGAGAGGATGAATGTCAGGGTGTGGATAAGAGAGAATTCATTAACAGAGACAAGACTGAACAAAAAATGGTCAGGAGCCTCTAATATTATCTGCATGCGGAGGCGGGCAGGAGGACATGGCTTGAGGTAGGGTAATTCCTCCCTTTCTTCTTCCTCTCCCGCACTGTAGTCAGATCTACATCAAAATTTGTATATCAACAGCTGAACCACTGTGCTTTCCCTCAGCCTCCACACAATAATTATTAGAAAAGGCAGTGATCTCTATGAAGGAATATGAAGAGGTTTTCAGAGGGAGGGATATAGAGAACAACTTTCTTTCTTGATTTACCCTGTCTTCCTTCCACCATTATCTATATAGCAGAGATACTATTTTGAAATAATCTGAGCTATTTTCCACTCCTCTTAATTCTTGCCATCTCAGCCTTTCACACGTTGAAGGGAGGCAGACCAGCAGTAACAATAAAGGGTAATGATAATAGCGCACCCTTGCATAAGCGCTAATTACTATATGCCACGCACTGCTCTAAGAACTTTACAGAAAGTCTCCTGGGTGAGCGTTTTACGGGCAGAATACTTATTTTCTGGTGGTTATTGTGTGATTTTTTTCAATTTATTTAAGAAAGGTGATGTTCTCCGGGAACCTTCCAGTTTCACTTTGCACTTTGTTGCTCCTTCGGCCGCGCTGGGCCTTCATTGCTGCATGCGGGCTTTCTCCGTTAGTTGCGGCGAATGGAGTCTTACTTGCTAGTTGCGGGCACATGGACTCCTTACCGACGTGGCTTCTCTTGTTGCAGAGAATGGGATCTAGGCGTACAGGCTTGTTTGTGGGTAGTTGCCCTGCTGCATGTGGAATCTTCCTGACTGAACTGGTGTCCTCTGCATTGACAGGTGGATTCTTAACCACTGGACCACCAGGGAGGCCCTCGCTTTGCACTTTGATTTTAAATATTAGAAATTAAATAGTACTGGGTTGAATCCCTGTTTCCATTCATTTTACAGCACAGTCTCTGGGAGAGGCCTTGGTTCCTGACGAGGGCGTGGTGGGCAGGCTGAACATGCAGCAGCTCTGGAGGAAAAATAAGAGCCCAGAACAAGATCTCAAAGGGCTTAAAAGAAGGTACAGTGAAGTGAATCACATTAGCAAACATTCCTCAGACTGTCTTCAATAAAATGCTTATAAATACAGATTCAACTGATGTCAGGTTTCATAACTGCATACTGGAGGACAAATTAAATCCTGTCACATTTTTTTACTTGTAAGAAAAATGGAAATTACATAACTGGATTGTTTACTTGTTCAAAGAATTAGTCAGTACCAGTGAGCTAGCGTCATACTGGAGAATAAACAGAAAAATAATCATGTTCAAACCTGAAGTGAAATGACAAATATAAAATCTGTTTGCAATATCAACCAGCAAATGCTTCTAAAGATCATTTGGAGGATTGAGAAGAAATATAAACCTTCTAGGGGAGTTGTGTAAAGCCTTATTCATTAAAATGCAGCACAGTTGTTTGGATCAACTCAGAGGCAAGAAACTTAACACCTCTCTGAATTACTTATGACTTAGCTTTGTACTTGCTACACGTGATCCAGTCATAATGTAAACACATTTAATTTAAATGTATTTTGTGTCTGTGAAAAGGAGCAATGCATATTTTTTGAGTATGTGAATGATGACAGCATGAAGAGCTAGGGCAGCATGTCCTCTGAGCTATAGTTTAAAATAAATATCATGTTTTCCTTTTATGTATAAGACAGCCACATAATTGCATATGAATCAGGGACATATATAATTCAGAATTAATAAAAATGTCCATATATTTCTTCTGCTTTCATGGTTCTCTTCAAAATAAGCTGCAATAGAATTCTAAAATCAGTTTTTGACATCATAGCATTGTTTTAATTTGATAATTCAGATTGATTGGCACAAATGACAAAACAATCCCACACTTTAGTTAAATGCAAGGAGTAATCCTGCACTTAGTAATTAATAATATCTTTCTTTAATATTCTTTTCCCTAACTGAGTTAGAAAATGAAACCTGGGATCTAGAAAATGTGCCTACCTGGAGGAGTAAAATGATCTTAGATCTGTAAAAGATGTGATGGACATTTTACTCTGAGAGCATCAACTAACTGTGAAGGTGTAAGAATTTTTCCTGTAGTTAACATGGCACCCAAATTTGTAGACAGAAATGTAAGTGTGAACTGTTACACACATACTCTCCTGTTGGATAGATTTGTTCACACTGTCATGTTATTGTACCTCATTTGATAGAGTTTAAGCCTATGGTTCTCAGGGCTTCCCTAGTGGCTCCGGTGGTAAAGAAACCACCTGCAATGCAGGAGACTCTGGTTCAATTCCTGGGTCGGGAAGATCTGCTGGAGAAAGGATAGGCTACCCAGTCCAGTATTCTTGGGCTTCCCTGGTAGCTCAGGTGTTAAAGAATCTGCCTGCAATGCAGAAGATCTGGGTTCAATCCTTGGGTTGGGAAGATCCCTTGGAGAAGGGAAAGGCTACCCACCCCAGTATTCTGGCCTGGAGAATTGCATGGACTGTATAGTCCATGGGGTTACAAAGAGTTGGACAGGACTAAACAGCTTTCGCTTTCACTTCAAACCCATGGTTCCCAAACTGGGTGATGAAATGTCCTGAAGCACTGGAATGGCCCCATAAGGTCAGTGAAAGATAATTACAACATTCAAGGAAACATAGTGATACTTGTCATCTGTCCAGAAATTACACAGACTATTAGCTTGAATAGCTCTCAATTTCAGCAGGAGACAGTGTTATATTTCTTTTGATGATGCCATATTTTTGCAGAGCTGTAATTTTGGTGGTTCCTTTGAGAAAAGAATTTAACAAGTAAACCCATATGGGTCAGGAAAGGAAGGTGGTGATGTGCCATTTGATTTTAAGACTGGAGAATCCTATGTGCCCTGAAGCTCACACATCCTATTTAAGAATAAAATATTTAAGAACTGGTATTTAAGAATAAAATAAAAATATTTTCTTTCTATTCATGTTTATTATTTTTCAAAGGCTACTATTTTCTTAGTATATAAATACCTATTAAGTTGATTAGACCTAACTACCTAATTGGAGAAGAAAATGGCAACCCACTGCAGTATTCTTGCCTGGAAAACTGTATGGACAGAGGAACCAGGAGTGCTACAGTCCGTGGGGCTGCAAAGAGTCGGCCGCAACTGAGCACATCAGTAATTTCTTAACAAACAAAAGTATTACCTATTTCCTTTAAACTGTAGTTGCTATAAAAGATTATGGGGCTACTAAGAGTGCTGTAACAAAGAAAATTTTGACTATTCATTAATTCTCATCAGTTCAGTTCAGTTGCTCAGTCATGTCCGACTCTTCGCAACCTCATGAATTGCAGCACGCCAGGCCTCCCTGTCCATCACCAACTCCCGGAGTTCACTCAGATTCACGTCCATCGAGTCAGTGATGCCATCCATCCATCTCATCCTCTGTCGTCCCCTTCTCCTCCTGCCCCAATCCCTCCCAGCATCAGAGTCTTTTCCAGTGAGTCAACTCTTTGCATGAGGTGGCCAAAGTACTGGAGTTTCAGCTTTAGCATCAGTCCTTCCAAAGAAATCCCAGGGCTGGATCTCCTTCAGAATGGACTGGTTGGATCTCCTTGCAGTCCAAGGGACTCTCAAGAGTCTTCTCCAACACCACAGTTCAAAAGCATCTCATAGTAAGAGCAAAAGTCATTTTGTGCTAAAATGAAATGTCAAGTACTATAAATATGTCATTAAAATGCTCTTTGTGAATGAAAAGAAATTTTTGTTTCATATCACCTTTTACTTACTGTTTGGGAATGTTCTCAAAAGGCAAAAGGTAACTATTGAGGAAAAGGAGAATGTGAGGTGAAGTCTCAGCCTTTTCTATTTTCTTCCTTCTAGAAGTGGGCATGTGGCATTTAGGGAGACCTTGGATATCCCAGCCCCAAGTGCCCCAGAGCTGACACTGAATCAGGTTCTGGGGCTGAGTTTATAGATGTGGGAATAGGAAGGGCAACGTCAGTGGATGGGGAGGAGTGGCAGGGAGTGATGAGGAAAGTGACACTTACTCCTGATAGAGATGAGGCTCAGGTCTCATAAGACCCCAACATCTGTGGTCTGACTCCATTATTTTCTGAAAGGTATTTCTCTCACTTCTGTGTCAATCCTAGACCAATAACAGATGGCACATATCATGGTAGCTTTGAGAGGTCTGATGGACTATATATTTATACATATTATTTAAATATTCAAATCTAATTCTGTATTCCCAACTTTTTATTTTTCAAAGTTTTCTTTTTTTGATGTGGAGATTAAAAAGTCTTTGAATTTGTTATAATATTGTTTCTGTTTTATTTTTTTTTTTTTTTGGCCAGGAGGCATGTGAGATCTTAGCTCCTTGACCAGGGATCGAACCTGTACCCCCTGCATTGGAAGTGGAAATCTTAGCCAGGAAAGGCCCATATAGTCTCACCTTTTAACAACTCAGAATTTCAGGAGCTAATCCTGAAGGGGCTTCCCTGGTGGTGCAGAGGTTAAAGCATCTGCCTGCAATGTGGGAGACCTGGGTTCCAATCCCTGGGTCAGGAAGATCCCCTGGAGAAGGAAATGGCAACCCACTCCAGTATTCTTGCCTGGAGAATCCCATGGAAGGAGGAGCTTGATGGGCTACAGTCCACGGGTCTCAAAGAGTTGGACAAGACTGAGTGACTTCACTTTCACTTTCACTTAATCCTGAAGGAAGCCCCAGTTAAGACCCATACTCATGGAGGAAAGCTCAGTGTTCTATGTAGCTGGTTACTGTAGAGTCACTATATAGCAATCGTGCAGGCATGTGTTCCTAGCAGGTGGGGTGTGTGAGGTGGGACCTGGGGTCCCTAGTGCAATGAGAAAGTGTGTCTGGCTTCCCACGGGCTCCCAACTCCCCAGTCACTGAGGAGTTGGTCAGTAAGGCAGAGAACAGAGCATCCCAGAAATGGAGAGCACCAGTCTGTTCCTGCAACATTTTCTTTGGCCATCTCCTCATGCATGACCCCAAGCGGTGCCCATGGGAGTTCAGAGCGGTGAAGCTGTCCTCCAATGTGCAGCCAAAAGGGGGAACCCAGAGGTGGAGCTCTGATATCCAGGCGATACATAGATCTGGGGTTCCTGTTTCCAGTGCTTACCAAATTCTTTGCACCCATTTTCTAACAGCCCAGAGCTACCAAATAAAGAAGCTGCAGGCCTACAAAGACTTTTGCGTTAACCAGGCCACCTCTGAAGTTTGTGAAGACCTCTGTTCATCATCTTGGTGAGCTACAGCTACATCTGAGGTTTGGCAGTGCCCCTGTTTTGATCTGAAGCTCTGGGTCTTTTCAAAAGCAGCGGAAGCCCTCTTTGCTTTGGAGAAACACCATTCCGGGGTTTGACAAAGCTCTGGCAAACAGGAGGCAGTGTCCTGAGGCATTGTAAAGCTCCGGAATCTTGGGCCATCCTGGGCGGTGAGTGTAGGGTTAAGCCCCAGGAAACTCTGACCGCTCACCACTCTGCGGCTTGCAGCAGGAAAGCTGCCCAGGTGGCTGAAGGGCAGAGGGGTCTGACAGGTGAGGGCGCAAGGGGAGGAGCCGTCCTGGGGGCGGGGCTTGGTCAGACCGGAAGGTGAGACCGGAAACTGAGGAGCGGAGACCAGTGTGGAGGCCATAAAGGCGGGAGGACAGGTGAGCTGCAGGTGTGGGGTGGAGTTGGAAGAGGATTAAGGGGCAGTTTGAGTGAAGTGAGTGAGGTGAAAGTCGCTCAGTCGTGTCCGACTCTTTGCGACCCTGTAGACTACACAGTCCATGGGATTCTCCAGGCCAGAATACTGGAGTGGGTAGCCTTTCCCTTCTCCAGGGGATCTTTCCAACCCAGGGACCGAACCCAGGTCTCCTGCATTGCAGGCAGATTCTTTACCAGATGAGCTATCAGGGAAGGAGCCGTTTAAGAGCTTATATTTTGGTTTTTCGTACTCCTATATCATGTAGGTACCTCTCAGGCAGTGTTTACATGGGAAAATTTTATTTTTACATTCCTCTAACTGCATACATGTAAAAAACAAAACAAAACAAAACCCAGTGTGTGGAAAAAGCCTGGAGTTATTCCAAAAGGATGGGAAGTCAGAATTGCGAGGGGACGTCTTACAAAGCCAAGATGTTGGGCATCTTGGAGGCTGCGGTCCTAAAGTCAGGCCTCACTGGCTCACCTCTCTTTGTCATTGTGCGTTGGTTCTGAAGGTCGATTCCACTGTGCCTTTTGTATTGAGGTCTCATTTTGTCTAGTGGCTCAGTTGGTAAAGAATCCGCCTGCAGTGCAAGTGAGCCAGGTTTGATCCCTGGGTTGGGAAGATGCCTTGGAGAAGGAAATGGCAACCTACTCCAGTGTACTTGCCTGGAGAATTCCATGAACAGAGAAGCCTGGTGGGCTACAGTCCTTTGGGTCGCAAGAGTCGGACATGACTTTGTGACTAAACCACCACCTCGTTTTACCTAAAACGTACACTGAAAACGTGTGAAGAAAGTAGTGACATAGCAGAGCAACCGAGAAAAGCAGTGAAATGGAAATGATGTTACTTCATACAAAGCAACTCTTTTTAAATAGACATATTAATGATGTTTACTGGTCAGGAGAATGTTTTGAACATTTAAATCCTAAAATGATACTTTATAAATGGGCACAGTTTTACTGCTTTGGTGTTTTATTATTATTCTTATTTATTTTTAGGAAGTACAACATACTTCTGAAAGCCCCAGCCAGGACTGGCACACACATGAGAACGATTAGCATTCCATGTAATGGGTTATTGTGGAATCAGGATGGAGTGGTTATACAGATATGTGTTAAGTAGTGGGTGAGATGTGCAGAGGTGGGACACACACACAGGGATTTTCTTATTTAAAAATAGTGCAGTCTGGTTAGCATTTGTGTATATAACATTGAATTTTTAGCAATGGATTATTGATGTTAAGTAAGAGGTGCTTTTCACTAATTTACTTAACCCTTAACTACAGAGAAATTAGTTAATTTTCTAAGGTTGTACAGCTAGTTAATGGCAGAAACAGGATTTGAACCCAAGGAGCTAACCCCAGGTTTGTGATCAATATAGTTTCTCTGGAACGCTTTCCAAATGGTCTTATTTTAACCCCTTAAAAGAGACAGCAACCATGACAGTGATTTTCAGTTGCAAGAATCCAATTATTTGAAAGCAAGCTTTTTTCCCCTCCTTTCATCCCTATAGACTGTGCTTGTTTTCACCTCCTCACTAGTTCTGTTCCCCGCCCTGGCCCTTTCAAATCAAAACCCTTTAGGGGACGAACTTCCAAAAAATCTCTGGGCATGTGAAAGCAGCGGGAACTTGTGTTCTGCTTCTTGATGCATGTTTATTGTCTCCCCACCCCCACCCCTCAGGGGCAACAGATCCTCAGAAACAGCAAAGGTCTAGATAGTAACTATTTTAGGCTTTGCAGGCCATATGATCTTTACGACAAGGACCCAACTTTGCTATCAAAAGGTGAAAACAGCCCTAGACAGTGAAGATTATGAATGGGGCATGGCTGTGTCCTAAGAAAATTGTTTATAAAAACAGGTGGCTAGCTGGATTTGGCTTGTGGGCCAGACTGTAGTTGCCAACCATTGGTCTAGATGTTTGAGTATTTCTGTATTATTTTTCAGAATAATAGCCAATGTACATTAAGGTGCATGCTTTGTGTAAGGCACTGGGCAAACACATTAGCTTGAAATTCACGCTAACTCTTGAAGTTAAGTGTGTTTAAAATCCGCTCCCCCCATTTTTTTTGGCCAATGAGGAAATAGAAATGTATAGAGATTAAGTTACTCATAGATGTCATAAGCAGAACTAGGACTTCAGAGACTTTGCTCTTAAATGCTACATTTTACTAATAGGTCAGAACAAGATTACTTGCTTTTTAAGTATACCAGTACTTTAAAAAAAAAAATCTTATTTATTTGGTTGCACCAGGTCTTAGTTGCAATATGTGAGATCTTTATTTGCAGCATGCGAACTCTTAGTTGTGACATGTGGGGTACAGTTCCCTGACTGGGGATCAAACCTGGCCCCCTGCATTGGGAGCACAGAGTCTTAGCCACTGGACCACCAGGGAAGTCCCTCAGTGTGTTTTATTTGGGTTAAAACCATGATACTCTTGGAAACTTTCTTGTTACCTTTTCACTTATCCAAATTGCCGTTTGAGATCTAGTCTGCAGTTTTTGCCTACAGGCTTGATATTTCTATCCTACAGCTTTATTCATATAAAAATCCTGATTGCCCATTTTGCATCTGATGCTTAGCATGCAGTCATTAATATTTATATAAGGGTTACAAAACCCTATTTGTTTATGGCTACGAACATAAAAGATCTAAGGACTTGAAAGAACACTTAAGAGTCAACATCCAAGCATTTGGGGATAAGTGCTTTTGGAACCACTCGACACAACTATAGTGGGAGATGTGGAGACAAGATCACTTCTCTCTGCAGAAAGGACTGAAGACAAAAGACTATCCTGGGAACTTGAGGTTTTCGTTTTTTCAAGTATGCACGTGCCAGCTGAAAAAGTTGGAACAGATCAAACAGAAGGGTGTAATTCCAGGGGGCATGACTGACATCCTTTGTGAGAATCTTTGGATCTTTTCTTTCGCCAAAGAATAGTAGCCCTGGAGAATCTTACAGTCACAATGATATCATTAAGCAAGCATTAGAAATTAACAGGAAATAATTTTTATATGCAATAAGAAATATATCCTTTTGAATTAGTGTTTTAAATTAACAAAGAAAAATTGCAGTATACTATAAAATGTACCTAAAAGAAATAGTGGTTTGATTTAGAGGTAAGGAATTTGCAGAATACTCAAATAGAATGTTAGAATAAAACTATTTTCATGGTAGTATGTTTTTTTAACTGTAGGAAAGTTTAAAGGCCTCAAGAAATAAACCTTGTTATTTCTGTGCCATTCTTGGTTGTAGCCTTCAAGTGGTATCTCTCTTCCAGTGAAAACAAACTAACAAAAGCCAAAAGCTCAGAATATAGAACCCAGCTTAAGGCCCTATGTTAGATCAGGACAGAGGTGCTGACTTAACTATTTCTTGAATGATTTTGGTTTTCTATAAAACAGGATTAAACAATTAGCTGATAGAGAAAAATACATCATTTTGGGCAGAAATTTCTGGCTTTTCTCTTGTCATTAAAAAATTCAATTAGATAAATTATCACTATTATGGAAGTTTGCTAAGCATTAAGCTATTTCAGGTTTTGAATTTATACTGAAATTATGTTACCCTATTTTTTATAGCCTAAATATATTTCACTGAAGGAATTAACATTAGCCAAATAAGTTACTTTTGCTCACTTGTCATTTAGATCACTAAAATGTATACAATTCTTGAGAACATTAAAGAGTCAGAGAATGTTAGAGATGAGAGAGACTTTAGAGATTACCAGTGTAGGGAGAAGGAGATGGCACCCCACTCCAGTACTCTTGCCTGGAGAATCCCATGGATGGAGGAGCCTGGTAGGCTGCAGTCCATGGGGTCGCAAAGAGTCGGACACGACTGTGCGACTTCACTTTCACTTTTCACTTTCCTGCATTGGAGAAGGAAGTGGCAACCCACTCCAGTGTTCTTGCCTGGAGAATCTCAGGGACGGGGGAGCCTGGAGGGCTGCCGTCTATGGGGCTGCACAGAGTCGGACACGACTGAAGCGACTCAGCAGCAGCAGCAGTGTAAGGTTTCTCAGCATCAGCGTTATTGGCATTTTGGACTGGATAATCCTTTGTTTGTAGGAGTGGAGTGGACAGTCCTGTGCATTGTAGGAGGTTTACCACCATCCTGTAGTCTTTACCCACAAAATGCCAGTGGTATACCTGTGGTACTTGTTCCCTCCCTGCCCAGGTCCCAGCTGTAATAGTCAAAATTTCTTGATATTGCCAAATGTTCTGTGAGGGTCAAAATTACCTTTAGTTGAGAACCATTGATTTAGTGCAACCTTTTCACTGTAAAATAATGTTCATGTCTTACCCATGTTTTCTGAATTTTCCTCCGTAGTCACCATCATAGCTAGATCTAGTATGCCCAGAGGTAAGGGAAAACAGAATACAGATATGGATACAATTTAAGGCCAGATCTTAAAAAGAATTGACAAAGTTTTTATGTAGTAAGCTTCTTCTTGCTTTTATGATCCTTTTTATTATGTTTAGTTCTTTTTCTAGGACTTTCAGATTGCGTTACAATCAGAGCTACACAAAGTCACTAAATACATTTAGTTCAGCTAGCTTTTTTTTGGCTGTAAGACTTTCTCAATGAAGGAAGCAGTGTGTTAATTTGCTTTCTAGTGCAATTTCCTGTCTCCTCATCCTCCTGTGACAGAGTTCACAGACAAGTACCAATCCATGGTACCCTGTTCGGTAGCACTGAAACAGATGAGCAGGGCATCCAAGAGAGTTCCCCATTCAGGTTTCCATTTCTTACCTAGGGGCTCTGTTCTCTGCTTGGCCTGTTCACATAACAAACCATATTATTAGTTTCAGTAAGTTCATTACATGCAAATAATTCTTTCTCAGTTCTTTTAAAATTTGTATTTGAATCTTCACAAAAAATGCCCTAGTAAGGGAGATGTTTTGAGACAGAAAAGTCTTTTTTTTTGATGGCAGCACTAATTCTATTCAGGACTGACATATTCCATATATATTTGTGAAAAAGAGTGACAAAGAAAGGATGAGGAGGTAGACAAGCAAAAGGGGTGGGAGTACTCCAAGTAAGAGTGTTTAGGCAGAAAGAAATGGGGGTGCAGACTTCAAGGCATGAAGACTATAGTGCCTTTGAGAATGGAAAGAAGTTTACTGAAGCTGAAGCTAAACTTCAAGGGGGAAATGAGGCATTGGCAGAAATGAGCAGAAGGCAGATGGTACAGGGCTTGTAAGTAAAATTATGTAGTTTTGATTTCATTGCAAAGACATTCCAAAGCCAGGGATGATTAGAGATTTAACAGAGAGTATCTACTAGAAAGCTATTTCCATGACCTAAGGGTTTCCAGTTTTTTTGTTACCTTGATCATAATTGATCTTAAAAGTAACCCAGTAGAGAAGAAGTAAATTCTAATTAGAAAGATATAGAGGAAATTTCATTTTCTAAATGTACGAGTATTTGTGGAATAATGCCAAGGTAAACAGAGTGATCAACATCAAAACATTATTTCACATAGATACAAAAGGATATCTGGTTCAATGAGGAAAAAGATCTAGGAAGATAACCAGATCTTTTTAGCAAGAGAGAAAAGAAGAGTTTCTAACTTCAATTTAGAGTGCTAGTGGCCACAGTAATTTCTATTAGCATTTGAATAAATAACCTTAGCCCTTACTAGAGCATGCACATTTGGAAAACAGTTACAGTTTTGGAGAAAGCTGCTCTGGTTCAATTTTTGTTCTGCTGATGGAACAATCTGTTCCTGTTATGGTGCCCTGTTACCTCAATGAAATAGATTGCAAGCTGTACAACTGGGAAACCAACAAAGTCAAGCTGTCCTGACTTTTCTAGTTTAGCCTTTGAATTGTCAACTTAGCTATAAACTGGGACATGTTCAACACAGGAGGGGGCCCATATTGCCACCTCCTAAATGTGGAACGCTTATTATTTCCCCCAGATTTGATTAAACATACGATTGTCCTATGCAGTATGAAGACAACGGGGCCAGTAAATCAGAGTATGACTGAAGCAAGACCATGGTGATCTTTGATATAAACTCGGAGTTTGTATAACAGAGCAGGATTTGGCAGTAACTCCTATCATTGTTCAACCTTTTAAAAGAGGAAGTCCTAATATTTGACTCCTTCTTCTGATACTGCACATAGATGACCAAGACAATGAGGAAATTATTAATAGTAAATTCTAGTTGGTACTCCCCCTGACCAAAGCTATTGGACATAGTTCTTTTCATATCATGAGCTGATAAACAGAAACCTAGTATTTTATGATTATAACCTATCAGACTTTGAAAAGAAGACTTTTAAATTGTAAGTTAGAAAAATCATTCTTTTCAGGATTGTTTTTGGACATGTAAATGGTAAAAGTACTATTTAAAATGTTTTAAAATAAATGTTAAGTATTTGGCACAATATTTTTAGGAGCTTAGTTAAACGCAAAGGACTTCTGTGAGTTTTCACATTAAAATGTCAAATTCTTTTCAAATTAGGCTTTGGGGAAAATTATCTTGATCATATTGGCTTTGATTATAATTCCATTCATTCAATGTGCTTTATTCCTTGCCTTATAAAATAGCTAATTTTGACTCTGAGAAAATGAAGAATTCTGGTGTGATAAAGATTATTTTTCTTTTATGCAAAAAAATGAGAAGTCTTATTAATTTTAAACTTAATTTTGTATTCCAGTATGGGGTTGCATTAAACAAAATCTTTCAAAATCTGTTTGTTTTTCTTTTTGTGTATGGAAAAGGGTAGTTGTTAACTCCATAATTGGGAATTTTGGTGACACTATATTTCTATTTGATTCTTGAAAAAATAGGGGGAATTTCTGCACTAGAAGCAGAATGAACATGTAATACCATACTTAAGAGCTGTGTTAAAATAAGAGTGAAGGAGTTGATCATGGTAGAGATGTGTCTTCCAAGATTGACATATGCCTTGGAAGAGATAAGTGGAGCTAAGAAAGACTCCTTTGGTGGACAGTGTCTAAAACTGGCAACCTTTGCTGAGAAAAGAGGAATAAGGGTTGTAAATGAAAGGGATTTGACTGATCAGTTCATGTTGATTCACTCTCACCTCCATGAATGATCTCCACATGATGCCAGCTGTTTACTGTTAGGAGGAAAATGTCTCATTATAACGGTTTTGGCTCCATCATGATCAATACTAAATCTTAAGTCGTTTAGACAAACGGATGGTAATTACGGGATCCAGACTAAGTAATCTTCTCCAAATGAGATATTTTGGCAGTCTTCTTTAGATTTCTGTGATTGCAAAGAGCTGGGAATATTGAATCTCAGTCTGTATCATTATTTAGAATTACCCATATAGTTAAATCTCAATGCTTTAAAAAATTCTCATTCTGCTTTTTTTCTCCTTGGGTACTTATTATTTCCCACAATAAGGGGGAGAATAGATACATGTATATGTATGGCCAAGTCCCTTCTCTGTTCACCTGAAACTATCACAACATTGTTAATTGGCTATATCCCAATACAAAATTAAAAGTTTAAAAAAGTAAGTATATTAATATTCTTTTTCCTTTTTCATTCAGTTCTCTCCCAATTTCTCAAGCTTCCCATGGTTTTTAATGCACAGCATGTGCCGTGAGTGCTGAACTAGCTACCCCTGTGCCTTGAGCTAGCCTTCACTCATCTGGAAGGTGAGGGGATAGATTAGGCAGTGACGCGCAGTGAGGACTGTCATAAACCGGGTTCTGTGGAAACAGAGTCTTCGAGGAGAATGGAGGGCAGAAGTTCTACTGATGTATATGTGTTCACTCCTGTGATGAAACCAGGAAGCAAGATTGGGCTAAGGGAGAACCTGCATTTAGGATAGCAAGCGAGGCCTCTCAGCCAGTCCTCAAGAAAGCTGTAGGGAAACGGAGGCTTTGTTCAGAGTGGAAGCAAAGCAGTCAGATGTGTGTATCTTCTCTCAGCCAGACACCACCTGTGGGTCCCTCCCGGGAGGAGGAACAACCCTGGGCAAGGTAGTTCTCCACAGCAGAGGCAATGCTCAGTGAAGGACACGGCTGTGAAATATGAGCAAAACAATAGTCCTTGCAACTCGAGGGTGGCTGCATTGGCCCTGAAGAGGGGATCTGAGCAGAGCACCAGTTTGTATTACTGGTAGATCTGGGCACAGCAATTCTTTGTTATACGGAAATAATCCAGGCATGGCAGGCATACAGCATCCCTAACCATCTAATAGGACCATCAAACACTCTCCCACATTTCTGAAGAACCCTTGGGACCCTGGTTGAGAAATCAATGGAGATTACTAGGCTGGAGCATTCATTGCTCAGTGTCTATGGCTCTAACACTGTTGTTTCTGGATTAGAGTACCACCGGATCAAAGTAAAAGAGATCCAGCAAAGAGTGAAACTATTGTGACTAAATAATGTTGTGCTGAACCTAGTTGAATGTAAATGTATGAAGTCATTTCAGTCGTGTCCACTCTTTGTAACCCTGTAGACTGTAGCCCGCCAGGCTCCTCTGTCCGTGGGATTCTCCAGGCAAGAATACTGGAGTGAGTTGCTATGCCCTCCTATGGGGGATCTTCCTGACCCAGAGATTGAACCCGCATCTCTTCTCCTGTATTGGCAGGCAGGTTCTTTACCATTAAGGCTACCTGGGAAGCCCAGTTGAGTATAAATAGTTCTGGCAAATTACTGGATTAAAGGGCATGAAGATATTAAAGAGCATCACCATGGATTGCCTGTAGAGTGGTTGGGCCAATTTATATTCTCACTAGCAATCTAGCAATCTTAAACATTTACTTTTTATTATTAACTTGAAACTCAGTACGTTTTTTTGCTATTGTAGGTAGAGTCCGGCAAGGTAGGGTAAGAAGTGGGGAGTGGGTATCACAAGCTATGCTGCTGTGCATGCTTTTACCCAGGTTTCACTAATGCCTACAAGGACTTCTCTGATGACATCAAGAAAGAACCAGGCATAAGAGAGCAGGAGAACTGCTAGGCACTTTATCTACAATCGATATTTTAGGAAAACCAGAACATTTTAAAGAGGTAAGCATTTATAGGGAAGAAGATGGATATGTTTGAAAGTTTTACTGCACAATTCAAACTCTCTTGGTTGTAACCCTTTATTCCAACTTAACAGGTTTAGATTAGTTCAACTCCATTCTTTTAATCTCTATTAATGATTCAAAAGAAATACCTGCTGTTAGCCTAGACTTGTTCCCAAGGGGCCAGCTGGTGCTGGTTTGGCAGCTTCTTTGGAGAAAGACTCAATGAGTGTGGAGACTAAAATAACAAACTTATTTTGAGACAGAGCGCTTCCGGAACATGATTTGAGATTGAATTGCAGAAGTTTCCAAATATCATTTATGAACAGAAGAAACTGTTGTCTTTCAGTTTACACAAAATTCATGATTTGGTCAATTTCAGAATCCTTTACTTTCCCCCGGTTTATTTTCTTTTCTGTAATTGTAATTCACCCAGTAAATAGTCTGCCATCATATTGTAGTGTGTCAGTAGACATTTTTCTAGATTGGTAGAAAATGAACCAGCCAATCAACAGCACATGTTGGATACCAAAATTGAGTCACTCCCACCCATGTTACATTAAAAGCAAACTGACCTATGAAGAAATATAATTTTACTTTGGAAAGGCTAAAATTATGAGGTGTTGGATCAAATATTTTGTATTAGCAGTGTTCCTTTATTTTATATATGTAGAAGTAAGTAATCAATTATGCTAAATGTGAAAAAATTAATACTAGGAAGGTTGATATATTTGCCATGTTAGCAAAGGACAGTATTCTATGAAAGCACATCGGTTTCCTGCTTATGGGTCTATAAAATTAATGTTTATGTATCTGTTAAAAAGATTTTTATATATAAAACTTTATTGCTTTTGGAATTTATTTTTTGTGAGTTGTGGTGTGAGGTAGAATTTCTTTTTTCCTAAATAAAAATCACTTTCTTAATTATCTTTATTTTATAATTCATTATTTTCCATTTATTTAAATTTATCTTTTTATCTTCTACTCAGTTCCCACTCTCTATAGATGTATCTGAATTTCTTATTCTCCTTTCTCAATACATATGTTTACAGTAGAATAAGGAAAGATTTAATAATGTCCATCATAAGGAGAATGAGTCTAGTGTTTCATCAGGATATTTGTATCTATTTGAAAAATATTTTGGTCATGTTGAAGGAATTTCTTTTTATCCCTACTTTACTAAAAGTTTTAAAAATATATCATTGTGGATGTTCATATTTTTCAGATGCATTTTCAGGATCTGTTGGAATAATTCATTTGCTGCTCTCATTTATTCCCTCACCATAGTGACTTCCATTAAGAGATATATGTGTGCATGCTCAGTCACTCAGCTGTGTCCGACTCTTTGTGACCCCATGGACTATCACCCACCAGGCTCCTCTGTCCATGGGATTTTCCAGCCAGGAGTGCTCGAATGGGTTGCCATTTCTTATTCAGGGGATCTTTCTGACCCAGGGATTAAAACTACAGCTCTTGCATCTTCTGCATTGTCAGGCAAATTCTTTAGCACTCCTCACTTATAGCCTAGAGTTGAACCTTTCTTGCACACTTTGCATAAAGACTGCATGGTTTTGATGTTACTTTTAAGTAACCACTGGGTATGAATTTTTAAGATTTTACACAGGAGGTTTGCATTTATATTTCTAAGCAAAATTGACCCATTGCTTCCTGCTTCTGTCTTTTTATAAGGTTTTGGCACCAAGTTTATGGTACTGAAAACAAGACTCAGAAAACAAATTTACATATTTTTCTTTTCTTTTTCTATGCTGTGAAATTTTTGAGATAATATTTTAATTATATCTTCCTTGAAAATTTGAAATAATTAATGTAGAAAGCTCTGGGTCTGGCAGTTTTTTGAGGATAGGTCTGTGATGACTTCCTTATTTTTTTCCCCATGGTTTTAGTTTAATTTTTGTCTCCTTTACAGGGTTACTTTTAGTGGTATAAAATTTTCCTGTAAGCATTATCCCAAGGCTTTCAAAAATGTTAGGCTCTTACACCCTTATCAGTTACTTTGTGCTCCTGGTTCCTTCCATTTGGGGACAGAACATTAGTTAGTAGATGTGAGCATGGACTTTTGGGGCCACGCTACCTGGATTTGAATCTTAGCTCCACTGTTTACAAGGCGTGTGACCCTGGATAAATTATGTTTTATTTGTCCTGCCTCCCCACCTATAAAATGGAGAAAGGATTGTGGTAAAAATGAAATGAGACAATATTTATGAAAAGTGCCTAGAACAGTGACTGGCATATATAAATATTCTGTAAGTGTTTATAGTTGCTTGTCCCTAATTTTGCAGATGTCCCCTTTCTCTCTTAAAAATATTAGGCTGGCTGGTAATTTATATATTCCATCTGTTTTGTCTTTTTATTGTCTCCTAGTTTACCCTGTGTCCTGATTTCCTCTTTTTATTGTCATTTACCATATATGTGTATTTTTAAAGATTTTTTTGATGTGGACTCTTTTTAAGTCTATTGAATTTATTACACTATTATTTGTTTTATGTTTTGGTTTTTTGGCCATGAGGCATGTGGGATCTTAGCTACTCCTCCAGGGATTGAACCTACACCCCCTGCATTGGAAGTCAAAGTTCTGACTACTGCACTGTCAGGAAGTCCCTACCATATATATTTATTTGTTGTTCAGTCACTCAATCATGTTCAACCCGATCTACTGCAGCAACCAGGCTTCCCTGTCCTTCACCGTCTCCTGGAGTTGGCTCAAACTCATGTCCATTGAGTTGGTGATGCCATCCAACCATCTCATCCTCTGTCGTCCCCTTCTTCTCCTGCCTTCAGTCTTTCCCAGCATCAGAGTCTTTTCCAGTGAGTTGGCTCTTTGCCTCAGGTGGCCAAAGTATTGGAACTTCAGCTTCAGCATCAGTCCTTCCAATGAATATTCAGGTTGATTTCCTTAAGATTGACTGGTTTGATCTCCTTTCTGTCCAAGGGGCTCTCAAGAGTCTTCTCCAGCACCACATTTTGAAGGCATCAGTTCTTCAGTGCTCAGACTTTTCTATTGTCCAGCTCTTCTGTGAGTTTCCCTTGTGGCTCAGCTGGTAAAAAAATCTGCCTGCCATGCAGGAGACCTGGGTTCTATCCCTGGGTGGGAAAGATCCCCCGGAGAAGGGAAAGGCTGCCTACTCCAGTTTTCTGGCCTGGAGAATTCCATGGACTGTAGCTAGTCCATGGGCTCAAAAAGTTGGACATGACTGAGTGACTTTCACTTTTCACTTTCTCACATCTGTACTTGACTACTGGAAAAACCATAGCTTTGACTATACAGACCTTTGTAGGCAAAGTAATGTCTCTGCTTTTAACATGCTGTCTAGGTTTGTCATAGCTTTTATTCTGAGGAGCAAGCATCTTTTAAAAAATTAAAAATATATATATATTTTATAAATTACCTCAAATGTAATAAAGCATTTGATAATAAACACTTTAAAATGCTTAAAAATTTGATAATCGTTTGTTGTATTTAAGCATACTTATAAAGTTGTGTATGATATCTTTGCAGTAGGTATAAACAAACACAATATACATAGGAGATCACAGAAATGTCAGTATTCTCTCCCAGAATCACAAATGCCATAGTTCAGACCTGTCAAGGAATCTTCTGCCTGTGCAGTTTCAAGGAGGTTGAGTTTTCCTTGACCTGACGACGTGTCCATCTCCTGTTGCTGCCAGCTCTGCAGCTTTTGTTGAACAGCACTTAGGCACCCATTCTGCTCCATGGAGAGGCTCTCCAGGCCACTTGTCAGGAGGCCAAGGTGAGGCAAGGCCAAGAATGCCTTCTGATTTGACTCATCATTCTAGACTCTCTGCAGACTGAGGGGCATCAGGTCTGCACTCTGATGGCGTTTGCAGTGGTCTTGAGGACAACCATGGTCATCAGAGCTGTAGAGCTCTAGGTCTGTACTCCTCCTCCTCCAGTCACACGTAGCTTTTGTCACACCGGGTTCCCTCATACTTATCCCAGTAGAATTGCTTCTCCATGGACTTGCCAATTTTGAGAAAGTGTTTCTTCTCTAGGAAAGATCTGTTATTGAGATAGAACTCCAAATTCTATTTTATTGTGGTATACAATAATTGCCACCTGCTGCAATGTATTCTGTGGTATACAATACTTTGGCCACCTGATGTGAAGAACTGACTCATTGGAAAAGACCCTGATGATGGGAAAGATTGAAGGTGGGAGCAGACGGGGATGACAGAGGATGAGACGGTTGGATGGCATCACTGACTCGATGGACATGAGTTGAGTAAACTCTGGGAGTTGGTGATGGACAGAGAGGCCTGGCATGCTGCAGTCCATGGGGTCGTGAAGATTTGGACACGAATAAGCGACTGAATTGAACTGATATAATAATTGCAGCCTTACAGAAGAAACAAAATGATTTCCTCTTTTTCATTCTCTAATCAATGTAATGCTTCAGTTCAGTTCAGTCTCTCAGTCGTGTCCGACTCTTTGCGACCCCATGAATCACAGCACGCCAGGCCTCCCTGTCCATCACCAACACCTGGAGTTCACTCAGACTCATGTCCATTGAGTCAGTGATGCCATCCAGCCATCTCATTCTCTGTTGTCCCCTTCTCCTCCTGCCCCCAATCCCTCCTAGCATCAGAGTCTTTTCCAATGAGTCAACTCTTACCTGAGGTGGCCCAAGTACTGGAGTTTCAGCTTTAGCATCATTCCCTCCAAAGAAATCCCAGGGCTGATCTCCTTGAGAATGGCTGTTTGGGGAGGCCTTACAAATAGCCTTACAGGGATCAAGACCATCCCCATGGAAAAGAAAAAAATGCAATGCTTAGCAGTGTGCAAACAGTAACCATATTGAACCTAGACTCTGATATTTTTCAGTTATCTTGAGTCACTCAGAGATGTGTGCCTTCCTTGGGGACAAGGTAGGTGATGATGGGGTTCCTTTGTTTTTGGCTGAAGTTTTCAGACTTTTACTTATACTAAGGGGTAGGGCCATCTAGTAAAGTAGGAGTAATGGTCTCTTTATAACTTTTCCTTACCAGTCACAGTTATGGGACATCCAGACATAAATTTCTTATCTCACTTGAGATACTGTAGAATGAGAAGGTGGGGAGCATGATGTAGGGATAGAAAAGCAATATAAAGGTGTGTTAGAAGAAAAGCTAGAAATGACCCTGATTCTGGTGAAGATTGAAGGCAGGAGAAGAAGGGCATTATAAAGGATGAGATTGTTGAATGGCATCACCAACTCAACAGACATGAGTTTGAGCAAGCTCTAGGAAGGGGTGATGGACAGGGAAGCCTGGTGTGCTGCAGTCCATGGAGTTGCAAAGAGTTGGATATGACTCAGTGACTGAACTGAATGAGGTTGCTCCTATCGGCAGTGGGTACACTGTTTTATCTGAACCTCTGAGAACTGCGCGGAGTGTTTCTCAGGATTGTTTGCCCTAAGAACAGGAGGCTGGAGTGTGAATCCATGGGCTTCCATCAACCAGTGGTTGAGGGTGACCCTGGGGTGTTGACTCCCCTCCACTCATTTGACTCCCCTACCTTGAACCTTCCTGTTCAAGGCAAAATGTCTGGAGCCTTTTGCTTTCTTTCTGCTTTTGTTCCTGGTTTTCTGATTCATTCCTGAATATATTTAGTTCTTGACTTTTTGTCTTTGCCTGCTGTTTCCAGACCTTGTTTTTGACCTTTCTGCTGTTGTCAAAATTGGCTTCTTCACTTTTTGCCTTTGCATTCTCTCAGATACTGTATAGCAAGCACTGAGAACAATCTTATATATTGTCTTGGTGTTCTATACTTGTTTCTGACCATGCCACTCATTCAAGCTTGACTCTCCTGGAATCCAATTCTGTTGTTCATCTTCACTTCTTTGCTAAAACTTTGGTCTTCTCCCAAATTCCTGCTTAAGCACCAGACCTTGTACCTATGAGGGAAGGTAGGGTACTACAGGATAGTTGTGTCTGGAAGAATAGTTAACCCCAGCTGCAGGCCCAAAAGGGACACCTTGGTGAGAAGCCAGCATCCAGGACTCATCATGGATGTCACCCTTTCTTGACTAACGGCCGCCTGTTCTTGAGCTTGCTTTTGGTTCTAGTACTTCTTGAGGGTCCCTGCCTCCCATGTGCTACCTGTAACCTGGGCAGATTCCTTAATTTTTTTGATCTTTGGGTCCTGCTGCTATAGAATACTAATTGAAAATGATAGGGACTTCCCTGGTAGTCTAGGGTTAAGACTTTGCCTTCCAATGCAGGGGGTGTAGGTTTGATCCCTGGTCAGGGACCTAAGATCCCACATGCCCTGTGGCCAAAAAATCCGCAATATAAAACAGAAGCAGTGTTGTCACAACAATAAATACTTTAAAAATGGTCCACATTTAAAAAAATCTAAAAAGAAAATAGCTTAAAAGAAAAAATAATAGAACCATCTGAATTGGATTGTTGTGTCTGGCACATTAACTACTATTATTGTTAGAATCTTGAGTTTTCTGACTGACTTGCTTACCCCGCTTGCTGTCAGACAATCTCTGGGCTCTTTAGAATGAGGGCTGGCAAGGTGTGTGGGATCCAGTATGTTGACTCCTCCTTGCCCTCTGTCTTTGCTCTTTGTCTTCTGACATAGAGACATGTCTTCTCCATAACCTACTTTGCCACTTTTAATTTTTTACATAATATGTATTTCAGGCTCTTTACATACATTAGCCCACATAATCCTTCTGGAGGATATATTTTATAATTTCTATTTTGTACCTTAAATCCAGAACCAACACTAAAACAAATCCAGAACCAACACTAAAACAAAGCAAAATAAAGTGAAGTAAACAACAGCAAAAAGCAGAGGCTCTGAGTGATTGATTACCTGGCTAGCCTAAAGTTATTCATGCCGTAAGGAATCCTATCAAGATTCAAATTCAGGCTTTTAATTTTAAGCAATTCTTGAAATGATGCACTTCCTCAGCATTTTATCTTCTGGCTACTTGGCCTATTGTCCTAAGATAAAAAAATCTTTATTTAAATATTTTTTAAAAGTCTAATCATTTCTCTTCTCTCTCATTCAAAACTTGGGAGCCAGTATCCGAGTTTGATAAATATACCTTGAGTTGTTGCCCATTGTTGCAACAATTTATTCTCTATTTTGTCCATTTCGTGTTCTTGAAAGGATTTGCCCTATTTGAGTTAATCTTTAAAAGCCTAGTCAGTTATCAGCATCTCTTAACTACTTTCCCCCTCTTTGAAACATTTGTGGCAGCTGGGCCTTTCTCCACATGTAGATATCAAAATAAAACTACTTACAGAATGGAATGCTCCAAAGCTTCTCTGACTTCATTTCAACCTTGATGACATTCCTGCTTACTTTATTACCAGTTTGGTATTGGGAATCCAGTGAAAAGGAGTTGCCAAACATACGAGATACAGTAATTGCTGAAAAGGTGGAAATTTGGAGCCTTTCTGCATTTAGACAACTTCAAGCTAGCTTTATATTTTCAAAAAATTCTGAACATTTACGTCCTGCTTTTTTTTTAAGTTTTCTTATCCACTATCCTATTTTTCATATATCAGATGTTCACAGTTTTTATACTGAGTTCTAATGATAAAAAAAAAAGACATAACCAAATGAACACATGTGCATTCATTCAGAAGTCCAAAAATCCTGAAATCTTTTTTAGAGTGCGCCTAGTGTGACATAACAGTGAAAAGTTACAAGTCAGTGTTGTTGGTGACTTATGACCAAGGTCATGGAAAACACATAGCTTATTTTAGTTGCTGTATGATTATCAGGCCTCTGATGATAAATCTGCACCCACTGGAAATGCAGTTAACTTACCTTGGTGGTTTTGATTTATTAGCCTTGCAGTGGACAAGGTTGCCCATTTGTTAGTGCTTGCTTTATATCTGAATAGCTTGGAAGCATATAAATTTAAGGCATATCTTAAAGTTTGTTACTTGGCTATTTCATATTTCATAGAAAACATCTATCAGAACTTCAGCTTTGGTTATTTCTGCTGTGACACCATTCAATTTTTAATATGATGAGGACATCTCGTTTGCATTTTAGAGCATCTCTCTTTGTGATTAGGGCTGAAATTTTAAAGAAGTGTCAGGACTGTAATAAAAACATGAAAATTACAGGTGAACAATCAGCTTCATTTGGGAAGTAAAAGTTAAATGGTTTAAAGGGAGTATGTTGAAGAGCTAGCAATAGATTAAAAGTATTCTATTTAGCTTCTCTTTGAGCTTTTGTTCAAAACAGATATGACCCTGAGGGCTTTTATTAAACCTTGTACTTAATTTTAATTATACAGAGGAATCTTCCAGCATTGGCCTGAAATGGCATAAAAAGATTTTTGAATGAATGAAAGGATATGACTAGAATGAGAACTTAATGAATATGGGCTCTGAGTGCCCAAATGTGGAATAAATTCCAGGGTTAAATTGACCATAGAAGCAGTTACGAACTGTCAGCCTGAGTTCTCCTTCTTTATTGCAACCTGAGGAATGGCACATTAGTATGAATTTTTGAATGTTAGTCCTTGTAGCTATTTCTCAGCCTGCCCAATATTGTAATTTGGGGCTGTCACTTACTTAAGGTGGGTAGGGGGCTGTCCTGTGCTCTGTAGGTAGCTTGATACCAGTAGCACCACCCCAAGTTGTCACAACCAAAAATGTCTTCAGATATTGCCAGATGTCCCCAGAGGGACAAAAACCACCCCAGCTGAGGTCCACTATTTGACTCTGATGATGCAATAAAGGGAAGAATGATCAATGTCAGGGTATCCATCTTGAAGACATCATTGTGTGTGTGTGTTAAAATAAGGTGCAGATCACAATGTTTAGTCCATTTGCCACTAAATTCAGTCAAACTGAGCTAAGTCTTTTAAGTTTAAACCAGTCAGAAATGGCTGCAATGTTATTTCAGTATCCTGGTAACTGGATATTCGATTGTTTTACATTTGATGTTGCATTGGAATCCAGCATTGAAAATGATCAAAGCTTTTGATGTAATTGAATACTTGGCATTTATGAATACTGAAGTTTTAGTCATCATGGACAACAGTAATTTTATACTGTTACTATAACATTAAGTATTTTAAGAGATAAAGAATGTTCATCCTTCACTCAAGTTTTATTGATTCTTTTAAATATTTAATATTAAAAGGAGAGACCATGAGGAATTCATGTTTTCCGTGATTCACTGTGGTGTTCTTTGCAGAGAAGCTTAGCTCTTAATCTTATCTGGATAAAGTAATGCAATAGTAACAACCAGTGATCATCATCTAGTACATCACAAGGAAATGTTCTGATTCTAGAATTTTTTTGGTGTCTGACAAATGTGGGCATAAGTGAGAAGGAGGAAATGATCACATGGCTGCCATGATCTAGGAAACTATTTCAGTCATTCATTACTTATTGAAATTGGTATTAAAAATGTAAAACAGTATACAGTTGGATAACTAAAGATTAAAAAGGAATAAAAAGATATTATCAAGCAACTAAGATCATTATAACTTTGGGGCACTGAGTTTGTTTCTTGACGTTTTGTTGGAGCTTAGCCAACAAGGTAAGTGGTTAAATAATATTAATTGAGTTAAGTAGTATTCATTATATGTTTTTTTTTTAAAGGCTTCTAAGTTATTCTGTAAGGCACATTTTTGTTTTTTGTAGGATATGTCCAAATAACTAAATTTTCTTAGGATTTGACAAAACCCCACCCCGTACTCTTGCCTGGAAAATCCCATGGACTGAGGAGCCTGGTAGGCTGCAGTCCGTGGGGTGGCAAAGAGTTGGACATGACTGAGCGACTTTACTTTCACTTTTCACTTTCGTGCATTGGAGAAGGAACTGGCAACCCACTCCAGTGATCTTGCCTGGAGAATCCCAGGGATGGGAGTCTGGTGGGCTGCCATCTATGGGGTCACACAGAGTTGGACATGACTGAAGTGACTTAGCAGCAGCATAGCTTTTTTTCCTAAAGACGGTGACATATGTAGTCAACAACGTTTCCTGTTTTTCCAGACAGGGGAATGTTATCAGTTAGCTATGAGTTCTGTGTCTCATAGGAAGAAAAGCAAGTGGACTCAGAGGAAAAAAAATCAACATGGAGGTTACTACTGTACCACATTGTGTATAAGAAGCAATTAAAGCCTTCCTGGTTAATTGTGTATAAGAAGCAATTAAAGCCTTCCTGGTTAATGTCTGATTTTAGATTTTTAGATAGTATGGCATCCTCATGCAACCTGAGTTATAAACTATATTGCATATAGCTTTGATTAGATTTCCTTACTTGGGCTACTTAAAAATTGCTGTTTATAAGTTGAAGAACGTTATCAAATTAAATACATTGAGCACTAATGTTGAGCTGTCATGACTATTGTAGCAGAGACTAGCACTGCTTTGAAAGCCTTCTTAACAAAGAGAAGATAAAATCATGCCCTCCTCAGAGAGTAGCACACTATTTTTGTTACTTTCTTTTCAAAAGTCAACTCTATTGCTAAATCACGTTGTTCAAATATGGATTCTTAAAATGCACTTGGACATAAACTTTTTACTCTCTTGAAATATTTGTGTTGAGTGATGCATGAGAAAAAACCCCAGATTTTCACTGTAGTAATATGATTTAGATTCCAAAATGGCAACTAATATATAGGATTTATATGAACTTTATACATTTTTACTATTGGTGGTCTTTGTCCATTGAGTGAAATGCAAATGATAGGTCAAAGAAATTATTTAAGAGATATTCTTCTTAACTGTTGCTAATGAGATGGAACAGAAATAGTGATTTTTGGGATAATCATTCTGTATACCTGTTGATAGTTGTGATTTGTTAAGAAAAAAGCTGTTATGGAGCTCTGAAAACATACTAGGAAATATTATCAGTCTATTCTTTTGGAGTGGTTAAGTGTAAAAATGTCACTTTTTTTCATCTTGAGTAATTACCCTATACACTCAAAATAACTAGGTAATTGGCTTGATAAGGACTGGATTGTTCTTTTAGAACAGCTTATCAATACAATTTTGGAGAATTTAAAAGAATTTAAAAAGGATACCCCACTCCAGTACTCTTGCCTGGAAAATCCCATGGATGGAGGAGCCTGGAAGGCTGCAGTCCATGGTGTTGTGAAGAGTTGGACACGACTGAGCGACTTCACTTTCACTTTTCACTTTCCTGCATTGGAGAAGGAAATGGCAACCCACTCCAATGTTCTTGCCTGGAGAATCCCAGGGACAGGGGAGCCTGATGGGCTGCCATCTATGGGGTCGCACAGAGTCGGACACAACTGAAGCAACTTAGCAGCAGCAGCAGCATGAATATAATTCTGGTGATAAGAGCTCATCATTTTCTAGAGCTGTTTTCAAAATAGCTTAGGTAATTATTTGTTTTCCAGGAGAGGACGTTACAGGCTTCCAAGATGATTTCTAATATGGAAATATTAACATAAATTATCATTTTGGAGTGAAATTACTTGATCAGTATCTGATGGAAATTTGCATTTCGGTATTTCCTCTTGGAATGTTTTGCAGTTTTTAAACATAATTTTCTGTATCTGAGAATGTTTATCCTTCAGTGAACTTTTATTAATTCTTTTAAATCTTAAATGTTAAAAGTAGAGACTTTCTTCTGTGACACATTTTGTGCTTTCTGTGGTCAATTTTGGTGTTCTTCACAAAGGAGCCTGTACTCCTGTCTGGAGTAGAAAAGCTTACCTTGATAGAAGTAATGTGATAGTAACAACCAGTGATCATCATCAAGTATATCACAAGGAAATGCTCTGTGTTCTAGAATTTTTCTGGTGTCTAACAAAGACAGGAATATGTGAGAGGAGGAAATGATCACAGGATTGCCATGATCTAGAAAACTATTTCAATTATTGATTACTTATTTGGAATTGGTTTTAAAATTTTAAAACAATGTATAATTGGATAATAAAAGATTGAAAAAGAATTTAAAAAGGATATAGGAATTAGTTTTTATTATGCAACTAAGATCTTTTAACTTTGGAACAGGTTTTATTCTGATGAGTATTAAAGAACCCAGGGCCTAAGCTCTTTTTGATTTTCTGTATCTTAAGCTCATCAAGAGTCTCTTGTTTATTTTTAGAAATGTAAAGGAATCCAGAAGATTTCTTCCAACTGCCTCCTGCTATTCAGGCAACTCCCTCATGAAGCCCTGGATCCCAGCCTATTCCTAATGAAGTGCAGATTTCCAGTTCTTGGGAGGTTCGTAATGAAGCTTTGGGTTCTAAATGGGTCAGAACAGATTTTGTACTTTCTCTGGTTGTGAGAATATTCAATAGGCAATCTGTGCTAAAGACTCTGGAATAATAATTTTAGCACCTACTGATTTCTTTGTTTTTCTAAGGAAAGAAGAACATTGTTGATGACTAATCAGTGAAAGAGTTCTTTCAAGGTATCACTTATTGAGAGATTTATCCCTTTGCACCACCAACTCAGTAGAAAGATGATTTAAACAGTATTCTTGTAATTTAAATTAAAAAAATCTTCTGTTTGGCTCCAGGGATCTGGTACTGTCTAGATTTATTTTCTGCTTGAAATTGAACATGTAGAGAAACTGCACCAACGGGTACCTGGTTCTTCCTCAACTGACCTGGTTAGAGAGTTGAACAAATATTCTTGAACTGTTTGATGATTTTTCTCTCCTATGTTTTCTCTTCCTGGAGATCCTGGTATACAATTGGTGGACCTCCTAGACTGTTCAGCTCCTTTCATATCTTTCCTTTCCCATTTATAAAAAAAAATCTCATTATCCTTTTGATCTATTTTCTGTGAGATATCTCCAATTTTATCTTCTAACTCATACTGATTTCTAAATTTCTTTTATTATGCATTTTGGTTTCTAAATGTTCTTTTTGTGGTTGTTCTTATTTGTGGCAGCTTGGTCTCTTGTAATCTTACATGAGGTATCTTGATGTCTTACTCTGGTTTTAAAGAAAAGTTTTCTCCTCTCTGAATAAATCTCTGTGTTCTAAAAGTTGTATTTTAAATAAGTAGTTGGTTTTGGCCTATCTTCCCTAAATAAAAAGCTGCTTGGGAGCTCAGAGCATTTTAGCAGTGTGAAATTTGAGCTTTCAGTTCAGTTCAGGTCAGTTCAATTGCTCAGTCGTGTGTGATTCTTTGCGACCCCATGGACTGCAGCACACCAGGCCTCCCTGTTCATCATCAACTCCTGGAGTTTACTCAGACTCATGTACATCGAGTCGGTGATGCCATCCAACCATCTCATCCTCTTTTGTCCCCTTCTCCTCCTGCCCTCAATCTTTCCCAGCATCAGGGTCTTTTCCAATGAGTCAGCTCTTCGAATCAGGTGGCCAAAGTATTGGAGTTTCAGCCTGAGCTTCAGTCCTCCCAACGAACACCCAGGACTGATCTCCTTTGGGATGGACTGGTTGGATCTCCTTGCAGTCCAAGGGGCTCTCAAGAGTCTTCTCCAACACCACAGTTCAAAAGCATCAGTTTTTCGGTGCTCAGCTTTCTTTATAGTCCAACTCTCACATCCATACATGAATCCTGAAAAAACCATAGCCTTGACTAGAAGGACCTTTGTTGGCAAAGTAATATCTCTGCTTTTTAATATGCTGTCTAGGTTGGTCATAACTTTCCTTCCAAGCAGTAAGCGTCTTTTAATTTCATGGCCGCAATCACCATCTGCAGTGATTTTGGAGCCCCCAAAATAAAGTCTGACACTGTTTCCCCATCTATTTGCCATGAAGTGATGGGACCAGATGCCATGACCTTTGTTTTCTGAATGTTGAGCTTTAAGCCAACTTTTTCACTCTCCTCTTTCATTTTCATCAAGAGGCTCTTTAGGTCCTCTTCACTTTCTGCCATAAGAGTGGTGTCATCTGCATATCTGAGGTTATTAATATGTCTCCCAGCAATCTTGATTCCAGCTTGTGATTCCTCCAGCTGTGAGTTATCTAGGTGGGCCATTTAATATTTAAATTAGGCATTTAAACTCCCTAGAGAAAGACTGCCCTGGTAGCTCAGCTGGTAAAGAATCTACCTGCAATGCAGGAGACTCCAGTTTGATTCCTGAATTTGGAAGATACGCTGGAGAAGGGATAGGCTACCCACTCCAGTATTCTTGGGCTTCCCTGGTGGCTCAGACAATAAAGTAACTGCCTGCAATGCAGGAGACATGGGTTGATCCCTGGGTTGGGAAGATTACCCTGGAGGAGGGCATGGCAACCCACTCCAGTATTCTTGCCTGGGGAATCCCATGGACAGAGGAACCTGGCAGGGTACAGACCATGGGGTCACAAAGAGTCGGACATGTCTGAGCAACTAAGCACAGACAAACATGTCTGCCTTTCCTGGAAGGAAAAGTTCTTGCTGCCAGTCTCTAACACTAGGAAATGGGCTGTGGGGGTAGAAAGAGTGTGTCTCAGCACCTAGCCTCCGATATGTGCAGTTACTCAATCCCCTTGTTTTCTGTAGAGTTACTGTATCCTTAGTTTCTTGGGATCCTCCCAGCTCAAAGACCCTCTGTTTTCTCCTTTTCCAGAATCTTTAGTGGGAGTGGTGGAGATGGAAGCAGGGGCAGGGTGAAGGGCTTAACTCAGGAAAGTAGGGGAAGGTATGTAGGTGTTTAACCACTTCTCAAATAGCTCTTACCCAGTGCTCATTTTAGCTTCTCACCTGCCTCCCCCACCTTTCTCTCATTTTAGAGAAACTTATGCTACCAGTTGCAGAGCATTTGGGGAACCTGTTGTATAGCTAGTTGGGTAGTGGTGCGGTTAGTTTCTCAGTTGTGGCCGACTCTTTGTGACCGACCCCATGGACTGTAACCCACCAGGCTCCTCTGTCTATGGAATTTTCCAGGCACGAATACTGGAGTGGGTTGCCACTTTCCTCTCCAGTGTAGCTAGTCACTTCTTGGCTTTTCCCACTGCCCACTCAAGGTTGAGCTTTCTTTGGTAGTTCAGTTACTGCTTGTGTACCTGCTTTCCATCTTTTAAAACTTCATTGCCATGTTTCCTTTCCTGTTCTTTCTGTTCTTGTAAGTTCATGTCTTTTTTTTTTCTCTTTAAGACCAAATTAGAATCTTTTGTTCAATGTACTGTCTTGCTGTGAATAGGGCAATATATTTAAATGTACCTATTGAAAATGTTCCTTTGAATGGGAAGCTTTCAGAAGGCAGATCTTATACTAATAGTGCACCAGGGTCTACTGTAGAAAGTTTACTTAGCTCTGAAGGATTGATTTTTTGAGCTAAAAAGAAAAATGGATACTGCAACTATGTCTTTCTTGTGTGGAAGTATTCTATCCAAACACCCATGTAAATTTTTAAAATTAAGATGGAGTCAAGTAAACTGCAGTGAAAAGGTTGACCAAAGGCTAAGTATATATTTTAACGCAGTGAAAAAATTTGTCATGGGGCCATGTATAGCCTGATATTTCTGCAGAAAGATACCCCGAACTCTGAGATATTAATGCAGTTGTTTCATGACCAGTGTCAAGTTATTGATTTTTACAAGTATTACAATGAAACGTTAGAGGCTTTTATCATGACCAGAGAGGTCTGTGTCATCACCTTGTAGGGGAAGGCAACATTTATAACTAGCCAGAGTGGAAGATCTTTCTTCAGTTTACATCATTCAAACTGGAGGCAAAGTGTAAACAGTTCTTTTCCTTGCATTTTAAACCTGGAACAAGACAGAAAAAAGTACATTGTCAATCGAAGCCAAAGGATGTTGTAATTACTTCTAACCTAGTTATAAACAATAGAGATATGTTAGTAATTTTAATTATCAATATTATTGCAAAATGTTTAGATGAAATGTAGCTAACTTTTAGGAGAAAACACTATAAATAATACTTAGGGAATAGGAGTTTTTATTGTCACTTGAGGGTGTGTGTGTGTGTGTGTGTGTGTGTGTGTGTTTGTGTGTGTGTTTGTGTGTGTGTGTATGATCTGGAAGGCGGGATAGATGAGATGAGAAGCTGAATTTTACCATGAAGTTTGTAAAGGCTCACTTATCATAATATTCTCATTTGCATCTTTGTAATACAGGGTTGTATCATATACTTCTGTGGATCATTCCTATCTTCCAATTAAAAGTTAAAAATGTGTGCTGTGCTTAGTCACTTAGCCATGTCTGACTTTGTGACCCCATGGACTGTACCCCACCCAGGTTCCTCTGTCTATGGGATTTTCCAGGCAAGAATACTGGGGTGGGTTGCTATGCCCTCCTCCAGGGTATCTTCCCAACCCAGGGATTGAACCCAGGTCTCCCACATTGCAGGTGGATTCTTTACCTACTAAGCCACCAGGGAAGCCCTAAAAAGAGTGTCATCAGTATAAAAAGAGTATCTGTAGGGTGTTTTCCACATGACAGGGGCTATGACCTTTGTCATAGCCTGTTGTTTAAGGATGGTTCTTGGGAACTTGACTCCAAGTTAAAAGAAGCATTTGTATTTCTCAGTTCACCCAGAAGAGTAATAAACCATACTTCAATTTCTGAAGTCTGTTTCAAAGTCAAATCCTCTCCTCTGAGAGTACTTTGCTGTTCACTTATACAACTGGAAAAGGGCATTTCAGTCAACGCTTTATTCTCCACGTCAGGAGCTGAGGGTGAGTGGTGGCCAACAACAGGGATAATTTAAGGACCTTCACAAGGTTTTGTATCAAAACATATCTCTCTGAGAGAAGCCTGTATATTTCTCGCTACTATTTTGAACTGTTTCAAATTTTGCCTATTACAGATTTATTTAGATTACAGTGTCCTCTTTTAAAATAAAAATATCCCAGGGAGGGTTGAGTAGTCTGTTAATCAATCATTCACAATCTAATGTAGCTTAGTTTAGTTACATTGCTTTTCTCTAGTTAATGGAAGTTTTGCTGGGGGTCAGGAAGAGAGAAAAGGGAAGTGACTTATTCCGTGGAGTTCTTCAGTGTAAGGCAAGCCTGAGCAGAGGACATTGAAGTGGGCTCTTTTGTCATCCAAAGGACAGCGTGAGGGCCCTGGGTATTTGGGATCGGGAGGATGAGACAGGTGCTAGGAGATGAGTGAAGAAAGAGGAGTGGGAAAATGGCAAAGAGACTTTCAACTCTGAAATGTTGTGGGCCAGTTCTTTCTCTATAATGAAGGCCTTTAAGTCAGTAGTACTGGGCACTCTGGAGAAATGGTTTTGTATTTTTGTCTTAAATTTGCGTTATGTTTTGTGTAATATATATCTTAATATATGGGAAAGAAAATATAGACCTTAAAAACAGACAAGCTGTATTTCAAAATGCCCTAAAACATATACAGTGCTGTTATATTTTATTCATTAAACAATTGCTTAATACTTAAACAATTAAACAAATGTTTAATTCAATTAAACATTATTCATTAAACTTCCATTAACTGGAAGAAAGCAATTTAATTAAACTATATTTTAAACTTCAGGGAATAAATAATCAGGGTTATAAGACTAATTATTGTCAAAAGCAGAGAGGAGGTCTCAGAATTATTCAGTAGAGCAATTTTGCAGCTCTGTTGGTTGAAAGAAATATTTCTTTCAGATATATATTTTTTTAATGTTTGCTACATGGCTGGGATAGTGCAATGTAGTTGTGTCCTTGGTAGGCTTGGAAAATATTTTAGCTTAAGCAGGTGTTTCTTTTTTTTTTTTTTAATCTTGCTCTAAATTGTAAAGCCTTTGAAATATAATCTACTTATTTTAGAAATTGTTAGACTTGTTCTTCTTATAGAACAGCATATGTGAGTAGAAAAGCAAGCTAACATATTTTTGGTCAGTCACACCCGTGGAAAACTGAAAACCACATTAGAGTCCAGACACCACCTACCATGTTAGAGCTTTTAACCTTATAATGTAATAACCTATAATATTATAACCTGTAACCTGCAATTACAGATATATTACTTGTGAGGAAATAAATGATCTCATTTGTACCATTTTAGAAAAAAAATCAAATCTGGAAAGTCAGAAGCTATGGCTTCATATCTTATAGCTGGGGTGAGCATATCATGTATCATTGAATCCAAATTGAGATAATTTTTGGAATGAAAGGTGATATTCAAAATGATTAAAATGTTGTCCATCTGTCCTTATTTATGCTCAGTTTAAATTTTATCATTTTGACCTCTCTAGTTTCTGTACTGTTTCTTCTACAGTGTGCAATCTGAATTTAAGTCTACCCAATGAATTTTAAAATTTCAGATAATTATATTTTTCAATTTTAGGATTTTCTTTAGTTTTTTTTTTTAGAGTTTCCATTTATTTCCTGAATGCTTCTATCTTCTCAACCATTGTGTCTGCTTCTGCTGTGTCTATATTCTCCTGATTACGAGTTTCTTGTCTGCAGATTCTGTCTTCCATGCAGTTGGTCCCTGGTGCCAGAAAGGTTGGGGCCCACTGTATATAAACAAAGTACATAAAGTAAATAAAAGTATATACAGCAATGGCCCCCAGCCATTTTGACCGATTTCATGGAAGACAATTTTTCCACAGACTGGGGGATGAGGGATGGTTTCGGGATGATTCTCAGAAGGAGCAGGCAACCCAGATAGATCCCTCACATGCGCAGTTCACAGTAGCGTGCATGCTCCAAAGAGAATTTAATGCTGCCGCTGATCTGACGGGGAGGTGGAGCCCAGTGATGGCGAGTGATGGGGAGCGGCTGCAAGCACAGGTGAGGCTTCACTCGCTCACCTGCTGCTCACCTCTTGCTGTGTGGCCTGGCTCCTAACAGGCCACAGGTTGCTAGTGGTCTGGGGCCAGGGGCCTCAGTTGGGGACCCCTGTACTAAAGAACAGTAAAGGCTGGACTATCTACATCTCTATCTACCTTACCCCTTTGTTATCTTTTTTTCTTCTTACTTGATGATTTTTTGACTTTATTTTATAGTTCTTCCATTGAATTTAAATAATACTTTTAATTTCCCTTAAAATCTTGTTCTCTAATCACTACCTTCCAACCTGGCTACCCGTTTTTATTATATGGGTGGGATATTTCTGAGACTTTCTTTTGTGCTATTGATTTTTCTCAGATGACCAGTGATGCATGTTTTTTGGAGAAGTGTGATGCTCATAACTTGTGAGCACTGCTTTCTTTTGTTATTTTTTTACCTCTGTTTCCCATGAAGGAAAGAGTTAAGTCTAAACTGTGTATACTTGAGTAGGCACGATAACTGGTAAATACATGTGCACTGAACTTAAGTACTGGATAATTGACAGTCTGGTGTTGTCCATTGGAGTCTTGCCCTTCCAAGAAAAATCATTTAAATTCTTTGGAGATGGGCACTGTCACATGGCATTTCTGCCAGCTGTCTGAAAGTGAAAGTGGGAGAGATTTGTTCAGCTGTTCAGTGATCAGGCCTTTATTCAAGTACCCTCAACTATTGTTATACAACCTTGTCTCCTAGGCCTCCAGCTTCTGTTGTTAGAACCTTTCTGGAGTTCTCTCTGGGGTGAAACAGAGCTATCTTTTGTGCAGCCTTTATCTGTTCCCAGGCTTTGTCATCACAGAGTCACTACAGTAATCCTATCGGTGTCCTGTCTTCTCTAAATCCATTAAACATTGTAGACCGCTTAGAGTGTACAGTCCACTAGCTGGCCTACCTCACTCACTTTTTGTTTTTATATTCCCATTTCTACATTTATAGATTCATTTCAGTGTGTTTTGAAAGGAGAAAGGTAATTGTGCTTAGGTTGCCACCTTGTCTCAGTAGTAGCATGTAGTTTGTTATTTTGCTATTTAAATATTTAGGCATTTGCCTTGTTGGTTTTTTTTTTTAAGTTTTAGGGGCATTGAAAATAGGTTTAAGTATCTTATAGATATTCCCTTCACCATCATTTATCCTTATAGATTCGGTCAGTAACTGGATATTTCACAGACCTAGTAAATATCTGTCGAATGACTAATTCTTAAAGCCCACTAGCATGAAACCGTAACTGAAAGTATTATAACAGAGCTTGTGAAAGTTTTGTTGTGACAAATTTGTGTTTTGGCAAAGGTGAAAAACTAAAAACCAACTTACTGCATCTGTATTTAAATACATATATATTTATTTATTTATACTTTGAATGAATTTTACTTAAATAGCCTTTAGTTTTGTCTGATTTTATAGTTATGAAGCAGGAAAGGATAGGAGTGAACTAGAACCTGGTGAAGTTAGAGGAAAAGGGCACCAGGAGGAGTGGAGGAAAAGAATTGACAGCTGCTGGGCAAAGATGTGCCTGATGGTAAAATGTGAAAAAGGAAAATATGTGTCTCTTGCCTCTCACTCCCTTTGGGTACGGAAAAAGCTTTGTGTAGCTCTGACCCTGAACACTTCATAGCTCAAAACTACAAAAGAAAAACACATTTGAGTTTCTCTTGATGATCTTGGAGATCAATGCTGTGGATTCATTAGTTTTCTTCAATCAGAGGGTAACTGTCTACTTTTTATAGCAGTGGAGTGTTTATGTGAACTTATAAGGAAATGCAAACCTCTCTTAACACTTCTTAATTAGGCTGAAATTCCATCAAGGGATTAGTGTTGACCTCATAAAGAAGGAATGTGAAATTTAATTTTCCAAAGTCACAGGCGCCCAGTCAAGGGCACAGACAGTTTATCTTTTCTGGATGGCCTACTGCAAGTGAACACTGCACCAGTACTTAGCTGCATGGGCCCCAGTGTGGAGCCAGCTTTTATATCACCGTCTAAACCCTCTGGAAACAGTGACAGACTTTATTTTTGGGGGCTCCAAAATCACTGCAGATGGTGACTGCAGCCATGAAATTAAAAGATGCTTGCTCCTTGGAAGAAAAGTTATGACCAACCTAGACAGCGTATTAAAAAGCAGAGACATGACTTTGCCAACAAAGGTCCATCTAGTCAAAGCTATGGTGTTTCTAGTAGTCATGAATGGATGTGAGAGTTCCATATGCTTTTGAACTGTGGTGTTGAAGACTCTTGAGAGTCCCTTGGACTGCAAGGAGATCCAACCAGTCCATCCTAAAGGAAATCAATCCTGAATATTCATTGGAAGGACTGATGTTAAAGCTGAAACTCCAATATTTTGGTCACATGATGCAAAGAACTGACTCATTGGAAAAGACCTTGATGCTGGGAAAGATTGAAGGTGGGAGGAGAAGGGGATGACAGAGGATGAGATGGTTGGATGGCATCACCGAGTCAATGGCCATGAGTTGGAGTAAACTCTGGGAGTTGGTGATGGACAGGGAGGCCTGGCGTGCTGCAGTCCATGGGGTCGCAAAGAGTCAGACATGACTGAGCGACTGAACTGAACTGAACTGAAAACCTCTGAAAGCCTGGGTGCCCCTGAACACTCTGGGGATCACTCAGGTGCATTACTGCCTGACTCACTATAATATCACAGCATCATCTCTATTTTTCATGATTTGATTGTTTTCTTGTTTAATTTTTGGACATGATCTAATAAAGTAAAAATAGTAAGTGCCACACCAACTATGTCTTTTGTTTTTAAATACACTAAATACTACTAATAATAGAAGAAGGTAACCAATGATGGGTAGAAGTCAAAAGTAGAGACTACTGACATATTAGAATTTTCTGTTGTTTGAAAATCACCTGTGATGCATTTTAGGAAGACCTGAACAGAAAATATTTACTAAAATCTACTTCCTTCTTAAGGCTACCTAACTTTCCAATGATGAATTGGCCCAAAGGTATATAACTCTATGGAAATTGCAGTATGGCTTTTTAAATTACAATACTCTGTAATTAGCACCACATAATACAAAGTGCTCCTGTTTAAAATTCTTATATTTAACTTTAGCTCCCTGTAATTGCATAAATAGTCTTATATTATTAAAAGTAAGTTTTTAAATGCCTATTGCCATTTTTATATATGATAAAATTTTCTCAAGAGAATTAACTACTACTCATCTTTTCACTGAATAATAAATCTGAGCTTCCCTCTGATGTAATTAATGCAACTTATACTGTGGTGTTGGAGAAGACTCTTGAGAGTCCCTTGGACTGCAAGGAGATCCAACCAGTCCATCCTAAAGGAGATCAGTCCTGGGTGTTCATTGGTAGGACTGATTTTGAAGCTGAAACTCCAATACTCTGGCCACCTGATGTGAAGAGCTGACTCATTTAAAAGACCCTGATGCTGGGAAAGATTGAGGGCAAGAGAATAATGGGATGACAGAGGATGAGATGGTTGGATGGTATCACCAACTCAATGGACATGGGTTTGGGTGGACTCCGGAAGCTGGTGATGGACAGGGAGGCCTGGCATGCTGCGGTTCATAGGGTCGCAAAGAGTTGGACACAGCTGAGCGACTGAACTATCTAGTAGAGGACAGAAATGTTAAATCATTCATAAAAAGTGGCTAAGTGTATTGCATTGCCAAGCCAGTTCTGCAATTTCCATGGATTTACAGAAAATGTTATTCACCTCTTGGGGAAAACCTTTGGCAGAAAGCTGAGTTTGGGCTGGCATCCTGTTTGCATCAGTTTATTCTCTGGTTAGGTTGTTCTTGAAGTCAGTTGTATACATACTCTCATCATGTTGTGGAATTAAAACAATTTTAGTTCTCAACCCATACTTATTTTTCTACTGGTATGTAACCTTCTGTGTTGAGTTAAAAATTTGAGATTCCATTGTGATAGTTTAAATGTATACTGTTTACAATAATGACAGTTTCCAAGTAATCAGATGGGATTCTGGAGTTTCATTTCTTGTTCTGTTGTAAGCTGTTCCTCTAAACATCCCTGTAGTATAAAATAAGGACATTATATGAAGTATGGCTATGTTTCTGATGTATGTGAACTGTTTAGAATTTTCAGCTATTCAATAGCATGACTGCAGAGTGTACAATTAAAAATTTTTTCCTAGGTAAAAAGAGTCAGTGAAAGAAAGATGGAGAAAAACAGCAAAAGACAACAATGAAGTATAGTCAATAAATAGTGTTACCTACACAAGCTATTTATGTGTAATGAAATATGAAGCATAAAATATTATTATTAATCCTCTTATTGGAATTTTTGGTGCCTGAATAAAATTATTTATACTTTATATTACTTTTTAAATTACTGAATGTTTCATTAAGAAAACTATTGCACTTTCTAAAATGAAGTCAATAGTTTAACATATAGGAGAGTATTAAGGATTATAAATTCATAATATTTGCCTTTATGTTAATATTGAAATGATAAATTTCAAAGATAAAGACCATTAAATTGGATGATTGAGTTACTTACTTCAAATCACCAGACTTTATTAGCATAAATGTGTAATAGCTACATTTGGTGTCTATTTAATTGATGCTTGCAGGGAAGTGCACATGTGAGTGTATGTTTTCCCTTGACAGTGGCCTGACCCCTGGGCTGTTTCACCAGTGAAATTTATAGTTGCTGAGCTGTGCTGTTTCACTGTTGCTTTTGATATTATAATACAATTTTAGCCTATATTCTAGGAAGAATTTCATTCTTAATTATGCAGGGACCTACCCACTTAGTCTTTAATTTATTCCTTAATTTAGGGGCCAGATTATCAATTTCTAATTGCTCCCAGGAGGTACATGAGCTATTCATTCCACTAACATGTAGGGTTTCTTGCATCAGAGAACACGTTTTATTTGAGTTTATCCTTTGATGGTACCTGATCCATAACAGAAGTTATACTTAAGTGATTTTACTAACAGAACTCTTTAGTTAATTCAAATCATTGTTCACCTTTCCAAATATAAATTGTATATTTGAATGGTGGTGGGGCATGAGAAGGAAATGGGCATTTATGTTTGCCTACTATATGATGTTTTAATCTCTACAATTAATCTATAGTATGGTTAGGCTAGATTATTATTATTTCTACTATAAAAATGAAGAAACTAAGGTTTAAGAAATTAGACAACCAACTCAAATTTCTATGGGGTTGTAAAATTGGTAGAGTTTGAAGACTTAGATGGGGAAACAGTGGAAACAGTGTCAGACTTTATTTTTGGGGGCTCCAAAATCACTGCAGATAGTGATGGCAGCCATGAAATTAAAAGTGGCTTACTCCTTGGAAGAAAAGTTATGACCAACCTAGACAGCATATTCAAAAGCAGAGACATTACTTTGCTGACTAAGGTCCATCTAGTCCAGGCTATGGTTTTTCCACTGGTCATGTATGGATGTGAGAGTTGGACTGTGAAGAAGGCTGAGCACCAAAGAAATGATGCTTTTGAACTGTGGTGTTGGAGAAGATTCTTGAGAGTCCCTTGGACTGCAAGGAGATCCAACCAGTCCATTCTGAAGGAGATCAACCCTGGGATTTCTTTGGAAGGACTGATGCTAAAGCTGAAACTCCAGTACTTTGGCCACCTCATGCGAAGAGTTGACTCATTGGAAAAGACTCTGATGCTGGGAGGGATGGGGGTCAGGAGGAGAAGGGGACGACCGAGGATGAGATGGCTGGATGGCATCACGGACTCGATGGATGCGAGTCTGAGTGAACTCTGGGAGTTGGTGATAGACAGGGAGGCCTGGCGTGCTGTGATTCATGGGGTCACAAAGAGTCAGACACGACTGAGCAACTGAACTGAATTGAAGACTTTCTGACTTTCAGAGGTGATAGGTGTTAGAAGGGGCACTGATAAGCCACCCTTACCTGACTGGATGGGGAAAGCATGGGACCAGGGGAGTCTGGGAATAGGTAATAGTAACATGAGGACTGAGATGATGCCTCTATCCATGGCACCTAGCACAAGGTGTAGAAATTCTTGGGTACTCAATAAAATTTTATTGAAAGGATGAATGAAGTGGAGGTGATCAAGTTTGGGGTCATACAGAAAAACAAACTCAGGAACAAGGAAGCTTTGGAACTGCAGTACCATTGGGGTGTTTATTTTGAAGAATGCAGCAAGAATCCAGTTATTAGGTTCAGGGAACAAAGTCAGGAAGGGGCCAACGATCAAAACATAATTCCTGTTCCTTAAATAATTTCTAGGGGTCCTTAAATTATTTAGGATTATAAATCTTGAAGTAGAACTGAGTTTATATAAGAGGTCTCAGGTTTAAGAATTAGAAGGATGAAGGAGTGAGCCTTCATAGCAGACCTCTTCCTAAACTGATTATCTGGTTGAATCATCAAGAGTGTTACTTCTTTTGGTTAACTCATTAATGGCAGCCCACTCAGTACTATTGCCTAGAAAATCCCATGGACGGAGGAGCCTGGTAGGCTACACTCCATGGGGTCGCAAAGAGTCGGACACGACTGAGTGACTTCACTTTGTCTTATTTTACTTATTGCTCGTACTAGATACTTTTATATCTCTTGCAAGTTCTACTTATTGGGCTGGTGCAGCATATATGTGTGTTTTTACCTCCTTCAGATTAATGTTTAACACAGAATATTTTGTCAGGGAGCCTGGTTTCTTCTGATAGGGTTTATCAGGTGGGAACTCATTAGTCTCTAATGGGTATTTACATGAATCCTGGAGAAGGAAATGGCAATCCACTCCAGTACTGTTGCCTGGAAAATCCCATGGACAGAGGAGCCTGGTAGGCTACAGTCCATGGGGTTGTAAAGAGTCGGACACGACTGAGCGACTTCACTTACTTACCACATGAATTACAGATAGTCCCCATGAAGTGGTATTAGTATCCCAGTGTTTTTGCAGAGACCATGGTTTGATCTGTATGTAAAAGAACTGTTATCCTTGGATAGTGAACTTCAAAGTTTCTGGTATCAAAATTAAAAAAAAATTGTTTAGTAAGATTTCTCTGATGTTTCTTAGAACTGCATGTCATCTGTTTTCAGTCCATGTGACTTGGATATATTTCCAAAGGAGGGTATGACCCACTCCTGACCAGTGAGAATATTGTGATTTGTTCCCAGGTGGACATGTGGCCCAAGCCGAGGCCTTTGGAGCCAGTGATAATTTACCCATTGACCTTTGCTAAAATTAAAGCAATCAGAGTATACTGAATTTTCACCATGTCAGCCTAGAACTGTTGAAACCATCTTTTCACTGTATATGGGGATCTTGCTGGGGAGAGAACCAACATAGGTAGGGGCTGAGAGATGAAAAAGGAGGAAATGAGTTCTGATGAAATTTTCAAGCCTTTAAGTCCATCCATGCCTGAAAGGTTTTACTTTGGACTTTTTAATTGTGTGAGCCTATATATTCCCTTTGGTTTAGCTCAGGTTTTACTTTACTTTCTGAAATTTGTTACAGAAAGAGATTCAGTTTTTTTAATTTATGGAAGGCAAGCAATACAAAATTAGTAAATGGTGGATATTAAACAGTGATAGAGGGTTTAATAAAATTCCATTAGATGCTGAATTATATATTTTCTGAATGGCTAAAATAATATTCTTTATGTATGGTTAATCTAAGGTGACAGAGGATAATTGCCACAAAGGACCTTATTATTTTGATGAGATATTTAAAAATAATCAATGGCTTTTTACAGTACAATGTTTTGCTTTTCAGTGAAAAAAGACTTTCCATGATTCATATATAATAAAATGTTTATTTCTTGATCTGAAATTTTGCCTTTTGCTGTAGCACGTGATTGGTAAATTTGAACAGATATTTGCCTGAGAAATATCAATGACCAGAAAGTGTTTTGACTCCTGACTAAAATGCTTATCACTACAGCCAGCTCTTTAATGAAGAATTGTAGATACTGATATGTTGTGTCATCTTTGTATTTTAATACTATATATACTAAGGCATGGGCCCAGCTAAATATGCTGAGGACATATGCCAGGGTAGAACTAGGAGCCCACAGACTGCATGGAAGCTTTGTTCTGAACTATGTAGAGTGTAACAGAAAGACTCCAGGGATTCATTTGGTTCTCTTCATTCAGTTCCCAGCAAAAAAACTTAGGTAGACTGAAAATATGAAACAACCAGAGTCATCTGCCTCTTTTACTTCAGCTCCAATGCATGGTTACATTGAAAAATTTCCTTAGGGAAAATTCAATTGGTAAATTCTGATTTATTCTAGTAGATAAATGACAATATAACAGTGTATATTTTCATTGATAATACAAATTTATTAGTTATTCAGGAGTTTTGTTTTAAAAGAGTTTATGTAGCTTTGCAACTTAAAATTCATCTTAAAAATGTCTATAGGATTTGAATTTTAATATGAGACACCTGAGAATTTTTACATTTATTGAATCAGCCTACTGATTTCCTCATTTAAAAAGTAAAGCCAGAGGATAATCACTCCTAAGGATGTTGTGGGGGATGTGATTTGCATTTTATCTACAGGAATATATTTAAAGAACAATTTGAAATTCTTTAGATACATTTTGGAAGACATATTTTAGTTATTTAAGTAATGTATGCAAAGCACTTTTGTAAGGAATATAAAATCTTAATGATATAGTAAGACTAATTTGATCACATTGTTCTCTACATTTAATTGACTGCTTTTAAGGTGTCTTTTTTCTCTTGTCCTTTTTAGCAATTTTATTTTGCAGGAGGGAAAAAAACTTTACTTACTTTTAGGACAAGTGTAGTCCTTTTGGAAACTAGAATTGTCTTCTGTCTCATATTAATCTTTAGCTCCCTCCATTAGGACAGAAACTCATTCTCCTCTTCAGTGGATGTTACCCTGATACTGGCTTATCCATTGATGTTTTCTAACCATTGCTGTTCAGTTGCTAAGTCATGTCCCACTCTTTGCAACCCCATGGATTGCAGCACACCAGCCTCCTCTGTCCTCCACTATCTCCTGGAGTTTGTTCAAATTCATGTCCATTGAGTCAGTGATGCTCTCTAACTGTCTCATTCTCTGTTGCCCCCTTCTTCTCCTGTCCTCAGTCTTTCCCAGCATCAGGGTCTTTTCCTATGAGTCAGCTCTTTGCGTCAGGTGGCCAAAGTACTGGAGCTTCAGCTTTAGCACCGGTCCTTTAATCAGTCCTTGAATCTGTAGATTGCTTTGGATGGTTGGACATTTTAACAACATTAATGGTTCCACCCTATGAATATGCAATGTCTTTTATTTATTTGTGTCTTCTTTAATGCCTTTCATCAGTGTTTTATAGTGTTTAGTGTACAGATCTTTCATCTCCGCCAGGGTCCAGCCCTCGCAGAATCCAGTTTTCTGAATGTTGAGCTTTAAGCCAACTTTTTCACTCCTCCTTCACTGTCATCAAGAGGCTTTTAGTTCCTCTTCACTTTCTAATATAACGGTGGTGTCTATCTCTCGTAGTTTGTTATTAGTGCATAGAAATGCCACAGATTTCTGTATATTGATTTCATATCCTGTGACTTTACTGAATTCATTAATTAGTTCTCAGTCTTTTTTGGTGGAGACTTTACATTACCATGTCATCAACAAATAGTGGCAGTTTTCTTTCTTTCTGAAATGGATACCTTTTCTTTCTCTTCCTTTTTCTTTCTTGCCTAATTGCTATGGTGAGGAGTTCCAATACTATGTTGAATAAAAGTGATGAAAGTGGTCACCCTTGTCTTGTCTCTCTTTCTAAAGGAAAAGTGTTCAGCTTTTCACTGTTGAGTATGTTGTTAGCTGTGGGTCTGTCATATATGGCCTTTATTATGTTGAGGTACATTCCCTGTATACCCACCTCGTTGAGAGTTTTATTTTAAATCTCAAATGAATATTGAATTTTGTCAAATGTTTTTTGCATCTATTGTGATGATCATATGATTTATTGGCCTGGTTCTTTGCATGCTTTATAATTTTTTATTGGATGTCAAACATTGTAGATCATACCTGTTAGGTACGTCTTGACCAAAAGTGAAAGGCCTGGTTTTGTGAAGTTTGGGGGTTAATGTTGGTTTTTACATTGTTAAAGGGTTGTAAAAGAAGCAAACAAATACAAACATAACAGAGATTGTATGTGGCCCACAAAGCCTAAATGTTTACTTTCTGGTTATCTACCAAAAAGTTTATTAAAAAATTCCTCAAAGATTGAAAGTTAGTAAAATTATAATGAAGCAAAAATTAAGTTGTTTGGTTAATTTAAAAAATTCATGTGTCTGTTTTTGAGATAATGTAAGTTTCTTCCCTGATGTGACTTATGAGGAAATAATTATTCTTTTCCTTCTAACCATCTCTCTCTCTCTGTTGTCAAAACTTGGCTTCTATTCACTGGTGCCGAATAGAAGCGTGGACACAGGTGGGTGAAGTAGAAAAGAGTAGCTTTTATTGCTTTTCCAGGCAAAGGGGTTAATGCCCTAAAGACTGACTCACCCTGGAGAGGGTAGTGAGGAGTTTTGGAGTGTAGCAGAGCTTGAGGAGCAAGGCGTGATCAGCTCCTGGATAATTCTAGGACTGACTGGCATCCAGGTGAACTTTCAAGCATCGTCAACCTTCTGGTTTTGACCAGTTGAGGGTCTTCTTGTGGTCAGCAGTTTTCACCTGGAGGGCAGTCTGCTTCCTGTAAAAACAACTTAGGAATATGTGTCAGGCCTTTATCTATATCTTTCAGGGAACTGGGAGTTTGATGATTCTGTTATGAGGGAGAAGTACTGTCTAAATTTTTACAAGTTCCTCAACCCAACAGCTAATCTTGTTTTTGGGGAAACATCTTCACATTTCCCAATCATTAACTCCTGAGTCAGCATTTTACTTCAAAAGACCAGGACACAGGGGCTTATAAATGGCTTCACGTCTGCCAATCTTTCAGCTTTGTTGGTTATATTATTTTTCTTTGTTAAGGTTTGAAAACATTCAAATCATATTTTCTAACAAATAACTATCATTGTTTAAATATATACATTTAAATTGATTCAGTGCTCACCAACACTTACTTTATTCATCCTTTTTTTTTTCATTTTTGATCCCTTATTTCATCTATTTCTTGATTGTAGGATTTCACTTTTCATAAAGCTATAGTGGAAAGTATATTTCTTGTGATTTTGTGAGATTAATAAAGTCAGTTGCCTGAATTTCAGAGGAAAAGATGAATGAGTGTAAAATTCTTAGGCCATACTCTCTTTCCCTTAGAACATTTTAGTTATTGCTCCATTGTTTTTTGGAAGTTACTGTGAAGAAGTATGAAGTTAGCTTAATTCCCATGATTAGAAAAATTATATTTTCCCACCTGAATAATATGGAATTGGGAAATTATTTATAAGAGCTCTGAATGTTTTTTCTGTCCCACTTGTTAGGTAAAGTTTATCTTTATAAATTATTTTATTTACTCTTCATTATATTAACTTCTTTCTAATTTCATCAATGTCTTTGTGATTTGCTTTGATTTATTCATTAATTTATCCATATATTAATTTGTTTATTCAATAAATTTTTCTGATACATAGGTTAACAACAGTTAACAAAAAAATCACTGCCTCCTTGCACTTACATTCTGGTGCAAGGAGAAATACAATAAGCAGATAAATGAATAAATATGTATCAGGTGATGCAATGTGAGTGCTGTGGAGAAAGGAAAGCAGTCAGATATTAGCAGTGTGTGTTGAGTTGGGTTAGGAATTCCTTTTGTTTTTAGGGAAGGTGTTGCAAATTTTTTTTTTTTAAACACTGAAGTATAGTTGATTTACAGTGTTGTGCCAACCTCTGCTGTAAAGTGATTCAGTTAAATAGATATCCGAAGAAGTGAGCTGTGAGCTAAGTAGAAACCTGGGAATAGCATTCCAGGCAGAATGTCTGAGGGCCTTGAGCTAGTGGCAGTTTTCTCATATTTGATGAACTTTCAGGCCATTATGCAGAGCAAAAATGGAGGAAGATAAGGTTAGAGGGAGTAGCAAGGGCCCAAATTGTAGAAATGACTTGGGATTTCATTCTTAAGACAGAAAACCACTGGAAAGTTTATTAGTTTTTCCTGCTGTGTAACAAATTATCACCAATTCAGTGGCTGAAAATGACACACAAATTATCGTCTTGCTTTATGTGGGCCAGGATTCTGTCATGACTTGAATCTAGTTTGTATTTCAGGTTCTCAGAAAACTTCATTCACTCTATTGGCCAGGCTGCATTCTCAACTGGAGGCTTGACTGGGAAGAATCCACTTTCAAACTGATTCAGGTTGTTGGCAGAAGCCATTTTCTTGTGTTTATATAACTGAAGAGCCCACTTTCTGCTGATTACTCACTAGATATGGCCTCAGGTCCTAGAGGCAGCCTAAAGTCCCTGGAGCCTTTGAGGTTATTGCAATTCTTTGCCCTATAGGCTTCTCCATATGGCTGCTCATTCATCAAACTCACAAGGAGAGTCCCATACATCTGTTACAGGCAGAAAGGATGAAAGAGCTCAGGGAATAAATCTCAACACAACAATAAAATGACATTTCCTTTATTTTTTTATTTTTTATTTTTAACTAATCCTTATTTTTTTATTATTAAATTTATTTATTTTTTTAATTACAATACTATATTTGTTTTGCCATACATTGACACGAATCAGCCATAGGTGAACACAATCTCCCAATGCCGAAGCCCCCTCCCACTTCCCACCCCTCATCCTTTACTTGAATCATCCTGTGCATCAGCCCCATGCATCCTGCATCCTACATTGAACATAGATTGGCGCTTCGTTTCTTACAAGAAAATATACATGTTTCATTGCCATTCTCCCAAACCATCCCACCCTTTCCCTCTCCCTCAGAGTCCAAAAGTCCACTCTATACCTCTGTGTCTCTTTGTTGTCTCACATATAGGGTCATCATTACTGTCTTCTAAATTCCATATATATGTCAGTATACTATATTGGTGTTTTTCTTTCTGGCTTACTTCACTCTGTATAATCGGTTCCATTTTCATCCATCTCATTAGAACTGAGTCAAATTTATTCTTTTAAGAACATTTCCTTTAATGTTTTCTGCTGCTGCTGCTAAGTCGCAGCAGTTGTGTCGACTCTGTGCGACCCCATAGACGGCAGCCCACTAGGCTCCCCTGTCCCTGGGATTCTCCAGGCAAGAACACTGGAGTGGGTTGCTACTTCCTTCTCCAATGCATGGAAGTGAAAAGTGGAAGTGAAGTCACTCTCACCTCTGACTCAGCAACCCCATGGACTGCAGCCTACCAGGCTCCTCTGTCCATAGGATTTTCTAGGCAAAAGTACTGGAGTGGGGTGCCTAGCAGTCTTTAAAGGCATGACATGTGAATCTCATTGATAAATCAACTAGTTTTTTTGAGTTTTGTAGAAACTGCTATTTTTTTCTATCTTTTTTTAAATTAAATTTATTTATTTTTTAAATTACAATACTGTATTTGTTTTGCCATACATTGACATGAATCAGCCACAGGTGTCCACAATCTCCCAATGCCAAAACCCCCTCCCACCTCCCACCCCACATCCTCTCCCTGAATCATCCCGTGCACCCGCCCCATGCGTCCTGCATCTTGTATTGAACATAGACTGGCACTTCATTCTTATAAGATAGTATACATGTTTCAATGCCGTTCTCCCAAATCATCCCACCCTCTCCCTCTCCCTCAGAGTCCAAAAGTCCGTTCTATACCTCTGAGTCTCTTTTGTTGTCTCACATAGAGGGTCCTCATTACTATCCTTCTAAATTCCATATATATGTGTCAGTATACTGTATTGGTGTTTTTCTTTCTGGCTTACTTCACTCTGTATAATCGGCTCCAATTTCATCCATCTCATTAGAACTGAGTCAAATTTATTCTTTTTAAGGGCTGAGTAGTACTCCATTGTGTATATGTACCACAGCTTTCTTATCCATTCATCTGCTGATGGACATCTAGGTTGCTTCCATGTCCTGGCTATTATAAACAGTGCTGCAATGAACATTGGGGTACATGTGTCTCTTTCAATTCTGGTTTCCTCAGTGTGTATGCCCAGCAGTGGGATTGCTGGATCATAAGGCAGTTCTATTTGCAATTTTTTAAGGAATCTCCACACTGTTTTCCATAATGGCTGTACTAGTTTGCATTCCCACCAGCAGTGTAATAGGGTTCCCTTTTCTCCACACCCTCTCCAGCATTTATTGCTTGTAGACTTTTGGATCGCAGCCATTCTGACTGGTGTGAAATGATACCTCATTGTGGTCTTGATTTGCATTTCTCTGATAATGAGTGATGTTGAGCATCTTTTCATGTGTTTGTTAGCCATCCGTATGTCTTCTTTGGAGAAATGCCTATTTAGTTCTTTGGCCCATTTTTTTATTGGATCATTTATTTTTCTGGAGTTGAGCTGCATAAGTTGCTTGTATATCTTTGAGATTAGTTGTTTGTCAGATGTTTCATTTGCTATTGTTTTCTCCCAATCAGAAGGCTGTCTTTTCACCTTGCTTATAGTTTCCTTTGTTGTGCAGAAGCTTTTAATTTAAATTAGATCCCATTTGTTTATCTTTGCTTTTATTTCCAGTATATTGGGAGGTGGATCATAGAGGATCCTGCTGTGATTTATGTCGGAGAGTGTTTTGCCTATGTTTTCCTCTAGGAGTTTTATAGTTTCTGGTCTTACATATAGATCTTTAATCCATCTTGAGTTTATTTTTGTGTATGGTGTTAGAAAGAGATCTAGTTTCATTCTTTTACAAGTGGTTGACCAGTTTTCCCAGCACCACCTGTTAAAGAGACTGTCTTTACTCCATTGTATATTCTTGCCTCCTTTGTCGAAGATAAGGTGTCCATAGGTGTGTGGGTTTATCTCAGGGCTTTCTATTTTGTTCCACTGATCTATATTTCTGTCTTTGTGCCAGTACCATACTGTCTTAATGACTGTGGCTTTGTAGTAGAGCCTGAAGTCAGGCAAGTTGATTCCTCCAGTTCCATTCTTCTTTCTCAAGATTGCTTTGGCTATTCGAGGTTTTTTGTATTTCCATACAAATCTTGAAATTATTTGATCTAGTTCTGTGAAAAATACTGCTGGCAACTTGATAGGAATTGCATTGAATCTGTAGATTGCTTTGGGTAGTATACTCATTTTCACTATATTGATTCTTCCAACCCATGAGCATGGTATATTTCTCCATCTATTAGTGTCCTCTTTGATTTCTTTCATCAGTGTTTTATAGTTTTCGATATATAGGTCTTTAGTTTCTTTAGGTAGTTATATTCCTAAGTATTTTATTCTTTTCGTTGCAATGGTGAATGGGATTGTTTCCTTGACTTCTTTTTCTACTTTCTCATTATTAGTGTATAGGAATGCAAGGGATTTCTGAGTGTTGATTTTATATCCTGCAACTTTACTATATTCGTTGATTAGCTCTAGTAGTTTTCTGGTCGAGTCTTTAGGGTTTTCTATATAGAGGATCATGTCGTCCGCAAACAGTGAGAGTTTTACTTCTTCTTTTCCAATTTGGATTCCTTGTATTTCTTTTTCTGCTCTGATTGCTGTGGCCAAAACTTCCAGTACGATATTGAATAACAGTGGTGAGAGTGGACACCCTTGTCTTGTTCCTGACTTTAGGGGAAATGGTTTCAATTTTTCACCATTGAGGATAATGTTAGCTGTGGGTTTGTCATATATAGCTTTTATTATGTTGAGGTACGTTCCTTCTATTCCTGCTTTCTGGAGAGTTTTTATCATAAATGGATGTTGAATTTTGTCAAAGGCTTTTTCTGCATCTATTGAGATAATCATATGATTTTTATTTCTCAGTTTGTTAATGTGATGAATTACATTGATTGACTTGCGGATATTGAAGAATCCTTGCATCCCTGGGATAAAGCCCACTTGGTCATGGTGTATGATCTTTTTAATATGTTGCTGGATTCTGATTGCTAGGATTTTGTTAAGGATTTTTGCATCTATGTTCATCAGTGATATTGGCCTGTAGTTTTCTTTTTTGTGGTGTCTTTGTCAGGTTTTGGTATTAGGGTGATGGTGGCCTCATAGACTGAGTTTGGAAGTTTACCTCCCTCTGCAATTTTCTGGAATAGGTTCAGTAAGATAGGTGTTAGCTCTTCTCGAAATTTTTGGTAGAATTCAGCTGTGAAGCTGTCTGGACCTGGGCTTTTGTTTGCTGGAAGATTTCTGATTACAGTTTCAATTTCCATGCTTGTGATGGGTCTGTTAAGATTTTCTATTTCTTCCTGGTTCAGTTTTGGAAAGTTGTATTTTTCTAAGAATTTGTCCATTTCTTCCAAGTTGTCCATTTTATTGGCATATAATTGCTGATAGTAGTCTCTTATGATTCTTTGTATTTCTGAGTTGTCTATAGTGATCTCTCCATTTTCATTTCTAATTTTGTTAATTTGATTTTTTTTCTCTTTTTTTCTTGATGAGTCTGGCTAATGGTTTGTCAATTTTATTTATCCTTTCAAAGAACCAGCTTTTTGCTTTGTTGATTTTTGCTATGGTCTCTTTTGTTTCTTTTGCATTTATTTCTGCCCTAATTTTTAGGATTTCTTTCCTTCTACTAACTCTGGGGTTCTCTATTTCTTCCTTTTCTAGTTGCTTTAGGTGTAGAGTTAGGTTATTTATTTGGCTTCTTTCTTGTTTCTTGAGGTATGCCTGTATGGCTATGAACTTTCCTCTTAGCACTGCTTTTATAGTGTCCCATAGGTTCTGTGTAGTTGTGTTTTCATTTTCGTTTGTTTCGATGCATAATTTGATTTCTTTTTGATTTCTTCTGTGATTTGTTGATTATTCAGAAGGGTGTTGTTCAGCCTCCAAATGTTGGAATTTTTAATAGCTTTTCTCCTATAATTGAGATCTAACCTTAGTGCATTATGGTCAGAGAAGATGCTTGGAATAATTTCAATTTTTTTGAATTTATCAAGGTTAGATTTATGACCCAGGATGTGATCTATCCTGGAAAAGGTTCCGTGTGCACTTGAGTAAAAGGTGAAATTCATTGTTTTGGGGTGAAATGTCCTATAGATATCAATTAGGTCTAACTGGTCTATTGTATCGTTTAAAGTTTGCGTTTCTTTGTTAATTTTCTGTGTAGTTGATCTGTCCATAGGTGTGAGTGGGGTATTAAAGTCTCCCACTATTATTGTGTTATTATTAATTTCCCCTTTCATGCTTGTTAGCAATTGTCTTACATATTGCGGTGCTCCTATGTTGGGTGCATATATATTTATAATTGTTATATCTTCTTCTTGGATCGATCCTTTAATCATTATGTAGTGGCCTTCTTTGTCCCTTTTCACAGCCTTTGTTTTAAAGTCTATTTAATCGGATATGAGTATTGCTACTCCTGCTTTCTTTTGGTCTTTATTTGCATGGAATATCTTTTTCCAGCCCTTCACTTTTAGTCTGTATGTGTCCGTTGTTTTGAGGTGGGTCTCTTGTAAGCAGCATATATAGGGATCTTGTTTTTGTATCCATTCAGCCAGTCTTTGCCTTTTGGTTGGGGTATTCAACCCATTTACATTTAAGGTAATTATTGATAAGTATGCTCCTGTTGCCATTTACTGTAGTGTTTTGGATTCAGGTTTATTCGTCCTTTTTGTGTTTCCTGTCTAAAGTCTATCCTTTAGTATTTGTTGGAGAGCTGGTTTGGTGGTGCTGAATTCTCTCAGCTTTTGTTTGTCTGTAAAGCTTTTGATTTCTCCTTCATATTTGAATGAGATTCTTGCTGGGTACAGTAGTCTTGGTTGAAGGTTATTATCTTTCATCACTTTAAGTATGTCTTGCCATTCCCTCCTAGCCTGAAGAGTTTCTATTGAAAGATCTGCAGTTATTCTTATGGGGATCCCCTTGTGTGTTATTTGTTGTTTTTCCTTGCTGCTTTTTTGCTGCTTTTAATATTTGTTCTTTGTGTTTGGTGTTTGTTAGTTTGATTAGTATATGTCTTGGGGTGTTCCGCCTTGAGTTTATCCTGTTTGGCACTCTCTGGGTTTCTTGGACTTGGGTGATTATTTCCTTCCCTGTTTTAGGGAAGTTTTCAACTATTATCTCCTCAAGTATTTTCTCATGGTCTTTCTTTTTGTCTTCTTCTTCTGGGACTCCTATAATTCGAATGTTGGGGCGTTTCATATTGTCTTGGAGGTCTCTGAGGTTGTCCTCATTTCTTTTAATTCGCCTTTCTTTTTCCCTCGCTGATTCATTTATTTCTACCATTCTATCTTCTATTTCACTAATCCTATCTTCTGCCTCGGATATTCTACTATTTGTAGCCTCCAGAGTGTTTCTGATCTCATTTATTGCATTATTCATTATATGTTGACTCTTTTTATTTCTTCTAGATCCTTGTTAAACCTTTCTTGCATCTTCTCAATCCTTGACCCCAGGCTATTTATCTGTGATTCCATTTTGATTTCAAGATTTTGGATCATTTTCACTATCAGTATTCGGAATTCTTTCTCAGGTAGATTCCCTATCTCTTCCTCTTTTGTTTGGTTTGGTGGGCATGTCTCCTGTTCCTTTACCTGCTGGGTATTCCTCTGTCTCTTCATCCTGGTTATATTGCTGCGTTTGTGGTGGCGTTTCTATATTCTGGGAATTTGTGGAATTCTTTTTATTATAGAGCTTCCTCTCTGTGTTTGGGGTTATAACAGTGGCTTGTCAAAGTTTCTTGATTAGAGAGGCTTGTGTTGAGGAGGGTGGAGTTGGATTTCCTCTCTCTGGAGTGCTGTGAAGTGTCAAGTAATGGATTATGGTACGTCAATGATTTTGGAGTATTTTGAGTTGCCTGTGTATTGAAGCTCAGGGGCTTGTTCTTGTGTTGCTGGAGAATTTGGGTGGTATGTCTTGCTCTGGAGCTTGTTTGCCCTTGGGTGGTGCTCAATTTCAGTATAGGTATGAAGGCGTTTGATGAGTTCTTATTGGATAATGTTCCCTGTATTTAGAAATTCTTTGATGATCTCAGGATTTGGACTTACGCCTCCTGATTCTGGTTTTCACATTTATTTTTACAATAGCCTCATGCTTTCTCCATCTATTCAGCACTATTGTTGAAACATCTAGATTAATGATGATAGGTTTCTCCACCTTGAGGGTCGTCCCTAGAGGATCGCTGAGTTACTGGTTTTGAAGCCGATGATCCTCTTTGCTGGATGCCTGATGTCCTCTGCCAGCAGTCAGAAGTTGTTTTGTGGAATTTACTCAGCTTTGAAATGTTCTTTTGATGAAGTAGTGAGGGAGAAAGTGTTTTCCCCCTCATATTCCTCCGCCATCTTTTTTTTCGTCATCTGCTATTTTTATTTAGAAAAAGATTTTAAAGTCTGAAGAGAGGCATATAAAACAGATTATATCAATTTATTAGGGAGCTAATATTGAACTGGACAGTCTCCATAAAAATCACATGCATGTCTTTTTATCATGGGCATTTATAATTTTTTTTGCTTGTCTGAGTTAGATGATCTGATACTGGATGTCAGTAGTTATGACTTCTTGAAAACTACAGAGACAAATATGCAAATTAAAAAATGTCCCCCAAAAATGTCCAAGATTTTGCTACTAGTGGCTTGAAGAATGGGGTAGAATTTTGTCTTAGAGGTAGTGCCTTTATCTTCCAGGGCTTCCCTAATAACTCAGCGGATAAAAATCCACCTGTAATACAGGAGACAAAGGAGATGTGGGTTCGATCCCTGGGTCAGGAAGATCCTCTGGAGGAGGGCATGGCAACCCATTCCAGTACCCTTGCCTGTGAAATCCCACAGACAGAGGAAACTGGCGGGCCATAGTCCAAAGGGATGGACATAAATGAGCAACTAACCCCGCTTTGTCCTCAAAGGGGAGGTTGTAGTAAATTCTGTTACTCATAGATATTCAGAGTATGCTGCTAAATATTCTGTTCGGGATGGTAAATACCTGAAGTAACCAGGACAGAAGTCTATGCACAGAATGAGAAGCGGTCTAGAGGAGGCTGCGCTTGATAGCAACGGAGCTTATTGATGAACACAGAAAAATTATACAACTTAAAAATGTTTACCTTGTATCTAGCTATCTTTCAAAAGTCTGGTCATTATCACTAGTATTGTACAATGTTATTAGCAAAAGAGGTGTTCTTATTTCTTATCCAGTGCATTTTAAAAAACTTTTTATTTTATATTGGAGTATAGCTGATTAACAATGTATATTTCCAGGTGGACAGCAAAAGGACTCAGCCAACATATACATGTTTCCTTTCTCCCCCCCGTCTCCCCTCCCATCCAAGGTGCTACGTAACACTGAGCAGAGTTGCCTGTGCTGTGCAGTAGGATCTTGTTGGTTATCCATTTTAAATATAGCAGTGTATACACATCCTTTCCAGATTCCCTGACTGTCCCTTTCCCCCATCCTTCCTCCTGGTAACCATAAGTTTGTTCTTATTCAGTATTTATTCCTTCCAGCTTTCAAGACAATTTTGAATGGTGATGAAGCCATCCCCCTTACATTCTGATTTTACTTGAAATTGCTTTAGTTCTTACTTTTGGTAAGTCAACTTTATGTTATATAGTTTCCTTTTATCTATCTGACTTTATTTATCCACATACATTTTACCACAAAAATGATAATATTGTCAAATTTGTATTCGTAAATGCTTTCTTATATTTCTTTAGGGGTCTTATAATCAGAAGAGCTATGCTTCCCATAATTTGTAATTATAGAAGGTAGCTATGTATCTAGTGGTTTCAGTTATTGACAAGTCAGTCTGTTATGGTGGAAAGACATTAGATTTGGAATCATAAAACTTCTGCTCAAACCTTGAATCAACTGTTTTTTTAGCGATGTGTCCTTAGGGTAAATCATTTCACTTTTCTGAACCTTAGTTTTTCCACCTAAAAGTGGGGATAGTGTTGTGGAATTTATCTCATAGTTTTGTTTTCATGAAAAAAATAAAATAAGATTTTCTGGAAATCACTTAATAAACTGCAAAACATTGTATACATAGCTAGGGGACTAAGTGTCCTAATTTTCCTGGGACAGACCTGTTTGTGCCTGGTATCCTGGCTTAATTTTTTAAGACCACCTCTCTTTCACTCTCAGAAGTGTCATAGCTTTAACAATAGATTTGTCACACAAAATATAATGTTCCCTTTATACTCTCATCCAAAGAAGGTTGAAAACTGACTCAAGACAGGGATAGTTATCTATCTTCATGTCATATATAGCACCTAGCCCATTGCCTTTTATTTAGAGTACTCTTAACCCTTGAGTTAATGAATATTTTGAAAATAGGTATTTAAGCATGGATTAGTGTTTCATTACAGACATCTTTATCTTGACTTAAAGTAGGTTCAGAGGGAGGAACTTAAAACTATATAATATACAACGTTTTTCAACTTTTAGGCTTCCCTGGTGGCTCAGATGGTAAAGAATCTGCCTGCAATGCAGGAGACCCGGGTTTGATCCCTGGGTTGGGAAAATCCTCTGTAGAATGAAATGGCAACCCACTCCAGTATTCTTGCCTGGAGAATCCCATAGATAGAGGAGCCTGGTGGGCTACAGTCCATGGAGTCACAAAGAGTTGGACACGACTGACTGACTAACTCATTCAATTTGTGAAAAAAAACCTATAATTTAAGAGATGTACAAGCAATTAATTAGAACATACGCATTTTAGAATCATGAATTTGGTTAAAATTGAAACACATGGTACGTCTCTGACCTATGCTGATAAATAAAACTGAAAACATTATAAGATCAAAAATGAAGAGATTATGGTTTTATCTCAGACTCTAGTTTTAGTATTTTTGGGGATCCTTTTCCTTGTTGTCTCTTTGTCAGCAGATTTAAGACTCTGCTAAGCTGTCAATATATTACTTACTGGGTTGTTATAAACTTTCCCTTTGTAGATCTTTAAACATTTTAGGCATTAACTTCTTTGCCTGGTGTAGAAATATGTTCTGGGTCATATCTTGTGACCTTTGTTTTTGAAGAAGCAGCATTAAGATACTTATTTCAGAGAAGATTTTGCATTTACTCATTTCAGGAACATGGGTAAAACCAAGAGATCTATATTTTAGATGCTTTGAGTTTAGGGGTAGAATGTAGGAAGGTAATTTATCTTTTAAATATTTGCTAGAAAGGAGGAATAATCCAAAGTGAAAGGCTTGAGTTGCTGCACTGCCAAAGTAACTTCTTAGATTTTTTTGTTTTTGTTTTTGAGCAAAAAGAACCCAAGAAAAATATTGGCTTATTTCCAGGATCATTAAGTGGTAATGAAGTAGTCAAATCCATGAAGCTGTCCAGTAATGTGGAAGTGATTAGTTGATGGTGAGAAAATGAATGTCTCCTCATTATTGTAGCATCTTAATTTGCTAAATTAAAAAAATTGAAAATTCTTTCTAACCTTGCCACACACACACACACACACACACACACACACACACATATATATATTATATACTTTCCTCTTGGGAAAGAGAAAATAGGAGGTGTTTTATTTCATTTCTCTGAAAGTAATTTTTTAAGGAAGTAGAGAATTTAATTTTATTGTAAGACTTGTCACTTCTTCAGGTTTGTAAGCTGAGGTAACATATCTTACAGAGTTAGGCAGATTGTCCAGCTAATTATACTCTTGCTATATTTGAACAAAACTAAGGAGAAAAACTGCTTAAATGCATCTTACATTTTTCAAACAATCACTTCCTAGGTATGACAAGAAAAATACTCATTATTCTTCAAATTGCTTTTATAGTTTCAGTAGCATTAAAACGATATATCCTATGACATTCAGGAAAACCTGATACAAATACAATGATTGATTTTTTCAGAAAACAGATGTGAAGTGGAACATCTGCATATTCTCCCTCGTTTTCACAAACGTAAAAGTATGAGAAAGTTGGACAAAATGAACCCGAGAAGCAAATTATTAAAAACAGAAAGTATTGATAGAATGATTATAAGGGATGGGGGTAGAGAGGTTATTAGGGAGTTGTTTAATGGGTATAGATTTCAGTTCTGCAACATGGAAAATTTCTGGAGATCTGTTTTGCAACAATGAGACTACACTTTATACTACTGAACTGTACACTTAAAAATGGTAAGGATGGTAAACTTGATGTTATATTTTTTACTGGAGTTGTAATAATAATAGAAGTAAAGTCTTACTTCATCAATGTAGTCTATTTCCTGTAAATAAACTTTCTAGGTGAAGAAGTCACTTGAAATCTACAGTAATGAATCCTAGAGATATTTATGATCCATCCTTAGATGACTATCATTTACCTTAGAAGTCATGGTTAACGCTTTCACTTTTTACTTTAGAGATCATGGTAGAGCAGGACAGAAGATAAAAGGATCTTTCATTTGCAACATGTTTATTAAGTTCTGATGAAATCGTAACTCTTGAGTTAGGCTAGATGAGCTCAGTATTATCATGTCATTATTGTTACAGATTTGGCACTTAAGAGAAATTGAGATGACAATTATATTCTAAATTCTTGATTGTATGTTTAGTTAACAAACAGAAAGCAATAGGGATAAATAGTTGGGGGAGCACACTCAGAATACTAATTTACTGCTTTGGCAATGATGTGGGGCTTCCCAGCCTTCCTAGGTGGCTCGGTTGGTAAAGAATCCGCCTGCAAACAGGAGATGCAGGTTCGATCCCTGGCTTGGGAAGATCCCCTGGAGAAGGAAGTGGCACCCCACTCCAGTATTCTTGCCTGGAAAGTTCCATGAACAGAGGAGCTTGGTGGGCTACAGTCCATAGGGTCACAAAGAGTCAGATGTGACTGAGCACACACACACACATTAAATGCTTGCATGCAGTCTCTCATTTTAACTTTTTCTATGCACAAGGGTCAACCCATTTGAATGAATCCCTCTCCACCCCTCCACCTCTAGTGGGAGTGCTGATGAATAGTGAAGTGGCTGAGAATAATTACTCCCTGACTATTAAATGATAGAACATCAGCTTTATCTTACAGTTTGATGTAAAACTAGGTGTGAGCAACGTGGATCATTAACCTTATATACCATGCTGGATTTGGAGGGATCATTAGAGAATAGTCAGTCTAAGTACTCATCTGATGCCTAGCCTCTCCAAAACCAGATTAAGAAGGGTATCTTTACAAACAACAACAGATTCCTAAGTGGTTGTCATGAAAGACTTTCGGCCAGTAACAGTGGCTCTCAAATGATTAGGAAGGGGGAACTCACTGCTGATGAGCGCTCCCATTTCTTCATAAGTTAGCTCTGTCCATTAGCTGCTTCTTCATCAGATGATGCAGAACCTTTGTCTGCTTAACTTTTCACTTCTTTTGAAAGCAGTGTGGGTATCTTTAGATCTTCTTTATATAGCAGTCAGATTTTTTAAAATGTTAGTTGTTATCCTTTAAATATGTTCCATTTAAAAAATGTTTATTTTTAAAAAGTTAAAAAAAGAGTCAAAGATTAAGATTGAAAATATTACCTCTTACTGAATTCTAAAGATGTATAAAAGTGTTTCGTAGTTTTTTTAAGAAAACCATTGTCTGAAACTGCCCACCCTGGCTAGGCTTGACGATAGTCATTTGCAAGAGTTAGCTTACAATAGGAGGCCCTGGTAAGGAACGTGGAACTAACAAGCTACCACCAACGGGAACAATTTGGGAAAGGTCAAAAGGAAAGAGGAGACATCAGTCCGCACGTCCTACCAACCTCCTGGAATCCTTCTTGCTGGCATCCATCCATCTTGGCTGAGTGATAAACGTGCCACCAGGAAGGACCCTGAGTCAGAATGATTGGCCAGAGACAACCTGGTAACTAACCCCATCACTACGAAACCTCGCACATGGCAGAACAGTTCTCCTGGGTTCCCTTACCCTGCTGCTCTCCGCCTGGGTACCATTTCCCAATAAAGTCTCTTGCTTTGTTAAAAAAAAAAAAAAAAAATAAAATGCTCACAGTGTAATACTCAAGGTGACAATGGGGTATTTTAAATTTAAATAAGACCACTGTGAACTGGAAAAAAAAAGCACAATGTGAGAGTTGGAAGTTAAATTTTATTTGGGGCAAAATAAGGACTATAGCCAGGGAGACAGCCTCAGGTAGCTCTGGAGAACTGCTTCAAACAGGAAGAAGGGAGGTCAGTATATATGTGATTTTAGTGAAAGGGGATCCGTGCAGTCATGCACAGATTTTGACAGAGGCTTTCTGTTAGTCACAAGAAGGTTGCTGCTAGTCATGAAGAGCAGATGTCTCTGTTAATGATTTTAGTGCTTTCGTAGATAGGAGATGCAAGAAATTGGGCTCATAACATCTTCCCCTAAAAACATCTAACTCCTTGAAGGTTTGTTCTGCCAGTTTTTCCCCAGAGCACAGAGTGCCTCATTCCTGATCTCCACTCTGAAGTCGTTTCAAAGAGCACTGAAGGTCAGAGACTGCAGTGGCTACTTCATTCTTCTAGAACTAGATGGCTGCTACTGCTGCTAAGTCTGTTTAGTCGTGTCCGACTCTGTGAAACCCCGTAGATGGCAGCCCACTAGATGGCAAGCAAGGATTTGTAGTTGCTACCACTTCCCAGGTGGCTCAATGGTAAAGAATCCACCTGCCAATGCAGGAAATGCAGGTTCAATCCCTGGGTTGGGAAGATCCCCTGGAGGAGAAATGACAGCCCACTCCAGTATTCTTACCTGGAAAATTCCATGTATAGAGAAGTCTGGCAGGCTACAGTCCCTGGGGTTGCAGAGTTGGACACAAATGAGTGACTGAGCCCATGCATACACTATATATTAGTTCAGTTTTAGAGAGTTTTCCTCTTTGAATTACTATTTGATTTAGTAATACCTGAAAAGAATGTCAGGCAGAGAAAATAACTTATGTTATTAACCAATGTTGACTTCTTTTTAAAGATGCTTCTTACTTTTGTGCTTTCATATTAATGTTTATTTTTTGCTGATTATAAATGTGATACATAAGTAAACAAAATTTTTAAAATATGGCAAAACTTGAAGAAAAAATAATACTCATTATCCAGTGACAATCACTTATCATTTTGTGTGTTTCTATTTTTTCTGAATGGTATGCATGTGTTTATATATGAGATATATGTAATTGAGTGGGGCTTATACTGTACATACATTTTGTACTTTATTTTTTTAATGTTGAAATTACGTTCTTAACTTTTCTCAGTCATTAACTGTTTTCAGAAACATTTAAGCACTGTGTTACATCCCATTTATTTATGTATTGTGCTTAGTTGCTCTGTCATGTCCAACTCTTTGCAACCCCATGGACTGTAGCCTACTAGGTTTCTCTGTCCATGGAATTCTCCAGGCAAGAATAATGGAGTGGGTTGCCATTTCCTACTTCAGGGCTTCCCAACCTAGGGACTGAACCCTAGTCTCTTGTGTCTCCTGCGGTGGCAGGTGGATTCTTTACCACGGTGCCACATTGAAAGCCCATTTGTTTATGATCCATTATTTGTTCAACAATTCTATTGTTGGCCTTTAAGTTGTTTACATTTGTGACTATGAATAATCCCATAATGGACATATTTACATACAGATGTATATTTCTGTATCTGTGATTATTTCCTTTGAATAGATTTCTTAAAGAATTATTAGATCAAAAGATGCAAACATTTCTCAGATCTTAGAGTAATCTCTCTAAAATTTAGATAGGGTGACCATATAGTTGATCAACCAAACCACTTTCATCAGAACAGATCCTAAGATAGACGGAACTGGAACAATAGATACAAACAAATACTTAGCTGATTGAAAAAGGATCTAGGGTCAGTCATCCTATTATAGATACTAAAAGAAAATATGACTATTTCCTTTTAAATTCCTCTGATGTTACCCTATTAGAATAAGAAAAATCCCTTGCATGACTGATTTTTAATAAAGGCAATAACAGTATACGTATTGTCATAACAACTCATTATCAAGCACAAGAATTTATGCTTTCTTATTCATCAGAATTCTGCTTGTGAGTGAATGTGAATCTGCACTGCATGCTAGAAATCACACACACAATTTAGGACTGACAGTGTAATTCCATTATAAAATTATAAAGAGATCTGAACATAACACATTTTTAAAGTATTACTATCAAACCTGGAACCAAGGAACCAGCCAAGTAATAAAGAAGGATGAAGGAAATTTATTAGTCGATAAGTCTTGTCTCCCAAATAAGAGAAAGAAGTTCTACTCTACAGTGGACTATTTTGAAGAGATAACTTTCACAATGCAAGGGAGTGAATTAATAAGCTTGTAACAGAGGAAATTTTAAGACGCAGTATGACATTTAAATGTGACACAACTATTTTAAGGCAGTCTTTGTCTTTAGCCTTTGTTCACTCGCCTTCACTTTATTGTACTTGCATCATGTGCAAGTAAGGCATTGTGTTTGACAGGGTAGATATTTAAATGATAATTTTAAGACAATAAGTAAGTAGGACATTAAAAAAAAAACCTGCACATTTCAGAGTGGTTACCAAGAGGGTTCTTGGCACACAGTGATATTCAGTGTGTTTAGCAGTTTACCTCGGTCTTCTGCATAGTCACTCAAGTCATGTCCAGCTCTTTGTGACCCCATGGATTACAGCCCTCCAGGCTCCTCTGTCCAGGGGATTTTCCTGGCAAGAATACTGGAGTAGATTGCCATTTCCTCCTCCAGGGGATTTTCCTGACCCAGGAAAAATCCACATCTCTCGTGTCTCCTGCAATGGCAGGCAGATTCTTTACCACTGAGTCACCTGGGAAGCCCTGGGTCATCTGATTAAAAAAAGTGTTCTTCTTAGGAAATATATAATTATTTGTTGTATACACTATTATTCTAATTTTAATTGAGTTGTGGGATTCTTTTACTGTTTAAAATATATAGGGACTTCCTGGTGTTGAGCGGTTAAGACTTTGAATTCCAATGCAAGGGCTTGCAGATAAAATCCCTCCTTGAGGAGTTAAGATCCTGCATTCCTGGCAACAAGAAAAATCAAAACATAAAGCAGAAACAATATTGTAATAAATTCAAAAAGACGTAAAAATCTTTAAAATATATATAAAAAGAAAAAAAATTTAATTACCAAATTAGAGATATTCTAGGAAGCACTAGACAGTAAAGGCAATTGTCCTTCTTTCCCAATCTGGATGATTTTCATTTCATTTTTCTTGCCTTGCTGCACTGGCAAGAACCTCTAGGAAAGGACAGAGAGAGCAGGCCTTCTTGCCTTGCTCCTGATATTGGGGGAAAAATTTCAGTCTTCTGCAATTAAATATGGTGCGCCCTATAGAGTCTTCGTATATGCTCTGTATCTGGTCAAGGAAACACTCTTCAACTCATAGCCTGATGTGAATTTATTATTATTGAGAATAGATGTTGGATTTTGTTTAAAAATTATTCTGAATTTGTTAAAAAGATCAATTTCTTTCTCTTTTTGTTTGTTAGTATGGGGAATTACATTGCCTGATATATGATTGTTAAGCTAATCATGCACTACTGGGACAAGCCTCACTTTGTCATTATGTCTTATCCTTTTTGTATATTCAGTTCAGTTCAGTCACTAGGTCATGTCCAACTGTTTGCAAACCCATGAACTGCAGCATGCCAGGCCTCCCTATCCATCACCAACACCTGGAGTTTACCCAAACTCATGTCCATTGAGTCAATGATGCCATCCAATCATCTCATCCACTGTTGTCCCCTTCTCCTCCTGCCCCCAATCCCTCTCAGCATCAGGGTTTTTTTCAGATGAGTCAGCTCTTTGCAGCAGGTGGCCAAAATATTGGAGTTTTAGCTTCAACATTAGTCCTTTCAATGAATACCAGGAATGATCTCCTTTGGGATGCACTGGTTGGATCTCCTTGCAGTCCAAGTGACTCTAAGAGTCTTCTCTAACACCACAGTTCAAAAGCATAACTTCTTTGGTGCTCAGCTTTCTTTATAGTCCAACTTTCACATCCATACATGACTACTGGAAAAACCATAGCCTGGATTAGACAGACCTTTGTTGGCAAAGTGATGTCTCTGCTTTTTAATATGCTCTCTAGGTTGGTCATAACTTTCCTTCCAAGCAGTAAGCATCTTTAATTCCATGGCTGCAGTCACCATCTGCAGTGATTTTGGAGCCCCCAAAAATAAAGTCTGACACTGTTTCCACTGTTTCCCCATATATTTCCCTGACATGATGGGACCAGATGTCATGATCACAGTTTTCTGAATGTTGAGCTTTAAGCCAACTTTTTCACTCTCCTCTTTCACTTTCATCAGGAGGCCCTGTAGCTCCTCTTCACTTTCTGCCATAAGGGTGGTGTCATCTGCATATCTGAGGTTATTGATATTTCTCCCGGCAATCTTGTTTCCAGCTTGTGCTTCTTCCAGCCCAGTGTTTCTCATGATGTACTCTGCATAAGAGTTAAATAAGCAGGGTGACAATATACAGCCTTGATGTAATCCTTTTCATATTTGGAACCAGTCTGTTGTTCCATGTCCAGTTCTAATTGTTGCTTCCTGACCTGCATATAGATTTCTCAAGAGGCAGGTCAGGTGGTCTGGTATTCCCATCTCTTTCAGAATTTTCCACAGTTTGTGGTGATCCACACAGTCAAAGGCTTTGGCATAGTCAATAAAACAGAAATAGATGTTTTTCTGGAACTCTCTTGCTTTTTCCATGATCCAGTGGATGTTGGCAATTTGATCTCTGGTTCCTCTGCCTTTTCTAAAACCAGCTTGAACATCACAGAGTTCGTGGTTCACATATTGCTGAAGCCTGGCTTGGACAGTTTAGAGTATTACTTTGCTACCGTGTGAGATGAATGCAAACAGCATTCTTTTGCAATGCCTTTCTTTGGGACTGGAATGAAAACTGACCTTTGCCAGTCCTGTGGCCACTGCTGAGTTGTTCAAATTTGCTGGCATATTGAGTGCAGCACTTTCACAGAATCATCTTTCAGGTTTAGAAACAGCTCTACTGGAATTCCATCACCTCCACTAGCATTGTTCGTAGTGATGCTCCCTAAGGCCTACTTGACTTCACATTCCAGGATGTCTGGCTCTAGGTGAGTGATCACACCATCGTGGTTATCTTGGTCATGAAGGTCTTTTTGTACAGTTCTGCAGTGTATTCTTGCCACCTCTTCTTCATATCTTCTGCTTCTGTTAGGTCCATACCATTTTTGTTCTTTATTGAGCCCGTATTTGCATAGAATGTTCGCTTGGTATCTCTAATTTTCTTGAAGAGATCACTAGTCTTTCCCATTCCATTGTTTTCCTCTGTTTCTTTGCATTGATTGCTGAGGAAGGCTTTCTTATCTCTTCTTACTATTCTCTGGAACTCTGCATTCAAATGCGTATATATTTCCTTTTCTCCTTTGCTTTTCATAGCTATTTGTAAGGCCTCCTCAGACAGCCATTTTGCTTTTAGGCGTTTCTTTTTCTTGAGGATGGTTTTTATCCCTGTCTCCTGTACAATGTCACGGACCTCCGTCCATAGTTCATCAGGTACTCTGTCTATCAGATCGAGTCCCTTAAATCTATTTTGTATATTATTGGATGTTATTTCCTAATATTTCATAGAGGGCTTTTGCATTTGTGTTCATGAGGAATATAATTTTTTTAATTTTGTTTTCCTTTTAATGGATTTGTCTGGTTTTGTCTTCATGCTTGCCTCATAGCAGTCTTTTGCCCTTTTTTTTTTTTTTTTATTCGTTTTTTTCCCCATTTCTTTCTTTTTTTTTTAAATTTAATTTTACTTTATTTTACTTTACAGTACTTCTGGTAGAGCTTGTGTAGAACTGGTTTATATTCCTTAAATATTTGCTAGAATTCAACAGTGAGGCCATTGGGCCTGGAGTTTTCTTTGAGGAAAAATTTAAACTATATATCAGTTTCTAAAATAGATATGTAGCTATACAAGTAACTCTTTTTCAGTGACCCTGCAAGTTTGTGTCTTTCAAGGATACCATTTTTTTCTGAGTGAATTTATGGTCATAAAGTTGTTGAAAATAGACCATTATTATTTTACTTCCTGTAAAATATGTAGTAATGACACCCTTTCTTAATTGATATTTGCAATTTGTACCTTCACACTCCTTTTCTCATAAGTCTGGCTAGTGGTTCATTAATTTTTTGATTTTTTTAAAGAACTAGCTTTTAAGTTTGTTGAATTAAATTTTTTTTTGTGATTTCTGCCCTACTCATTTTTTTTTTTTTTTGCTTACTTTAGCTTTAATTGGCTATTTTCTTATTCTGTGGGTGTCAATTATTTCAAGTTGCTTGATAGTATTATTTAAGGTGCCTATATCTTTACAGATACTTTGTCTATCAATTATTAAGAGATGTTGAAGTCTCCAGCTATAATTCATAATTCTGTCAGGGTCTTGCTTTTTTAGTTTGCAGTTATGTAATTAGGTACATAAAAACTGAGGATTGTTATGTCCTCCTAAATAAGTTGTCCCCTTTCTAATTATGAAGTGTTCTACTCTATCCCTTGTATATTCTTTGCTTTGAAATCTAGTTTATCTAATATTAGTATAACCATTTCAGGTATTTTTTTTTTTCTTTTTGATTAATGTCAGTTCAGTTCAGTCATTTTGTTGTGTCCACCTCTTTGTGACCCATGGACTGCAGCACGCTAGGCTTCCCTGTCCATCACCAACTCCTGGAGCCTAATTAAACTCCTGTCCATTGAGATGGCTAACCATCTCATCTTCTATCATCCCCTTCTCCTCCCACCTTCAATCTTTCCCAGCATCATGGTTTTTTCCAATGAGTCAGTTCTTCACATCAGGTGGCCAAAGTATTAGAGTTTCAGCTTCAACATCAGTCCTTCCAGTGATTATTCAGGACTGATTTCCTTTAAGAGTGACTAGTTTGATCTCCTTGCAGTCCAAGAGACTCTCAAGAGCCGTCTCCAACACCACAGTTCAAAAGCATCGATTCTTTGGTGCTCAGCTTTCTTTATAGTCCAACTCTCATATCCATATATGACTACTGGAAAAAGCCTTATCTTTGACTAGAACCGTGAACTTCCAGATGTTCAAGCTAGTTTTCCAAAAGGCAGAGGAACCACAGATGAAATTGCCAACATCCACTGGATCATGGAAAAAGCAAGAGAGTTCCAGAAAACATCTACTTCTGCTTTATTGACTGTGCCAAAGCCTTTGACTGTATGGATCACAAGAAACTGTGGAAAATTCTGAAAGAGATGGGAATACCAGACCACCTGACCTGCCTCTTGAGAAATCTATATGCAGGTCAGGAGGCAACAATTAGAACTGGACATGGAACAACAGACTGGTTCCAAATAGGAAAAGGAGCACATCAAGGCTGTATATTGTCACCCTGCTTATTTAACTCTTATGCAGAGTACATCATGAGAAATGCTGGGCTGGAAGAAGCACAAGCTGGAATCAAGATTGCCAGGAGAAATATCAATAACCTCAGATATGCAGATGACACCACCCTTATGGCAGAAAGTGAAGAGGAACTAAAGAGCACCTTGATGAAAGTGAAAGAGGAGAGTGAGAAAGTTGGCTTAAAGCTCAACATTCAGAAAACTGTGATCATGACATCTGGTCCCATCATGTCATGGGAAATATATGGGGAAACAGTGGAAACAGTGTCAGACTTTATTTTTGGGCGGCTCCAAAATCACTGCAGATGGTGACTGCAGCAATGGAATTAAAAGATGCTTACTGCTTGGAAGGAAAGTTATGACCAACCTAGAGAGCATATTAAAAAGCAGAGACATCACTTTGCCAACAAAGGTCTGTCTAATCAAGGCTATGGTTTTTCCAATGGTCATGTAAGGATGTGAGAGTTGGACTGTGAAGAAAGTTGAGCATGGAAGAATTGATGCTTTTAAATTGTGGTGTTGGAGAAGACTCTTGAGAGTCCCTTGGACTGCAATTGGATCCAACCAGTCCATCCTAAAGGAGATCAGTCCTGGGTGTTCATTGGAAGAACTGATGCTAAAGCTGAAACTCCAATACTTTGGGCCACCTCATGTGAAGAGTTGACTCATTGGAAAAGACTCTGATGCTGCGAGGGATTGGGGCCAGGAGGAGAAGGGGACGACAGAGGAAGAGATGGCTCCTGGCATCACTGACTCAATGGACATGAGTTTCAGTAAACTCCAGGAGTTGGTGATGGACAGGGAGACCTGGCATGTTGCGATTCATGGGGTTGCAAAGAGTCAGACATGCCTGAGCGACTGAACTGGACTGAACTGACTGAAGATAGATCTTCGTTTGCAAAGTAATGTCTCTGCTTTTTAATATGCTGTCTAGGCTTGTCATACCTTTTCTTCCAAGGAGCAAGCTTATTTTCTACAGTGAATTGTAGCCCCCAAAATAAAGCCTGTTGCTGTTTGCATTGTTTCCCCATCTATTTTCCATGTAGTGATGGGACCAGATGCTATGATCATAGTTTTCTGAATGCTGAGTTTTAAGTTAACTTTTTCACTCTCCTCTTTCACTTTCATCAAGAGGCTCTTTAGTTCCTCTTCACTTTCTTCCATAAGGGTGGTGTCATCTGCATATCTGAGGTTATTGATATTTCTCCCAGCAATCTTTATTCCAGCTTGTGCTATATCCAGCCCAGCATTTTTCATGTTGTACTCTGTATATATGTTAAATAAGCAGAGTGACAATACATAGCCTTGATTTGGAACCTTTCCGATTCGGAACCAGTCTGTTGTTCTATGTCCAGTTCTAATTGTTGCTTCTTGACCTGCATACAGATTTCTCAAGAGGCAGGTCAGGCAGTCTCGTATTCCTATCTCTTGAAGAACTTACCACAGTTTGTGTAAGACCACTGTGTTGTGATCTACACAGTCAAAAGTTTTGGCATAGTCAATAAAGCAGTAGATGTTTCTCTTGAACTCTCTTGCTTTTTCCATGATCCCACGGATGTTGGCACTTTGATCTTTGGTTCCTCTGCCTTTTCTAAATCCAGCTTGAACATCTGGATGTTCACAGTTTACATACTATTTAAGCCTGGCTTGGAGAATTTTGAACATTACTTTGCTAGCATGTGAGAGGAATGCAATTGTGTGGTAATTTGAGCATTCTTTGGCATTGCCTTTCCCAGTATAGGGATGGTCTGTTTTTTTTATTTTTAGGTTCTTTTTAGCTCTTGAGCACCACACATTTTTGGGCTTTAGGTTTGTGGTGATGTAGGTCTCTGATCTGACTTTGTACTTTTTAGAGACCTGGACTGTTTCTTCTTTCTCACATGTATGCCCCATTAAAATGCTGCATCTGAGAGGTTGGTAGTTTTATTTGCAGAGATACAGAAAGGGATGCATTTTGGATATAAAAGTACATGGACTTTATTTGGTCAAGAGCAGTTTGCGATTCTAATGGACCACCTTGAAGGACACGTCTGGCAGGCAGTTGCTTGTACAGTTTTATGACTTAGAGCTGCCAGCTCATGGGAACTTCTTGAATTCATGGGTCAAAATGAATTCCTCTAAGAAAACTGTTCAGAATGAGAGAAGAACCAAAATGAAAGCCTGGCAAAGAGCAGTATTTAATCTGTTGTTTACGTAAGTTCTAATGGAGTATATATACTTATGGTAAGGAAGATTTCTTATATCTATGAATTGTTAAGTGCAAATAAAAGTGAATCCTTTATCATAAAAAATAATTTTGATATTTTATTCTCTGATCTGTGGAGGTTTTAATATTCCTTCTAAAGTGCTTGATCTAAATATACCTTAAATAGTTCAAGTTATTCATAAATATTTTTCTAAATTTAGTCTCAGATGCTGCAAAGAATTGAATTGTCTTGGTCAACAAGTTACATAAAATGCCCAAAACCTCAAGTTTGTCAGCTGTTTCATTCTGAACTCTTACTGCCAAGTAATACCACAGAGGATTCACATATTTTAAGCCACCAGCAAATATGTGATTGCCAAATCTTGTGAGTGTTTTCCTTAATGATCCCTGGTCACTATTTATGTGCTCCTGTTGTTGAGTAATCTTACCCTGATTAGGGTGGGGAAAATATTGGGATAATTCCATTACAGATAGAAATGTCACAGGCTAGATTCTACATGTTAGAACTCTTGTAAGCAGATATTCAAGTTCCTAAGCAGTGTGTGGGCTGTTCAGAAAATTGATCCTAAACAAGAATTTATTTTAACTTTAAAATACACTTGTCCAGAAAAGTTTAAATAGAAAATTTAAAAATTAAAAAAATTTTTAAAGGTTTGATATGATACCTCTACTTAGAAATTTTTTCTTATTAACTTTTGTTTAGTATTGGTGTAAATTATGATGCCTGTAACAATCCAGAGAAGTTAGAAATCATTTCATTCATAATAAGTGATTTATCTAGTGAGTAAACTTCTCAATTTCTAATCCTGCTTTTGTTAGCACAGAGACTGTGAAGTGGAGAAGGTCATTCTGCCTCCTGGTGTTGCAGTTAATCCAGTCTCCAAATTGCAAAAGGCTTCACAGTGATTTTGAAATTTTGCCTTTGCTGAAAGCATGATTACTAATTAATCTACCTGGCCATTCACATTTTTTGGTGTGTGTGAAATAAAAATTTAATTTGCAAAATGTGTGTTTAGTTGCCCAGTCATGTCAACTCTTTGTGACCCCATGGACTGTAGCCTGCTAGGCTCCTCTGTCCACGGAGATTCTCCAGACAAGAATAGTGGAGTGGGTTGCTAGCCCTCCTCCAGGGGATCTTCCCAATCCAGAGACTGAACCCAGGTCTCCCGCATTGTGGGCAGATTCACCATCCTAGCCACTAGGGAAGGAATGTCACCTCCTATCTAGCTATCCTTCTAAGAACTTAGATGATAAAATTATTTGTATGAGGGCTGTGAGTTAATTTCCTTGAGACATGAGACTAGTACTCACAGTAATTTTATATAGATTTTCTAGGCTCATGTAATTAAAATTAGGCCATATATGTAATTTAAAAATAGTAAATATCCTAAACTTGAAAACAGATCTCCTTAGTACATATATACTTATAAAAGGCCATTTCATGTTGTCTCTCTCTCTCTCTAAGTACCTCTACGACTTCCTAGGTAGTCAGAGGTTAAGAATTCTGCCAGTGCTGGAGATGTGGGAGATGCAGGTTCAATCCCTGGGTTGGGAAGATCCCCTGAAGGAAATGGCAACCCACTCCAGTATTTTTGCCTAGAAAATCCCATGGACAGAGGAGTCTGGCAGGCTACAGTCCATGGGGTTGCAAAGGAGTCAGACACGATTTAGTGACTAAACAACATAGTCCCTCCTACAGGCCTGTTCATTCTCTTATTTCAGTAAGAACATTTGCACATAAAGATTTCAGTTCTTCATAGAACAAGTTTAATTTGTCATCTTCATGACAGAGACTAATGATCAACAGTGATGACACAGGTCAACAAACCTTTTATTATTCCAAGCTAAAATGTGTAGTTATAGTACTGAAACTTTCACTCTAACCAGCACAATCAGTTGAGAGAAGACTCCGGGCTATCAAGCAAGATGCACTCTTGAAACTTGGGTCAAGTTCAGGAAATATTATCCTCTAAGACTGACAGTGACACCAGGCATGGGTGGAATTTGCTGTTTACAGCTGTCTCTTTCACAAGCGACTTAGTGCAGCTTGAAATGACAAAAGCTGAATATGACACCAGGAACAAACCACACTAAAATATAACTGCGTACAATAAAAGAAAAAGTATAGTAAGGAGGTATGTTGAAATGAATAAAGGGAACAATATTTCATGGATCTTTGAAAACTCAGTTTCAGAATAGGAATCTTAATACAAATCTCTGGGTATCCTCGGGCAAGGCGGCATCCAGTTTGCATATTACACTGAGCAGTGCCTGTCCCCATGAAAATCCTCATGACAGTTACTGTCAGAAGTAGATAAACTGCCATTTTAGAGATAGATGACTTTGGCAAATGGAAATTATTTCATTGGATTTTACTTCTTTCTATACCATCTTTTAAAAATTATATGAGCAATGTATATGCTTTTAGGAAAAATTGAAGATAAAATTAAGGATCATGAGATCACACCCCAAATCTGTGTTTTTACAAAATATGTTCATTACTTACATATTACTTTACAGTTCCTAATTTGCTTTTACTAATATCTTCAGGCAAAATAATTTCAATTAGCTGTTGGTAGAGTAACAAAAATGTGATTATCATTATTAGGTTCAACATTGATCTATATCATTTTCCCATTAATGTGAAAGAGTAGCATAAGTATAAAAATCTGAAAGTTAAATGTAGTGAGTTTCTTGACTTGCACACCTAAGAACCACACCCTGTTCCTATGTATACCCACTGAATTTCTTATTTTCATCAAACATCTTTGTTAAGCTAAGATTTATTCGTAACAGTTCTGCCAGTTATGGGGTAATGGTTGAAAAATAGTAAATGTTCTGTGACTTTTAGCAAATCATAGAAACACAGAAATAGTGATTAACTATTTTCAAAATTCCTTCCTTTTTTTTTTTCTTGTTGTTCTCACAACGTGTTATCTTGGTCAGTTTCTGCTGCCTCCTGCTTTAAACCAATGAATGCCATCCTTACTCTTGGTCTCCTTGAGAGCATTTCCTGTAGGGCTAAGACTTTAATGGAAAGATTCTGATCTCTTGGTTTCCCTGACAGCAGCATTTGCCAGCCTATAAAATGCCTAAGTGTTCAATCATAATCTAAATTTTATAAGAAAATCTCATGGAGAAATCTATTTCTTGGTACTTCTCTTATTTTTGAAAGGGTTTCGAAGTGGTTAGGTAGAGGAAACATTATTTTCTTTCCCTGTGTTTTGCAGCTATCAACTGCTCTTCTCATCATTTTCTAGGTTGGTGACAGACCCAAATATCACTACGTGGCCCTCTTCCTGTGTTCTTTCATCATTCCTGTAATGTTCAGTTTGAAATGAATGTTAAAGCAATGTCTCTACTGAGCTTGAGCCAAGGTTACAGTAGTAAAAACTTCAGTATAAAATTTTAAGTAAATAGTCCAAACCATAGCTGACAAGAGCAGTGTGGTTTGGGACTTGTTATTTTTGTTAAGAAACCATCTGTATAGGGACCTACTGTATAGAACAGGGAACTTTGTTCAATGTTATGTGGCAGCCTAGATGGGAGTGGGGTTTGGGGGAGAATGGATACATGCATGTGTATGGCTGAGTTGCTTTGATGTGCATCTGATACTATCACAATATTGTTAATTGGCTATACTCCAATACATGGTCTTCCTTGGTGGCTCAGATGGTAAAGAATCTACCTGCAATGCAGGAGACCTGGAGTTAGATCCCTGGGTCAGGAGGATTCCCTGGAGAAAGGGATGGCTACCCACCCTAGTGTGAAGAGCCGACTTATTGGAAAAGACCCTGATACTGGGAAGGATTGAGAGCAGGATGAGAAGCAGTGACAGAGGATGAGATGGTTGGATGGCATCATTGACTCAATAGACATGAGTTTGAGCAAGCTCTGGGAGATAGTGAAGAACAGGGAAGCTTGGCATGCTGCAGTCCATGCGGTCGCACAGAGTTGAACATGACTGGGTGACTAACACTTTCACTCCAATACAAAATAAAAAGTTTATAAAAAACTACTCATAGGATGTAGTGCTTTTATCCAGCTCTCATGTCTGTGGTGCCTGTTTCTGCACTGAGGGATATCGCAGCATCCTTATTTAGTGTGACCGAGGTGCTGGAATCAAGCACTGTGGTCAGAAGGTAAATGTGGATTTTTTTTTTTAGGAAAATGCATTGTTTTCCAAAGGCAAATATGGCATATTTCTCAACTCTACCTATACCACCACCACCACCACCACCACCACTAAGTATTGTCTTTGTTCTCAACTCCTTTTCCTCGTTGCACAGATTCTTACGAGGTGGATAAATGTTCCTGACTCCTCAGGCATCCAATCTTTCTGTGAGAGTTTCTCTTCGTTCCTTTCATAATAAGAAGCAGCATGCCCATTGGTTAAAAGCTTGAGGTTTTGAATCAGAGCGTCCTGGTTTGAACCCTGACACTGCCATCTATAGCTTTTTGGCTTTGAACAAGTTGTTGGACCTCTCCAAGCCCCAATGCCTTTCTCTAAGAAATTAAGATTAGTAGTAGCAACAGCAGAGTATTGTGTGACTCTTCAGTAGAGTCATGCTTTAGAGGGTTTAGCATGATGAAGGTCAAACACCAATTACTTTCATTTTTTGTTTTAATTTTTAAAATGTTGTGTTGGTTTCTGCCGTGTGTGTGTGTGTGTGTGTGTGTGTGTGTGTGTTTCTTAGTCGTGTCTGACTCTTTGCAACCCCATAGACTGTAGCCCACAAGGCCCCTCTGTCCATGGGATTCTCCAGGCAGGAACACTGGAGTGGGTTGCCATTTCCCTCTGCAAAAGGAACTATAGAAAGAAAGTAAAGTCGCTCAGTTGTGTCTAACTCCTTGCAACCCCATGGACTGTAGCCTACTAGGCTCCTCCATCCATGGAATTTTCCAGGCAGGAGTACTGGAGTGGGTTGCCATTTCTTTCTGCCATACAACAACTCAAATCAGCCATAATTATACATATAGCCCCTCCCTCTTGAGCCTTGAGCCTTACTCCTGCCGTCAGTTATTTTTATTTTACAAATATTTGTGAGATGTTCTCTGATGTTCCATTTTAAGAAACAGTGTGACTTTTGTGCTTTTCCAAGCCTCTTTTCCTCGTCCTTCACCATCTTTATAAAATCTCACCTCTTCCATGTATTTTCACGTACAGCCAAACTCAACATGTAGAAATATGACTTTCTGCAGTGATTGCAAATGATTTTGTTTGTTCCTGCTGTTGTATGAATCATGCTGTACTCTACACGAGCAGGATCATGTATTGTCCATTTTACTTCCTTCTGATGACAGTGATAAAGAAGGACTCTGCATAAATAGGAAGCTACTGTATTTTTAGGATAAAGGCCAGTATTAGGATGTAGTTAATTATTTTTAAACCTCACTCACTGAATGTACTTGGAAGCTTTTGTTATTTTGTTATTCAGATGGGGTTATCAGAGCATGGGCCAGGCTTTCTGTGTTTGTACACACACTCCATGTACACAATTTATTTAAATTTAATATTTTCATTAAAGCTGCTACTGAAAATCACTGCATGGCAAATGGATTAAGATCTCTGGGAACCCATACTGGGAGTAATTAGGAAAAGTGATTTAAAAACTATTTGGGGATTTGTCTCTTAGGGGTTGGTAGAGATCTGTAGAGAACCTTATCCCTGAGTTATAATTGAATAGGCTTTTTATTAATTAATCTGAACTGGAGATTATTTTTTCTAATCCCTCATGTGCAACTGTACCTAAAACTTATTAAATAATGCAATTAAACATAATTCTTTTACTGGCATTAATGGTCTTATAGAGAGGGTTAGATAAACAGAGTCTATGGGATCAAGGCATCTTTAATGTGGTACACTGGAGAAGGGAATGGCAAACCACTTCAGTATTCTTGCCTTACGAACCCCATGAACAGTATGAAAAGGCAAAATGATAGGATACTGAAAGAGGAACTCCCCAGGTCAGTAGGTAGGTGCCCAGTATGCTACTGGAGATCAGTGGAGAAATAACTCAGGAAAGAATGAAGGGATGAAGCCAAAGCAAAAACAATACCCTGCTGTGGATGTGACTGGTGATAGAAGCAAGGTCTGATGCTGTAAAGAGCAATATTGCATAGGAACCTGGAATGAAAGGTCCATGAATCAAGGCAAATTGAAAGTGGTCAAACAAGAAATGGCAAGAGCGAACGTTGACATCCTAGGAATCAGCGAACTAAAGTGGACTGGAATGGGTGAATTTAACTCAGGTGACCATTATATGTACTACTGTGGGCAGGAATCCCTAGAAGAAATGGAGTAGCCATCATGGTCAATAAAAGAGTACAAAATGCAGTACTTGGATGCAGTCTCAAAAATGACAGAATGATCTCTGTTCGTCTCCAAGGCAAACCATTCAATATCACAGTTATCCAAGTCTATGCCCCAACCAGTAACGCTGAAGAAGCTGAAGTTGAACAGTTTTATGAAGACCTACAAGACCTTTTATAACTAACACCCAAAAAAGATGTCCTTTTCATTATAGGGGACTAGAATGCAAAAGTAGGAAGTCAAGAAACACCAAGAGTAACAGGCAAATTTGGCCTTGGAACACGGAATGAAGCAGGGCAAAGACTAATAGAGTTTTGCCAAGAAAACGCACTGGTCATAGCAAACATCCTCTTCCAACAACACAAGAGAAGACGCTACACATGGACATCACCAGATGGTCAACACCAAAATCCGATTGATTATATTCTATGCAGCCAAAGAAGCTCTATAAGTCAACAAAAACAAGACCAGGAGCTGACTGTGGCTCAGATCACGAACTCCTTATTACCAAATTCAGACTCAAATTGAAGAAAGTAGGGAAAACCGCTAGACCATTCAGGTATGACCTAAATCAAATCCCTTATGATTATACAGTGGAAGTGAGAAATAGATTTAAGGGACTAGATCTGATAGATATAGTGCCTGATGAACTATGGAATGAGGTTCGTGACATTGTACAGGAGACAGGGATCAAGACCATCCCCATGGAAAAGAAATGCAAGAAGGCAAAATGGCTATCTGGGGAGGCCTTACAAATAGCTGTGAAAAGAAGAGAAGTGAAAAGCAAAGGAGAAAAGGAACGATATAAGCATCTGAATGCAGAGTTCCAGAGAATAGCAAGAAGAGATAAGAAATCCTTCTTCAGTGACCAATGCAAAGAAATAGAGGAAAAGAACAGAATGGGAAAGACTAGAAATCTCTTCAAGAAAATTAGAGATACCAAGGGAACATTTCATGCAAAGATGGGCTCGATAAAGGACAGAAATGGTCTGGACCTAACAGAAGCAGAAGATATTAAGAAGAGATGGCAAGAATGCACAGAAGAACTGTACAAAAAGATCTTCATGACCCAGATAATCATGATGATGTGATCACTCATCTAGAGCCAGACATCTTGGAATGTGAAGTCAAGTGGGCCTTGGAAAGCATCGCTATGAACAAAGCTACTGGAGGTGATGGAATTCCAGTTGAGTTGTTTCAAATCCTGAAAGATGATGCTGTGAAAGTGCTGCACTCAATATGCCAGGAAATTTGGAAAACTCAGCAGTGGCCACAGGACTGGCAAAGGTCAGTTTTCATTCTAGTTCCAAAGAAAGGCAATGCCAAAGAATGCTCAAACTACCGCACAATTGCACTCATCTCACATGCTAGTAAAGTAATGCTCAAAATTCTCCAAGCCAGGCTTTAGCAATATGTGAGCCATGAACCCCGTGATGTTCAAGCTGGTTTTAGAAAAGGCAGAGGAACCAGAGATCAAATTGCCAACATCTGCTAGATCATGGAAAAAGCAAGAGAGTTCCAGAAAAACATCTATTTCTGCTTTATTGACTATGCCAAAGCCTTTGACTGTGTGGATCACCACAAACTGTGGAAAATTCTGAGAGATATGGGAATACCAGACCACCTAACCTGCCTCTTGAGAAATCTGTATGCAGGTCAGGAAGCAGCAGTTAGAACTGGACATGGAACAACAGACTGGTTCCAAATAGGAAAAGGAGTACGTCAAGGCTGTACATTGTCACCCTGCTTCTTTAACTCCTATGCAGAGTACATCATGAGAAACGCAGGGCTGCAAGAAACACAAGCTGGAATCAAGATTGCTGGGGAAATATCAATCACCTCAGATATGCAGATGACACCACCCTTATGGCAGAAAGTGAAGAGGAACTAAAAATCCTCTTGATGAAAGTAAAAGCGGAGAGTGAAAAAGTTGGCCTAAAGCTCAACATTCAGAAAACGAAGATCATGGCGTTCAGTCCCATCACTTCATGGGAAATAGATGGAGAAACAGTGGAAATAGTGTCAGGCTTTATTTTGGGGGCTCCAAAATCACTGCAGATCGTGATTGCAGCCCTGAAATTAAAAGATGCTTACTGCTTGGAAGAAAAGTTATGACCAACCCACTCAAAAGCAGAGACATTACTTTGCCGATTAAGGTCTGTCTAGTCAAGCTATGGTTTTTCCTGTGGTCATGTATGGATGTGAGAGTTGGACTGTGAAGAAGGCTGAGCACCAACGAATTGATGCTTTTGAACTGTGGTGTTGGAGAAGACTCTTGAGAGTCCTTTGGACTGCAAGGAGATCCTACTAGCTTATTCTTAATGAGATCAACCCTGGGATTTCTTTGGAAGGAATGATGCTAAAGCTGAAACTCCAGTAGTTTGGCCACCTCATGTGAAGAATTGACTCATTGGAAAAGACTCTGATGCTGGGAGGGATTGGGGGCAGGAGGAGAAGGGGATGACAGAGGATGAGATGGCTGGATGGCATCACTGACTTGATGTACGTGAGTCTGAGTGAACTCTGGGAGTTGGTGATGGACAGGGAGGGCTGGTGTGCTGCGATTCATGGGGTTGCAAAAAGTCGGACACGAATGAGTGACTGAACTGAACTGTAGCTCATATGGTAAAGAATCTGTCTGCAGTGCATGAGACCTGGGTTTGATCCCTGGGTGAGGAAGATCCCCTGGAGAAGGAAATGGCAACCCACTCCAGCATTTTTGCCTGGAGAGTCCCATGGACAGAGGAGCCTCATGGGCTGCTGTCCATGATGTTGCAGAGTTGGACCTGACTGAGCCACTAACATACACATATAATGTATATAAATACTGCAACCTTTGTCTTCATGCTTCTGTCTCCTTACGGAAAGGGTTCCATGAGTAAAACTGTAAATTTCTCTGTAGTGCTACCTCACAGAAGATGAAATGAAATGCTTGATAACTTTTTAAAATGAAAAATTTGATACAGTTTTGTGTGTCTGTGTGTATGTGTGTCTTTGTGTGTGTGTGAAACACAACACTGTAATTATGTGGTGAATTGGAGGTGAAGCCTGGAAAAAGATAACTTTTTTTTCCCAGACTGGATCCTGGTGTTATCTTAAAATAAACCTCCTCCATCCACCTTGGCACTGAAGTGAAGTTTGTGAGGCTCACATTGAAGTATTGTTTTGCAAACATAATCTTGTTCTGTTCACCACTTTTCAATTCAAATATTTCTGCATTTCCTGTCATGGTGTTGAAGTTATCAGAAACAATTTAAAATTAATCACAATGCAATTTTTCAGGTATTTTGCTTTAAATTGTCTTAGTATATCTACCTTTATTATTTTCCTTTTAAAATTGAGAAATATATATTAATATAGCAGTTTAAAGTATATAATATAATGATTCATTATTTGTATATATTGTGAAATGATCACTTAAGTATTGTGATCACCATACATAATTACAGGGTTTTTTTTTCTTGTCATGAGGACTTTTAAGATTTACTTTCTTAACAATTTTCAAGTATATTATATGGTATTTTTAACTATAGTCAGTATGCTGTATATTACAATCCAAGACTTACTTTATAACTGAAAGTTTGTACCTTTTGACTTCTTTCATCCTTTTTACCCACCTCCTTACCTCCACTCCTCAGCCTCTGACAACCTCCAGTCTGCTCTCTGAGTTCAATTTTTTTTGCAGATTACACGTATAAATGAGATCATGGGATTTATCTTTCTCTGTCTGACTTATTTCACATAACATAATGCCCTAAGGAACATGTATGTTGCTGCCAATGACAAGCTTTTATTCCTTTTTGGGGGTGAATAATATTCCATCATGTTTACATTCATTCACTGATGGACACTTAGGTTGTTTCCATATCTTGGATATTTTAAATCATGCTGCAGTGAATATGGAGGTACATATATCATTTTGAGTTAGTGTTTCCATTTCCTTTGGAGAAATACCCAGATGTAGACTTGCTGGGCTGTATGACAGTTCTGTTTTTAACTTTTAGGACTCTTCATACCCTTTTATACAGTGGTTGCACCAGTTTATCTTCCTACCAACAGTGCACAAGGGGTCTCTTTTCCTCAAACCCTTGCCAACACTTGTTATTATTGGCTTTTTGATAGTAGCCATTCTAATAGGTGTAACGCTGAAGAAGCTGAACAGTTCTATGAAGACCTACAAGACCTTCTAGAACTAACACCCAAAAGAGATGTCTTTTTCATTATAGGGGACTGGAATGCAAAAGTAGAAAGTTTAGAAACACCAAGAGTAACAGGCAAATTTGGCCTTGGAGTACAGAATGAAGCAGGGCAAAGGCTAATAGAGTTTTGCCAAGAGAACACACTGGTCATAGCAAACACCCTCATCCAACAACACAATAAAAGAATCTATAAATGGACATCACCAGATGATTGACACCAAAATCAGATTGATTATATTCTTTGCAGTCAAAAAGGGAGAAACTCTATACAGTCAGCAAAAACAAGACCGGGACCTGATGTGACTCAGATCATGAACTCCTTATTGCCAAATTCAGACTGAAATTGAAGAAAGTGGAGAGAACCACTAGACCATTTAGGTATGACCTAAATCAAATCCTTTATGACTATAAGTGGAAGTGAGAAATAGATTTAAGAGACTAGATCTGATAGACAGAGTGCCTGATGAACTATGGACGGAGGTTCGTGACATTGTACAGGAGACAGGAATCAAGACCATCCCCGAGAAAAAGAAATGCAAATAAGCAAAATGGCTGTCTGAGAAGGCCTTACAAATAGCTGTGAAAAGAAGAGAAGAGAAAAGCAAAGAAGAAAAGGAAAGACATACCCATTTGAAAGTGTTCCAAAGAATAGCAAGGAGAGATAAGAAAGCTGTCCTCAGTGATCAGTGCAAAGAAATAGAGGAAAACAATAGAATGGGAAAGACTAGAGATCTCTTCAAGAAAATGAGATACCAAGGGACCGTTTCATGCAAAGATGGGCAAAATAAAGTATAGAAATGGTAGGGACCTAAAAGAGGCAGAGGATATTAAGAAGAGGTGGCAAGAAGACATAGAAAAACTGTACAAAAAGATTCATGACCCAGATAACCACAGTGGTGTGATCACTCACCTAGAGCCAGACATCCTGGAATGTGGTCAAGTGGGCCTTAGGAAGCATCACTACGAACAAAGCTAGTGGAGGTGATGGAATTCCAGCGGAGCTATTTCAAATCCTGAAAGATGATGCTGTGAAAGTGCTGCACTCAATATGCCAGCAAACTTGGAAAACTCAGCAGTGGCCACAGGACTGGCAAAGCTCAGTTTTCATTCCAATCCCAAAGAAAGGCAATGCCAAAGAATGCTCAAACTACCACACAATTGTATTCATCTCACATGCTTGTAAAGTGATGCTTAAAATTCTCCAAGACAGGCTTCAGCAATACATGAACTGTAAACTTCCAGATGTTCAAGCTGGTTTTAGAAAAGCCAGAGGAACCAGAGATCAAATTTCCAACATCCACTGGATGATGGAAAAAGCAAGAGAGTTCCTGAAAAACATCTACTTCTGCTTTATTGACTACGTCAAAGCCTTTGACTATGTGGATCACAATAAACTGTGGAAAATTCTGAAAAATATTGGAATAGCAGACCATCTGACCTGCCTCTTGAGATACCTGTATGCAGGTCAGGAGGCAAAAATTAGAACTGGACATGGAACTACAGACTGGTTCCAAATATGAAAAGGAGTATATCAAGGCTATATATTGTCACCCGGCTTCTTTAACTTATATGCGGAGTACATCATGAGAAAAGCTGGACTGGAGGAAGCACAAGCTGGAATCAAGATTGCCAGAAGAAATACCAATAACCTCAGATATGCAGATGACACCACCCTTATGACAGAAAGTGAAGAACTAAAGAGTCTCTTGATGAAAGTGAAAGAGGAGAGTGAAGAAATTGGCTTAAAGCTTAACATTCAGAAAACTAAGATCATGGCATCTGGTCCCATCACTTCATGGAAAATAGATGAAGAAACAGTGGAAACAATGTCAGACTTTATTTTTGGGGCTCCAAAATCATTGTAGATGTTGATTGCAGCCATGAAATTAAAAGGCACTTACTTCTTGGAAAGAAAGTTATGACCAACCGAGATAACTTATTAAAAAGTAGAGACATTACTTTGCCAACAAAGGTCCATCTAGTCAAGGCTATGGTTGTTCAATGGTCATGTATGGATATGAGAGTTGGACTATAAGGAAAGCTGAGTGCCAAAGAATTGATGCTTTTGAAATGTGGTGTTGGAAAAGACTCTTGAGAGTTCCTGCAAGGAACTTCACCCAGTCCATCCTAAAAGAGATCAGTCCTAGGTGTTCATTGAAAGGACTGATGTTGAAGCTGAAACTCCAATATTTTGGCCACCTGATGCAAAGAGAGCTGACTCATTGGAAAAGACCATGATCCTGGGGAAAATTGAGGGCATTAGCAGAGGGGATAACAGCGGACCAGATGGTTGGATGGCATCGCTGACTCAATGGACACGGGTTTGGGTGAACTCCGGGGAGTTGGTGATGGACAGGGAGGCCTGGTGTGCTGCGGTCATAGGGTTGCAGAGTGTCGGACACAAATGAGTGACTGAACTGAAGTGAATAGGTGTGAGGTATCCCACTGTGATTTTGATTTACATCTCCCTGATGATTAGTGATGCTGAGTACCTTTTCATGTACCAGTTGGCCATCTGGTTGTCTTCTTTGTAAAAATGTCTAGTCAGATCCTCTGTCCATTTTATACTTGGATTTTTTTTTTTGCCATTGAGTTGTATGCATTCTTTATGTATTAAAATGTATGATTTGCAACTATCCAGTAGTTTGTCTTTTCTTAGTGGATGGTTTCCTTTGCTGTGCAGAAGCTTTTTAGTTAGGTGTAGTCCCTCATTTTGATTTTTGCTTTTGTTACTTTTGCTTAGTCAAACTCAAAAATCTTTTCCAAGAAAGCTATGCTTTCTTCTTGGAGTTTTGTGATTTCAGGTCATACAGTCTTTGATGCCTTAAAAATTTAGTTAATTTTTGTCTGTGTTGTAAGATAATGGTCCAGTTTATTTATCTTGCATATGATTATCCAGTTTCCCCAGCACCATTTACTGAAGAGGTTGTTCTTTCCACATTGTATATTCTTGGCTCCTTGACATCAGTCTTGGACTCTCTATTCTGGGCTGTCTATTCTCTCCCATCAATCTATGTGTCTGTTTTTATGCAAGTATCATACTGTTTTGATTACTATAGATTCATAGTATAGTTTGAAATCAGGAAGCATTTTGCTTCCAACTTTGTTCTTCTTTGGCTATGTGGGATTTTTCATCATTCCATATAAATTTTAGGGTTGTTTTATTTTAATGAAAAATGCTGTTGGAATTACTTCTTATTTGCCTAGACTGATTAATTTTGTAGTCTCCTTTTCCTAAGTTTGATTTAGTATCAATTTTTAAAAACCCCTGAGATTTGGCTCTCACACTTTCCTTTATATCATTATCTATATATATTGCCCCAAATGATAATCAGCCATATTAATGGAGATCAGTTCCTTTGTTCCTTACTCTAAGCTGCTAGGCTCCTTCTTGGGAATTCTTATAAAGAACATCTACTTTAGTTCTAAGGTTCTTAATTTTCACATTGTGTGGCACATAACTATTTTCTCATAAATTTTATGTTAAATTTTTTTTCTGTGGTTAATTAGTTGTGTGTATTTGAGAAATTGAGGCCCCAGAAAAGAGATTGTTATACAAGACGTCAGTAACTAAACCTTGTTTTGGTACATATATTCCTAGGGAACTGGATTTTTGTTCTACTAATATAGTCATTGTAACTTGTTGCTACATTTAATTGTTTTACAAATAATTTTTTGAACACTTACATTGAGAGAATTTTCCAAGGAACTGTGAGGGATATTATGAGAATTCAGAAAGGAATATTATCCTTAAGACTTGCTGTGTAGTAGGGGAAATAACATTTACATACAAATGATCATAATACAAGATTTATAAGAACAACTATCATAAATGAGAGAGAGAGTGTAGGAAAGAAGGAATACTTCTGATGTGGAGGATCAGGAGAAAACTTTGTGGAGGCATTTGGTCAGTTCCTCTAAGGAAAGTTGGGATTACTTGCTCTTTGGGAAATAGAAGAGTTGATATCTGGGTGGAGAATGTAACATTAGCAAAACTGAGGATGAAGGAAATCACCTTGGTGCTGGTAGGAACGATAAACAAGAGGCTTGCTTATTGTGCATAAATGAAATGTTGGAACTTAGAGTTGGATTTGTGACTTTGCATTATTTATTTTGTAGACACACTTTGATCAAAAGAGTCACACAAATAGATCTATAGCTAAAGAAGGTTGTGATTATTTTTTTTTTTGATAGTGAGAAATAAGATCATGTGTGAAGAAAGAGCTGAATTATATTTTATTTAGCAGTAAATATTCTTGTTCAATTGCACATCATAGTCTATATATCATAGGCATTTTTTGATCAAGGAGTTGAAAGAACAGTAGTGATTCTATATTTTGTGATTTTAAGGATGCTATGAAAGCTTGTTTTACAAAGGCATAACAAGATTCTCTGCTAATATATTTTTATGCATCTTCCTTAAAGGAAAATGATCAATATCTTTTTATTGGAGTATTTTGCTTTATAATGTTTTGTTAGTTTCTGCTATGTGAATAAGTGAATCAATTATATGTATACATATATTCCTCCCTCTTGAACCCCTCTCCCCATGATCAATATCTTAATGTATTTTCCTCTGTTAAAATATAAAGGCTTGGGATGCAGACTGAGAGCCCTGTGCAGGGGAAAGATATTTCAAAGTGGAAGAACTGGACTGCAGCTTGCCAGGCTCCTCTCTCTATCACTATCTCCCAGAGTTTGCTCTAATTCATGTCCATTGAGCCAGTGAGGCTATCTAACCATCTAATCTTCTTCTGTCTCCTTTTCCTTTTGCCTTCAATCTTTCCCAGCATCAGGGTCTTTCCCAGTGAGTCGACTCTTTGCATCAGGTGGCCAATATTGGAGCTTTGGCTTTGGCACATACATAGTGAAGTGAAGTCGCTCAGTTGTGTCCGACTCTTTGCGACCCCATGGACTGTAGCCTACCAGGCTCCTCCATCCATGAGGTTTTCCAGGCAAGAATACTGGAGTGGGTTGCCATTTCCTTCTCCAGGAGATATTTCTGACCAAGGGATTGAACCAGGGTCTCCTGCATTGTAGACAGATGCTTTACCATCTGAGCCACCAGAGAAGTTAGCAGAATTAACTCTGTAAATGCAATATACTGGGTTTATTGGTAGTTTTAATATAATTTCAGCGTTTCATACCTAAAAGGTGTTTCCTGAGAACGTGAATTCAGGAAACAGACCTTGGTGGGTAGTTAGATTAGGGATTCTTCTCTGGAGAAAGATTGGCTCTATTTGCTTAATGAATACCTTGATTTCTGTTAATGAGCTATTCAGATGTGTGAAAGAACAATTATATTCACTCCCAACCTTCTGCTACATTATTTTAATTCTAAATGAACAGTTTTTCACAAAAAGTCATTTTATTCTAAATTGTCTTTATTTTATGTAATGCTAGCTTTTGCCTTAGAAACTCACTTGAAGAGCTAGTCTATGGTTATCTTAATGCTGCTCTTTATATGTCTCTCCTTTAATGCATTTCATGCTCTTTGTGTCCTTTCCCCTCATTCTCTGTGATTTCTTCTTCTTTACTCAGTGCCTTCATGCTGCTCTTGGATGTCTGCTCCTTCCTCCCTGTCTTGCCTTATCTGAGCCTGTTGGGTCCTTCCAACACTCTGACAAGTCTAGACTTCTCTCCACCTTCTTCAGCCTTTAAGTTTTCCTAAGATTGCTTATTTGCCTGCCTGCCTTCTTTTCTCTTGCTCTCTGCTTAATGTGGCATCTAGAAGCCTGTATATTTTGTCAGCATTTACAAAGGACTTGCTTTTGGTTTCATTGACAATCTCCCATTCATTTTTAAAAAATTGATTAATTTATTTTAATTAGAGGCAAATTACTTTACAATATTGTTGTGTTTCTTGCCATACATTGACATGAATCAGCCATGGGTGTACATGTGTTCCCCATCCTAAACCCCCTCCCATCTCCCTCCCCATCCCATCCTTCAGAGTTGACCCAGTGCACTGGCCCTGAGCACCCCATCTCATGCATCAAACCTGGACTGGCAATCCATTTCACATGTGGTAATATACATGTTTCAATGCATTCTCTCAAATCATCCTACCTGCACCTTCTCCCACAAAGCCCAAAAGTCTGTTCTTTATGTCTGTGTCTCTTTTCCTGTCTCACATATAGGGTCATCATTATAATCTTTCTAAATTCCATATATATGCATTAGTATACTGTATTGGTGTTTTTCTTTCTGGCTTACTTCACTCTGTATAATAGGTTCCAGTTTTATTCACCTCATTAGAACTGATTCAAATGTATTCTTTTAAATAGCTGAGTAATATTCTATTGGGTATAAGTACTACAACTTTCTTATCCATTCATTTGCTGATAGACATCTAGGTTGCTTCCATGTCCTAGCTATTGTAAACAAGGATGCGATGAACACTGGGGTACACATGTTTCTTTCAATTCTGGTTTCCTCAGTGTGTATGCCCAGCAGTGGGATTGCTGGGTCAGATGGTAGTTCAATGTCCAGTTTTTTAAGGACTATCCACACTGTTCTCCATAGTCACTGTACTAGTTTGCATTACCACCAACAGTTTAAGAGGGTTCCCTTTTCTCTACACCCTCTCCAGCATGTATTGTTTTAACTTTTTGATAGCAGCCATTCTAGCCACCGTGAGATGGTACCTCATTTTAGTTTTGATTTGCATTTCTCTGATAATGAGTGGTATTGGGCATCTTTTCATGTATTTGTTAGCCATCTGTATGTCTTCTTTGGAGAAATGTCTGTTTAGTTCTTTGGCCCAATTTTTGATTGGGTTGTTTATTTTTCTGTATTGAGCGGCATGAGCTGCTTCTATTTTTTTTTCCTTTTGAGATTGTTTCTTTGTCATTTGCTTCATTTGCTATTATTTTCTCCCATTCTGAAGGCTGTCTTTTCACCTCGCTTATAGTTTTCTTCATCGTGCAAAAGCTTTTAAGTTTAATTAGGTCCCATTTGTTTATTTTTGCTTTTATTGCCATTACTTTGGGAGGTGGGTCATAAAGGATCCTGCTGTGATTTATGTCAGAGAGTGTTTTGCCTATGTTTTCCTCTAGGAGTTTTATAGCTTCTTGTATTACATTTAGAACTTTAATCCATTTTGAGTTTATTTTTGTGTATGGTGTTAGAAGGTGTTCTAGTTTCATTCTTTTACAAGTGGTTGACCAGTGTTCCCAGCACCACTTGTTAAAGATATTGTCTTTTCTCCATTGTATATTCTTGCCTCCTTTGTCAAAGATAAGGTGTCCATAGGTGCGTGGATTTATCTCTGGGCTTTCTAATTTGTTCCATTGATCTATGTTTCTGTCTTTGTGCCAGTACCATACTGTTTTCATGACTGTAGCTTTGTAGTATAGTCTGAAGTCAGGCAGGCTGATTCCTCCAGTTCCATTCTTCTTTCTCAAGATTGCTTTGGCTATTTGAGGTTTTTGTATTTCCATAGAAATTGTGAAATTATTTGTTCTATTTCCCTGAAAAATACTGTTGGTAGCTTGACAGGGGTTGCACTGAATATATAGATTGCTTTGGGTATTATACTCATTTTCACTATATTGATTCTTCTGATCCATGAACATGGTATATTTCTCCATCTATTTGTGTCCTCTTTAATTTCTTTCATCAGTGTTTTATAGTTTTCTATATCTAGGTCTTTTGTTTCTTGAGGTAGATTTATTCATAAGTATTTTATTCTTTTTGTTGCAATGGTGAATGGAGTTGTTTTCTTAATTTCTCTATTTTCTCATTGTTAGTTTATAGGAATGCAAGGGATTTCTGTGTGTTAATTTTATATCCTGCAACTTTACTATATTCATTGATTAGCTCTAGTAATTTTCTGGTGGAGTCTTTAGGGTTTTCTATGTACAGGATCATGTCACCTGCAAACAATGAGAGTTTTACTTCTTCTTTTCCAATCTGAATTCCTTTTATTTCTTTTTCTGCTCTGATTGCTGTGGCTAAACTTCCAAAACTACGCTGAATAGAAGTTGTGAGAGTGGGCACCCTTGTCTTATTCCTAACTTTAGGCGAAATACTTTCAATTTTTCACCATTGAGGATAATGTTTGCTGTAGGTTTATCATATATGGTTTTTATTATGCTGAGGTATGTTCTTTTATACCTGCTTTCTGGAGGTTTTTTTTTAAAAATCATAAATGGATGTTGAATTTTGTCAAAGGTTTTCTCTGCATCTATTGAGATAATCATATGGTTTTTATCTTTCAATTTGTTAATGTAGTGTATCACATTGATTTATTTATGAATATTGAAGAATCTTTGTATCCCTGGGATAAAGCCCACTTGGTCATGATGTATGATCTTTTTAATATGTTGTTGGATTCTGCTGATACGATTTTGTTAAGGATTTTTGTGTCTACATTCATCAGTGATATTGGCCTGTAGTTTTCTTTTTTGTGTGTGGTATCTTTGTCTGGTTTTGGTATTAGGGTGATGGTGGCCTCATAGAATGAGTTTGGAATTTTCCCTTCCTCTACAATTTTCTGGAAGAGTTAGAGTAGGATAGGTGTTAGCTGTTTCCTAAATTTTGGTAGATTTCACCTGTGAAGCCATCTGGTCCTGGGCTTTTGTTTGTTGGAAGATTTTTTTATTATAGTTTCAATTTCAGTGCTTGTGATGGGTTTGTTAAGATTTTCTGTTTCTTCCTTGTTCAGTTTTGGAAGGTTATACTTTTCTAAGAATTTGTCCATTTCTTCCATGTTGCCCATTTTATTGGCATATAGCTGCTGATAGTAGTCTTTTATGATCCTTTGTATTTCTGTGTTGTCTGTTGTAATTTCTTCCATTTTCATTTCTAGTTTGGTTGATTTAATTATTCTCCCTTTTTTTCTTGATGAGTCTGGCTAATGGTTTGTCTATTTTATTTATCTTCTTAAAGAACCAGCTTTTAGCTTTGTTGATTTTTGCTATGGTCTCCTTTGTTTCTTTTTCATTTATCTCTGCCCTAATTTTTATGATTTCTTTCCCTCTGCTAACCCTGGGGTCCTTCCTTTCTTCTTTTTCTAGTTGCTTTAGGTGTAAAGTTAGATTATTTATTTGATTCTTCTCTTGTTTCTTGAGGTAAGCTTGTATTGCTATGAACCTTCCCCTTATCACTTCTTTTACAGTGTCCCATGGGTTTTGGGTTGTTGTGTTTTCATTTTCATTTGTTTCTATGTATATTTTGATTTCTTTTGTGATTTGTTGGTTATTCAGAAGCATGTTGTTTAGCCTCCATATGTTTGTATTTTTAATAGTTTTTTTCCCCCTGTAGTTGACATTTAATCTTACCACATTGTGATCAGAAAAGATGCTGGAAATGATTTCAATTTTTGTGAATTTACCAAGGCTAGATTTATGGCCTAGGATGTGATCTATCCTGGAGAAGGTTCTGTGTGCACTTGAGAAAAAGGTGAAATTCATTGTTTTTGGGTGAAATGTTATATAGATTATCAATTAGGTTTAACTGGTCCATTGCATCATTTAAAATTTGTGTTTCCTTGCTAATTTTCTGTCTAGTTGATTTATCCATAAGTGAGAGTGGGGTATTAAAGTCTCCCAGTATTATTGTGTTACTGTTAATTTCCCCATTCATACTTGCTAGCATTTGCCTTACATATTGTGGTGCTATGTTGGGTGCTTATATATTTATAATTGTTGTATCTTCTTCTTGGATTGATCCTTTGATCATTATGTAGTGTCCTTCTTTGTCTCTTTTCACAGCCTTTATTTCAAAGTCTATTTTTTTCCGATATGAGTATTGCTACTCCTGCTTTCTTTTGGTCTCCATTTTTGTGAAATATATTTTTCCAACCCTTCACTTTCAGTCTATATGTGTCCCTAGGTTTGCAATGGGTCTCTTGTAGACAGCATATGTAAGGGTATTGTTTTTGTATCCATTCAGCCAGTCTTTGTCTTTTGGTTGGGGCATTCAACCCATTTACATTTAAGGTAATTATTGATAAATATGATCCCATTGCCATGTACTTTGTTGTTTTGGGTTTGAGTTTATACGCCCTTTCTGTGTTTCCTGTCTAGAAAAGATCATTAGCATTTGTTGGAGAGCTGGTTTGATGGTGCTGAATTCTCTGTTTTTGCTTGTCTGTAAAGCTTTTGATTTCTCCTTCATATTTGAATGAGATCCATGCTGGGTACAGTAATCTGGGCTGTAGGTTTTTTTCTTTCATCACTTTAAGTATGTCTTGCCATTCCCTCCTGGCCTGAGGTGTTTCTATTGAAAGATCAGCTGTTATCCTTATGGAAATCCCCTTGTGTATTATTTGTTGCTTTTCCCTTGCTGCTCTTAATATTTGTTTTTGTGTTTTATCTTTGTTAATTTGAGTAATATGTGTCTTGTGTGTTTTGCTTTGGGTTTATCCTATTTGGGACTCTCTGGATTTCTTGGACTAGAGTGAAAGAAACTCTCTAGGTTTCCTTCCTTCCCCATTTTAGGGAAGTTTTCAACTATTATCTCCTCAAGTATTTTTTCATGGCCTTTCTTTTTGTCTTCATCTTGTGGTACTCCTATAATTAGAATGTTGGGGTGTTTAACATTGTCCCAGAGGTCTCTAAGGTTGCCCTCATTTCTTTTAATTCTTTTTTTTTTTTTTCCTCTCTGCTTCATTTATTTCCACCATTCTATGTTTCACCTCACCTATCCTATCTTCTGCCTCAGTGTTTCTACTGTTGCTTCCCTCCAGAGTGCTTTTGATCTCAGTTGTTGCATTATTCATTATTGATTGACTCTCTTTATTTCTTCTAGGTCCTTGTTAAACATTTCTTGCATCTTGTCAATCTTTGTCTCCAGTCTATTCATCTATAACTCCATTTTGTTTTCAAGATTTTGGATCATCTTTACTATCATTATTCTGAATTATTTTTCAGGTAGACTCCCTATCTTCCCCTCTTTTGTTTGGTTTTCTGGGCATTTATCACGTTCCTTTACCTGCTGAATATTCTCTGTCTTTTCACTTTGTTTAGATTGCTGTGTTTGGGGTGGCCTTTCTATATGTTGGAAGTTTGTGGTTCCTCTTTATTGTGGAGGTTCTTCCCTGTGGATGGGGTTGGATGAGTGGCTTGTCAAGGTTTTCTGGTTAGAAAAGCTTGCGTTGGTGTTCTGGTGGTTGGAGCTGGATCTCTTCTCTTTGGAGTGCAATGAAGTGTCCAGTAGTGAGTTTTCAGGTATCTATGGATTTGGTGTGACTTTTGGCCACCTGTATTTTAATACTCAGGGTTATGTTCCTGCATTGCTGGAGAATTAGCATGGTATGCCTTTCTCTGAAAGTTGTTGGCTGTTGGGCGGAGCTTGGTTTCAGTGTAGGTATGGAGGCTTTTGGATGAGCTCTTGTCGATTAATGTTTCCTGGAGTCATGAGTTTTCTGGTATTCTCAAGTTTTGGATTTAAGTCTCCTGCCTCTGGCTTTCAGTCTTATAGTAGCCTCAAGACTTACCCATATAGCACTGATGATAAAACATCTAGGTCAATGGTGAAAAGATTCTCCACAGTGAGGGATACCCAGAGAGGTTCACAGAGTTACATGGAGAAGAGAAGAAAGAGGAGGATAGAGGTGACCAGGAGGAGAAGAGGGGGAATCAAAAGGGGAGAGAGCAATCTAGCCAGTAATCTATTCCCTATGTGCTCTCCACAGTGTGAACACTCAGATAGGTTCATGGAGTTATATAGAGAAGAGAAGAGGGAGGAAGGAGACAGAGGTGACTAGGGAGGGGAAGAGGGGAAGTCAAAAGGAGAGAGACCAATCTAGCCAGTAATCAGTTCCCTAAGTGTTCTCCACAGCCCAGCCCAGAACACCAAAGAGATTCACAGATTTGAGTAGAGAAGGACGAGGGAGGCAATAGAGGTGACCTGGGGGAAGAAAAAGGAGTATCAAAAGGGAAGAGAGCAATCAAGCTAGTAATCACACCCCTGAGTAAAAATGGGTACTGAAGATTAGATTCTTAAAAGTATAAAACTGATAACAAATACCCAAAGGAAAGATTAAAAGTCTAGAGTAGAGATTAGACTCTCAAAAAAATGATATTAAAAATACAAGACAAAATCACAAAAATTATGAAAAATAGATTTATGAAATTTGCTTTAAAAAGAGTTTTTTTGCAAGATAACAGAATGTTATAAAATGAAAATTAAAGGAGTAATAAAGAAGTTAAAAATTAAAAAAATTAAAAGAATTAAAAATGATAATAGTAAAATATATCTAGGAATTTCTCTGGAGCGGTTGAGGGCAGTGTGGGATCAGTTCAATTTCAGATAGTTCCTTGTTCCAGCTTATACTTCTTCCTAAGGTCTATAGGCCCCTTCCAATGCTTAGTCAATGCTAACTACAGGTTTTTAATCTGTTGCACCTGTCACTTCCAAAGTGATTCATTCTTCTTTGTTTATTTTGGCTTCCTCTGCAGGTCTATTCAGTGTCTAATTTCTGCCCTGACACAGGGAGCAAAGATGGACACTTATTTAGGCTCACTTGTTCAGTTGTGCTGGGGGAGGGAGGAACACTATAAACAAATATCACTGGCATGTGTGGGGAGTGCTTGCAGTACATGGACCACACTGGGTTTGCCCCCAGCTCATGGTGTGTGTGCTTTCCTGGTCTACACTGCTCAGGCTCCAGGTTGCCCTTCAGGGGAACTGTTCAAAGCCAGCCCTGGGTTTTGTGCACTTCCCAGCTCTAAGCTGCTCAGGTTCAGGTTCTTGGGTACTCCACAAAGGCACGGACTTGGTTGAGCATGCGTTTTTTGCCCAGATTTGAGCAGCTCAGGTGACCAGGTGCTTAGCGAGCACACTGTCCCAGGTGGTCTGTGTTTCTTAATCACCTCCCTAGTCCCAGCTGCTCAGTTTCCTGGGTGTGCCACAAGAGCGCCATCTCAGGTGTGCCGTGTGTCTCCTTTGGGGAGCTGATCTCTGGCTGCAACCCTCCTGGCAGATATCAACCATCCAGGATCCCAGAAAGACTTGGTTAGCAACTGGGAGCCTGCTCACAGTTGGGTGGAGGATGCTGTCTCTGGCGCTGAGATTGCCCTTTGCCTTCCAGCTCTGGCTGTTGCTTGCCTGCCTCTCTGCCTCCAGCAGGGGGATGAGCCGGTCTGCAGCTGGATAGCTCTCCTTTGGTATTCACTCAATCCTTTGTTCTATGAGCAGGCCAAGCTATGCCTTCAGTTTAGCTCAGGTCAGTTCACTCAGTCGTGTCCGACTCTTTGTGACCCCATGATCGCAGCATGCCAGGCACCCCTGTCCATCACTAACTCCTGGAGTTCATTCAGAATCATGTCCATCGAGTCGGTGATGCCATCCAGCCATCTCATCCTCGGTTGTCCCCTTCTCCTCCTGACCCCAATCCCTCCCAGCATCAGAGTCTTTTCCAATGAGTCAACTCTTTGCATGAGGTGGCCAAAATACTGGAGTTTCAGCTTTAGCATCATTCCTTCCAAAGAAATCCCAGGGCTGATCTTCAGAATGGACGGGTTGGATCTCCTTGCATTCCAAGGGACTCTCTAGAGTCTTCTCCAACACCACAGTTCAAAAGCATCAATTCTTCGGCACTCAGCCTTCTTCACAGTCCAACTCTCACATCCAGACATGACCACTGGAAAAACCATAGCCTTGACTAGATGGACCTTAGTCGGCAAAGTAATGTCTCTGCTTTTGAATATGTTATCTAGGTTGGTCATAACTTTTCTTCCAAGGAGTAAGCCACTTTTAATTTCATGGCTTCAGTCACCATCTGCAGTGATTTTGGAGCCCCCAAAATAAAGTCTGACACTGTTTCCACTGTTTCCCCATCTATTTCCCATGAAGTGATGGGACCGGATGTCATGATCTTAGTTTTCTGAATGTTGAGCTTTAAGCCAGCTTTTTCACTCTCCACTTTCACTTTCATCAAGAGGTTTTTTAGTTCCTCTTCACTTTCTGCCATAAGGGTGGTATCATCTGCCTATCTGAGGTTATTGATATTTCTCCCAGCAATCTTGATTCCAGCTTGTGTTTCTTCAAGTCCAGCGTTTCTCATGATGTACTCTGCATATAAGTTAAATAAGCAGGGTGACAATATACAGCCTTGACATACTCCTTTTCCTATTTGGGACCAGTCTGTTGTTCCATGTCCAGTTCTAACTGTTGCTTCCTGACCTGCATACAGATTTCTGAAGAGGCAGGTCAGGTGGTCTGGTATTCCCATCTCTCTCAGAATTTTCCACAGTTTATTGTGATCCACACAGTCAAAGGCTTTGACATAGTCAATAAAGCAGAAATAGATGTTTTTCTGGAACTCTCTTGCTTTTTCCATGATCCAGCGGATGTTGGAAATTTGATCTCTGGTTCCTCTGCCTTTTCTAAAACCAGCTTGAACATCAGGGAGTTCACGGTTCACCTATTGCTGAAGCCTGGCTTGGAGAATTTTGAGCATTACTTTACTAGTGTGTGAGATGAGTACAGTTGTGCGGTAGTTTGAGCATTCTTTGGCATTGCCTTTCTTTGAGATTGGAATGAAAACTGAGCTTTGCCAGTCCTGTGGCCACTGCGAAGTTTTCCAGGTTTGCTGGCATATTAAGTGCAGCACTTTCACAGCATCATCTTTCAGGATTTGAAATAGCTCAACTGGAATTCCATCACCTCCACTAGCTTTGTTCATAGTGATGCTTCCTAAGGCCCACTATGCCTTAGGTTAAAGCTTTTCATGGGAACGTTCACTTTCTCTCTTTTTCCCTTTCTCTGGCTGTCCTACAGTTTGGGTTTCTACCTCACGTTAGCTCCTCAGATTGTCCTCAGGGCATTCAGGCCTGGTCCTTACCCTAAGTGTGCAGCCTGCACCTCCCTGTTCAGCCCCCCGCTCGCTGGTGGTGGATGCGAGCATCTGGGCCACTTCTCCCCTGGGAGTTGTGGTTAGGTGAGTATATTGTGGGTCCACCTCCCTCCCTGCACCCCCCACTGCCCACCCAGTTATGTTGCCCTCTTAGATTCCAAAACTCTCACAGACCCTCTGGTAAGCGGGTTTCCTAGTGTTTGGAAACTTCTCCTCTTTCTTCTGACTCCTTCTTCAGGATGACTCTCCACCCCTAACTCTTTTGTCTCTCTTTTATCCTTTATATTTTGTCCTACCTCCTTTTGAAGAGAATGGGCTGCCTTTCTGGGTGCCTGGTGTCCTCTGCCAGCATTCAGAAGTTGTTTTGTGGAAGTTGCTCAGCTTTCAAATGATCTTTTGATGAATTTGTGGGGAGAAAGTGTTCCCCTTGTCCTATTCCTCCACCACCTTAGGACCACCCCCCCTTTTTTGCAGTTGTTTTCTATTTGTTTTTTTCTCATATATCTATTAGTTTCTTTCTTCTTCTTTCTTTGAGTTTAATAATTTTTTGTTCTATATCTATTAAAGTTGACTATTTAACTATAATAAATACTTATTTGGTTAATAAATATATTTAAGGAAACAAAAGTTAGTACTTGGTCTGCATTACAAAGGTCTAATTTGTTGTTTCTAATCTACTCTTGTTCTAAATATTTTATGATTTACAGTTTGATCTACTTTTAATAAATTCAGGAATACACTTAAAATCTTTCTGATTAACTTGTAACGATTGTACAAAAGGTCTCTCTAGTCAAGGGTATGGTTTTTCCAGTAGTCATGTATGGATGTGAGAGCTGGGCCTTCAAGGCTCCTCTGTCCATGGGATTTTCTAGGCAATAGTACTGGAGTGGATTGCCATTTTCTTCTCTAGGGGATCTTCCCAACCCAGGGCTCGAACCCGGGTCTCCCGCATTGTAGACACTTTACTGTCTGAGCTACCAGGGAAGTATAAAGAAAGCTGAGCAATGAAGAACTGATGCTTTTGAACTGTGGTATTGGAGAAGACTCTTGAGAGTCCCTTGGACTGCAAGGAGATTCAACCAGTCCATCCTAAAGGAGATCAGTCCTGGGTGTTCATTGGAAGGACTGTTGTTGAAGCTGAAACTCCAATGCTTTGGCCACCTGATGTGAAGAACTGACTCATTTGAAAAGACCCTGATGCTATGAAGGACTGAGGGCAGGAGGAGAAGGGGACGACAGAGGATGAGATGGTTGGATGGCATCCCCAACTCAATGGACATGAATTTGAATAAACTCCAGGAGTTGGTGATGGACAGGGAAACCTGGCGTGCCGCAGTCCATGGGGTTGCAAAGAGTCAGACCCAACTGAGTGACTGAACAATTGTATTATTCAAACACTTATTGAGACATTTCATGTGACAGAAAAATATTTAATGCCCTATATGTGCTTGAAAAGAATGTGTTTTCTCTATTTCTGTTGGATTATCAAAATAGATCAAACGTATCTAATATTACATTTCTGTCCTTACTTACTTGACCTGTGTTGCTAATAGTGGTATGTTCAAATCTCCCTAATTGTCGCTTTGTTATTTTCTTTCTCATAATTCTGTTATTTAAAAGTTTAGAGCTATTATGGGGAGTAGGGAAGAAGGGATAAATTGGGAGATTGAGATTGACATATACATACTAAAGGATTTACTGTGTAGCACAGAGAACTCTTCTCAGTACTCTGTAATCATCTATATGGGAAAAGAATTTTAAAAAGAGTGGATATATGTATATGTATAACTGATTTATTTTGCTGTACACTTGAAAGTAACATAACATTGTAAATCAACTGTAAGTAAGTAAGTGTTAGTTGCTCAGTCATGCCTGACTCTTTGTGACCCTATGGACGGGAGCCCATGAGGCTGCTCTGTCCATGAGATTTTCCAGGCAAGGATACTGGAGTGGGTTGCCATTTCCTTCTCCAAGGGATCTTCCCAACCCAGGGATAGAACCGGCTTTCTCCTGCACTGCAGGCAGATTCTTCACCAACTGAGCTACAAGGGAAGCCCTAAGTCAACTATACTGTAATACAAATTTTAAAAGTTTGGGGCTGTTTTGTTAGGTATATATAGATTCATGGTTTGCCTATCTTCCTAAAGTATTGTTCCCTTATTCATGATTTAGTGTACCTGATTTAGTGTACATGATTTAGTGTACCTCTTCATTCTTATTAATGATTTTTGATCTGGTGTCTCATTTTTTTTTCTTGTGGCTCAGATAGTAGAAGGCAATGGCACCCCACTCCAGTACTCTTGCCTGGAAAATCCCATGGATGGAGGAGCCTGGTAGGCTGCAGTCCATGGGGTCGCGAAGAGTCAGACACGACTGAGCAACTTCACTTTCACTTTCCACTTTCATGCATTGGAGAAGGAAATGGCACCCCACTCCACTACTCTTGCCTGGAAAATCCCATGGATGGAGGAGCCTGGTAGGCTGCAGTCCATGGGGTCGCGAAGAGTCAGACACGACTGAGCAACTTCACTTTCACTTTCCACTTTCATGCATTGGAGAAGGAAATGGCAACCCACTCCAGTGTTCTTGCCTGGAGAGTCCCAGGGACAGTGGAGTCTGTTGGGCTGCCGTCTATGGGGTTGCACAGAGTTGGACACAACTGAAGTGACTTAGCAGCAGCAGCAGTAGGCAGTAGAGCATCTGTCTGCAACATAGGAGACCTGGGTTTGATCCCTGGGTTGGGAAGATTCCTGGAGAAGACAATGGCAACCCACTCCAGTACTCTTGCCTGGAAAATCCCATGAAAGGAGGAGCCTGGTGGGCTACTGTCCTTGGGGTCGCAAAGAGTCAGACACGACTGTGACTTCACTTTCACCAGTACTACAACAGTTTTTTAAATTCTTATTTACTAGCAAGTATTTTTTTCATGAATTTTCAATCTTTCTTATATTCTTTGGTTTTAAATAGTCTTTTATCATCAACAGTTTAATTTTATTTACATTATCTTATTTGACAATCATTATCTGTTAATAGATGAATGTAATGTTTATATTTATGGTGGTTGTTGTTTAGTTACTAAGTCATGTCTGACTCTTTTGCAACCCTGTGGACTGTAGCCTGCCACGCTCCTCTGTCCATGAGATTTCCCAGGCAAGGATACTGGAGTGGGTAGCCATTTCCTTCTCTCGGGAATCTTCCCGACCCAGGGGTCAAACCCATGCCTCCTTCATGTCTTTCACATCATAGGCAGATTCTTTACCACTGAGCCACTGAGGAAACCCCATATATATGGTACCACTGGCAATTTATATTTGTAGTAACATTTTGGTAACAATATGGTAACATTTTTATTTTAGGTTTCTGTTTATAGTCCCCCCTTTTTTGCTTTTTCTAATCTTTTGCTTTGTCTTGATAATGTTTTCAACAGTTACTATATGATTCCTCTGTTAGTTTGAGAGCTATATTTTATATGGCAACCCACTCTAGTACTCTTGCCTGGAGCAACCCATGGAGGGAGGAGCCTGGTAGGCCACAGTCCATGGGGTCGCAAAGAGTCGGACACTACTGAGCGACTTCACTTTCACTTTCAATTACATTGTATGTCTATTATTAGATTTAGCTTTAACACGTTAATGGAAATATTTGTCTCTACATTTTTTTTTCTTAAAAAATTACTTAGCATATTTGTTTTTTTCCCAAGCAAAACCAGGACACTGCACTCTTAGTCCCTGAAAATGGCTCCACTCTGTGTGTTCCCTTCTCTTCCTATATTTCAAATTTCAGTTCCACATTAAAAAATTCATATTAACTAATCTTACATGTTTTTATAGGTAATAGTTATTTGAATTTATAAGTATAATTTATCAAATTTCTCTGCTTACCTTCTTTTGCATCCCATTTATTCCTTTTGGGTTCACTTTTTTTCTTACTGAAGTATATCCTATAACATCTTATCTGTGTGTGTTTGTGTGTGTGTGTGTGTGTGAGAGAGAGAGAGAGAGAGAGAGATTTCTTAGACTTAGTATTTCTAAAGCCTTTATTTTGTTCTCACTTTTGCAAGATAGTTTAGATCGATTCTGAATTTTATATTTATTGCTATTTTCCCTCAGCTGTTTAAGATACTACTTGTCTTCCATCAACAATCACTGCTGCTGAGAAGTCTTGTCATAGTTGTCATCCTTTTCTAGATGGCCTCTCTTTTCTCTGTGTGAGAATTTAAGTTTTTATCCATTATTATTCAAATATTTACTTATTGATTGATAGTATTCTAGACTGGAGAAGGAGATGGCAACCCACTCCAGTATTCTTGCCTAGAGAATCCTGTGGACAGAGGAGCCTGGTGAGCTGCTGTCCATAGGGTCGCACAGAGTCAGATATGACTGAAGTGACTTAGCATGCATGCATGCATTTGAGAGGGAAATGGTAACCCACTTCAGTATTCTTGCCTAGAGGGTCCCAGGGACAGAGGAGCCTGGTGGGCTGCCACCTATGGGGTCGCACAGAGTCAGACATGACTGAAGTGACTTAGCAGCAGCAGCAGCAACAGTGTTCTAGACACTGGGGGTTCATCAGTGTATAAAGCAATCAAAAATCCCTGCACTTGTTGATCTTTTAGCCAGCAAGTGAATGTGTTAGCTAAGATCAAGTTAGCTACCTGATTATTACTGACTCAGTAATAAACTGAGTAATTAACTCAGTAATAAAACTGCCTTTCAGTTTTATTTTCTGTTTATCAAACTATCTCCTGTGGATAGTCAGGCATCTCTCAAGATCCAGGCTTATTCTTCCTTGTGGTTGTGACATCTTGGGCTGCACTGGGTCTCTGTTGCTGCGTGTCTCCTCTAGAGCATGCAGGCTTGGAGCACGGCAGTGCCTGGAGGCATATGGGATCTTAGTTCCCCAACCAGGGATCAAACTCGAGTCCCCTGCATTAGAAGGTAGATTCTTACCACTGGACCACTGGGGAAGTCCCAGTGACCATGCCACTGGTGGTTCCAGTGTGGTCCCGGGGCCCCGACATTCTATTAACAGCAGCCAGAGAGAGGGAGAAGAGCATGGAGGATCGCACGAGAGGTGTTCATGGACGAGGCCTGGAAGTGGCACTTTCACTTTGGCCTGTGTCCTCATGATTAGAATGTAGTCACTTTTTCACATTTAACTTCAGGGTTGCCTGGGAAAGCTAGTTTGGCTATGGGCCCAGGAGGAAGAGAAAACACATTTGGGGAACAGCTAGTAGTCTTTGCTATGGAGAGAGAGATAGTAAATAAGTGAAATACACAGTCTGCTAAATAGCAGTAATAGTGCTAAGGAGGAAAACATACCAAAGAGGGGGCTAGGGAGGGTAGACACTTGCAAAGTGAGTGGTTGGTACTTGGTGGAGGTTTGAAAGAAGATTTCACAGCAGCAAATAGCAAGCACAAATATCTTCAGGTCGGGGCCATCCTGGCCCGATCAGAGCCCCAAGGAAGAGAGTGAATCTGCAGAGAATGAGCAAGGGGCTCATTTTCATGAAAAACTTTATTTTTTCAGTGAGGTAACATTATGTAGGGCTCTGTAAGCCACTGCAACAACTTCCCTTCTTACTCTGAGTCTAGAAGTCATCAGTGGGCTTTGAGTGGAGGGCATGATCTGCTTTAGTGTTTAGCGGGGGTAACTCTGGTTTTAGTTTTTAGTGGGGTAACTGTTGGTGGCAGTAGACTAAGATATGGGTTAGGGAAGAGACATGGAGGATATTGAGTAGAATCAAACAGGTCAGTTAGAGAAGTACAGGCTAATATAATAATTCAGGTGAGAAACAATGATAGCTTGGCCTAGAGTGTTCACAGTGAAGGTGGTGTGAAACTATCAGATTTCTTTTTAAAAAAGTTTGGCAGTGCTGGGTCTTCCTTGATGCGTGCAGACTTTTCTTTAGTTGTGGTGAGTGGGAGCTGCTCTCTAGTTGCAGCGCACAGTCTTCTCACTGTAGTGGTTTTTCCTGTTAGAGAGCACGAGCTCTAGGGATTGCAGGCTTCCGTAGTTGTGTCTCTGGGGCTCTAGAGCGCGGGCTCAATAGCTGTGGCACACCTTGGTTGCTCCTTGGCATGTGGGATCCTCCTGGATCAGGGATCAAGCCTGTGTCTCCTGCATTGGCAGGTGGATTCTTTAATGCTGTGCCACCAGGGAAGCCCTCAGATTTCTGAATATATTTTCAAGTATTGCTGAAAGGACATGTTCGTGAATAGGATGTGGGATATACAAAAAGAGAAGAGTCAGGTTTGCTAGTTTGGCTTCAGTAACTGAAGAGGGGTGATGTTATCATTTGCTGAGTTCAGGAAAATTGTCCAAGGAAGATTAGGAGCTCAGTTTTGATAAATAAAATGAGACATGCCTTTATGACATCTAAATGAATATGTGAAAAAGCCAAAGGGACAGGACCACTTTGAATATCTGCGAGCCATCAATGTAGAGACTGGTGTAGAAAGCCACGAAGCTGGAGGAACTGACAAAGTAAGTATTTGTGGTGGAACAGAGATTCCAGGTCTGACTGGGACATTTTGATGTTTTGAGGTCAGTGAGATGAGTGTCTAGTAAAAGAGACTGAAGAGGAGGTAAGGGAAGGTAATGAGAAAATCTAGGGCAGTGGAGGTTCGTGGGACCCACTTTAGAAAATATTTTAAATAGTGTGTGTGTGTTCAGTTGTGTCTGACTCTTCGCGACCCTATGGATGGTAGCCCACCAGGCTCTCGTGACTATTGGATTTTCCAGGCAAGAAGATGAGTTGGTTGCCATTTCCTATTCCATGGGATGTTCCCGACTTAGGTGTTGCCACTACACCACCAGGAAAGTCCCTCTATTTTTATATTAGGTGCTCTGATTGTTTCTTTTTATATGTCCCTATTTTATTTCTGGCTACTTTTCTTCATATTTTTACATCATTTTAAGGAATATTATTTTCTCCTCTGTCTCTTGGTGGAGTTTTAACCCACTCATTTTAAATTCTTTTTATATTCTTTTATTGTTTACATTTTTATTTCACATTCATATTCTGTGGAGTTAATTGCTATCCCAATTGTTGATATTATTGGTTGTCTTTCCTAATGTTAGTTTTGGATGTGTGTTTTGTAATTTCAAAATTATTTTATAATGATTTTCAGGCTTTTGTGAAGTGGGAAGTTTTATTGTATTTTTATGTCTTTTTTTTAAATTAATTAATTAATTTATTTTTTAAATTACAATAATGTATTTGTTTTGCCATACATTGACACGAATCAGCCATTTTTATGTCTTATGTACTTACACTTTCACTACTTTCTGATTCACAGTATTATAGTTGCTACTATTTCCCATTCTGGAACCAGGTCTGTATTGGTCCTCTGGGACTCCTATGATACTGACATTTCAAATTCTGTCTCAAACTAGTGTCTGGTGTGGTTGGGTCCTAATGGTGAGATATGTGTGTATGTTTTGGGCTTCCCAGGTGGCACTTGTGGTAAAGAACCAGCCTGCCAAGGCAGGAGATATAACAGACATGGATTCGCTCCCTGGGTCCAGGAGGATCCACTGGAGGAAGGCATGGAGCCCACTCCAGTATTCTTGCCTGGAGAATTCCATGGTCAAAGGAGCCTGGTGGGGTATAGTCCATAGCGTTGCAGAGAGCTGGACACAACTGAAGTGACTTAGCACGCATGCACATGCATGTGTGTATCTTTTGCCTCTCTTGAATATATATGTATATATGTGAAAGTCACTCAGTCGTGTCTGACTCTTTGTAACCCCATGGACCATACAGTCCATAGAACTCTCCAGGCCAGGATATTGGAGTCGGTAGCCTTCCCCTTCTCCAGGGGATCTTCCTAACCCAGCAATCGAACCCAGGTCTTCTGCATTGCAGGCAGCTTCTTTACCAGCTGAACCCACAATGGAAGTCCTTCTTTTGAGCATGGAACTTATAATAAGCCCTGCCCCAAGTGAGAGTCGGATGTGGTATTTTGTCTCTTCTCAGTTGGTGGTTTTGAGTGGCCTGGCCCTGATCCCCTCTCTCACACAGGACTTACACTGAGTTCTGATGGTCCCAGTGGAGCTGAACTCCAGGTTGCTTCTGCCTATCTTGAGAAATTGGCCAACATCCATAGCTTTAGTCCCATTACCACTCTGTATTTATCTCTATCTCTGGTTCTCTTAGATGACTGCAAGTACATCTCTACCTTGTTTATGCCTATTTCATTCCATTGGGAAAAACTTTCAATTAGGTGTTTGTGAGCAAAAGGTATATGTTTTGATATTTGTTTTTCAATGTGTCTCTCAGAGGTTAGACACATTGAGAGAAATAAATCTCTGAGAGGATATAATTGCTAGATGTGGTATGCATCAACGATGTGGTAATGGTGGACATTTTTGGCTCTTTTGGAGATTCTTCAAGTTTCTAAAATTATCCCATGTAGTAGACAAAATATACCTACTTATCCCTTACCCTCACTTCCTCTCTCTTACTTTTCTTTTAATCCTTTATAGAATATAATCTACATATATGTATAGAATCAAGAAGCCTATTAATTCCCTGGAATTCCTCATTTCTTATTTCATTATGTTGACCAACATGACCTTGAAACACTTTCTTTCTTTTTTGTTGTTTTTAAAGTTTTTATTGAAGTTTAGCTGAAGAGAAAGAAACCACCCATCTGAATGCATATTTCCAAAGAATAGCAAGGAGAGATAAGAGAGCCTTCCTCAGTGATCAATGCAAAGAAATAAAGGAAAACAATAAAATGGGAAAGATTAGAGATCTCTTCAAGAAAATTGGAGGTGCTACAGGAACATTTCATGCAAAGATGGGTACAATAAAGGACAGAAATAGAACCCATGGACCTAACAGAAGAGATTATGAAGGGGTGGCAAGAATACACAGAAAAACTGTACAGAAAAGGTCTTAATGACCCAGATAACCATGGTGGTGTGATCACTCACCTAGAGCCAGACATCCTAGTGTGAAGTCAAGTGGGCCTTAGGAAGCATTACTACAAACAAAGCTAGAGGAAGTGATGGAATTCCAGCTGAGTTGTTTCAAATCCTAAAAGATGATGCTGTTAAAGTGCTGTACTCAATGTGTCAGTGAATTTGGAAAACTGAGCAGTGGCCTCAGGACTATGGTCAGTTTTCATTCCAATCCCAAAGAGGGCATTGCCAAAGAATGTTTAAACTACCGCATGATTGCACCACATGCTAGCAAGGTCATGCTCAAAACCCTTCAAGCTAGGCTTCAGCAGCACATGAACTGAGATCTTCCAGATGTACAGCTGGCTTTAGAAAAGGCAGAGGAATTGAGATCAAATTGCCAGCATCTTCTGGATGATAGAAAAAGCAAAGGAATTCCAAAAACACCTACTGTGTGGATCACAACAAACTATGAAAAATTCTTCAAGAGTTGGGAATACCAGACCCCCTTGCCTGCCTCCTGAGAAACCTGTATGCAGGTCAAGAAGCAACTGTTAGAACTGGACGTGGAACAACAGACTGGTTCCATTGTCACCCTGCTTATTTAACTTTTATGCAGAGTACATCATGGGAAATGCTAGGCAGAAATATTTTGCCAATAAAGGTTCATCTAGCCAAAGCTATGGTTTTTCCAGTAGTCATGTATGGATGTGAGAGTTGAACCATAAAGAAGGCTGAGCACTGAAAAACTGATGCTTTCGGACTGTGGTGCTAGAGAGGACTCTTGAGAGTCCCTTGGACAGCAATTCTACCCTGAATTTTCACTGGAAGGACTGATGCTGAAGCTGAAGCGTGGATACTTAGGCCACCTGATGGGAACAACCAACTCATTGGAAAAGACCCTGATGCTGGAAAAGATTGAAGGCAGGAGGAGAAGGAGGAGACAGAAAATGAGATGGTTGGATGGTATCATCGACTCAGTGGACATGAATTTGAGCATACTCTGGGAGATAGTGCAGGAAAGGAAGCCTGGCATGCTGCAGTCCATGGGGTTGCAAAGAGTCTGATGTTACTGAGTGACTAAACAACAAGTTGAAAAGTCCTAAAATTGTTTCTAATTTAAAATTGTTTCCAATTTAAAAATTGTATTACTGAAACCTGTTCCTTAAATGTAAGCTCTCCAAAATTATTTCATTGTCTGTTAATATTAGCATGGCACCTCACGCCAGTACTCTTGCCTGGAAAACCCTATGGACGGAGGAGCCTGGTGGGCTGCAGTCCATGGGGTCATTAAGAGTCGGACACGACTGAGCGACTTCACTTTCACTTTTCATTTTCATGCATTGGAAAAGGAAATGGCAACCCACTCCAGTGTTCTTGCCTGGAGAATCCTGGGGATGGGGGAGCCTGGTGGGTTGCCGTCTACAGGGTCGCACAGTCAGACACAACAGAAGCGACTTAGCAGCAGCAGCAGCAGCAGTTTTTTGTTTCCTTTTGTTTTTGTTTTTTTGCTGTGTTATAAGACATGCAGAATCTTAGTTCACTGACCAGGGATGAAATCCACACCCCTGTAGTAGAAGCTCAGAGTCTTAGCCACTGGACCACCAGGAAAGTCCAATATTCATCTTGTTTTTTGTAAGGTCATTGAGAAAGAGAATATCTGAAATGTATGCAAGGATTTACAATATTTCATGCTTTTTCTCAAATTTCTAGATTTTGTTCTTTAACATCAATTAGTACTTCTGAGCACAACAAAATTACATTGCAGCAGTTTAACAGTTTTTGCCCTTAATTATTTTATTTAATTTGTGGTAATTAACTTTATGGTGTTTTCATTGTTGTCTTTAACTGTTTATATAATGTCCCAAGCATCTCAGCAGGAATTGCTTTATGAATCAAATTTTCACTCTTTATTATTATTTATAAAATGTTAATGACTCCTATTTAGGCATGTGTGATTAATAGCTGAGAGAGTGTACTTTTATAACAGCACTGCTTTAATCTATGAAAATCAGAAGAAAAAGAGTTGCAACATGGCTCAGTTATCTTTGAAGGCATAGCTCTGTGTGTGTGTTTGTGTGTGACTGGCACACATTTTGGGCCAAAGTAAAGTAATTAACTCCTTTGCTCATTTGGATGGTTATGGTCTTCCAATCGAGATAACTAGGTACATAAGATTAAACAAACAAAGTCCATTAAGCACACTGCAGAAGATCATGACAAGTTATATGTAAACTTTAGTAGAAGTGACATTTCTAAATAAATATTCAGAACTCTGTGAAAACTAAGTAGAGTGTCATATTTCAGGACTTCCTACAGGAATTCAAATCAGCTGCTTTTTCTGTGGTACTTGTTGCTTGGCTAACCAAGTTCTCAGTCTTATGGAAAACATAAAAGAAATTTAAAAACCAGTTTCTCCTCTATTGGGGCTTATAATCTAGCATATTGTTGGCCTTTAGCAAAGCTCTGTGCTTCATATTTCTTTTGAGGAAGAGTAAGAAGAGGAGAAATGAAATTTCCCATAATGACGAAGGTAGTGTTTTGAGTTCTAATAGGTTACTTTGAAAAACTAACAATTAAGAATCAAAATTAAAATTTTACTGTTAAATAAATTAAAATTGATGTGTAGCAAATAATCAGAGAAGGGCACTATTCCTAAGTGCACAGCTCAAGGTGTAGTTAGGAAGTGAACACATCTTTATGACTGCCATCCAGTGATGAACATTTCCAGCAACCTGGAGGCCTCAGCCCCTGTGCCACCCTCAGACACAAATCTTCCTCCAAAGGTTACCAGTACCTTGTTTTTCTGTTAGTAAATTGTGCCTGTTTTTGAAGTTTGTGTTAATGAAAACACACCATGTGCCTTCTTTTTTAAAATACAATCTTATTTATTTATTTGTTTTCGGCTCTCCTGGGTCTTCGTTGCTGTGCGGGCTTTTCTCTAGTTGTGATGAGTGGCAGGCGACTCTCCAGCTGTGATAGGCGGGCTTCTCACTGCAGTGGCTTCTCTTTTTGCAGCACGTGCTATAGGGTGCATGGGCTTCAGGAGTCGTGGTTTCTGGACTCTTGAACGCAGGCTCAATATTTGTGGTGCATGGTCTCGGTTGCTCCATAGCATGTGATATCTTCTGGGATCAGGGATCGAATCCATGTCTGCCACACTGGCAGGTGGATTTTTTTTTTTTTTTTTTTTTTACCACTGAGCCACCAGGGAAGCCCGCTATATCCTCTTTATGCTGATTTCTTTCTCTCAAGATTATGTACATGAGAATCAGTTATATCTTGTGTATAGCAGTTCATTCTTGGTGCTATGAAACACGCCGTCATGTGAAAAAGCTGTTTACTGTCAGTGGACATTTGAGTTGTTTCAGTGTTTAGCTGTGACAACATGGTACTGCTATGATCATTCTTATATGTGTTTTTCTGTATACATTATAAAGAAAGTATTTCTGTTGGGTATGGGAGGGTTGGGTCTCACTTAGGTACAAATTTAGATTTTGAAGATATTGTCCAATAGTTTTCTGAAGATTACCAATTTATGCTCTGACAGGTAATGTAAGAATATTTCTATATATTCCTGTCAACCCTTAGAATTTTGTTAAAGCTATTTGTTTGAGTATGTGGTGGTTGTGGCTTTGCTTCATATTTCCTCGATAACTGATGAATTTGAAACATTTTTTTTTTTACTCGCTGATTTCCTACTAGGAAATTCCATTTGCAAAAATCTATTATCTTGCTTGCTTACTTTCACATTAGATTTGTCTTTTCATTGATTTACAAAATATATATTGTATATATTTTGCTTGTGCTTATGATTTTAGAAAACATAGGGACTAAAATTCAAAATTTCAGTTCGCTTTAGTAGTTGATCTCATTTAAAATTTTTTAAATTTTATTTTTATTGATATATATTTGCTTAACAATGTGTGTTAGTTTCTGCTCTACAATGTGACTCAACCATATATATACATGTATCCTCTCCCCCTTGAGCCTCCTTGTCCCATCCTACCCCTCTAAGTCACCACAGAGCACCAGGCTGAGCACCATGTTCTATACAGCAGCTTCCCACCAGCCCTCTATTTTACATATGGTAGTGTTTATATTTGGAGGAGGAAATGGCAACCCACTCCAATGTTCTTGCCTGGAGAATCCTAGGGATGGGGGAGCCTGGTGGGTTGCCCTCTATGCGGTTGCACAGAGTCAGACATGACTGAAGCGATTTAGCAGCAGCAGCAGTATATGTATTTGGAGGAGAAAATGGCAACCCACTCCAGTGTTCTTGCCTGGAGAATCCCAGGCATGGGGGAGCCTTGTTGACTGCCGTCTGTGGGGTTGTACATACAATCGTACATGACTGAAGCGACTTAGCAGCGTGTATATATATCAATGCTACTCTCCCAATTTGTCCCTCCTGGGTATTTGTGTGTGTTAATCACTCAGGCATGTCTGACTTTGCGATCCCATGGACCATAGCCCGCCTCCTCTGTCCATGGAATGCTCCAGGCAAGAATACTAGAGTGGGTAGTCATGCCCTTCTGCAGGGGATCTTCCTGACCCAGGGATCAAACCCAGGTCTCCTGCATTGCAGGCAGATTCTCTACCATCAGAGTTACCAGGTAAGCCCAGTGTGTGTATATATATATCAATGCCACTCTCCCAGTTGGTCCTTTCCGGGAGTGGCTCCATGTGACATTCTTTCCCTTTCAGAAGCCCCCCCATCCCCCCCAAAGTTACTTTACTTTACCACCATGGAACCACGATCTTCTCTCTCCCTCTCCAGCCCATTGTCTCCTGCTGGTATTGACTCTCAGTAACACTCTGTATGTTTGTACTCTGTATGTTTGTACGTATTGCCAAATCCTACTTTGTAATCCTCTAGATTAAAACCCTAACATTACAGAAAAACACCATAGTTTATTGGATATGGCTCAGAAGGACCGGTTTTCTTTTACACATTGAGGAAAAAGTTGAAACAATTACTATATTTTAGGGGAAAAAATTATTTGAAAACATTATAATATGAGAGGCTTCTCAGTTTAGCTTCTTTTTAATGACTTGAGAACTTCAGTGAAATTAATACCTTTCTTTTGTAAAGGAATATTTTATGTAAAGCCAGGATATTTGGGATCTCTTAGTTAGTGTCTGTGTCGGTACAAGCCCACAAGGAAGTAGAACATAATGTCTGTTTATAAAACAGTTGAATCCTACAGGCAGAAGACATCTGTGAGATCATTGACTGGGCTTCTTGAATCCTGGAGTGCTGGGGTTGCGGTGGGTGCAGTGACAGGCGCTTCTATCCAGAGAGGCTCTGAGACCCTCTTCCATGAGGACAGCCAGGCTTTCCTCTGTGTCTTCACTGGCTTCAGAAAGAGTTCCTTCAAACATAGGTTGAAGCTACTCTTTTAAAATTGTGTATCTATTTTTAGTTTATTTTGTGACTTTATTTAAAACTTTTTAAAATCAGAGTATAGTTGCTTTATAATCTTTCTGCTGTACAGCAAAGTCAATCAGTTCAGTTCAGTTCATTCGCTCAGTCATGTCCTACTCTTTGCGACCCCATGAATTGCAGCACAGCAGGCCTCCCTGCTCATCACCATCTCTCGGAGTTCACTCAGACTCACGTACATCAAGTCAGTGATGCCATCCAGCCATCTCATCCTCGGTTGTCCCCTTCTCCTCCTGACTCCAATCCCTCCCAGCATCAGAGTCTTTTTCAATGAGTCAACTCTTCACATGAGATGGCCAGAGTACTGGAGTTTCAGCTTTAGCATCATTCCTTCCGAAGAAATCCCAGGGCTGATCTCTTTCAGAATAGACTGGTTGGATCTCCTTGCAGTCCAAGGGACTCTCAAGAGTCTTCTCCAACACCACAGTTCAAAAGCATCAATTCTTCAGCGCTCAGCCTTCTTCACAGTCCAACTCTCACATCCAGACATGACCACAGGAAAAACCATAGCCTTGACTAGACGGACCTAGTCAGCAAAGTAATGTCTCTGCTTTTGAATATACTATCTAGCTTGGTCATAACTTTTCTTCCAAGGACTAAGTGTCTTTTAATTTCATGGGTGAAGTCATCATTTGCAGTGATTTTGGAGCCCCCAAAATAAAGTCTGACACTGTTTCCACTGTTTCTCCATCCATTTCCCATGGAGTGATGGGACTGGATGCCATGATCTTTGTTTTCTGAATGTTGAGCTTTAAACCAGCTTTTTCATTCTCCTCTTTCACTTTCATCAAGAGGCTCTTTAGTTCTTCTTCACTTTCTGCCATAAGAGTGGTATCATCTGCATATCTGAGGTTATTGATATTTCTCCCAGCAATCTTGATTCCAGCTTGTGTTTCTTCTAGTCCAGCATTTCTCATGATGTGCTCTGCATATAAGTTAAATAAGCAGGGTGACAATATACAGCCTTGACGTACTTCTTTTCCTATTTGGAACCAGTCTGTTGTTCCATGTCCAGTTCTAACTGTTGCAATCTTGATTCCAGCTTGTGTTTCTTGCAGCCCAGCGTTTCTCATGATGTACTCTGCATAGAAGTTAAATAAGCAGGGTGACAATATACAGCCTTGACGTACTCCTTTTCCTATTTGGAACCAGTCTATTGTTCCATGTCCAGTTCTAACTGTTGCTTCCTGACCTGCATATAGATTTCTCAAGAGGCAGGTCAGGTGGTCTGGTATTCCCATCTTTTTCAGAATTTCCCACAGTTTATTGTGATCCACACAGTCAAAGGCTTTAGCATAGTCAATAAAGCAGAAGTAGATGTTTTTCTGGAACTCTCTTTCTTTTTCCATGATCCAGCAGATCTTGGAAATTTGATCTCTGATTCCTCTGCCTTTTCTAAAACCAGCTTGAACATCAGGGAGTTCACGGTTCATGTATTGCTGAAGCCTGGCTTGGAGAATTTTGAGCATTACTTTACTAGCATGAAGATTAGTGCAATTGTGTGGTAGTTTGAGCATTCTTTGGCATTGCCTTTCTTTGGGATTGGAATGAAAAGTGACCTTTTCCAGTCCTGTGGCCACTGTTGAGTTTTCCAAATTTGCTGGCATATTGAGTGCATCAGCTATACTTATACATATATCTCCTCTTTTTGAATTTCCTTCAGATTTAGGTCCCCATGGAGCCCACAAGGAAGTCTGTGGAGAGTCTGCTATGCTATACAGAGTCTGCTGTGCTATACAGAGTCTGCTATGCTATACTGAGTCTGCTGTGCTATACAGTAGGTTCTCATTAGTTATCTGTTTCATGTGTGTGTACTTAGTTGCTTCAGTCACACTGACTGTGCTCCTATGGACTGTGGCCCGCCAGGCTCCTCTGTCCATGGAATTCTCCAGGCAAGAATACTGGAGTGGATCACCATGCCCTCTTCCAGGGGATTTTCCCAACCCATGGATTGAACCTGAGTCGTATGTCTCCTGCATTGGCAGAAGGTTTCTTTACCACTAGCACCATCTGGGAAGCCCTATCTATTTTATACTTCATAATTCTCTAGATTGAAACCCTAAGATTACAGAAAAACTCCATAGTTCATTGGATATGGCTCCGTATCAATAGTATGTATGTGTCAATCCCAATCTCCCAATTCATCCCACGCCGCCTTTCCCCATTAGAGGCTGTCATAGAGAGTGAAGTGAGTCAGAAAGAGAAAAACAAATATCATATATTAATACATAAAAATTGGTATAGCCACTCTTATTTACAAAGCATATAGACACAGACAGAGAACAAATGTAAAATGGTGTGTCTATTTTAAATCTTTCGCTTCTGGACAAGATGGTGGATTCGTTGAGGTTCAGTGGTTTGATGGAGGCCACATACCGCCAAGGAACAGTCAGGACTGATATCCAAGTTTGCTCTCTCTGTAATGGTCCAAGACTCTGATGTTTTCATCAGCTGCAGCAAGATCCTAATGAGTCAGTTATGTCCTCTTCCTTCCCACTTCCTGACTCTGAGAAATATATTAATCCAAGTTAATTAAAGAAGCAGAGGGAGGGTTTGTGCTAGGAAAGGAGTGTTACTCCACGTGCTTTCTGCTGTTGTGTTTGTCCCTGGGATCCCAGCTTGTCTGATATTCATGATCATGAATTCATAGAGTATTTCCTTTCCAACTCATCTTATGGCCCTCTGACTAATTTGGTTTGTAGTTTTATTTAAGTAATTATAAATTTTTAAATTCTCCTACACCTTGGTATACCATTTTACCCACTGTTCAGTTCAGTTCAGTTCAGTCGCTCAGTTGTGTCTGACTGTTTGTGATCCCATGAATTGTAGCACGCCAGGCCTCCCTGTCCATCGCCAGCTCCCAGAGTTCACTCAGACTCGCATCCATCAAGTCAGTGATGCCATCCAGCCATCTCATCCTCTGTCATCCTCTTCTCCTCCTGCCCCCAATCCCCACTGTAGGTGCCTAATATTGGCCTTGTTACATTGGACCTATTAGTAGTTAGGACTTTTTCTTGTTTTCTTTGCCTCTCTTCTTCCTCTTTTCTCATTCCTTTTGTTTGTTGCCAGCATATTTGACAGAGGGTGGCTGGGAGAGAGGGGAGATGGGGAGATGTATTTTGAAGTTAAGATGTAGAAAACTTGATGGATTGGATATGTAAGGTAAAAGTACAGGAGGAATCAAAAGTTTTATGGCTTAATCAACTGGGTGAATATAGGGACAATTTCTATATGGAAAAGTGGGCAGAGAGTCAACATGTGCTTGACAGCTAGGATTCAGTGGAGAGAAAACTGGGGGTAAAAACGGAGATTTTCTCTCATTCGTTCGTATATCAACTGCTAGAACTACCTATATAAATCTCTAAACCTGTTTCCCCAGGTCCTATTGAATACCATAGGGCAGTTTCTCACCCACCAGGATGCTTAATTATGGGCTTCCCCAGTGGCTCAGTGGTAAAGAATCCTCCTGCAATGCAGGAGATGCAGGTTCAATCTCTGGCTCTGGAAGATCCCTTGGAGAAGGGAAAAGCCTACTCACTCCAGTATTCTTGCCTGAAAAAATCCCATGGACAGAGGAGCCTGGTGGGCTACAGTCCATGAGGTCACAAAAGAGTCGGACACGACTTAGTGAGTAAACAAGAACAACAAAATAATTATATAAGATATCATAGTGAAGTCATAAGCTTCATCTTTGGAAGGACAAACTAAGGAGATAAGCTGGGAAATACCATTGCTCCTTCTGCTTGCCTTATATCTATATAGAAATGGAATTAGAAATCCTTGGCATCCCTGTAACCTGATTTATGAGAGCCTTAAGTTGTATTACAGATATGCTCAAGGAGACATGGGAAGGTGGGGCATCCCTGTCTAGCATGTTGTTGTCATAGTTACTCATTTCACAAATTTTTGTTTATTTATTTGCCAGTTTTATTGAGAAGTAATTGACATACATCTCTGTATAACTTTAAGGCATGTACTATAATGGTTTCATTCACATATACTGTGAAATGATGACCATAATAGGTTCCACTCATATCTGTCTTCTCTTATAGATTTAAAAAAAAAAGCAGAGAAAGAAAGAAAGGGAAAAACTTCTCCTTGTGATGAGAACTCTCAGGGTTTACTCTAGTAATAGCTTTCCTGTGTATTCTACACCGTGTATGCTCTGTCACTCAGTTGTATACTACTGTTTGCGATGCCAGGCACTGTAGCCCACCAGGCTCCTCTGTCCATGGAGTTTTCCAGGCAGTGATACTGGAGTGGGTTGCCATTTCCTCCTCCAGTGGATCTTCCCAACTCAGGGGTGGGTGCGTCTTCTGCAGTGGCAGACAGATCCTTTGCCACTGAGTCACCTGGGAAGCCCATATCCTACAGCAGTTAGCTCTAATCACGTTGTACCTTGTGTCCCCAGTACTTATTTATCTTATAATTAGAAGTTATACCTTTTAGTGCCTTCCTTCAGTCCCCTGTCTCATTCCTCCTACAACCCCCAGCATTTGGTAACTACAACTCTGATCTATTTTTCTGCAACTTTTTGTTTAACATTTCATATACATGTAAATAAAATCATATGGTATTTCTCTTTCTCTGCCTGACTTGTTTCACTTGGCATAATGCCTTTAAGGTTCATCTGTGTTACAAATGGTTTCTTAGTTTTTATGACTGAATAAAATTTTGCTATTTATAACTTCTTTATCCATTCATCCATTGGTGGACACTTAGGTTGCTTCCCTGTGTTGGCTGTTACAAATAATAGTGCTGCTGTGAGCATGGCGGTGCAAATATCTTTCTGAGTTAGTGTTTTTATTTCCTTTAGCTGTAGTCCCAGAAATGGAACTGCTGGATCATATGGTAGTTTTAATTTTTGAGGGTTCTCCATACTATTTTCCATAGTGGCTCTACCAATTTACAATCCCTCTGAACTTTTTTCTCCATATCCATAAAGTACTTTTGAAATGGCCATTCTAAGGTGATGTCTCACAGTGCTTTTAATGTGCATTTCCCTAATGACTGGTGTCGTTGCACATCTTATTAGGTGCTCGGTGGCCGTTTGCATCTCTTTGGGGAAATGTCTATTTAGGCCCTTTGACCATTTTTTAGTTGAGTTAGTTGTCTTTTTTTTCCCTATTAAGTTGTTTGAATTCTTTATGTATCTTGGATATTAACCTCTTACCAGATACATGGTTTGCAATTATTTCTTCCCATTCTGAAAGGAAGGGAAATTTGAAGTATTTTTGAAATCCTTCTACATGCCAGGCTCTCATGGAGGCACTGAGAATAGAGCAGGAAAAGACAAAATCCTTGCCTGTATGGGAGTTAAATTCCAGAACATCAACTATGTCAGTACCCTCTTCACAAATTTGGTTGTCCATTTCTGCAACATAACATTAAAAAAAGTTTTTTTTAAAAATTTATTTTATTTTATTATTGGAGTGTAATTGCTTTACAGTGTTGTGCCACTTTCTCCCGTACAATGAAATGAATCAGCTATATGTATACATATATCTCCTCCCTCTTAAGCCTCCTTCCCACTCTCCCCCCGCGCAAGCCCTCTAGGCCATCACAGAGCACCCAGCTGGGCTCCTTGTGCTTTATACCAGCTTCCCACTAGCTATCTGTTTTTGCACATGGTAGTATATATATGTCAGTGCTACTCTCGTAATTCAGCAGCATAACATTTAGCCTTTTGCTTAAATCAAACACACCTACTACTTGCTGTTTCCCAAATCACACACATTCTCACTTTCTTTCATTTGCCTTTGCTCAGTCTCTCACCCGCCTGCTCCTCTGTTCCTCTGAGTGGGCCAGTCTGACCCATGCAGGACTGGTGTTACCACAGGGGATGCTGGTCAGCAGCCATTTCTAACTGGCGGATGCTTGTGCTAGACCAGTTATTCACTATTTCACTGTTAGCCCTGCACCCACCCTTCCGGGTGCAGCTCAAGCCTCTCTGCAGCCTTTTCTGGCTCTTTCCTCCGTCTTCAGTGATCTCATCTTCATGTGAACGGCTGGTACCCACAGGTTTATCCCACTTATTTCACAAGGCTCACAGTCTTTCTTATGACATCTGACATACAGTTGTTTGCATTTTATTTAAAAAATTGACTTAGGCTTTTGTCTTTTCTTCCAAAATAGATAACATGCTCCTTGCACAACTCCGACACTAAATCTGCACTTTGTAATTGATCAGTGCATAGGCTGGACTCAGCATCTCATAACTGTCTGCTGGGGACTTACAGTGGCGAGGGAGCTCTCTGCTGATATTCTGTGCCAGTGTGCTTATCTTTAAGTAGTTTCACCCTCCAGGGCCTTCTTCTGCCCTAGCTCCTGTCTCAGAGCCATCCCCATCACCTTTTCTTGTGGGGCATTACCATGCCAGCACCCCTTAGGACGCTTGGCTGGTTTTCTGCATTAAGAGGACAGTGGGACGTCTTGCTTGCCAGCCAATTTAATGCAGGCTGACGCTGCTGGCACACTGAATTAAGGTGGAGGAGCCAGCTGCCTCGGAGAAGAGTCCATTCCTATGGAGATTAAAACAAGAAAATGACAGAGTGCGAAACACCTTTATTTTCAACTTATATTTAGATGGAGAGAAGGCAGTACTTAAGCCAGAGCAGAGGATGAGCTCTGATTGTTAATTGCTAAGTGAGGTGCAGTATTTTAATTTAACCCAGTTATTTGTAGCACTAAGCAAATGAGGTACATATTCTTTGCTCTTGCCCATGATATAAGGCTGAATATTTGAGAATTAATCATTTTTGGATGTTCCGGATTTGTCATTTTAAAACTGTGACTCCAGTAGTAGTTTTTCCCCTCTGGGTAGAAGCCAAAGGAGAAGTGTTGTCGTCTTTCTTCTAAGAGAGTCATGACTACCATATGGTAAAGCTGGTTGACAGACTTACTCAAATAACCTCCCAATTATTTAACAAATTTCAAATATTTCACTGCAGTTTGATGGTTTAGTCAGCTACCTGAGCAACTACACTTAGAGTTTTGCAACAAGCGTCTCCATGGAGTTCCATAAAGCATTTACTCTTCCTATTTTTACTTTCCAGTAATATTCCTATTTCAAAATTCCTACTCTAATTCTAAAGTCATGTGAGCATAAAGCAGAGTACATTGGTGGAACTGACTTCCTGGCTGTAGGGGCAACAGTGATGCATCTTAGGTAATCTTTTGGAAGTGAAGTGAAAGTGTTAGTGACTCAGTTGTGTCCCACTCTTTGAGACCCCATGGACTGCAGCCCACCAGGCTCCTCTGTCCATGAGATTTTCCAGACAAGGATACTGGAATGGGTTGCCATTTCCTTCTCCAAGTCTTCATCCCAACCCAGGGATTGAACCCAGCTCTCCTGCATTGTAGGCAGATTCTTTACCATCTCAGCCACTAGGGAAATCCTTTGGAAGGAAAGGACAGTTTCAAATGTAAGAAGAATAGCTCAGTTCAGTCACCCCATTAATCAGCCCTTCACTGAGTATCCAGAATGTGATGCACTGAGCTTGCAACCATGAAATTCAAGGATCAAGGCCGGGGTTCACTCCTCCAACTGAACATTTCAATCTTTTGGGAAATGTTGAAAAATATAGATGCTTAGGCCCCACTCTGTGGCTCAGTGGTAGAGAGTCCACTTGCCAGTGCAGGAGACGTGGGTTCCATCCCTGGGTCGCAAAGATCCCCTGGAGAAATAAATGGCAACCCACTTCAGTGTTCTTGCCTAGGAAATCGAAGGACAGAGGAGACTGGTGGGCTACAGTCTGTGGGGTTGGAAAGAGTCAGACACGGCTGAGTGACCAAACAACACTACCAACTTTCCAGGCAATTGTCATCTTGGGTTGAGTAACTTTGGTATAAAGTATAGTTTGGTGCAAGGCAGTAGGGGTCTAATTTACACCTATTTATGGACTTCATTTACATCTATTACTCTGACTTTTTAGCTCCTTACACAGAAGCCTATAATGCATTTCAAGTGAGAGGCATGGACAACGTAACTACTGAGTTTAAGGGAGGAACAGATAGTTAGAGGCTGGAGATAGGATTCAAATCTATGCTTTAAGAATAGGTCAGCTATAAATAAACATAGATGTGAGAACAGAACATTTTGAGTGGAAAACTAGCACAAACCTCAGCTTAAGTGTATAAGCTCAAGGCGAGAAGGTGTAAGGTATGTGCCAAGTATTATCTTGATATTAGCTTGAAAATTGTGAGAAATCAGGTAGGCTTGCATAAGAACTTGGGCCCAAAGATCTGACTTTGAGTTCTATACTACCACTGAGTAGTGGTATTTCACTTCTCCAAGCTCCAGTTGCCACCTCTGCTGAAAGTGGGACAAGAGTTCTGGGGTTGTATGGACTCAGTGAGGAAATATGTATACAAGCACTTGATAAAGTCCAGAGCCCTACACAGTGCTAGATGTTTTATTATTGTCTTTGGGAAGGGAAGGTATTGAGTAGAGGAGTGATGTGTTAAAAATTTATTCATTCATTCTGTTCATAAATGAATACAAGAAACAGCTAAAAATGAGTATTCATCATCACTGAGTTACTTTATGTCATTGTGTTTAGGGATTGGAGGCTCACCTTCAAAAGAGAAGGGCCCCTAGCTGCCCACCATGGCTGAAGAGGCTGTACCCGACAAAGCGGGAAGTGAGTATCAGTCCTTACCTCACAACTCAGCGGCCAGTGCATAACAACTCTATTGCTTATGAACTCTCAGAGGGCTAACTTTATTGGCAAACCTGTAAGAATCCATCTCATTCCTTTTATTTAAATATAACCAACTTTTGAGAGATGTAGAGCAACTCGAGAGATGTAGAGCAACTCGAGAGATGTAGAGCGTGTGTTGCTCTACATATATATTATATTCTACATATATATTATATTCTATATATATATATATATTCATCTTAACAGAATATACTGTCTGATGTGGTCTTCAGTAGTCATGTATGGCTATTAACTGAATAGCTTGAAATGTAGCTAGTGAAAGTAAGCACCTGAGTATTTAATTTTAATTCAGTTTACTTTCAATATAAAACCTGATAATTCAGTTATTGGAACACTTTTAAGCACGTTTGGATCAACTTGGTTGGGCATGTGAGTCTATGTTTTTATGTGGACATTTTATAAATAGAGATAAAGTATTTCTGATATAAATTTGACATCTGAATTGAGATGTATGTAAGTACAACATGCTTACAGGATTTTAAAGACAGAACAAGAAAAGGAATATATTTTGTTAATTTTTAATATTGATCAATGTTGAAATGCTAGTTTGTGTATGCTTTATTTAAAATATCCTATAACAGTTATTATATGTTATTAAAATTAACTTAATCTCTTCACTTTTGAAAATGTGACTACTGGAAAATTTTAAATTAGAAATGGGGTACACAATATGCTTCATTTAGAGGTGCTCTAGATTTGGCTTCCCTGGTAGCTCAGTTGGTAAAGAATCTACGTGCAATGCAGGAGACCTGGGTTCAATACCTGGGCCGGGAAGATCCCTGGAGAAGGAAATGCCAGCCAACTCCAGTATTCTTACCTAAAATTCCAATGGACAGAGGAGCCTGGTGGGCTACAGTCCATGGGGTCTCAAGAGTCGGACACCTAGCCACTAAACCAGCACTGGACTTGGCAACATTTCAAGTAATCTTAAATTTAGGCTTATGTGGCCTGGATTGAGAAACGTTTGGTGCTGAACATAGAGCTGGGATGATTAAGATTTTCTATTTTGTTATTACCTTCACTTGGCTCCTGTACCCAGGCAGTCTGTGATACAGGCCAGCTGACATCTATCTGTCCAGGGTTACAGATATAGATGGTGCAGTGTGAATCACTTTAACACCCTTCCTATTTGGATAATACAGCACATTTTTCAAGATGGAAAGGGTAGAAAAGGAGGACGATCTAGGAAGTGGAGGAGGAATGTTCTTGAGCTTCACTTTGTCTTTGGGTCATGCCCATAATTACTTAAATTAGATTTAAAGTCTTATTTCTATGAGCTTGGAATTCCCCTACATCTTCTTAGCAACCTACCCCCTTCTGAGAATGTAGTGATTTTTTGGGGGAGGAGGGGTAAATTGTAAAGTCTCCCTGAGGTACATAAGAAAGTTATTAATCATTTATTATTGCAAAGAGAATAAGACACTTTGCTTAAGAAGAATATAATTGGGGAAGTGAGTAACCTTGTATCTATAAGAGACAACAGAATGCCTTTAAGTTAAAATTGAAAAGTTAAGTCTTAATGCAGTATGCGTTGTGGAAAAATTGTTGAATGTAGATTTTAGATGATGTAAAGCCATATGCCACTTGAAATTTAGATTTTGCTTGATTTTAAGATTCTTTCTCAAAAGAAATTAGAAATAAATTTTGTTTTCTTCACTTAAAAGTCATGGAATTGAATGTAAACTATTTTATTGGAGGTATCTCTCGGGGCATTTCTTCACTTTCTAGTTTCTACAGCTCTGTGTTCAGTTCAGTTCAGTTCAGTTGCTCAGTTGTATCCGACTCTGCAAACCCATGAATCGCAGCACGCCAGGCCTCCCTGTCTATCACCAACTCCCGGAGTTCACTCAGACTCACATCCATCAGGTCAGTGATGCCATCCAGCCATCTCATCCTCTCTCATCCCCTTCTTCTCCTGCCCCCAATCCCTCCCAGCATCAAAGTCTTTTCCAATGAGTCAACTCTTCGCATGAGGTGGCCAAAGTACTGGAGTTTCAGCTTTAGCATCATTCCCTCCAAAGAAATCCCAGGGCTGATCTTCCGAATGGATTGGTTGGATCTCCTTGCAGTCCAAAGGACTCTCAAGAGTCTTCTCCAACACCACACTTCAAAAGCATCAATTCTTCAGCGCTCAGCCTTCTTCACAGTCCAACTCTCACATCCATACATGACCACTGGAAAAACCATAGCCTTGACTAAATGGACCTTAGTCAGCAAAGTAATGTCTCTGCTTTTGAATATGCAATCTAGGTTGGTCATAACTTTAGTTAAAGGCTCCTAGTTCTAGCTTCCCTCTCCCTTTCCTCCTAAGTTTCTCTGATCTCCCAACCCTTTGTTTGTTTTGTAATTGTTTGCTGTATGTTTGTTATTTTTAGCCAAGGAATTTTTCCCTACAAAATAAAACTTAGGAAGAGCTCAGATATGTAAAATAGATAAAATCTAAGCTGCTTTGAATAAAGAGGAGCCCCCAAGGCAGTGAAATTGATGAAGCTCAACTTTAAAACTGCTGCCTGAGTCTGGATTTGACTCATTGTGTTATTTCTCTTGGGATACTTCCTGTTTTACATCTTACCTCTAATAGTACAATGTGAAAAGCCTATCTTTAAAGGGAAATTCATACTGAGTGAACTGGCAACAGCAGGTGTTAGTGATGTATGCTGGCCTCTGTGACAGTATGATACTAAATGTCATGATACTCATTTTCAACTTTTCTGGTATTAGGCTCTCTAAGCCCCTAGAAGGCTGGGATACTAAGTTGTCTTATTTATTTCAATGCGTTTAGCACCAAAACAGCACCTAGGACTTAGTAGATGCTTAGAAAATATATACTAAACTGAGTCTTATTGAATATGCGTGCTAAGTTGCTTCAGTCATGTCCGACTCTTTGGGATCCTATAGACTGTAGCCCTCCAGGCTACTCTCTCCATGGGTTTTCCAGGCAAGAATACTGGAGTGTATTGCCATTTCCTTCTCCATCACTGAATGTGAGTTAGTGCTTTTTTGTTTTCGTTAGTTGTTAAGTCATGTCTGAGTCTTTGTGACCCCATGGTCTGCAGCATGCCAGGTTTCCCTGTCCTTCATCATCTCCCAGAGTTTGCTCAAACTCATGTCCATTCAGTCAGTGATGCCATCCAACCATCTCATCTTCTGTCACCCTCTTCTCCTGCCCTCAATCTTTCCCAGCATCAAGATCTTTTCCAGTTATCCAGCTTTTTGCATCATGTGGTCAAAGTATTGGAGCTTCAGCACCAATCCTTCAAATGAATATTCAACATTGATTTCCTTTAGGATTGACTGGTTTGATCTCCTTGCTGTTCCTTGAAAGATTCCAGAGAGTCTTCACCAGCATCACAGTTCAAAAGCATCAATTCTTTGGCACTCACTCTTCTTTCTTTGCTTCCTTCTTGCCTTTTTAACACCTGTGAAATCAAGCACAGGCGTTCAGACACTGACTCTGACTACACAAGCATGGGGGCCTTAGCCATATGGCCATACATCTTTGTGCAGGCAACCTTCTTATTAAACTGTTGTGAAGTCTCTGAAGAATGCAGGCTGTTTGTAGAAAAAAATGGGAATCCTGTGATTAAGGGCAGTTATTTTGTTATGATTATAAGAAACACATGTTTGTTAGGCCCCAGGTCTTTGTGGATGCAGGAAAGACTTGCTTAATGAAAGACTTGCTTAATCAAGAGATGGCCAGTGGCTCATTCTCTGTCATAGTTTCCATAATTAGATCTTCTTCCAGTGTCTTCACTTCAAATTAACTAGAGCAACTATACAGATTCTATAAAGCACTGAGAGAAATCTGAAGTTCTATGAACTATTAATCACAATAGCATTAATCACAATAGCATTAAACTGGTGCTATATGAAGAGTGAGTTTAAAAAAGATAAAATAAGTGTAAGAAAATATTTTAGGCTAGTGAAATCACTTGGCATTAGAGATTCATTTTCTTTCTTTATGGTGATATTAATATTTACACTCATGTTTTAGATCAGTTTAATATGACTATTTCAACCTCTTCATGAACTTTATCATAAAATATTTATTATTACTTATAATAACTTTTTATTGCATTTTGGGGATTTAGTAACTTGAAACCAAAGTATGAAGAGATTTCATTATTTGCAAACCTATTCATGAATTAGTTTTGGATAAAAAGGACTATAATAAAACCATATTTTTTCAAACTAATTTAGAAAGTTGAAATTTATCTTTGTCCTATTGAAGTAATGAGGATTGATTAATGAAATTAGTTATATAAGCACTGTTGGGTAAAATTTAGCCCAATGACAGTAAAGGATGCAACTATAACTACAGTAATAATAATTGGTCACATTTGAAAGTTTATTATGTGTCAGGCCCTGTGCTAAATGCTTTGTAACCCAGTCCAATGTAATCTTCAAAACAATTCTGTGCCATATGTATTATTATTATTATCTCTATTTTACAAGTGAGAAAATGAAGGTTTAAGGACGATAAAATATAGTTCATGAACAAATTGAAATTCAGAGCAAAATAATACAACTTAGGAATGAGGGCTCTTAAAAATAATTTTATATGCTGTGGATATGTATTTTCAAATAGAGCTTTAATGACAGACTTTTTTTTTTTTTTAACAGAGAGGGAGGAGACCTTGACAGCTCCCTTTGAACTTATAAAAGCTGCATGCTTACATACTTATCCCATTGTGAACAAAGAAACAAAAGCCTCAAAGATTATTAACTGGATGAATTCTTAATATCAAAGTTGTTTAATTTCTTGCAATTTTAGATTCATTTGTTGAACATATACCTATCCTTGGATATTATAAAAATAAAGAACACACTATCTTTGCCTTTTCTGAGGCTTTGAGATATGACTTGTCTTATGATGCCTTCAATATTTAACTCTTTGGTTCAAAGGCTACTTTTTAGTAATGTGAGAAGATCATAACAGCTGCCTCAGGACCTTAGATGACAGTGAGGGCCCAGGACTGCTCATTTGGAGTCAAGGTGCCCATATCTTTGGTAGGACGATCTCTAGATCTGTGTGAAGTCATTCTCGGTGGCTGCCCTTCTCTGCCCCTTTAGGAAGATCCCAGGCCTTATTCTGATGGTGAGTACTGAACACACTGGTCAACAAGGAGCCCAGCGAGGAAGAAAATGCTGCCTTGGGGAATTTAAGCTCTCCTGTCAAAGACTAAGTTTTAGTCATGAAAGGGAAAGCAGAATGGCTCTCTCAGCACATTACAAGAGGGCTAGAATGATTGCTGGCTTGACATGAAAATGTCTTAATCTGTTTAGGATGCTGCAGCAGAATATCATAATGTGGGTGGTTTATAAATAATAAAAATTCATTTCTCATGGTTCTGGAGGGTGGGAAGTCCACGATCATGGCATCAGCAGATTTGAGGTTTGGTGGTGAAGGGCTGCCCCCTCATTAATGGATGTCTTCTCACCATAATACTCACATGGTGGAAGGTGGCTATCTAGCTCTCCAGTTCTCTTTTATAAGGGCACTAATCTCAGTCATGAGACTCAGCTCTCATGGCCTAATCACTTATTCAAAGCCCCACCTCCTAATACTATCACATTGGGCATGAAGTTTCAACATACCAATTTTGGGTGGATGTATATACTCAGTTTTCGCAGAAAATGCCAATGAAATGTGAGTACTCCACTAGGGTGACCAGCCATACCTCAAAGGAGTCTCCAGAACTCACAAGGACTGTGTGATAATTAAGAAAAGTAGCAGATGTGTTAAATAAAACCAAAACCCCAAACCAAAAGACAGCAAGCAATTCTGGAGACCAGCACCTTGTGGGCTTCTGGCATGACTGACTTTAGAAGGCGTTTGGCCTCCTGTGTCTCAGAGTTTTCCCTGAAAATGAAGATGAGATCATCTCTAAGGTCTTCTGTGGAATGAAAATGCAGTGGCTTTTATGAATATACATTTTCACCAAAAATTAATGATTTAATCATTTTACATATTAATACATGAATATTGTTTGTCATGTATGATACATGACAATATTGTAATTGTAAGTAGTTGTAGGGGAGTTTTGATTAGTTAGAGGAAGGAACTTAAAGGACGAAAGGTTGTCTTGAGAGGGGAAAAAAAGAGGACAGTTTGTGGCGTCACATCTTGGAACAGATCACTGCCTTTGAACTGGGACCTAAGTGGTCTGGTTAAAAGCCCCTTCAAAATAGATTTCAGTTGAAACTTGGTGTAAGAGACAATTTTAATTCCTTAACTCCTATCTCTTAGATGTGAAGACACTGCATCCTATGACTTTGAATGGTGACATTTATATGAACCATTTTGTGATTTACATGTGACTTTGTGTTCCATTTTATTCGAAGAGTATGTCCACTTCTTCACAAGTGTGTGCATGAAGTCTTGACAACTACCCTTGCAAAGAAGAAAAAAAATCGATCAATCATTGTCCTTAGAAATATGTAGGCAGCCCTGAATGTGAGCAGATACGGTGGCAAATGTGGAAGCACAGGAGATTTGAATTTGGTGATGACTTTACATGCTTTCCATGGGTAAGAGAAGGTGGAGGGGAGAGACAGGGAGCAAAGGGAGATGGCCTTTCTTTAATAACTGCAGAGTGACAGCCTCATCCCAGTGATGGGATATCTTAGTAGATGCTTTCTCTCCTAACCCAGCACTGTTTAAGTGGGTTAAGAGTCTAGCCATTCCTCCCATTCACTGCTTGGATCTCCCTCCTCAGGATGTCACTGCCCCCAAAGTAACAGTGGCTGGTGGCCCATGAGTCTGCATGGTGAAAAACAAGGGGAAATTTTGTGAAGGAATAAAGAGTTTACTCCAGTGTTTAATTATGAAATTTTCAAACATATAGCAAGCTTGAAAGAATTTAAAATCAATGCCCATAGACCTACAACCCAGTGCTCACCATTCATATTTTATGTTAATTTGATTTATCACATACTTATCCATCAAGCAACATACATAGCCTTAGTCAGAATTCAATATTTTTAAATAGTTTTCTTTTAATGTAAAATGTACAACAATGAAAAGCAGAGATCTTAATATACATTCACTGAGTTATAACGCACCTGTGTAATCTATTGTGTATCAAGGTATAGAACATTGTCATCTCCCTGGAAATTTCCTTCATGTCCCTTCTCAGTGAGTCTTGAAGATCACTGTTCTGGGTTTTTCTCCTATATATTAGCTATATTCCACTAGAACTTTATTTAAATAGAACCATATAGTATTTGCTTTTTTGAAACAATGTTATTGCTTATATAACATAATGATTTTGAGATTCATTCATGTTGTGATGTATGTCAGTAGTTTGATCCTTTTTTGTTGCTTAGTCGTATTTCATTGTATGATAAACCAGTTTGTCTGCTGTTCTCTTGTTGATCCCCATCTGGCGGTTTCCAATTTGAGGCTATTATGAATATAGCTGCTGTGAGCATTCTTGTACAAGTCTTTTGTAAATACATGTTTCTTTCTCTTTGGAAAATACCTAGGAGTGGGATCGCTCAGTTGCAGGGAAGGTGTATATTAGGTATATATAAGAAATTGCCATAGCTTTTCCAAACTATTTATCCTATTTTGTATTTCCACCGATGACACATGAGGTTCCAGCAGGTCCACTGCCTCATCAACACTGGCTGTTACCAGTCTTCTTAATTTTAGCCATACTGATGAGCATGTGGTGGTATCTGCTATGGTCTCAATGTTTGTATCCCCCTAAAATTCATATGTTGAAATCCTAATGCACAATGTGAGGATGGTATTAGGGTTGAGGTCTTTGGTGGGAGGTGTTTAGGTCATGATGAGTGCTTATATAAAAGAGGCCCTGGAGACCTTCCTACTCCCTTCCACCAAGTAAGGATACAAGTAGATGTCTTTGACTAGAAGAGAGCCCCTCCCTGACCATACTGCCAATCCTGATCTTGGACTTCCAGCTTCCATATGGAAAGAAATAAATTTCTGTTGTTTACAAGCTACCCAGTCTCTGATACTTTGTTTTATCAGCCCACACAGACTAAGGTAGTATCTTATTATGGTTTTAATCTGCATGAAGATGGAGTTTCTAAATGCTTAAAATTTGAGTAGGTGAAAAGAAGAGAAAATCTTGATCCTAAGGTTACTTAAAGGTGGTTTAGTTAAAGAAATGGGGAGAATGCTGGCCAGCCTGAAAAGCTGATTTGATAAGTAATATATTGAAATTTTGCTGTGTCCAGGTTAAGAGAAGAAAGCCAAGAAACACTTATAAACATCAAAATCAGCTAACAGTAAAGGAAATACATAAGGAGGAAATCTTAGACAAGACTAGTTAAGATGATATATTTTATGTACATACTATAGAATTCTATGACTTTCCTGGTGACTCAGACAGTAAAGCGTCTGCCTGCAATCTAGGAGACCTGGGTTCAATCCCTGGGTTGGGAAGATCTCCTGGAGAAGGAAATGGCACCCCACTCCAGTATTCTTGCCTGGAAAATCCCATGGATGGAGGAGCCTGGTGGGCTACTGTCCATGGGGTCGCAAAGTCGGACATGACTGAGCAACTTCACTTTATAGAACTCTATACATAGCTCTGGGTAAAATGAATAAGAATCTTAGGAAAATAGTTATCATTATAATGCTACTGACTTGAAGATATATATATATTTTATTTCAGTGCTATTTCTACTAAAGTAACTTAAACTTTTGAGTTTTATTTTTAGTTATAATGTTTTCAAATTATAAGGTAAATACTCTTGAAGAAATGTACAGTCATATTAATTAGTCATCAGATATAGAAACTTGGATAGACTTACTAATAACTTGTGTATTCAAATCATTTGTGTCTTCTATATTTAAAAGCTTTCAGAGCTAAAGGAGATTTCAATTCTGAGTATTTTCTTTGGTCTCCCTGGACTTAGGATAATCTAACATTCTGACCACTGTAAGCTAATTTTAGTAAAATATTACATTGAAGGAACATTATGTTAACTTTTTTGCATTCTAACATCTACCTATATAATTCACATTTTATAATATCCTGCAAGATTCATAACTTTCCAAATTTCAGTTTCATAGTTTTGCCGTTTTTGGTTAAGAAAGTACATTAGTTACATTTAAAAAAGTAAACCATTTCTTTGTTTCTATTTCAGATTCTATATTAGAGATTCCCAAGCAGGATTTTTTTCAAGAAGCAAAAACTCTTATTGCTCAACATTATAAGAAAATAAATGAGGTTAGTGCTTTGAATTTAACTAACATCATATTTTTCAGGAAACTAATAACAATTTTTGTATACTACAATTGTTACAAATGATTGCATGAACCCTAATAGATTTTGAACAGAAGAGAAAATGAAATCCTTACTAGCTATAAAAATTGATTTCAGGTTGCATTTAAAAATAAAAGATTTTTCGGCTCTACAGGTTATTTAATTACATATATATTCAGTTTGTACATTTAATTTAATTTTTAATGTTTTCTGTTGTTGAATTACAATGGAAGTTTTTAGATTAAATATCCCAGGTAAAGATCTCTCTTTAAACACTGTTAGATGAAGCTAAACTAGAAAACACACTGTGAGATGTGTCCCTCCTACACCGCCAGCATGACATACTCACTTGTATCTTTTTCCAGATCACTTTGTATTAGGACTGTGTGCCAGTCTGATCCTTGAGGGCAGTAGCTGTCTTGTTTGAATGTTGCATCCATAGCAGCGAGTCTTGTGTCTAGCTCGATAAGTAATTGCTCAATGGCATAGACTGGTGGGGAGGAATGAAAGGGAAAGGAGTGGCAAAGAGATAGGAGAAAAGGGCACAGGATGAGATTTTGGAGGAGAGCACGCAGAGAGGAGATGGGAGCTTTGGGGAGCAGTGGCTGCTGTGACGGATGGCCCTTTGGGGAGAGAGGGGAGAGAAGGAGATCTAGGATGGTTTACTGTGTGCCACACTGTTCTCTCTTTTGAATGTATTTTTAAAGAAAAAAATCCATACTTTAAAATAAATATTTTAACTTTTTCCATGTTTCCTGTTGAGGGGGAAGAGGATTATATATTTTTTAAAATTGTGTTTCTGCTGTATGATAAAGAGAACCAGCTATATGTACACATATATCCACTCCTTGAGCTTCTCCCATCCCATCCCCACCTTTGGTCACCACAGAGCACCAAGCTGAGCCCCCTGTGCTATCGAGCACGTTCCGGCTGGCTATCCATTTTACACATGGCAGTGCATATACATCAGTCCTAATCTCCCAATTTATTCCTCTTCGTCTACTCTGTGTCCACCGATCCGTTCTGTACTTCTGGGTTGTTCCTGTCCTGAAAATACGTTCATCTGTACCATTTCCCTAGATTGCACACTTGCACATTAATATATTATATTTGTTTTTCTCTTTCTGACTTTTCTCTGTGCGACGGATTCTAGTTCCATCTATGTCTCTATAAATGACCCATTATTGTTCCTTTTTTTTTTTTTTGCTTTTGTGTAACAAAGTTTTATTAAAGTATAAAGGAGATAGAGAAAGCTTCTGACATAGGCATCAGAAGGGGGCAGAAAGAGTACCCGCTTGTTAGTTTTAGCAATGAGTTTATATATCCTCCAACTAATCCAAAGAAGGTCTGGAGGTTGTAAAGACCTCACCAGACCTACTCCCATAATTTACATTTTAAGATAACAGAATTAGCCAGAAGGTTTAATCCAGAGACTGTCCTCAGGCAGAATACATAATACATTGCTGTTATATAATCCTTGTAAAGAGGTTTAATCTAGAGACTGCTCTCAGGCAGAATACATTGTTATATAATCCTAAGGAATGTAGAGAAATAAGTTTGTCCTTTCTTCCTCCTTGAGAATTCCAGACCCCTCTCTCCTTGGGGACCCCTAGACTTCTTATCAACTGCCTAGGAAATGACTCTCTCATTCCCCCTTTTCTTTTAGGAGAATTATGTTGCCTAGGGAAAAGGGGCGTCATTTTCGTTCTGTAACTGCTTCCGAGCTGAGAAGGGGCGTTGTCCCTAAATTGGGGAGGCAACATATTCTCCTAATCCTCATATTGAGGATATCTGATCCAGGGGCCCCAAGTAGTAGTTGGAGGAAGTTGCAGCAGTAGCAGGAGTTTGAGCAGCCATTTGTAACTTAAAAGCTTTTATGCGGCTAGAAACAAATCCAGTTATACAGTTACAGATGTAAGGCAACATAGTCATTAAAACAAGTTAAAATCAAAATTAAAAGTCACATTAAGTCCATAGTTAAAGTGCAACATATTGCACCAGTCCATTTTAGGGTTGGTAGATGTCCTCAGATGAAGAAGAGGTATTGCATGTTATTGTTGTCAAAGGTATTCACAGACTTGGAGAAAGTCCTTTCCTTGAAGTGGAGATGTCCACCACGGGAAGCTTTCCACTGATGAAGAGAATCTTTATAACCTCCTTAGCCTGTTCACTACGACAGAGAAAAGCCTCAATCCATCCAGTAAAAGTATCTACCCAAACTTGTAAGCAAGAATATCCATTCGCTTTTGGCATATGAGTAAAATCAATTTCCCAGTCCTCTCCAGGATACTTCCCACTTCATTGTAATCCAGATTTTGCTTCCAAAACCTGTTCAGCAGTCACCACGGCATAACTTGCTTTACACTTTCCATCTCGAACAAAAGAACTGCCATCTGTAAATATTTCCAGGTCAGGATTGTCTAATGGGGTATCCATTAGATCTTCCCGAGCTGCGTAGTTTAAAGTTAGGAATTGAGAACAATCATGATCAGGTGTTTCATTTTCCTTTTCAGGAAGGAAAGTGGCAGGATTTAAATTTCCACAAACTTTAAGCTTAGTTACTGGTCCTTCTAACAACAATGACTGATATTTAAGAAGCCTACTGCCTGTCATCCAAATATTAACCTTAGAATTTAAGATTCCTTATGACTAAGTAATATTCCATTGTATATATGTATCATATCTTTATCCATTCATCTGTTGATGGACATGTAGGTTGCTTCCATATAACTCAGCAACTCCACTACAGAGCATATACCCTGAGAAAACCATAATTCCAAAAGACACACGCACCCCCCGTGTTCATTGCAGCATCATTTAAAATAGCCAGTACATGAAGAGTTATAATTTTTACATGTGCTTGTTTTGAATGGTCTTGTCAGCTGAGACTGACCATGTGTGGTTTTAATCTTGTAATCAACATTGTTAACATTGCTTACTAATTTTTGCCTCTAATCAATTAGAAGTACTTACAAATTGTATGGATTTCAGTGGTAGGCGTGTGAGATGAAAAGTTTACACTCTTCAGAGTTAGATAGCTGTGCCTTAGAACCTTCACCTACTTTTAGAATTTTATCTAATAAGAAGAGGACAATATCCTACTTTTGGTTGCTTGGTAAAATGTAATACTGAAACCTCATTATTGGCATTTTGAGTTGGCATCTGTTTACTTTGTCTGAACCTTTTCTTGTACGGAGGAGAAGAGCCATAGCTCTATCTATGGGCTAGAGAATTACTAGACTAGAACAATTATAATTGTTTGGATAACTGCCTATCAGAGACCTGGGACTATATTATTTTCTATTACTCAAGGTAGTCAAAATTAGTAAGCAATTAAGTGATTGCAAGGATCTAAAATACATATCCAATTAGTAATATGCTTTCCTTAAAAACCTATGTCCATGTGTAAGCTGTTATTTCTGATTCAACAGAGAATTTTGAGGATATTACCTTTTTTTTTTTTTTTTTTTTTACATTTGAAGATTCTCCAAAGATGGCTGAAAGTGAATTCTTATTTGTCTATTTAAAAACTTCTATTTTAAAATTAACTTTACAGCTATATTAGAAAATATCACATTTGAGGAAAGCATCATTATTTAAAAGCTTCCTGGTGGCTCAGAAGTTAAAGTGTCTGCCTGCAATGCGGGAGACCTGGGTTCGATCCCTGGGTCAGGAAGATCCCCTGGAGAAGGAAATGGCAACCCACTCCAGTATTCTTGCCTGGAGAATCCCATGGACAGAGGAGCCTGGTAGGCTACAGTCCACGGGGTCGCAAGGAGTTGGACATGACTGAGTGACTTCACTTTCACTATTTAAAAATTTATATATATATTTTAAATGGAATATAACACTTATGCTTGTTAAAGGCTTTTAGAAAACTATGAAAGATAACATCTACTTTATCTGAGTATTGTCATGTGCTTTAAGTAAATGTCTTACACAGTAAAGTACTTTGTAAAATATATTTAGTGGGTATAATTTTATTAATTTATTACCAAATTTATTACCTAGTTTTATACAGTTAAATTTAATTAAATTTATTTTTGTTTATAGAATAAAGTTCCAGGTACTTCTATAAATGTCTTCAGAAACAAGCATCAGAAACCAAAATCTACCAAATTCATACCTTTGGAGATCAAAAAAAGGAAACACTTGATGCGGTCCAAGAACTTCAGGCAGCATACAAAAGGATTTGTTTTCGCAAGGACCGTTCCAAAAGTGGCCCTTCTGAGGAGACTCCACAACGGACTGCTTTCAATGAGCCACACATTTTTAATATAAAAAAGAAATACAAGGAGCCTATAGATCTAATTGTGAAAGGTAAGTTTTTGGTGGAGCAAAGAAGTTCAGCAAGCCATCAGGCAGAATTATTTGCTCATTGTGTGCTTGTCATGAAATTTCTACATTTAAACAAAACCCCACGTTTTAAATGCTAGCAGTGAAAGGTAGAGAGGCATGATTGGAAGAGTTACTAACCTCTGGGAGCCACCAGAAGGTGAAAAGAAGGCATCCTCGTGGAAAGAGGGAATGCAGAGGAACAGAATGGGTAGATCACTTCTTCCAGTAGACACAGTTCCTAGAGCAAGCAGAGGCTCATGGCTCTGGGGTCTGTTGTTGAGTGGGGTAGCTAGGGTAGGTGAGCTATTCATGAGGATGTTACCCCAAGACCGTAAAAGGATTTGGGGGAGGTATAGTTTCCTTTAGGACTTATTGTGGTAAAGGTTTCTTCTTCATCAGGGTTTCGGTAAAGTGGAGCCTGGAGGTCTATTTAAGCAGAGTAATACTTACTGTTTTTTGAGACTAATGTGTTTTCCTGGCCAGAATAAATGACCTCTCAAAAATACATTTCTAGTTATAAACTTTTATAATTTCATCTACATTTCCCTCTTTTGTTAAAGTAGGGAAAGTAGGGCAGAAGTGAAGCAGGAAGTGTCTAGGAGGGATTTATTGCAGTGTTTCTCAGTGTAGTATTCAGAACACTAGTCATGAGTGATTCACCTTGACACAAGGGTTCTTTGGTTAGATAAGTTTGAAAAATGCATTTACTTCTTGGAGATTAATACTGAAGATTAATATATTGAAAGCTCTAAGAAATACTACAGGAAAGAAATCTGTTTAATGTTTTTAACCTGCCTATCACCAATTTGTTTAACCAAAGAATTCCCCAAGAAAGATACTTAGGTTTCTAGACGGGAAAACTCAACATAGCATTACTAAAATGTGTTGGTGGTTTTGGTTGCCTTTAGGAAGTTTTTATTATAAAAGAGAGATAAACTAAGAAGACTATTGGCTGGTTTTCAAGCAGAAATGAGAGCACATAGAGAGGCACCAAGTATTTGGGTCTTTGGTTTTGAGAAAATACCTACTAAGATTTATCACTGTAGCAAAAATCAGATTAATGATATGTTTTTACCAAGCCAGGTCATTGTTGCAGGTATTCCAAAGGCACTAGCTATTAAGTTGAGGGACTAAATCAGGAGGTAGAGAAGTGAAGATACAAGGGAGATTTTAAAACTATGTCTAAAAAAGAGCTTGGAATGTGGTTATTGGTGTGCAGAATTGGATGAAAATAGGTTAAAATATCTACCAAATATTTAGAGAATTTCATTGCTGAAGAAACCATGAACCTTGATTTAACTGAATATTCAAGAGTAAAATAGCCTGGCTTTATCTGGAAGTGTATTACAAAAGCTATAGTCTCCAAGGAGAATAACAGCAATATGTAGCCCAGGTGCAAAGAAAAACTTCTCAGAGTGGATCCAGGGGGCACTAAGGAAATGAACAAGGGAGTGCCTCTCAGAACAGAATCCTTGTCTACTCAGGGGACTTCTCAGCCCTCCCCAGCAGGAGTCTATAACTTTCTTTGACCTAATGATTGCTCCACTGCTGGGTGTTGTGTGCTTCCGGGGAAAGGTGGAAATAATTTATGAATTTGGTACACATTGTTACTAGACCAGAAGGAGCCACATCTGGGCCTGATGGAGAAGATTACAAACAGCCAGAGATCCTGGGCTCTGAGCTGGATGCAGTGCTTTGGTGGAACTTTGGGTTGTCTCCTTTGTGTCCTGTCAGGGCATAAAAATGAATGGATATTTGATGTGCAAAAGGGCAGACTATGTGGACACTGGCTAGATGCTTATTATATCTTTTTTTTTTCCTGAGTACTTGGTTTTAATACACTCCTCATTTCCCTTGTAGTTAGGAGGAGCTATCTGATTGAGATTTGGCTCAATGGATTATAGCTGGAAGTGCCGCACATCCATAAAAAATGTCTCTCTGGTGTTTGGCTCTCAACACGACACCCCCGCCCCCCCCTCCATTTTCAAGCATAAGGACTCTTTTTCAACATTCTTAAAACAATTGCAGTTTCATTCATGGGAGAGTGATCAAAGTGCTTTTAGTATCTGTTGATCAAAAAGCTTTTGTTCAGACATGGAGTGATATACAAAGGTTGATGAGTGAGAAAAAAATGATCATGACTTGTTCCCTCATGGAACTTGTAGTCCAGAAAAACAGATATTAATTAAATTGTCAGCTGTATTTGGATTGAGAGTATACAACACGTGAATTGGACCAGGTCTGGGGATCAACAGAGGCATCCTAGAGGAAATGTCATTTGAAGGTGGCTCAGACGGTTAAGCATCTGCCTATAATGCGGGAGACCCAGGTTCATTTCCTGGGTCGGGAGGATCCCCTGGAGAAGGAAATGGCAATCCACTCCAGCACTCTTGCCTGGAAAATCCCATGGACAGAGGAGCCTGATAGGCTATAGTCCATGGGGTCGCAAAGAGTCAGACATGACTGAGCGACTTCATTCATTCATTCATGAGAAATGGGAAAGAATTTCTCAGACAAGGAGTAATTCCTGCTTGGAGCTCTGGGTCTATATGCAATGGCCCAAGTGAGGGAAGCTTAGAAGTGCTTTCAAAAAGTGCAGAAAGAATAGGTGTGGCTGCAGTTCCGTTGAGGAGCTGGAGAGAGGTCAGCCACAGCTGTCAGAAAAGCAGAACCTTGTCAGTGCTGTGCTCGGAAAGGTTCAGCAGCTGGTGTGGGGGAGGAGGGAGGAAGCTCCATGTGCAGCTTTTGCCCATTTCCACGTGTAAGTACTCTCACAGAGCCAGTTTCAAGCCACTGATGTGACACCACTGATCATGGGAGTCGGGACGAGATGCACACCGTTTGCTCTCTGGAGCATTTCTGGCAAACCCTGTTCATACAGTTTGAGCTCCTCTGGGCTCACTTCCTGTGTCTGCCCCTGCTGTGGTGAGGTTCCTTCCCCAGCACCTTCCTGGCTTGAGACACCTATAAGAATGGACTAACCTGTCACACAGGAGGAGCTGGGAAGGGAGGGTAGGGCTGGTGGATAAACACTTCCTCCTTTGCCAGGGCAGAAGGGTCTCAGTCACATTCTGTAAAGCTTCTCAGAAGGTCCCAGACTCTTGTGGTTGTCAACTCAGAAAAGGATTCTTACATTAGTTCTCCCTTTTTTTCCCCCCTTCCCTCCCTCTCACTTTTCATTCCTGATCCCTGAACTCACGTCCTTAAAATGATCTCTTAAAAATATTTTGGTGGCAAATTATCAGTACTTGTCAAAAGATTAGGGGTGGAGTGTGAGGGAAAGAAAAATAAAGGAAAGGTGATTCTCAGGCTTTAGGCCTGATGAACTGAAAGATAAGAATTGCCATTTTCTGAGATAAGGGAGAGAGAGGTGTAGTTTTGGAACAGGCAGAAATCCAGAGTTGAGATTTAGGCACATTATGTTGAGGTTCTTAGTGTACACATATCTAAATGAAAATGTCCAGTAGACTAGACTACTGCACTCTAGACTGCTGTCTAATAGGTAGTCTGTTATGTAATCGTGGGTGCAGAAGAAAGATTCCCTGGTGGCTCAGAGGTTAAAGCATCTGCCTGCAATGCGGGAGACCTGGGTTCCATCCCTGGGTCGGGAAGATCCCCTGGAGAAGGAAATGGCAACCCACTCCAATATTCCTGTCTGGAGAATCCCATGGACAGAGGAGCCTGGTGGGCTAAAGTCCACAGGGTCACAGAGTCGGACACGACTGAGAGACTTCACTTTCACTTTCCAAGAAAGATTGGAGTCATTAATGTGGAGAGCTATGTCCAACACAGATGTAATAAGAGCTACAAATTGAAAATTTCCTAGTGGCCACATTAAAAAAAAAAAGAAGCAGGTAAAACTAATTTCAATAACAGATTTATATAACCTAATATATCAAAATATGATCATTTAATAGTCAACATAAAAGCTATTAAGGAGATATTTTGCGTTTTTTTTTTTTTTACCCCAAGTCTCCCAACTCCAGTATGTGTTACAGAAATTGGATTAACCACATTTTAGGTCCTCAATAGCTACAGATGATGAGTGGACAATAGAGGTGTAGATTTTATTCATAATCATAGACTTAGAGACATCATCTGAGAAGTAAATGTAGGTAGAGAAAAAACCCAAGGACTAAGTCCTTGCATTTTCTAGTATTTGGAGATCAGGAAGAGGAGTACCCAGCAAAGAAGTGGAAATTAACAGCTAGGAGGGAGGTCAGGAGAGTGTGAAATATGTTACTAACAGTTCAGTCAGGGTGGAGGAAGGCTTAGACAGGAGGAGCAAAGGAAGAATAGTTCTCAGGATCTCTTAGAGAAGGTGAGTAAGCCTTCCTTATGATGGTCTGTCTTTTTGGGGGATTGCCCTTTTTAGTTATTGTTCAGTTGTTCAGTTGTGTCCAGTTCTTTGCGACCCCATGAATGGCAGCATGCCAGGCTTCCCTGTCCTTCACTATCTACTGGAGTTGAGTCGGTGATGCCATCCAACATCTCAACCTCTGCTGCCCCCTTCTCCTCCTGCCCTCAATTTTTCCCAGCATCAGCATCTTTCCAATGAGTCAGCTCTTTGTATCAAGTGGCCAGAGTGTTGGAGCTTCAGCTTTAGCATCAGTCCTTCCAATGAATATTCAAGGTTGATTTCTTTTAGGATTGACTGGTTGTCATCACAAGGTCAAGGTTTTGGGGGATAGAGAGTGTGAGAAAGAAGTGAAGGAGGACTCTGGTCCTCCTGACTTCCTATTACAGGCTATGGTGAAATCAGAGCCATTTTTACTAGGAAAGTCTGCATGTGTCCCACCATACAGCTGTGAAGTGCTGATCTCAGAGTTTATATTTGAATTAAAACTGCAATCTATTTCTCCAGGTCCTTATCTCAAAAATGTATATTAAGTCTGTAACTTGGATCTATTTTTTAAACACATTCCCAATATTCACTTCGATGTGAATGGATGCATGATTGAAGATATCGGTCACATTAATTCTAGAACTTGATTAAAGTTTGTGAGATTAGAAAGAAAAGTGAGTCCTGGGTATGGCATCCATATGCCTTTCACTCATGCTGCACTGAAAACTTTGGCTGCGTTACCTTCGATAAGTGAACATCTTATGTGAGGACAGGCCACACATTCCTTGAATTTGATCCAAGGATATGAATTTTAAAAATACACTGCAGCAATTATAATATCACATATCTTTAGTAAATATGTTCCCTGTGCTTGCATGTACTTCATGCTTGTATTTTTCTTAATAGAGCAAAATAAAAAATATGAAATGATTTTCTTTCTGAGCACATAGATACTCTATAGTCCTGCTTAACCAGTTCCTGTTGTCATACTGCCAGCAATTTATGGGTCTTGATAATTAAAAGTCACATGTAAAAGTTAGTTTTTGTAATATAAATATAGTTACCATATATTACATTATATTCATCTGCTAACGCATTCCCTTGGGAACAAAAAATACTGAGGTCTAATCTGAGTCATTTAAACTTGAAAACAGATTTCAGTTAATCTCAGTAAGATTTCATGATACTCATGTCAAGCAAGTATATATAGGGAATATTGGGTTGTTCCTTAGCCAACTTGGAAAGGAATAGATGTGTGTGTGTGTGTTCTTTGGTCTTCAGATCACAAATGTATTTCTTTAAATATAAAATGCTGCTGCTGCTGCTAAGTTGCTTCAGTCGTGTCCGACTCTGTGCGATGAAGACATAGTAAATTTTAATAGTGCTTTAAAATAACTATGGCTGGAAAGTACTGGAGAAAACCATAAGGGAAAGTGACTTTGTCATGTTTGTTTGCCCATAGTGGTGACAAATTACCAAACAGTATTTTGATCAACAATGTTTGTAAAATTTTTTATTTTGTATTTTGATGATTTTAAGTATACATAGGATATTAACAAATATATTAAAACTGTTTTTTTTCACTTGTTCCCACAAAATTATTTGGAGGAAATGAAGACCAGGTTCCATAACAATTTATAAGAAATGTGGAAACTAGAGTTTTTTAATGAAGTGGAAAATTAAATTGAATTTGGTATTACAAAATAATTTGATTTTGGAAGCTTTGAAACTTGAAATATACTAGTCTTCTCCCCTGTATAAAAACAGACTCAGTAATTTCTAAATGAGGGAATAAATTCAGGTAATATGTTTAGAGAGCATCATACAGAGCATTTTGTAAGTATTTCTTTGCTTCTCTTAGTTTCTTCCTGCCTCAGATATCTATGCTTCTTCCATTCCTTGTCAGGAATTTTCTTTTGCTTGTCTATGCTATTGAAGATAGAAGTTCAACAGAATTCTTAAAATTAGCAAATGAATATAATTATATAATTGTGCAACCAATGTCTCGATCACAGTCCATTCTAACTTATGCTTTTTCTCTTTGGATTGACCTGGTGAGCTCTGAAATGGAAAGGTGCAGGATGGAGACCTAAAATAAGACAAAAGACTCCATGCCTCTGGCATAACATGGTTTACCACACTGACATAGCCACAGTTCATAACTTTTAATAAATTAATAGTATTTTACTATGAGAATTATTATAAAGGATTTAGAGACAGTAGAAATGCATTCTTCTAAACATCTACTTCCTACTAATTTTCTTACTAGTCCAGCAGACAACTTAGGGAGATTAGAAATCTTAGGCTAGAGTGGTGACTTTCAGAAATTTTCTGATTAAGTACATTTGTTCCATGTTTTGCATTTGACAAGGAACATAGGCAGAGAAGAGTTCAGAGGCTAGTGACCTATTTTCCAGTGGGCTGAGCTTCCCAGGTGGCTCTAGTGGAAAGGAACCTGCCTGCCAATAGAGGAGACGTAAGAGACAATCCCTGGGTCAGGAAGATCCCTGGAGAAGGAAATGGCACCCCACTCGAGTAATCTTGCCTGGAGAATCTCATGGACAGAGGAGCCTGGTGGGCTATATATGGTCCATGGGCTGCAAAGAATTGGACACGACTGGAGTGACTTGGCATACCTGGGGTCCTCCCTAGGTCATTGTACATAAAGTTTTATATCGTTGTGAAGTTGCTCAGTCATGTCCGACTCTTTGTGACCCCATGGACTGTAGCCTACCAGTCTCCTCTGTCGACGGGATTTTCCAGGCACTAGTCCTGGAGTGGATTGCCATTTCCTACAAGTAAATAATACCAGCTTCTCTGAGGAAGTACAGTGAGAGCGGTTCATGGCGTCCTAGAAATGGTTTCCTATTTAGTGACATCCTCCTTCAGTAGACCTTTGTCATTTTGGGCCTCTTGATATCCTTTAAACTGACCTCTGGTAGCAGAACTCTGATTTGACTTTGGAGAAATGCCCCTCCCATTACAAACTTGTGCAGAGTGAGGAAGGCTGTACCTCCGCCCTCTAACTCCAGAGCTGGCATGTGATTCGGGCACAGCCAATGAGAAGAGCTGATTCTCCTGGTCACAGGGAGAGGTGGAGTGATTGGATTTAAATCAGCATGGATGATAAGAGCTTGAGGTACCTGAGAACACAGCAAGGAATTCTAGAAAAAGTCAGTATGGAAGAATGACCTGAATGATGCAGAGAAATCAAATGCTGATGACATTGTTTGAGCCTCTTATTCAAGTTTTGCTGAAAACAACTGTTACCTGGATTTTTCAGTTTGTATAAATTTGTGATTTCTTCCCTTTTGACAAAGCAGCATAGTTTAGTGACTCCATGGGACACAGGAGTTCAATTGCCGGAGTCCAGCTCCAGCAGCCAGGGATTCAAGCTGAAGAGATGAATGATGTCGGTGATGGGGCAGCCTCTCAGTTTTCTTGGACTGCCTATTTATTTCAAGTTTAAGATTTTCTTTTATACTTTTAGAAAAGCATTAGGTCAGAGGTTTGACATTTTCAGTTTCTCCTCACCCAGATTTATTATGTCCATAAATTATTATTGCTCTTCAAACAGAGTTCCTGCTTCAGTGATTCTCTCAGAATCAGCCTTACCATCTATTATCTACTTCGTCTAATGTGTCCTATAGTTAACTTGTGATTACACTGTAACTCATACTACATTCCTCAGTTTACTATTTATCTTCCTGAATCCTGTTTGCCCCTAACATCCTGAGCTCACTATCTCTTAAAAAGGCTTCTAGCTATAGTGTCTGTAAAAATTCCTAACTTCTATAAGCTATAGTAAAATATGCTAACTTTACAACATTCCTTAAATCTATTTCTAAGCCCTAAATTCAGTAAATTCCTTTGCCAAACATTTCCCTCACAAATAGGCTTCAGATAGCAATCCCTCCCTTGGCCTCAAGCTCTGGCCTATGTGCTCATCCTGGAACACTCTTTTGTAAAAGTCCTTGAACAAATGTCAGTGATTATGAATTATTCTCTGAGCACAGCTACAGAAGGCTTTGTGCCTTCTCATGCTCCTCTCAAGAACAATAAGCACCTTAATATTCCTTTTCAGTCAACTCAGCAGAGGAGAGGAAAAAACAAGTCAGAATTACAAGGCCTAACTCCTTCATCCCGGGTCTGTGCCTGCAGAATGAGGAGAGGGGGCTGGGGCCGCACCTCCATTTTGTCAGTAATGCCTAACGCGGCTCCTGACATTCAGTGACCTAGATTAAAATCTCAGCTTTCAAAAAGCAAAGATGGTGAAAGAGTAGGTAGATGTGGAGTACAACTCTCTTCACGGATACATCAGTAATACACCTTCAGACACAGAAGTGCGTGCAGAGAGGACAGGAGTACCTGATTAGCAGAAAAGAATAAACAGAACCACACAAAACTTTGTAGTACGAAGGAACTAGGGGGAAAAATGGGAGTGTTAATAAGACTGGACCTGCCCTTGGCAGGTAGGGGAACTGAAGGAGGGCTCTGATCCCCACATCAGGGCAATTGTCTGAGTCAGAGGAGAAACATTTAAGGCTGAGAGTGAAACAGCTGATCTGTGGCAGCCTACGTGGAATGAGAATCAGACAGTCCTTGCCGCACCCATACATACCCTCGACAAGGACGAGGGTCCCCTGGAAGGCACAGCAGGAGAGGGCTGCTGCTGACTGTGGAGAGACAGACTGAGGGGATATCAAGGAGGAGATGATGGTGGGAGATACCAGTGGAGGAAAGCCAGGCGGCCATGGAAGCAAGGCAATACTGCTGAGCCACACTAGGGGGTGGAGCCATCACCATAGCCTCTCTCTCCCCATACGCGAGCATGGGCAGCTGAACAATAGAGAGGCTGGTCCATCAAGTGCCTGATGTGCTGAACTACAGAGCAGGACTGCACCCAGGATGCTCCTTTCAGTGACTGATGCATTGATCTACAGAGTAAGACCCCCCCAGGGTACTCCTTTCAGTGACTGATGCACTGATCTACAGAGTAAGACCTCAGCCAGGAAGGCCCCTCTATGTGCCTGATGTGCCAAGCAACAGAGAAGGACCCCAGGCAAGGTAGTCCTCTAAGTGCCTGAACAGGCAGAGCTACAGAGAAAGACTGGCCAAAGGGACCTTCTGATCACCAGGTACAAGAGGCTCGAAAAAAAAGACTCTGATAGGGCCATAACTCCTGAGGTGGAGGCAGTCTGTGTCCTTGCACACTTGGCACCACCAGGGTCCCTGCAAGCCAAGCAGCTGTGCCACCTTCACGCTCAACCCTCACTGGGGCAGAGCTGCCACAGGCAAAAAAACGTCTTGTGTCTTCAAGTGCAGGGTTGCTTCAGTCGTGTCTGACTCTTTGTGACCCTGTAGACTGTGGCCTAACAAGCTTCTCTGTCAGGGAGGGGTGTTTTCCAGGCAGGAAATGGTACCCCCACTCCAGTACTCTTGCCTGGAAAATCCTGTGGACGGAGGGCCTGGTGAGCTGCAGTCCATGGGGTTGCGAAGAGTTGGACAGAGACTTCACTTTCACTTTTCACTTTCATGCATTGGAGAAGGCAATGGCAAGCCACTCCAGTGTTCTTGCCTGGAGAATCCCAGGGACAGGGGAGCCTGGTGGGCTGCCATCTATGGGGTCGCACGGAGTCGGACACGACTGAAGCGACTTAGCAGCAGCAGCATACTGGAGTGTATTGGCCAATACTGGTTGCCATACCCTTCTAGAGCACTGTATTTCCTGCTGTCCCAGCTGCCAAGCTCCCTGAGTACCTGGTGCTGCCAGAACCCCTGAAACCCAAGCAGCTGCACCATCTCCATAACTGGCCTTCACAGCGGCAAACCTAAGTCCTTCAGTGCAGCCTCAGGAGCAAACCCCAGTGGACAACCCACAGGTAGAGGAAGAAATAAAACCACAATTGAAATCCAGGGGCAGTGTTGCTAAAGAAGAAGACCCAAAACCTTCCCACCAGCTGTACAATTAAGTTCAGTTCAGTTCAGTTCAGTCGCTCAGTCGTGTCCGACTCTGCAACCCCATGAATTACAGCATGCCAGCCCTTCCTGTCCATCACCAACTCCCGGAGTTCACTCAGACTCAGGTCCATCGAGTCAGTGATGCCATCCAGCCATCTCATCCTCTGTGATCCCCTTCTCCTCCTGCCCCCAATCCCTCCCAGCATCAAAGTCTTTTCCAATGAGTCAATTCTTCGCATGAGGTGGCCAAAGTACTGGAGTTTCAGCTTTAGCATCATTCCCTCCAAAGAAATCCCAGGGCTGATCTCCTTCAGAATGGACTGGTTGGATCTCCTTGCAGTCCAAGGGACTCTCAAGAGTCTTCTCCAACACCACAGTTCAAAAGCATCAATTCTTTGGCACTCAGCCTTCTTCACAGTCCAACTCTCACATCCATACATGACCACAGGGAAAACCATAGCCTTGACTAGACGGACCTTAGTCGGCAAAGTAATGTCTCTGCTTTTGAATATGCTCTCTAGGTTGGTCCTAACTTTTCCTCCAAGGAGTAAGCGTCTTTTAATTTCATGGCTGCAGTCACCATCTGCAGTGACTTTGGAGCCCCCAAAATAAAGTCTGACATTGTTTCCACTGTTTCTCCATCTATTTCCAATGGAGTGATGGGACTGGATGCCATGATCTTCATTTTCTGAATGTTGAGCTTTAAGCCAACTTTTTGCTCTCCTCTTTACTTTCATGAAGCGGCTTTTTAGCTCCTCTTCACTTTCTGCCATAAGGGTGGTGTCATCTGCATATCTGAGGTTACTGATATTTCTCCCGGCAGTCTTGACTCCAGTTTGTGCTTCTTCCAGCCCAGTGTTTCTCATGATGTACTCTGCATATAAGTTAAATAAGCAGGGTGACAATATTAAATTGAAGATTAAATCCACATGATCAACTAGGCAGACTCTGTGTGTATGGAAGGCCACTGAGAGCTCCCACAAAAGAAAACGCACTAGCTCTGATAGCTGTGGGCATTAGAGGCAAGAACACACAGGAGGAGGACCAGATTAGACTCTGAGCTGCCCCCACAGCAGGTCCAGAGATCAGCACAGTGTTGGAGGGCATCCTAGGGAGGTGAGGTGGACTGACTCCCAGCGAGGGAAAGGACTCTGACATCAGTGACTCAAGAAAAACATTTCTTATTCTTATCTTTTAACTTGTTCTGTAGATTCTTTTGGATTTTTTTTCCTTTTTTTTTTTAAATTTTCTTTTCCCCCTCCGTTGTAGTTGTCAATTTTATTGGCACTAAGAAATCCAATTAAGGTTTTGGGTTTTTTTCCCTCAGTCATATTTGTTATTATTGTTATAAACATCTGCCTCTGTGTTGGGCTTTTGCTTTTGGTGGAATGGTCCTTTTTTTCTTTTCTCTTTTTAAGTTTTTAAACCTAATATTATTTTCCTACATTTATTTCTTTTGTTCTGGTAGATATAATTTTAGGTTTCCTTTGTTTTCTGGGTCAATCTATTTGTAAGAAAACACCGCGGGAAGAAAAGCCACCTCTAGGGACCGTTAGTAAAAAGGCCTTTATTTGGGCGGTCGCTCCCGGGCAGAACTCCCAGGGAAAGCGAGCAGGGGAACAAAGGGAGTCTGCGAGGCGGGGAGGGGGTGCGGGAAAGTTTTATCTTGAGAGCTAGCAGACGGGTCAAGGTCTTTTTCCCACCAGGGTAGCATTTGCAGACTACAGCGGTGATTGGTGTCTATGGTTTCCCGTTGTCCCCTGATTGGATCGGGGCTTTAGGGCCGGCCCCGAGAGGCCGGTCTTCTTCCCGGCTCCGGCTGACTGAGTCAGCCAGCTTTCGGGACTAGCCGTTCGCCCTATCACTATTGTACTGTTTTTTTTTTTGGACTGTTAGAAGTTAGATTTTTCTTGTGGATATATATGTATATGTGTATATTCAGTCACACTTTTATTGTTGTTATAAACCTCTGCCTCTAAGTTGGGCTTTTACAGTTTTGTGGAGCTTTCCTTTTTCTTTTCTCTTTTTATAATTTTAATTTTGTAAACCTATTATATTTTTCTACATTTATTCCTTTGCTTGCCTTTCCTACTGTTCTTTCCTCCTTGCAGTTAATCTTTAATGTACATAATTCTTCTTCATATGCCTCTATTTAACTTTACAAATCCATTCTTTCTTTCCCTTTCCTCTCAACATATTTGTTAGTTTTGTTTTCATTGCTTTATTCCCCACTTGGCACCTTGCTTTAGTTTTGTTTTCCAGTTTGTGTTTCAGTTAGTTTTGTTCTTAACTGGTAAATATAATTTTTGATTCCCTTTGTTCACCAGGTCAATCTACTGTACATTATTTTTGTTGGACTGTTTTGACTTTGCTCATGGGTGCATATGTATATGTGTATATTCCATTATTTAAATTATTATTTGCCTGATTTTGTAACTGCCATTTGTCTGGCGATATTTATTTTAATCGCAATGCCATAGTAACAACCAGTTGTGGAATCTTCACTCCTGACCAGAGATTAAGCTCTGAGCCTTTGGAGTTAGAGTACTGACTCCAAGACCCTAGACTACTGGAGTATTAACTCTAGGGTGTATCAAATAGTGAGAATTCACACAAAGGAAACCACTTGAATACAAGACCCAGCACTACTCAACCACTAGTAGAACCTTGTGCAGGATGCCTCATCTAAACAACAAACAAGACAAAAATACAAACCCAATCATCAGCAGACGGGATTACCACCTCACTCAGCCTTGTCCATTTGAGGAAAAACAAATAAGCAAACAAAACCTCAGCAAATCTCACCCTATAAGCTGCTGCTGCTGTCACTTCAGTCGTGTCCGACTCTGTGTGACCCCATAGACGGCAGCCCACCAGGCTCCCCTGTCCCTGAGATTCTCCAGGCAAGAATACTGGAGTGGGTTGCCATTTCCTTCTCCAATGCATGAAAGTGAAAAGTGAAAGTGAAGTCGCTCAGTCGTGTCCGACTCTTCGTGACCCCATAGACTGCAGCCCATCAGGCTCCCTCCATCCATGGGATTTTCCAGGCAAGAGTACTGAAGTGGGTTGCCATTGCCTTTTCCCCACCCTATAAGAAGCTCACACAAACCACTGGACCAACCTTAGGAGGGAAGAAACCAAAAAGAAAGAATTCAACCTTCTTCAAGGAAAGAATCCAACTTTCCTTAAAGCCTGGGAAAAGGAGACCTCAAACGCAATAATTAAAAAAAATAATGAAGAGGCAGAGAAATACTACACAAATGAAGGAACAAACTAGAAACACAGAAATCCAAATAAGTGAAGAGGAAATAGGCAAACTACCTGAAAAAATTTCAGAATAATGATAGTAAAGATGATTTAAAAAAAAACCTTGGAAACAAAATGGATAAAATGCCAGAATCAGTTAACAAAGACCTAGAAGAATTAAAGAATAAACATACAGAGACAACCAACACAATTACTGAGATTAAATTACTCTAGAAGGAATCAATAGCAGAATATCTGCAGCAGAAGGATAAATCATTGAGCTGAAAGATAAAATGGTAGAAATAACTTCTGAAGAGCAGAATAAGGTAAAAAGAATGAAGAGTACTGAGGACAGTCTCAGAGACTTCTGGGACAATATCAAATACACCAACACTTGGGGTCCAACACTAGGGTCCCAGAAAGGAAGAGGTAAAGAAAGGGTGTGAGGAAATTTTTGAAGAGATTATAGCTGAAAATTTCCCCAACGTGGAAAAGGAAATATTCAATCAAGTCCAAGAGGCTCAAAGAGTTCCATACAGGATAAACCCAAGAAGAAACATGCCAAGACACATGCTAATTAAACCAACAAAGACTAAACACAAAAAGAATATTAAAAGCAGCAAGAGAAAAGCAACACATAACATACAAGGGAAACCCCATATGTTTAACAGCTGATCTTTCAGCAGAAACTTTGCAGGCCAGAAGGGAATGGCAGGATATATTTAAACCACTGTGAAAGGGAAACCAAGATTACTGTACCTGGTAAGAATCTCTTTCAAAATTGATGGAGAAATAAAAAGCTTTTCAGACAAGTAAAAATTAAGACAATTCAGTACCACCAAACCAGGTTTACAACAAATGTTAAAGGGAGTTATACACTCAAGAAATACAAGAGAAGAAAAAAGATCCACAAAATTAAGCTGAAACAATTAAGAAAATGGCAATAGGAACATATATATCAATAATTACTTTAAATGTAAACAGATTAAATGCTCAACCAAAGGACATAGACTGGCTGAATGGATATAAAAACAAGACCCATATATACTGTCTACAAGAAACCCACTTCAGACCTAAAGATACATATACACTGAAAGTGAGAAGATGGAAAAATATATTCGATACAAATGGGAAGCAAAAGAAAAGTGGAATTGCAATCCTCATATCAGAAAAAATAGACCTTAAAGAATATTACAAGAGATAAGGAAAGACACTACATAATGATCAAAGGATCAATACAGAGGAAGACATAACAATTGTAGGTATCTATGCACCCAACACAGGAGCACCTCAATACATAAGACAAATACTAACAGACATAAAAGGAGAAATTGGCAGAAATATAACAATAGCGGGAGACTTTAACACACACTCACACCAATGGACAAGTCATCAAAACAGAAAATTAATAAGGAAACACAAGTCTTAAATGATGCATTAGATGAGATGGATCTCATTGATATCGTCAGGACATTCCATCCAAATGCAGAAGGATTCACCTTCTTCTCAAGTGCACATGGAACATTCTCCAGGATAGTCCACATCTTGGGTCACAAATCAAACTTCAGTAATTTTAAGAAAATTGAAAGCATATCAAACATCGTCTCTGACCACAGATATCAATTACAAGAAAAAAAATGTAAGAAATACAAATACATGGAGGTTAAACAACATGTTTCTAAATAACCAACAGGTTACTGAAGAAATCAAAAGGGAAAAAAAAATTGTAGAAACATGACAATGAAAATATGACAACTCAAAACCTATGGGATGCAGCAAAAGCAGTTCTAAGTGGGAAGTTTATAGCCCCACAATCCTACCTCAAGAAACAAGAAAAACATTGAATAGACAGTGTAACTTTATATCTAAAACAACTTTAAAAAGAAGATGAAGAAGAACAACAAAACCCCAAAATTAGTAGAAGAAAAGAAATCATGAAGATCTGAGGAGAAATAAATGAAAAAGAAATGAAAGAAACAATAATAAAGATTAATAAAACTAAAGGCTGGTTCTTTGAGAAGATAAACAAAACTGACAAACTTTTAGCCAGACTCAACAAGAAAAAAAAGAGAGAAGAATCAGATCAACAAAATTAGAAATGAAAAAGGAGAGGTTACAGCAGACATTGCAGAAATGCAAAGGATTATAAAAGACTATCATGAACAACTATATGCCAATAAAAGAAATGGATGGATTCTTAGAAAAGTTCAATCTTCCAAGACTGAGCCAGGAAGAAATAGAAATCATGAACAACCCAATTACACGCACTGAAATTGAAGCTGTGATAAAAAATCTCCCAAAAAACAAAAGCCCTGTAACAGATGGCTTCACAGGAGAATTCTATCAAGCATTTAGAGAAGAGCTAATGATGATCCTTCTACAACTCTTTCAAAAAATTTCAGAGAAAAGAATACTTCCAAACCCATTCTACAAGGCCACCATCACTCTGATATGAAAACCAGATAAAGACTACACAAAAAGAAAACAAAGGCCAGTATCATTGATGAACATAGATTCAAAAATCCTCAACAAAATTTTGGTAAACAGAATTTAATAACACTTCAAAAAACTCATACACCATGATCAAGTTGGGTTTATTCCAGGGATGCAAGGATTCTTCAATATAGGCAAATCAATCAATGTGATACACCATATAAACAAACTGAAAGATAAAAAACATTTGATAATCTCAATAGATGCAGAAAAAGCCTTTGACAAAATTCAGCACTCATTTATGATTAAAACTTTTCAAAAAATGTGTTTGGAAGGTACCTACCTCAATATAGTAAAGACCATATATGGTAAGCCTACAGCAAATTCTATTTTCAATGGCAAAAACTGAAAGCATTGCCCCTAAGATCAGGAACAAGACAAGGGCACCCACTTTTCCCACTATTATTCAACATAGTTCTGGAAGTCCTAGCTACAGCAATCAGAGAAGAAAAATAAATAAAAGGAATCCAGATTGGAAAAGAAGAAATAAAGCTCTCACTGTTTGCCGATGACATGATACTGTGCATAGAAAACCCCAAAGATAGTATCAGAAAATTACTAAAGCTAATCAGTGAATTTATAAAAGTTGTAGAATACAAAATCAATACACAGAAATCACTTGTATTTCTATATACTAACAATGAAAAATAAAGAGAAATTAAGGAATCAATCCCTTTCACAAAATAATTAAATGTCTGGGAATAAACTTACCTAAGGGGACAAAAGAGCTGTACACAGAAAATTGTAAGACACTAATGAAAGAAATCAAAGATGATATAAACAGATGGAGAGATATTCCATTTTCCTGGGAAGGAAGAATCAATATTGTGAAAATGACCATGCTACCAAATGCAATCTACAGATTCAATGTGATCCCTATCAAATTACCAATAGATTTTTTCACAGAACCAGAACAAAAAAATTCACAATTCATATGGAAACACTAAAGACCCCGAATAGCCTAAGCAGTCTTGAGAAAGAAGAATGGAGCTGGAGGAATCAATCTTGCTGACTTGAGATTATACTACAAAGCTACAGTCATCAAGACAGTGTGGCACTGGCACAAAGACAGAAATATAGACCAATGGAACAAGACAGAAAGCCCAGAAACAAAACCCATGCACCTATGGGTACTTTATTTTTGACAGTGGAGTGAAGAATATACAATTGGGCAAAGACTGCCTCTTTGATAAATAGTGCTGGGGAAACTGGACAGCTACATGTAAAAGAATGAAATTAGAACACTTCCTAACACCATACACAAAGATAAACTCAAAATGGATTAAAAATCTAAATATAAGACCAGAAACTATGAAAATCTTAGGGGAAAACATAGGCAGAACACTTGATGACATAAATCAAAGCATGATCCCCTATGACCCACCTCCTAGAGTAATGGAAATAAAAAGAGAAGTAGACAAGTGGGACCTGACTGAAAAGCTTCAGCACAGCAAAGGAAACCATAAGCAAGGTGAAAAAACAACCCTCAGACTGGGAGAAAATAATAGCAAATGAAACAAGTGACAAAGGATTGATTTCCAAAATATACAAGCAGCTCATACAACTCAATACCAGAAAAACAAACACCCTAATCAAAAAGTGGGAAAAAGGCAAAAACAGATATTTCTTCAAGGAAGACATACAGATGACTAGCAAACACATGAAAAGATGCTCAACTTCACTCATTATTAGAGGAATGCAAATAAAAATTACCATGAGATATCACCTCACACTGGTCAGAATAGCCATCATCAGTTCAGTTCAGTCACACAGTCATGTCCAACTTTTTGCAACCCCATGAATTGCAGCACACCAGGCCTCCCTGTCCATCACCATCTCCTGGAGTTCACTCAGACTCACGTCCATCGAGTCCGTGATGCCATCCAGCCATCTCATCCTCTGTCATCCCCTTCTCCTCCTGCCCCCAATCCTTCCAGCATCAGAGTCTTTTCCAGTGAAACAACTCTTCACGTCAGGTGGCCAAAGTACTGGAGTTTCAGCTTTAGCATCATTCCTTCCAAAGAAATCCCAGGGCTGATCTCCTTCAGAATGGACTGGTTGGATCTCCTTGCAGTCCAAGGGACTCTCAAGAGTCTTCTCCAACACCACAGTTCAAAAGCATCAATTCTTCGGTGCTCAGCCTTCTTCACAGTCCAACTCTCACATCCAGACATGACCACTGGAAAAACCATAGCCTTGACTAGACGGACCTTAGTCGGCAAAGTAATATCTCTGCTTTTGAATATACTATCTAGGTTGGTCATAACATTTCTTCCAAGGACTAAGCGTCTTTTAATTTCATGACTGCAGTCACCATCTGCAGTGATTCTGGAGCCCCCAAAAATAAAGTCTGACACTGTTTCCACTGTTTCCCCATCTATTTCCCATGAAGTGATGAGACTGGATGCCATGATATTTGTTTTCTGAATGTTGAGCTTTAAACCAACTTTTCGCTTTCTTCTTTCACTTTCATCAAGAGGCTCTTTATTCTTCTTCACTTTCTGCCATAAGCGTGGTGTCATCTGCATATCTGAGGTTATTGATATTTCTCCTGGCAATCTTGATTCCAGCTTGTGTTTCTTCCAGTCCAGCATTTCTCATGATGTACTCTGCATAGAAGTTAAATAAGCAGGGTGACAATGTACAGCCTTGACGTACTCCTTTTCCTATTTGGGCCCAGTCTGTTGTTCCATGTCCAGTTCTAACTGTTGCTTCCTGACCTGCATATAGATTTCTCAAAAGGCAGGTTAGGTGGTCTGGTATTCCCATCTCTTTCAGAATTGTCCACAGTTTATTGTGATCCACACAGTCAAAGGCTTTGGCATATTCAATAAAGCAGAAATAGATGTTTTTCTGGAATTCTCTTGCTTTTTTGATGATCCAGCAGATGTTGGCAATTTGCTTTCTGTTTCCTCTGCCTTTTCTAAAACCGGCTTGAACATCAGGGAGTTCACGGTTCACCTATTGCTGAAGCCTGTCTTGGAGAATTTTGAGCATTACTTTACTAGCGTGTGAGATGAGTGCAATTGTGCAGTAGTTGGAGCATTCTTTGGCATTGCCTTTCTTTGGGACTGAAATGAAAACTGACCTTTTCCAGTCCTGTGGCCACTGCTGAGTTTTCCAAATTTGCTGGCGTATTGATTACAGCACTTTCACAGCATCATCTTTCAGGATTTGAAACAGCTCCACTGGAATTCCATCACCTCCACTAACTTTGCTTGTAGTGATGCTTTCTAAGGCCCACTTGACTTCACATTCCAAGATGTCTGGCTCTAGATTAGTGTTCACATCATCATGAATATGTGGGTCATGAAGATCTTCCGTGTTTTCTTGCCATCTCTTCTTAATATCTTCTGCTTCTGTTAGGTCCATACCATTTCTGCCCTTTATCGAGCCCATCTTTGCATGAAATCTTCCTTGGTATCTAATTTTCTTGAAGAGATCTCTAGTCTTTCCCATTTTGTATTTTCTTCTCTTTCTTTGCATTGATAGCTGAAGAAAGCTTTCTTATCTCTTCTTGCTATTCTTTGGAAGTTTGCATTCAGATGCTTATATCTTTCCTTTTCTCCTTTGCTTTTCGCCTCTCTTCTTTTCACAGCTATCTGTAAGGCCTCCCCAGAGAGCCATCAAAAGGTCTACAAAGAATAAATGCTGGAGAGGGTGTGGAGAAAAGGGAACACTCTTGCACTGTTGGTGGGAATGTAAATTGATAACAACCACTTGAAAGATGATATGACGATTTCTTAAAAATAGGAAGAAAGCCACCATTTGACCTGGCATCCCACTTCTAGGCATATACCCTGAGGAAAACAAAATTTAAAGAGACACGTGTATCCCATTGTTCACTGCAGCTCTATTCACAATAGCTAGAACATGAAAGCACTTAGATGCCCATTGATAGATGAATGGATAAAGAAGTTGTGGTACATAAACACAATGGACAATTACTCTGACATAAAAGGAACACATTTGAGTCAGTTCTAATGAGATGGATGAAGCTAGAACCTACTATACAGAGTGAAGTGAGTCAGAAAGAGAAAGATATATATCATATTCTACATCATGAGAAACTCTGGACTGGAAGAAACACAAGCTGGAATCAAGATTGCTGGGAGAAATATCAGTAACCTCAGATATGCAGATGACACCACGCTTATGGCAGAAACTGAAGAGGAGCTTAAAAGCCTCTTGATGAAAGTGAAAGAGGAGAGTGAAAAAGTTGGCTTAAAGCTCAACATTCAGAAAACTAAGATCATGGCATCTGGTCCCATCACTCCATGGGAAATAGATGGAAAGACAGTGGAAACAGTGTCAGACTTTATTTTGGGGGCTCCAAAATCACTGCAGATGGTGACTGCAGCCATGAAATTAAAAGACTCTTACTCCTTGGAAGAAAAGTTATGACCAACCTAGATAGTATATTCAAAAGCAGAGACATTACTTTGCCGACTAGGTCCGTCTAGTCAAGGCTATGGTTTTTCCAGTGGTCATGTATGGATGTGAGAGTTGGACTGTGAAGAAGTGCTGAAGAATTGATGCTTTTGAACTGTGGTGTTGGAGAAGACTCTTGAGAGTCCCTTGGACTGCAAGGAGATCCAACCAGTCCATTCTGAAGGAGATCAACCCTGGGATTTCTTTGGAGGGACTGATGCTAAAGCTGAAACTCCAGTACTTTGGCCACGTCATGCAAACAGTTGACTCACTGGAAAAGACTTTGATGCTGGGAGGGATTGGGGGCAGGAGGAGAAGGGGATGAGAGAGGATGAGATGGCTGGATGGCATCACGGACTCGATGGACGTGAGTCTGAGTGAACTCCGGGAGATGATGATGGACAGGGAAGCCTGGTGTGCTGCGATTCATGGGGTTTCAGAGTCAGACACGACTGAGTGACTGAACTGAACTGAACTGAACATATATATATATATATATATATATATATATACACACACACACACACACACACACACGCACATATATGTACGGAATCTGGAAAAATGGTACTGAAGAATTTATTTATTTACAGGACAAAAACGGAGAACAGACATGGAGAATAGACTTATGGACATAGACAGAGGGGAGGAGAGGGTGAGATGTATGGAAAGAATAACATGAAACTTACATAGATAGCTAATGACAATTTGCTGTATGGCTCAGGAACCTCAAACAGGGCCTCTGTATCAACCTAGAGAGTGGGATGGGTAGGGAGATGGGGAGGGAGGTTTAAAAGGAGGGGACATATGTATACCTATGGTTAATTCATATAGAAGTTTGACAGAAACCAGAAAAATTCTTCAAAGCAGTTATCCTTCAATAAAAAAGTTAAAAAAAAATCTCAGCTTTCTCACTCATTGTTTCTTTTATTTCTTTATTCTTTTATTTTTTTGGTTACCTGGTGGTTTTCAGTGATAGTCTCTTGGAAACACCTTCCTTATCTAGTCCTTATAAGAAAAATTACACTTAAGTCTATGTAGTAGGCTGAATAATAACCACCCCAAAATATCAGAGCCTAATCCCTAAAGCCTGTAGTTCAGTTGAGTTCAGTTCAGTTCAGTCGCTCAGTTGTGTCCGAGTCTTTGTGACTCCATGAATCGCAGACACCAGGCCTCCCTGTCTATCACCAACTCCCATAGTTTACTCAGACTCACATCCATCGAGTCAGTGATGCCATTCAGCCATCTCATCCTCTGTCATCCCCTTCTCCTCCTGCCCCCAATTCTTCCCAGCATCAGAGTCTTTTCCAATGAGTCAACTTCTTTGCATGAGGTGGCCAAAGTACTGGAGTTTGAGCTTCAGTATCATTCCTTCCAAAGAAATCCCATGGCTGATCTTTCAGAATGGACTGATTGGGTCTCCTTGGAGTCCAAGGGACTCTCAAGAGTCTTCTCCAACACCACAGTTCAAAAGCATCAATTCTTTGGCACTCAGCTTTCTTCACAGTCCAACTCTCACATCCATACATGACCACAGGAAAAACCATAGCCTTGACTAGGTGGACCTTTATTGGCAAAGTAATGTCTCTGCTTTTCAGTATGCTATCTAGGTTGGTCATAACTTTTCTTCCAAGGAGTAAGTGTCTTTTAATTTCATGGTGGCAGTCACCATCTGCAGTGATTTTGGAGCCAAAAAAATAAAGTCTGACGCTGTTTCCACTGTTTCCCCATCTATTTCCCGTGAAGTGATGGGACATTTGGGAAAAGATCTTTGAAGATGTGATTAGGTTAAAGATCTTTAGTTAAAGAGACTATCTAGACTATTCCAGTGGCTCTAAATGCCATCACAAGTATCTTCATAAGAGAAAGCCAGATGGACATTATAGATGCAGGAGAGGAGATACACTGTGACCATGGAGGCAGGATTAGAATATTATGTCCAGCAGCCAAGAATTGTAGACAGGCTCCAGACACAGGAAAAGTCATGGAACAGATTTTCCTGTTGAGCCTCTGAAGGTGTACAGCACAGCTGACACCTTGGTTTTGGACTTTTGGCCCGCAAACCTGAGAGAAAATACATTTCTGTCATTTAAAGTCAATAGATTTTGGGTAATGTGTTATGATGGGAATAGACAACTAATATAGTGTACTTCCAAAGCTAGGTTTCAGCTCTAGATATTGCTTACATTTTACCCCCTTTCTATGAGTACCTTAGTGTGATCACTTAGGAACTGACTGTGGCTCAGATCATGAACTCCTTATTGCCAAATTCAGACTTAAATTGAAGAAAGTAGGGAAAACCACTAGACCATTCAGCTATGACCTAAATCAAATCCCTTATGATTATACCCTAGAAGTGAGAAATAGATTTAAGGACCTAGATCTGATAGAGTGCCTGATGAACTATGGAATGAGGTTCGTGACATTGTACAGGAGACAGGGATCAAGACCATCCCCATGGAAAAGAAATGCAAAAAGCAAAATGGCTGTCTGGGGAGGCCTTTCAAATAGCTGTGAAAAGAAGAGAAGCGAAAGCAAAGGAGAAAACGAGAGATATAAGCATCTGAATGTAGAGTTCCAAAGAATAACAAGAAGAGATAAGAAAGCCTTCCTCAGCAATCAATGCAAAGAAATAGAGGAAAACAATAGAATGGGAAAGACTAGAGATCTCTTCAAGAAAATTAGAGATAACAGGGAACATTTCATGCAAAGATGGGCTCAGTAAAGGACAGAAATGGGATGGACCTAACAGAATCAGAACATATTAAGAAAAAGTGGCAAGAATACACATATAAAATGATCTTCACGACCCAGAAAATCACGATGGTGTGATCACTGACCCAGAGCCAGACATCCTGGAATGTGAAGAAAAGTGGACCTTAGAAAGCATCACTATGAACAAAGCTAGTGGAGGTGATGGAATTCCAGCTGAGCTATTTCAAATCCTGAAAGAGGATGCTGTGAAAGTGCTGCACTCAATATGCCAGCAAATTTGGAAAACTCAACAGTGGCCACAGGACTGGAAAAGGTCACTTTTCATTCCAATCCCAAAGAAACGCAATGCCAAAGAATGCTCAAACTATGTCACAACTGCACTCATCTCACACGCTAGTAAAGTAACGCTCAAAATTCTCCAAGCCAGGCTTCAGCAATACGTGAACTGTGAACTTCCTGATGTTCAAGTTGGTTTTAGAAAAGGCAGAGGTACCAGAGATCAAATTGCCAATATCTGCTGGATCATGGAAAAAGCAAGAGAGTTCCAGAAAAACATCTATTTCTGCTTTAACGACTATGCCGGCGCCTTTGACTGTGTGGATCACAATAAACTGTGGAAAGTTCTGAAAGAGATGGGAATACCAGACCACCTGACCTGCCTCTTGAGAAATCTGTATGCAGGTCAGGAAGCAACAGTTAGAACTGGACATGGAACAACAGACTGGTTCCAAATAGGAAAAGGAGGACATCAAAGCTGTATATTGTCATCCTGCTTATTTGACTACTATGCAGAGTACATCATGAGAAATACCGTGCTGGAATAAGCACAAGGTGGAATCAAGATTGCCAGGAGAAATATCAATAACCTCAGATATGCAGATGACACCACACTTATGGCAGAAAGTGAAGAGGGGCTAAAGAGCCTCTTGATGAAGGTGAAAGAGGAGGGTGAAAAAGTTGGCTTAAAGCTCCAGAAAACTATGATCATGGCATCTGGTCCCATCACTTCATGGCAAATAGATGGGGAAACAGTAGAAACAGTGTCAGACTTTATTTGTTTGGGCTCCAAAATGACTGCAGATGGTGACTGCAGTCATGAAATTAAAAGACCTTTACTCCTTGGAAGAGAAATCATGACCAACCTAGATAGAATATTGAAAAGCATAGACATTACTTTGTCAACAAAGGTCTGTCTAGTCAAGGCTATGGTTTTTCCAGTGGTCATGTATGGATGTGAGAATTGGACTGTGAAGAAAGCTGAGTGCTGAAGAATTGATGCTTTTAAACTGTGGTGTTGGAGAAGACTCTTGAGAGTCCCTTCGACTACAAGGAGATCCAAACAGTCCATTCTAAATGAGATCAACCCTGGGATTTCTTTGGAAGAAATGATGCTAAAGCTGAAACTCCAGTACTTTGGCCACCTCATGCGAAGAGTTGACTCATTGGAAAAGACTTTAACGCTGGGAAGGATTTGGGGGCAGGAGAAGGGGAGGACAGAGGGTGAGATGGCTGGATGACATCACTGACTTGATGGATGTGAGTTTGAGTGAACTCTGGGAGTTGGTGATGGACAGGGGAGGCCTGGAGTGCTGCAGGTCATGGGGTCGCAAAGACTCGAACACAACTGAGCGACTGAACTGAAGTGTGACCAATGAGCTGATCGTTTCAACTTTCATTTCCTCATTCATGAACGAGGAGTCTCTATTAAGCTCCTGCTTGAACTCGATGCTGTGTGTCATGGGTCCAGCTCTCATGGAGCTTTCAAGTTAGTAGCAGTGTATTACCCTTTTTTCACTTTCAAAAATACAGATATTGTAGGTTTTTGTTTTCTTTCTTTTTTTCTTCTGGCAGTGGGAATGAAAACCAGAGTTATAATTTACACTGTTTTCTGAGTTTAGAACCAACTGAATGGAAAGATGCTTCTCTGTGTGTGTGTGCTCAATTGCGTCAGTCGTGTCCAACTCTTTGTAACCCTATGGACTGTAGCCTGCCGGTTCCTCTGTCCATGGGATTCTCCAGGCAAAAATACTGGAGTCAGCTGCCGTGACCTCCTCCAAGGGATCTCTCCAACTCAGGGTTGAACCCACGTCTCTTATGTCTCCTACAGTGGCAGGCAGGTTCTTTACCACTAGCGCCACCTGGGAAGCAAGAATTGGGCAAATGGAGATTCAGGTGTTTATTTTCTTATGAAGAAAGCTGTTGAGAGAACCTCACTCTGGATAAGCAGCCCTGTAGCTTGTTAATACTCTCCTAGAATTAAACTCACCTTCTCAGTCCCAGGCAGATCTGCCAGCAGCCTCCTGCCCCCCTCCTTTCCTCTACACAGAGTAGGATGTGTCCTCTAACTCAACCTGGTAGCACATAGGAGAGTATACTTGCTGGCTCCATGCTGGCAGGCTGGAAAAACTCCAGAAGGACTGAGTCCAGCCTGACCCTACTAATCAGAGTGAGGAAGGGGCTGAAGTGTTACAAGCTTTTTACTCTCACCAGCCAAAGCTTTGAACTGTTCCTTCTAGGTATGCCCTCCTGTTTCTTGTACTTCTGGATGAAGAGAAAGAGTAAATCTCTCTGTGCTCTGTGAAACAGATTCCTATCATCAGAGGCCACTGTGTTGCTGCTGCTGCTAAGTCACTTCAGCGTGTCCAACTCTGTGCGACCCCATAGATGGCAGCCCACCAGGCTCCCCTGTCCCTGGGATTCTTCAGGCAAAAACCCTGGAGTGGGTTGCCATTTCCTTCTCCAATGCTACTTGTAAGATGTTCCTAGAATCTGAGGTCTACCTCCCTTTTGGAGGGTTTGGAAGAGGAATGGTCATGAGCTGGGTATTAAGGTAATAAAATCTTTTACTGAGTGGCATGTAATTTCCTGCTAGCAGTGCTGGGCACCCTGGGATGTTAAAAAAAGTGTAAGCCATGGAACATTTTCTTCCTCTCAATGTATTATACATTGTAGGGACCCATAATTATTTCTGTCCTACTTTGTAGAAGTTAGTCAAACCCGATCACTAACATTTCTATTACTTTAACATTTTTCAGTCACAAATCTGATCGTCATATCTTAACTAGTAAATCGAGTAAAGTTAATAACTTTGAACAGTTGAGGCTGGATTTCTTATTAGAATCTTAGTTGTCTTTCTGAAACATACTTTTTGCGATGGATACATGTTTACATAAAATAAATCATTGGAAGCTAACTTAAATTACTTCTCTTTTTACTAATTTTGAAATGGAGTTTTTTTCATTGATATCCCCATCAGCTAAAGAGTCTTAAGACTGTAACCCATTTATAGTAATAGAAAGTCTTTTGTCATTTTGACCCTACATTATTAATGTGTTCCCCTAACTTTTCCCCTGCCTTTGGTCTAAACCTAACTTGATCTTTAAACAAAGTAATGCCAGAATGATTTTTTTTTCTGTTTTGTAAAATACGAATCCTACACTCTTTCCCACTAAAATCCCTTGCTGTTTCCCCAGAGTCTACAGGATAAAGTAAATGAAGTTACATATTTTAGGCATCCCAGCTATGAGTATTTTTGAAAAATTGATCAACCATGATAGAAGAAAGACTGAATTATCTTTCTATTCTTTTTATGGAAGATAAATTTTTGTTGCATGAAGAAGTAACCAAAAACTATAAAGTCAGAAAGTAGAAAAAAGTGTATAGTGTATATGATCATTATTTAACAAAGTTACTGTAATTTTTCTGAATTTTATAATGTTGTGGTTATTTGCCAGTTTTTTAGAATTTTTCATTTGTGTTGATAACCACAAAAATCCCACTTCTTTAATTCTAGTATTGACTGTCATACCTCATTTTGTATTTATGCTTTTATAGATACTTTCTTTAGTATGTCCCCACAAGTATTGTGTTTCAGTGCCTAAGATATGACTCTATCACTGATGGAGAGGCAAAGCTAGAAGCAGAACAGCTGAAGGATGTTTTTGCAAAATAGAAATAGTGAGGTGGTGACATGGGTGATGGCAAACATTTAGGTTTTAGGTTTGTTTTGAAGATAGAATCTTCTAAAAGATTTACTGATGAGTTGGTTGTTGCATGTTATTGGAGAGAAAAAGAAGAGTCAAAAATGACCAATCTATTAGCGAATTCTATTGAAGTTTCTACCTTAAAATTAAATCCTGAACATAAATGCTTTTCCCCCAAGTTACTGAGGATGGAGTTGTCATTTGCCAAGATGAGGAAGTGTATGGGGGAAGAGATTTGATTTATATGAGGTTTTCGTCATTTACTGTCTGAGATGTCTAGTAAACATCTGGGTGAAGATATTGAATAGAAAGTTGGCATTTGGGTTTGGAGTTTATGGCAGAGGACTAGACTCAGGTGTCACTTTGTGATACTGCAGTTTATAGATAGTAGGAGCCCAAGGAGTAAGCTGTGGAGTATTTTGAGGTCGGGGATATGAAGGGAAACTAGCAGTGATGCATAGGGAACCTTAAGTGAGGAAAGATAAAAGACAAACCCAAAACAGGACACCAAGGTGTTCTGGCAACTGAGTGAGAGGGTGTTTCTAGGAGGAGAGAGTGATCAATCAACCATGCCAAATTATGCTTATAGATCAAGTAAGATGAGGACTGAAAATTCACAGTGAACTTAGCAATGACCTCCACAGCTGCTGTTTTAAGAGAGGTCAGTTACAAAGAACGGGTGGAGAGAAATTAGACAACAAGCATAAGAGCTACTTCAAGGAGTTGTAGAGGAGGTTACAGAAGTTGGGTGCCTGCTGGGGGAGGTGAGATCAAGACGGAGTAGGTCTTTTGTTTTAAGATAGGAGGAATGACATTTTTGATCAGAACAATCAAGAGAAGGGAGAAAAGTCACTAATAAAGGAAAGAGAAGGGAGGATTGTCAGAGCAGTGTCCTTGAGAAAGAGAGTGGGTGGGAGCTGTTTGTGAGAGAAAAGGGATTGGAATGTGGGTGATTTTTACCTGCAGTATGAGAGGTCACACAGGGTATATGGATACAGATGCTGTCAGGAAGGTAGCATCTTTTGATTGCTTTTGTTTTCCCAGTGAAATTGAAAGTAAGGATAGCTCTAGGTAAGGTCAGGGGAAAGTCCTGAAAGTTTGAAGAGAGAGCAGAATATGTGAAGTAGACGGGGAGAGTGAATGGATTAGAGTGTTCTGTGAATACTGGGTGACATTCAAGTCCACTTGGGTTCTTGTTAATGAATGGAAAATTAGACCAATTGTGTTTTTGTTTCTCCCATCACATCAGTTGTCTTGGGTATAAATGCCAGATTAGGTGTAAACTTAGATTCAGCTAGGGTTTTGTGTTTTTATCAAATGAAGACAGAATGAGGGGAAGGGACAATGGAGTTGGGAGTCTGTGACAGTGATCATAAGGCGTGACTATGGAATTTAAGCTGGCTTAAGATCTGAAGGTAGCAGGGGAGAGTGAAGAGGTGGTCATATCAATGAATTGCAGGTCTGGTAGAGGTCAAAAATTGTTAGTCATGGGGAATAAATAGAAGGACGTGATTAGAGAGTGCGTGCATGCCCAGTTACTCAGCCGTGTCTGACTCTTTGTGACCCCGTGGACTATTGCCTGCCAGGCTCCTCTGTCCATGGAATTCTCCAGGTAAGAATACTGGAGTGGGTTGCTATTTCCTCATCCAGGTGAACTTCCTGACCCAGGGGTTGAACCGTATATCTTATGTCTCCTGTTTTGCGGGTAGCCACATATTTATTTAGCTGCATCAAGTCTTAGTTTCAGCACATGGGCTTAGCTTCCTCACAGAACGTGGGATCTTCATTCCCTGACCAAGAATCAAACCCATGGCCCCTGCGTTGCAAGGCATATTCTTAACCATTGGACCATCCAGAGCTTTCCTAGTGGCTCAAGTGGTAAAGACTATGCCTGCAAGGCAGAAGACGCAGGAGATGGAGGTTCTGACCCCTGGGTTGGTAAAATTCCCTGGATTAGGAAATGGCAACCCACTCTAGTATTCTTGCCTGGAAAATCCCATGGACAGAGGGAGCCTATAAGGCTCCAGTCCCTGTGGTCTCAAAGAGTCAGATATGCCTCAGTGACTGGGCACGCACAATTAGAGAGTAGGCAGCTTCAGATGGACTCATCAAGGAGCAGTGGCTGGTGATGAAGAAGATTAAGGTGTGAACATGAGCACATAAGGCTCCTTAAGGACTGACAGTAGTATATTTTTAATAACTCTTACTTCAGCCTGTTTGATACTCAATAGATATTATTTATGAATGAATTCAGAGGAAGAACTGACTATCAGAATGGAGGGAAATGATGAAGGTAGGTCATTGTGAGTCAATTTTAAATCATCCGCTCCAGCTCTCCTTATGCATTTATGCAGTGCACAGGGTAGACTTGATCTGATAAGGGAACCTATGTTAAGTTTCAGATCTTGCTAAATGCAAAGAATAAGAGCATAAACTACAGCAGGTCCTCATGAGAACTGAAATCCCCAGGAACTGAGATCTCTCATCTGCCTCTCTGGATAGGATGCTTCCCTCTGCTTTTCCTCACACATGGGTTTCTTCTCATCTTATACACAGACAAACAAGGGCACCTCAATCCCAAGATGACATGAACTTTTGACTTCCGTCTACACACTTAACTCATTTCTTAATGCTCTGGTTTCCAGAAGAAGGGCATGATGGCCCTAGACTGGGTTAGGTGATCCCAAAGCCAGTCTGGACAAGAGCAATTGTGATGAGGTACCATTATAGCCATTTAAGCCAACCTCACAGCAAAGTTGACTAACAAGAGGGGTTTGGGGGAATGGGGCTGCATGGGACAAACAATCCCATATAAATCATCTTTCTGTGAGGGCAGGGATCAGGCAGAGAAGAAGGACATGTTATGTTAAGCAAAAATATTCTTGTATTTATAAGAACATATGTCTTAGCTTCCATAATTTTCTTTCTTTTAGTAGAAGTTCAGTACAAGATAATCATATTATCAACAAGTCAATATTCCTTATTTTGCTAGCTGCCATTACTATTAGCAAACCTTGGCCAGTCAGTGTCTTCATAAACTTCTTTCAGTTCCTCTGATGATGCCACTTATATGTACCTTGACCTAATCAGTTGATTTGTACCAGAACACACCAAGATAATTTATATTTAAGATCAGATATTTTTAAAAATGGAAGTGTAGTTGATTTACAATGTTGTGTTAGTTGCAGATGTATAATACAGTGATTCAGTTATGTTTTTATATACATATATATAAATATATATATATATATATACCCTTTTTCAGATTCTTTTCACTTATAAATTGTTGCAAAATATTGAATTTAGTGTTCTGTGCTATATAGTAGGTCCATAGGGTCAAATAATTTTTAAAATAAAAATGCCATCTTCATAGCTCTTACTACAGAGGTACCGATTTAGCTGGCATTGTAAGAGTAGCTTGGTCAGTAGCTTCATGAGATGTGAAGCCTCCCAGGATGAGGCGGAAGTATCTTTAGTTCCATGTTGGAGGAGCATTAGGTCCTCCTGTTTGTAGCTCCAAAATATCTATTGGATAGTTTACCCGTGTATTGATCTGGATTCCCTGCTGGATAATAAGCCTTTAGAAGGCAAGGATCCTATATGTCTTATTTTCATTTGTATTCCCAGTGCCTAAGCAGCAGAATGACAGGCTCATTTAGAGCCTGAAAGATATCCAATAAACATTTGTTGACTAGTGCAGTGAAGGGGGTGTGAGTAAGTGTTAAGTGTGTATGTAAATTTCTGACCAGGTTTAAGCAAGCCTGCTGGTTCTTCAAAGTCCATGTAATGTTGAGTGGATACTTATATAACTTCTGTTATAAGATGCTGATGCCCATGTTACACCTTAAGATGACCGTATGTGTGTGTATGTGTGTATGTGACTTGTGGTAGTCACTGTGCAGAAGAGGTTGATCCTAATCACTGTCCGATATGAAACAGCTGTTGCCTGTGCTATTTGGTGCTCAAGGCAATTCTTCATTTCTTTGGCCTGCATGGATGCTTCCAAAACGCTTCTCTCACAGCATGTGTGTTCTGGCATTCCCTGCGAACTCCGGGAAATCTGGAGCCAAAGATCTATTAGTGCCTGAAGTGTGGAGTGTGTGACATTGATCATCCCCTCTTTGAGCTGGCACTGCTCTGAAGGAGCCCGAGAACCAGGGCAATGAGCCCGCTGCCAAATCCATCTGGTTTTGATCCCATTTCACTTAATGAGTCAAAACATTTTTTAGAGACATTTTATTTTATTTTTTTTTTCACCTATCCCAGAAGTCCAGTGAGTACTCTAACTATACTTAGGATGGATCAGAAAAGTGTTCCATGTAGTCACGGTAGAGACATTCATGAATACACATAAAGTGTTATCACATGTTTAGTAGGTGCTCACAAGTGCTTCCAATGTGATGGAGTTGATCGCAGATTCTACTGAAGTTTTTGATTTCCAGCTGCACTAAACCCTAAGCTGTGACCTTTAAGTAGTATTCAAAAATATATTTGGATACTTGGTTGTAATTCTATTAATAAATGACCCCTTAATGACCTTTGCTTTTAATTTCTCAGTGAATGCTTGGCAATCTCTATATATCTCTATAAACTGATTTTGAGAAACTTAAAATGCTTCCACTGTTGTTTCCTTGGAAGCTGATTAATGGAAAATAGCACAGAGGGGCTTAGGAATACAATATGTGGAACATCTACTAATTGTTCAGTTCAGTCGCTCAGTCGTGTCTGACTCTCTGTGACCCCATGAATTGTAGCATGCCAGGCTCCCCTGTCCATCACCAACTCCTGGAGTTCACCCAAACTCATGTGCATCAAGTTGGTGATGCCATGTAGCCATCTCATCCTCTGTGTCCCCTTCTCCTCCTGCCCTCAGTCCCTCCCAGCATCAGGGTCTTTTCCAGTGAGTCAGTTCTTCACATGAGGTGGCCAAAGTATTAGAGTTTCAGTCTCAGCATCAGTCCTTCCAATGAACACCCAGGACTGGTCTCCTTTAGGATGGACTGGTTAGATCTCCTTGCAGTCCAAGGGACTCTCAAGAGTCTTCTCCAGCACCACAGTTCAAAAGCATTGATTCTTTGGCACTCAGCTTTCTTTCTAGTCCAACTCTCACATCCATTGGGAAAACCATAGCCTTGACTAGACGGACCTTTGTTGAAAAGGAACATCTCTGCTTTTTACTATGTTATCTAGGTTGGTCATAACTTTCCTTCCAAGGAGTAAGCGTCTTTTAATTTCATGGCTGCAGTCACTATCTGCAATGATTTTAGAGCCCTCCAACTGTTTCCCCATCTATTTGCCATGAAGTGATGGGACCAGGTGCCATGATTTTCGTTTTCTGAATGTTGAGCTTTAAGCCAACTTTTTCGCTCTCTTTCACTTTCATCACTAATTATTAGGCACTATGTTAAGCCATGCATTATCTAAAGTCTCACAAGAGAGGCAGATTGTTAGTTGTGTTCCACAGAAAAGAAAACTCAGGCTCAGAGAGTTTTCCAGCTCCTGGCATGGTTGGTAATGACAGAACCAGGATTTGAGATCTTTCTGACTCTAACCAAGGCTTGAAAACTCCTTCCACTTCTGTGCTGGGCTACATCTTCTTTTTCGGTGACATTCGGAGCAGTCCAAGTTTCTTGGAGGACTGATGGTCTCCCAAGTGCTCTGGTTGTGTGGAAATGGTTCTGAATCTTTTCCTTAATTCTTGACTCCCTTGAACAAGTCAGTTTTCTCTGTGTCTCAGATGGCCTCATTAAACTTATCTCATCCTGCTGCTTTGGAAGACTGTTCTATTGTCATGAAGAACTTTGATGTTTCTGAAGAAAGGTGACATTGAAAGTGCCCAACCTCACTCTTAGTTAATAATGAAAATGACACCTTTGTCATTTACATCCTGTAGCAATCGAATGATTTTCCAGTTCTTCCAAAGCTGGTCTCAAGTGGCAGCGTCATTTTTCAGTAAGTCCTCACAGGGGCATCTTGTGGATAAAAAGAAAAGCGTGCCAGGGAGTGGTGGCAGCCAGGTAGTTCAGCCTTGGTTGCTTGTATGGGTCTGCAGTGAAGTGTTTGATGACCAGCTTTTGAGTTCCTGTATGACCAAAGCCACAAAGACATGATTCATTTTAGAAATCGCCCCAGAAAAGAAATGACATCTGAGGGGCCTAACATGCTATGATATGGAGAGTTCAAGAAAATGAACACACACACACACACACACACACACACACACACACACACAATATATGACAGTAAATATGAAAAGATAGCTGTGTTAACTATCTGTTAACACAGATAGTTTAAACGTTAGATTGTTAGCTTCTGGATGAACTTTGGCACTTGCTTTCTTTTCTTTTTATTGTGAAGATGGTAACCATTCCATATCTGCCCAGAGACTCGTTTCTAACAATACCACATTCTTTGACAGGAGATGATGGAAGGACATGATGGTTTCTGTGAGTGCGAGGGCAGCAGCAAGAAGGTGACAGAGGATGGACTGTTTCTGGAAAAGAGATGAGGGTGTGACTGCTTTGCTGAGCCAACAATGAATTGCCCCAAATGACCATAAACGTATTCTTGGTGTTCCTGGACAGTTTCCAGAATAAAATCGTTGTGTGATTAGATAGAGTTTAGCAGTGACACTGTGTGTTTACAATATAAGGATCCCAAACTACAGTTACCCAGGCCTTGGATTTATGCTACCCAAGCCATTTAGTTCCTGGCTTTTAAATGAAGGCTTTTAAAAGTTTGAACATAGTGCTTTTGCCTTGTTTAAAAGAAAAAAGAATCACGATAGCTGGAACCCCAGTTTCCTCAAATTTACCTTTTGCAGCTGACTTTATTTACTTACAAGCATATTATACTAGAAGAGGTTTCATGGTATCTGCCGTAAAATCAAGAGTTTGTGGCTTTTCTAATCGTTTTTTCCCCTACAGAAATTTTAATCATCCAGATCTAAAGATTTGGGTAACTCTCATCTTTGCAAAAGGAATGTTTTTCAAGTGTTGTTTGGCCTCCAGTTTTATTTTCTTGAACCTGGAGTGAATTTTACATCTTCCTAGGTTTGTTCCCATGTCTTCAGCCCTGAAATAAACACCCCATCCATGAGGGAATACTTGCACTGCTTAAAGAGGCAGCTTCTGTGGCTGGAGAGGGTGGGTGATGAGACCTTGAATCTGTGTGTCCATATGATGACCACAGTCCAGAATGATGATCTGTGCTTGAGAGAAAATGGGAGTCTAATAAGCACATCATACTTAATAAACTCTCTGTATCTGCTTGGGAAGGAATCCAAGTATAGAAGTTAAAATAAAAACATCGAAGTCTGGTTTTCTTGCTGCATGATCTGGTCAAATTATTTGACACATTGGATCCTCAGTTAAATGGTGATAATAAAAATTAACTGCTGACTGTATTGCTACAAGGTCCAAATGAGACTCCTGTATGAAAACATAAGGTAAACCAGAAAATAGCAGGCACATTATTAATGACTTGAAAGACTCATATATGTTGATACAGAAAAGCTGATGGTTGGTCCATTGAGTTAAAGAAATTACAAAGTGCATTTGCAAAAGAAAATTTATTTGGGAATATGAGTGGGTTGACAGTGTTCCCTCCCTCTTTTCCTTGCCTTCAGTCAAAAGGTCATATTTCCTCATGACATGGGGAGGGAGTATAATGCATTTGCTCATGGTTATCTGAAAACTAATGCTATAGTTTTATGTGAATGTGTTCAAGTGACGTTGGTGACCAAGGATGTCATCTGGTTTTAGAGTTTCGTGTATCATGTGACTTTCAAAAGTTAATAAAACCTTAACTACTTAGTAAACTGCTAGGGAACAACTGTGACAAGTGTTGTTGACATCAAATACACTGGGAAATACGGTTTTCAGTAGAAAGCGCCTTAATTAGGAGTGAGGCCAGGTTCTGTTCTCTAGTTCACCTTGGTTTCTGCTGGTCAGCTTTACAGCCTAGAGCTTGATGATTGGCTGCACATGAGTCAGATTCCTGTTCTGGGAGGTGGTTAATATCATTGACAAGTCTCCGTAGAGAACAGTAAGTGAATGTGTTAGTCCTTCCGTCGTGTCCAACTCTTTGTGACCTCATGGACGGTAGCTTGCCAGGCTCCTCTGCCCATGGATTCTGCAGGCAAGAATACTGGAGTGGGTTGCCATTCTCTTCTCCAGAGGATCTTCTTGTCCCAGGGATTGAACCTAGGTCTCCTGCATTGCAGGCAGATTCTTTACCTGCTGAGCTACAAGGGTCGAGTGCCAAATCCATTAGGGGATAAACAGCAGATCATGGTTTCTCAACGATCCTTTGTCTTCTCATGTTGACTTAGTTTTAGGCAGGAGAAAAATACAACTCCTGATGCAAAGTGAAAAAGTATGTCAAGGTGTTTGAGATATTTTACCTAAAACAAATAATGGTATGAAATGTGAGGAAAAATAAGAGCTGGTGAGAAAACAAAGAAAGAAATAATCATTTACAAATAGCTGTTTACCTCACTTGAAAATGATCCTAATCAAGAATTTGCATTTCATTAAAGCTTTTCTGTTGGTGATAATATCCCTACCTCTATTTCTCAAAAGGCAATTATCACATAAAATGGCTTATAATAGAAGTGTTACTGCTTTCTTGGCGTTCAGCATGTAAGATTTTTATTGGTATACTTGTCTTTTTTTTTTTTAAAGCACCTGCAGTTATATTTACATTCTGACAAAATATAGTAGAGGTGGCACTTAAATCTCCCAGTTTCTGTCTCTAATCCTAAGCAATTTAACTGTCTTTTCAGCTCTGCCTATTTTCTGTAACAATTTCAAGTGCAGTTAAGGCACAGAAATATTATTTATAAAGTTTCCACAAAGACCATGTATTTTGGGTTTTGGTGCTAGATAACATCACAGTTACAAGCTTTATAATTAGTTTGGCGGTTCTAGAATTAGCTCAGAATCAGAACCTCAGAAGTGAGACTATAAGCACTTAGCTTTGAATATTGGTGGGGTGGGTGGGGTTCTGATTTTTGTGTGAGGAAGGAAGAAAGGGGCTGAGATGCTGGCATTTGTCTTCAGTAGTGCTGAGCAGTGGGTCGGATGGGCCACTGGAGTTAGCGCAGTGAATTCACTGACGGATGACAGGTTGTGAAAACCAGGAAGATTGCAAACACCACAAACATTCTCTTCATGGTTCTAGATGAAAACATAGAACTCTTTATTCTACTGAGACTAATGAACTTACCTTAGATCTCTACTAAGAAAAGGCAGTGAAATATATATTCATGCATGCGTGTGTGCTAACTCGCAATAGTCATGTCCCACTCTTTGCGACCCCATGGACTGTAGCCTGCCAGGCTCCTCTGCTCATGGTATTCTCCAGGCAAGAATACTGGAGGGGGTTGCCATGCCACCCAGGGATCCAACCTGCATCTCTTATGTCTCTTGCCTTGGCAAGTGGGTTCTTTACCACTAGCGCCTCCGGGGGAAGCCCTGAGGTATATATGGATACTCACATTTTATGTTTGCCAACTTAAAGTGAAGGCACATGAGAGTTGTGAGTTATGTTTTATTTGGGGGCAACATGAGGACTATAGCTGGAGTAGGAAGTGGTAACCCACTCCAGGATTCTTGCCTGGGAAATCCCATGGACACAGGAGGCTGGCGACTACAGTCCATGGGGTCGCAAGAGTTGAACACAGCTGAGTGACTGAATACCATGCAAGAGAACTGTAACTCTGGAGACAGCATCTCAGACAGCTCAGAGAAACTGCTGTCTCCTGGGCCACAGTTCTCATTCTGCCCCAAATAAAGCTTAACTCACAATGTGCTTTCACTTTAAGTTGGCAAATGTAAAATTAGGCTATCTCCTATACCCTAGGAGAAGGCAATGGCATCCCATTCCGGTACTCTTGCCTGGAAAAATCCCATGGACGGAGGGGCCTGGTAGGCTGCAGTCCATGGCGTTGCGAAGGGTCAGACAGGACTAAGCAACTTCATTTTCACTTTCATTCATTGGAGGAGGAAATGGCAACCCACTGAGGTGTTCTTGCTTGGAGAATCCCAGGGATGGGGGAGCCTGGTGAGTTTCCATCCATGGGGTCCCACAGAGTCGGACATGACTGAAGTGACTTAGCAGCAGCAGCAGCAGCAGCATATGCCCTAATGTGGTGCATTTTTTTGAAGCTGGTACGTTTATCCAATGATCAGGCAACTACTCAGCATCTTCACAGGGCCTGTGAAGGGTGTGGGGTTTCCTCCCTATTGACAGGCTAAATGTTTAGCCTGCTACAGCTTCATGGATGCTGTCTGATTGCAGACACAGAGTCAGAACCTGTCAGAAACAAGGACTTCATTATACATGGCACAGCATGCAGGCTGAGCTTCAGGTCCAAGTCAGTTTTTCTCTGCCCCAAGTTCCCTGGGGCCACATGGCGGGGTGGGGTGGGGTTCAGGTGGACACTGTGCATGTGGATTTGTGTTATGGCTGAAAATGTGAGCTTGGGAAATCTATGGCTTTCAAAATGAACGTGCTCTTGTCCTGGAGGAGGTATTTCAGTCCTCAGGGTTGCCTGCTGCGAATACTACCCTGGGGAACAGTCTGGGTAAAGAGTGAAGAGCAGCCAAAACATCTCAGTCTTGGCACCCAGTATGATTGTCAGGGATGCTCAGGACCCATGGTAGGCTACCTCTTCCAACACGAAGGGACTCAAGACAAGCTGTCTTCCAAACCATATGTGTCTGTTGTAACATGCATAAACTCTGTACACATGAATTTATAGTTTCACAGCATTATTATTCCTTCTTTTGAGCAAATGAGGAATTTGATGCTGTGTTTAACTAAGAAGCAAAAATCACAACACAGGATTTTTAATTTGTAGTCTAATGTTGTTACCATTAGCCTGGTTTGCATTACTGCTACAGGATCATCAGGTTGTGTTAGCACAGTGTTGTGGTGAGGGCTTTACCATTATTTTATTTACTACCATGTACATTTCAGGAAATTAACTCTCCTTTGCTGATCTATTGCTGTATTTTGATTCTGTTGGTCTAGTGTGTTTCTACATCTTCATCACCCACTCCCCACTCCCCACCTTTAGCTTAGATATATCTCTTTATTTCTAAAGACCCATAGCTTTCACAGTTTTAGGAAATAGGGGCAAAACCATCAAATTGTCTGTCATCACAGAACTGCGGAGTTTCTATAGAGAGAAAATGTACATCAGACACAATTTAGTCTAACTGCCCTACCTCCATTTTATGAATAAGGAAGCAGAGATCCAGAGAGTCTCAGTGAACTGCCACCCAAGGTCAAAGGTCTTAGTGATTAAAGAGAAGAAGCTCAAGGTTTTTGTGTATAAAATTCAGTGTTTTTGTCACTGCACTATGTTTCGTCCAGTGGGGGAAAAAAAGCACAATGTTAGAGTTGTGAGTTAAGTTCTGTTTGGGGCAAAGTGAGGACTGTAGGCCAGGAGACAGCATCTCAGTTCTGAGAAGCCACCCCAAAGAGGCAGGGCAAGGTCAGAGTTATGATTTTAGGGAAGGAGGGCTATGTGTGGTTAAGCACATGTTTTAGCAGAGGCTCGCTGCTAGTCATAAGGAGCAGGTGTCACCATCAATGATTTTAGTCCTTTTCTATTATAGATACGAGGCGATGCAAGAATGGGTCTGATAAAATCCTGAGGATCTGTTCTGCCAGTTTTTCCTGGAGCACAGAGTACTTCATTCCTGATCTCCACCCTGAACTTTCAGCTGCTGTCAGTCAGCGGCTCTAGGGGCTCATGATTTAATCTTTATAGAGGTAGCTGTGTACGTAAGTGCTAAGGCCCTCCGTTGTGTCTGCCTCTATGGACTGTAGCCCACCAGGCTCCTCCGTCTATGGGATTTCCCAGACAAGAATACTGGAGTGGGTTGCCTCATCCTCCTTCAGGGGATCTTCCCAACCCAAAGATTGAACCCTCGTCATTTACATCTCCTGCATCGGGAGGTGGGTTCTTTACCATTAGCGCCACGTGGGAAGCCCTGGTAGAGGTAGATGGCAAGTGCCATCTGCAGTTGGCAATTGCATTCTAAAAGAAAAAGAAGTCAAGGATATTGGTGGAAGCTTTATTGTGTGTTCTAATATTTTGTTTAGTACCAATAGTGTATATTTCTGTTTTTCAAATATAGGATAATCAATCTAAGTACTGAAATAACAACAGAGTTATAAATTCTTTAAATCATGGACTGCAAGCTTAAATGCCCTTCTCAGATCAGCAGGTAACAAAGAAATAGCCAGTGTGATCAGTGAAAGAAATGGTGACAACAAACTGGAGAAGGCACACCCATCAGACACTCTGATTCAACACTTTGTGAGCATCCTATGTCCCCCAGTTTATTTCTGCCTCTGGACTTGGCCATCCGGCTGCCACTTATAAAACATGATTTGAATAACATGATTTTTAAAAGATTTACTATATCCTTAAATGTGATTTTGTTGTATAGACTTTCAGAGCTCAATAGGGTATTAGTTGTCAGATGCTCTCACCCATCATCATGCTGAAAGAGAAGCAAAGAAGATGCAGTGACTTGCTCAACTCAGTAAAGCTAGTCTGTTATACCACCTGTGGCTAGAATCAAATTTCCAAACTCCTAGTCTTGTGTTCTTTCTACTTCATCTTGAAACAGTTTTTTTAAAAAAGAATAATTTTGAAAGAAAAAGTAATGGGCAAATCTGTCTTGATATTTAGTAACATTTCTTGTGGATAACCTCTCTGAAACTGATCAAATATTATTTATTGAGTGTATTACCACATGCCCATGCTAAGTGACACAAGGCATACAAAAGTATATCAGACATCTTTGTTCATTTAGATCCTCTCTAGTTGGGAAAGTCAAAACTAATACTGGAGAATAATAAAGGCTAGACTCTTTGGTGTTGACTTTTAAGTATACGAAAAGTTGGGAAAGAAGAGATATTGGTGACTTGAAGGTCTTAATTCTCCATATTCCAATGATTCTCTTTAGTAGCATATTTAAGAAAATCCTCTGTCATAGCCAAAAGAATATAATGAGAATGCCAATACTAGAATTGCGTGTGTGTGTGTAAGTGAAAGACTGAATTGTAATCTGTGCTATTCATTCTTCACATTAAATCATGTCCACTGATATCTTAAATATTTCCTTGACTCCTATTTGAAGTTAATGGCAAGTGCTGACATAGATAATGAAAGGTGTGCCCACTGAAGTTGTGCTGGGATGGAGAGAGGTAGCTGCCCTCTGACTGAGGCGTTATAAAAAATACCAGTTAGAAAGACAGCTGTGTCCCTCTACACCTTCTGACTGACCTTTTGTTTTCACCAGTGATTAAGTTCTGTTTTCTTACTCTGTGGTGCTGTGGCCAGTCCCTCCCTGATAGCCTTATCCTGGGAGGGGGTCCCTCTCCCATGCCTTTGTGTAATTTGGTTGGCATCCCTAGAAGCTCGGTCACTTCCACCTTTTTCTTTCTTTTCATCTCAGATGCTCAGCCTCAGAACTCTCCCTTGTCAGGAACTTTGAAATCAATCCTAATATGAGAGTTGACAAGCTTTTCTTGTAAAGGGTCAGATAGTAAATACTCTTGACTTAGTGGCTCATATGTCACAAGTACTCACCTCGTTTTGTAGCATTGAAAGAAGTCATAGATAATAGGTAAACAAATGGGCTTGATTGTGTCCAATAAAATTTTATTTGCAGAAGCAGGTGAGAGGCTGAATTTGGCCCTGGCCATGATTTGCCAGGGCTTTCCTAGTGGCTCAGCAGTAAAGAATCCGCCTGCAGTGCAGGAGACATGGGTTTGGTCTCTTGGTTGGGAAGGTCCCTTGGAGGAGGAAATGGCAACCCAGTTGAGGAGTCTTGCCTGGAACATCTCAGGGACAGAAGAGACTGGCAGGCTACGATCCATGGAGTCAAAAAGAGTTGGGCATGAGTTATTGACCAAACAATGGCATGATTTGCCAACTGCTGCTCTGCTCTTAATAAGGATTGCTTACTTCAGGGGTTGTCCAATTGTATAGTTCAGAGCTCTTGTTTACATTTCTGTCTTCAGAGTCTAATTCTATTTTTGTTTGTTTTATAATGTACATATGTTAGTAAAGTCCAATATAAATATAATCTATAGATAAAGAATGGTACATATTGGAACACCTGCTCAGAAATTTTGTACTGACATTAACGGTTGGAAAATTAGAGACTTTTATGCCAGCTTTTCTCATTCTTTACAAAGATTAGGCATTTGGAAATATACCTCTTATGTTTATACATGAGAAAGGCATTCTTAGTGTAGGAAGTGGTGAATGTGGAGTTGTGAAGCAGGGAGAGGATTCTAGATTGTCTGAGGCGCTTATAAATTGTCTCATTTTTATTGGAACAGCCTCAGTGAACTTATGGTTGACTGTTAGTCTAATTTTCCTTTTAACGGTAGTCATTTACTCTTTGGCTGTCTCAAGAATATTCTGAATTTTTATTTGCTTAACAGGACTGCAGTGACTTCTTAATCTGCATTAGGTATTATTCTCTAATTCTATTGATGTCTCAGACCATAATTTTTCTAGCTTTTGCCACACTCGGCATCTGACAAAAATTTTGATCCACAAAGGGCAACACGCTCCTAATTTTAAATAAAGTATATGCAAACATAATGGACCTCAAGCCCTATATATCTCTGGAGACCACCGTTAGAGGTGGTGGCCAATGTTTACACCAATACTTGCCTACCTTTTGGGAAGAAGTTGTGATAGTTATAAAGTTTTGCATGTATTTTGTGCTCCATTTCTTCCACTTCTTCCCCTACCTGGTTTTAAACCTCTCCTGGAAAGTGTTACTTTTAACCTTAACATGAATTACAATTCATTTATTTTGACAACTTTTTGTTAATTTCATGTTTGGCATAATGTTAGGACTTTAGGGTTATAAGAAAGCTAGGGTCAGATTGTACAAGTGGCTACTATAGGTAGCCAAATTAAATTAAAAAACTTTAAAATAATGTAACATTAATGCTTTCTAAGTTACCTACTTTTATCCTTCCTATTAAAAAATTGTATGTTTTAAGTCTTTTGTTGTTGTTGCTAAACATTTAATTGTGTGTGCATTTAAAGAGATATTTGCAAATGTGAGATATAATGTGTTGGGATGGTTTTGCATTTTTATTGTGGTTTTGTCAAGTTAGAGTCTGGGTTAAGTAAGACAGTCCAGATCATGCTAGCATTCTGTCTTGATAGCTTTTCCTGCAGCCACTGCCCGTTCTGTGGAAGTTGGCCCTCTCTCCACACACCTGCTTTTAGGATTTCTGTAGGTTCCTGATGGAATATTGAAGAGCAGCTCCTTTGAACTTTTAGTAGTTCTGGCAACATGTCAGCATTATTGGTCATTGTTGTTTGTTAAGCCCTTGATGGAAAAGTTACTCTCTTACTTTCTAGCAATTAACTGTAATCTTTCAGATTGCCACATTGTAAGCATAAATTCCCTCTTCCCACAAGGAAAACTTCTCTTAAAGTGTCAGAGAGAAATAATTTCAGATATTAAAAATTTGTTCAGAGCATGCCTGAACATGTCACTACTTGAATTTCCATCTATATTTGCTTATTTCTTTTTCTGCTTTCTTTTCATGCTTACTGGTGGCTTTCAGTTTTTGTTTGTAATGAAACAAACCAGATATATAAATTTGAGGAGGCATCTTGTGCAGTTGGAAAGACAAAGGGAGGAAGAGGATAAACCTTGACTTAGTGCTTGATTTGTGACAAATTCTCATTCTAGATGCTTCTCTTGTGAGGGAAGCTTCCTCTTTGTGCATCTTAACATGTTTATCATTATTTATTTTTGTATTTATTTAATTTTTTGGTTGACTTTTGGATAGATTATTTTAATAAAAATATTCATGTATTATTTGGGTGATTAAATGCCAAACTTCTATGGGTGTGTGTAAAGTGAGTCATGCCTAGTAAGAGTATACAGGCAGAAGTAGATCATCAAGTGTGTATTTACAGAGACTGATAGTAAAAGTTTGTCAATATTTGGAGATATTCATCGATATATTGTTCAGTGTATGATCAGTCTTAATGCATTTTTATTTGCGGCAGATACAACTTATTCTATCTTTGTTTAAATAGATTCACTTTAACACATTAAACTGAAACATGCCTCAAGATATATACATAGAAATTCACTCAATATTTATACTGGATTAGATCAGGTGACCGAATGGGGGCTTTTGGATTTGTTATGTTAGAGCATATGGGCAAGCTGGAAGCTAGAAAAGATGTATGGTGTTTTCAGTTTCTTTTTAATTATAGAATCTTATCTACATCAATAAAAGTTTATATTTAACTTCATAAGAACTGTATGTGGTGAGCAAAAAAATTGTCTGCACTCATGCATCTGTAAAACATAAATTAGATTTTGATAAAAAGTAAATTGATTCTTGATAAAGTTCTGAATGTTAGTGGCACAAAAATTCCCATCTGACTCTACCCATTTTCTATTCTTGCGGTATCTTTTTCAGAGATTTCAGTGATATAGGCTGACTTTTTTCTGGCACCCACATATAGCAAATAACTGTGAAGCATCTCAAAACTCAAAGTGACACTGAAACTGTGAAGTATGAAGTGGAAGTGCCAGAGCGTGTGAGCCACATTGCAGAGAGCCGCTCAGCAATTCACTGTGTGCATGCCAGAGAAACGGCAGCACTGCTGCACGATGCAATGTGATCAGCACTACCCAAAATTAACAAAATAGAAAATCTCCGTTTGCAAATAGTCCCGAATGTGTTCAAGTTGCCACCTTCTATGTTGAGCAGCCCTGCCCTAGTAATTTCTCCCTTCTCACCCCACGAGAATCTGCTGTGTGGAATAAAATCACAAATGAACATCCTCCCCATTATGTCAAGATTCAGTTCAGGTCAGTTCAGTCCCTCAAGTCGTGTCCGACTCTGCGACCCCATGGACTGCAGCACTCCAGGCTCCCCTGTCTGTCACCAACTGCTGGAGCTTGCTCAAACTCGTATCCATCAAGTTGGTGATGCCATCCAGCCATCTCATCCTCTGCCATCCCCTTCTCCTCCTGCCTTCAATATTACCCAGCACCAGGGTCTCTTCTAATGAGTCAGTTCTTAATATCAGGTGGTCAAAGTATTGAAGTTTCAGCTTCAGCATCAGTCCTTCCAATGAATATTCAGGACTGATTTCTTTTAGGCTTGACTGGTTGGTTCTCCTTGCAGTCCAAGGGACTCCCAACAGCCTTCCTCCAACACCACAGTTCAAAGGTGTCAATTTTTAGTGCTCAGCTTTCTTCAGGGTCCAGCTCTCACATCCATGCATGACTATTTGATAAACCAGAGCTTTGACTAGACAGATCTCTGTCAGCAAAGTAATGTCTCTGCTTTTTATTATGCTTTTGTGTGGTCATAGTTTTTCTTCCAAGGAGCAAGCATCTTTTAATTTCATGGTGGCAGTCACCATCTGCAGTGATTTTGGAGCCCTCCAAAATAAACTCTCTCACTGTTTCCATTGTTTCCCCACCTATTTTCCATGAAGTGATAGGACAGGATGCCATGATCTTAAGTTTTTGAATGTTGAGTTTTTAGGCAGTTTTTTTCACTCTCCTCTTTTACCTTCACCAAGAGGCTCTTTAGTTCCTCTTTACTTTCTGCCATAAGGGTGGTGTCATCTGTATATTTGAGGTCATTGATATTTCTCCCGGCAATGTTGATTCCAGTTTGTGCTTCATCAGCCCGGCATTTTGCATGATGTACTCTGTATACAAGTTAAATAAGCAGGGTGACAATGTACAGCTTTGACGTACTCCTTTCCCAATTTGGAACCAGTCCATTGTTCGGTGTCCACTTCTAACTGTTGCTTCTTGACCTGCGTACAGATTTCTCAGGAGGCGGGTAAAGTGGTCTGGTATTCCTATCTCTTTAAGAATATTCCACAGTGTGTAGTGATCCATACAGTTAAAGGCTTTAGTGTAGTCCACGAAGCAGAAGTAGATGTTTTTCTGGAATTCTCTTCTTTTTCTAGGATCCAACAGATGTTGGGAATTTGATCTCTGATTCCTCTGCCTTTTCTAAATCCAGCTTGAATATCTGTAAGTTCTTGGTTCATGTACTTTTGAAGCCTTGCTTGGAGAATTTTGAGTATTACTTTGCTATTGTGTGAAATGAGTGCAATTGTGAGATAGTGTGAACATTCTTTGGCATTGCCTTTCTTTGGGATTGGAAAGTTACTAAATGGTTATGATAAAAGCTTTAAGCTGCTCTGGGAGTGCTTATATTTTTTCCACCTGACACATGAATATTATTAGTTTTATGTCGGTTTATCTTTACACCTGTCACCCTCCTAATTGTTATCCTTTTCCCAAGTTTCTGCAAGACAGTATTTTAGCCAGAGTCGAAGGAGTTCACTGAGTTTTCAAAATCTGATTCAGGTCCTATGTTAGTGTGTCCTTATGCTTGACTTGCTTCTTGTGGTTTATTTTTATGTCTCACCTTGGGTAGGCATGTTCAAAGGGTTTTGGAGTTGTTATCACATCTCTTAGATTTCCTAGATCAGACTCAATGGGAAGGAGAGATGAGTTTCTAGGAGTGTGTCTGACCTGTTTATCTTAAGTTCTATCTATCTATCTATCTGTCTGTCTGTCTGTCTGTCTATTTCCTATGTATTTATCCATTCACATCTGTAATCCCTATAAGGTTTCTGGATTGGAGACAGACCTTTTAATATTCAGAGAGCATCTTACCTCTGTTTCCTCATTGCCTCATGTAGATAGGAAGAAGTGCCACAGAAGAGGAATTTTGAGATTAGGAATTTTAGCACTTATGTAGGGTATTTGGTAGATTTCCCTGGTGGATCAGCTGCTAAAGAACCCACTTGGCAAAGCAGGAGATGCAAGAGACCATGGGTTTGATCCCTGAGTTGGGAAGATCTCTGGAGAAGGAAATGGCAACCACTCAAGTATTCTTACCTGGAAAACTCCATGGACAGAGGAGCCTGGTGGGCGATAGCCCGTGGGGTCATAAAGAGTTGGACATGGCAATGTGCACACATGCACATGCATGCACACACACACAGTATTTGGCACATTTACCTCTCCTCCGTGAGAGAGAGAAGGAGAAGGGAAAAAGAGGGAGTAGCGCTTTATGTGTGTGTGCGCGTGCTCAGTCACTCAGTAGTGTCCGACTCTCCGTAACCCCATGGACTGTAGCCTGCCAGGCTCCTCTTTCCTTGGAATTCTCCAGGCAAGAATACTGGTGTGGGTTGCCATTCCCTTCTCTAGAGGTGCTTTATAAATGTAAGCGCATCCATTCTGGAAAGAGGAGAAGTGGGGGGTCCCTAAGTCTGTTACTCTTTGGAATGTAAGTAAATGGCTTACATTTACTTACAAGTCATCTCAGCAGAAGTGACTCTGAATCTCTCCTGGGTCTTTAACTTCCATGGCTTGTTTGCTGTTTGAGCATCCTTTAACTCAGGTGCCAGAGTGAGTTGCTCAGAAAGCCCTGACGGTGCAAAAAATATTAATGGAGGATTGTTTCTTGACAATTGTATTAACTTTGTGTAAGAGAATGATCAAGGGATAAACTGACCAGGGCTGTATACCAGTGTCTTTCCATCAAGCTGTTTTGTGAGAGTCATTTTTGTTGTTTGTTTTTAGTTTTTTGGTTTGTTTGTTGGATAGGGTGGACCAAGATGATCAATATAAACTCATTTCGTCTGGGTAGTTTTGTTAAGCCTTTGGGCATGATATTTACTTAGTGGAGATTCAGCTGTTTCACTAAGATATAACTGGTATTATTTTCTGTGCAGAGGAATAGTGTATGCTACTTGCCAAAAGCTTGATGAGTACTGTTGTATTTTTTACTGGATAGAGAGAAATGAATGCTTGATGGAGATGTTTTAGGCATAGGAGTAATTATTCGGTATAATGTGACTTTGTGTTTTATTTTCCATATGTTGTACTGCAAGTTTATATGCTTAAGATAATATTTGGTAATGCTTTATCTTATGGTACTTACAGTACTTATAACATGTTACGTGTCTGCTCCATCTCCTATATAGACTGTAATCAATGCCATGTTCTTGTAATTCTCACCATTGAAAACATTACCTTAACTAATTTTACTGAGCACTTACTGTGTACCAGTTGTGCTAAGGACTTTGCATGTATCATTCACCCAATCTTCACAGCAATCTATGATCATCATACACATTTTTGTTGTGTTGCTAAGTTGGGTCCGACTTTTTGTGACCCCATGAACTGCAGCATATGAGTCTTCCCTGTCCTTCGCTATCTCCCTGAGTTTACTCAAACTCATGTCCACTGAGTCAGTGATGCCATCCAATCATCTCATCTTCTGTTGCCCCCTTCTCCTCTTGCCTTCAGTCTTTGCCATCATCAGGATTTTTTTCCAATGAGTCATCTCTTTGCATCAGTTGGGCATGGTATTGGAGCTTCAGCTTTACAACAAACCCTTCCAATGAATATTCAGAGTTGATTTCCTTTAAGATTGACAGGTTTGATATCCTTGCTGTCCGAGGGACTCTCAAGAGTCTTCTCGAGCACCCCAGTTTGAAAGCATCAATTAATTCTTTGGCACTCATCCTTATTTATGCTCCAATTCTCACATCCATGCATGACTACTGGAAAAATCATAGCTTTGACTACACAGACCTTTATTGGCAAAATGGTGTTTCTGCTTTTTAATACATTGTCTAGATTTGTATAAGCTATTCTTCCAAGGAGCAAATGTCTTTTAATTTCATGGCTGCAGTCACCATCTGCAGTGATTTTGGAGCCCAAGAAAATGAAATCTGCCACAGCTTCCACAGTTTCTCCATCCATTTGCCATGATGTGATAGGACCAGATGCCATGATCTGTTTTTTTGAATGTTGAGTTTTAAGCTTTTTCACTCTTATCTTTCATCTTCATCAAGATGCTCTTTAGTTCCTCTTTGCTTTCTGCCATTAAAATGGTATCATCTGTGTATCTGAGGTTGTTGATATTTCTCCCAGCAATCTTGATTCCAGCTTGATTCAGCCAAGCATTTCTCATACATAATGTACTCTGCATATAAGTTAAATAAGCAGGGTGACAATATACAGCCTTGATGTACTCCTTTCTCAGTTTTGAGCCAGTCTGTTGTTCCATGTCCATTTCTAACTATTGCTTCTTGTCCTGCCTACAGGTTTCTCAGGAGGCAGATAATGTGGGCTGGTATTCCTATCTCATTAAGAATATTCCACGGTTTGTTGTGATCCACACAGTCAAAGGCTTTAGCATAGTCAGTGAAACAGAAGTAGATGTTTTTCTGGAATTCTCTTGCTTTTTTTATGATCCAGTGGATGCTGAGAATTTTATATCTGGTGTCTCTGCTTTTCTAAATCCAGCTTGTACCTTTGGAAGTTCTTAGTTCACATACTGCTGAAGCCTAGCTTGAAAGATTTTGAGCATAATCTTGATGGCATGTGAAATGAGTACAATTGTGTGGTGGTTTAAACATTCTTTGGCATTGCATTTCTTTGGGATTGGAATGAAAACTGGTCTTTTTCAGTCCTGTGGCCACTACGGAGTTTTACAAATTTGCTGGCATATTGAGTACAGCACTTTAATAACATCATCTTCTAGTATTTGAAATAGCTCAGCTGGAATGCCATCACCTACAATAGTTTTGTTAATAGTAATGCTTCCTAAGGCCCACTTGACTTCACTCTCCAGTGAGTGACCATACCATCATGGTTATTTGGGTCATTAAGAACTGTTTTGTACAGTTCTTCTGTGTATTCTTGCCACCTTTCCTTAATCTCTTCTACTTCTGTCAGGTCCTTGCCATTTTTTTCCTTTATCGAGCCCATCTTTGCATGAAATGCTGCCTTGGTATCTCCAGTTTGCTTAAAGAGATCATCATACACATTTTTACAAATGAACAAGCTGAACTCAGTGACATAATGTAACTTGCTGAAGGTCATACTGATTATAACATTCAAATTTATATCCCCTTGAGTGTATCTGCTTTCTTAACCACGTCTCTGTGTTATCTCTCATAAATAATACAATATAGCCACCTAGAGGATAAATATAAAATAAATAAATATATCAGTTAATTTAATAATACATACCAGTAGATACTGAATTGATTATACTTGAGTAAAATGCCTTAAACGTTATTATAGTTGTATAATTTTTGTCTTCCTTTTGTTACTATTACATTTTTATATTCCTGAAAACAGTTAACTATTTATTACTTTTAAAAACTTAAAATATGTTTTAAAATAATTGTAGTGGAGTTAATTTTTGCTGACAACACACAGATTAATTTCTGATGACATTGTAAGGAGTTCCATATTTTCGTGCATTTAACTCAACTCTGCTCTTGATGCCTGACTGACTTCTGTTTGTTCATTCAGCATTTATTGAGTACCTTATGGCAGAAAGTGAAGAGGAGCTAAAAGCCTCTTGATGAAAGTAAAAGAGGAGAGTGAAAAAGTTGACTTAAAGCTCAACATTCAGAAAACGAAGATCATGGCATCCAGTCCCATAACTCCATGGGAAATAGATGGGGAAAGAATGTCAGACTTTATTTTTGGGGCTCCAAAATCACTGCAGATGGTGATTGCACCCATGAAATTAAAAGACGCTTACTCCTTGGAAGAAAAGTTATGACCAACCTAGATAGCATATTCAAAAGCAGAGACATTACTTTGCTGACTAAGGTCCGTCTAGTCAAGGCTATGGTTTTTCCAGTGGTCATGTCTGGATGTGAAAGTTGGACTGTGAAGAAGGCTGAGCACCGAAGAATTGATGCTTTTGAACTGTGGTGTTGGAGAAGACTCTTGAGAGTCCCTTGGACTGCAAGGAGATCCAACCAGTCCATTCGGAAGGAGATCACCCCTGGGATTTCTTTGGAAGGAATGATGCTAAAGCTGAAACTCCAGGACTTGGCCACCTAATGCGAAGAGTTGACTCATTGGAAAAAACTTTGATGCTGGGAGGGATTGGGGGCAGGAGGAGAAGGGGATGACCGAGGATGAGATGGCTGGATGGCATCACTGACTTGATGGTCGTGAGTCTGAGTGAACTCTGGGAGTTGATGATGGACAGGGAGGCCTGGCATGCTGCGACTCATGGGGTCACAAAGAATTGGACATGACTGAGTGACTGAACTGAACTGAACTGGATGTATGCTTGGCTAGGCACTGAGGTATATGTTCAACAATGAATGAATGTGAGATTAATTAATCTGTGAGATTAATTAATATTACTGTGAGATTAATAGGATATAGAACCTCTGTTATAAGACCACATGGCTGATAGGAGGTAGTTAATAGCAATTTATTAATTGATGGTATTATACTGGACAATAATAGCTACACGAGGGTGGCATAGAAAAATATAAGTGAAATCTGAAGTATTCAGACCACCTGCCTATCACAAATGTCTTTATTCCACTTTCTGACATGAAATCTGAAATTTATACATGTGTACCTAGTAAATACATTAATTACTTCATTTATTCAATAGCTATGTATTGGACTGCTGATTTATAATGCTATGTGTGAGTTAGAAAGAGAATAAAAATATTCTGTTTTTAAATAGCTCATAACATAATAGAACAAAAGTTAAATCATTTGTTCAGTATTTACTAGGCATCTGTTATACGCCAATTACTCTTTTTGACACTGATGATATAATTGTGAAATAGACCTTATATTCTTCTGGGAGAAGCTAGGAAAAAACAAATAAATAGACAATATAATCACAAAATGTGAAGATAACAATGAAGAAAACAGAATATAATAGACTGGAGACTTACTTTAGATTTCCTAAAGGAAATCAACCCTGAATATTCATTGGGCATAATGATGCTGAAGCTGAAGTCCAATACTATTTGGACTTCACCTGATGGGGAGATACAACTCATTGGAAAAGACCCTGATGCTAGGAAAAATTGAAGGCAAAAGGAGATGGGGATAGCAGTAGATGAGATAGTTAGATAGTATTGCTGACTCAATGGACATGAATATGAGCAAACTCCAGGAGATAATGGAGGACATTATGGAGACTGGCGTGCTACAGTCCATGGAGTTACAAAGAGTTGGACATGACTTAGCGACTGAACAGTGAAAACAACCATACTTGAGATGTAACTGTCATGAAGGGTTCTCTGGGGAGCTTATATTTGGTCTGAGATCTGAAGGAAAGTGGCGTACTGTTACGCTGGTTCTCTGGGAAAAAAGCCTGCCATAACACATCCTAACTTTCATGGTGTAAATATTTCCACTGTGAGTGTTTTCAGCCTACCAAGGGTTTGAAATCTAGATTGCAAAACTTTAAGAAATTTAAAAATTGACTTTTGAAAGCTGATCCAACTCAGCTGCTGCACATCACTGAGAGCAATATGAAGGGAAATCCAGATAGTGAGAAAGCCCTGAGAAGGGGCAGGAATCGACTTATTCAAGGTCCTAAAAGGAAACTAATGTGGCTGAAGTGTAGTGGCAGAAAAAGTAAGGCAGTGCTGTGAAACCATGGGAAAGAGATGTGTAAGAATCAGATGATGTATGGCCCTATAGGTAATGCCAAGGAACCAATTTTTTTTAGCGGATATAAAATCACTGAACATTTTTAAGGCAGATGTTATTATCAGACTCTAAAAAGATATGTTGACTGTATGTGTAGACTAAACAGAAGCTAGAGCTAAAACAGGAGACTGATAGAAAGCTATTTTTTCAGTTCAAGCAGAAGATGATGTTGGCTTAGACTGAGTTATTGTTCAAGACACATCTACTCTTCATCCCCCACCCTGGATTGGAATAGTTTTCCCTGCACCACTGACTTTGATACTGGCCATATGCTTGCTTTGGCCAGTAGAGGGTAAGAAGATATAACACAGGCAATAGTTTTAAATATTTTGTGGCTTAACTTGTATGTTTTACTCCTTGGTCTGCCACGAGAAAACCATGCCCCAGGTAGCTGTCCCCAAGTCCAGAGTGACCAGTGTAGAGAGGGGAGAAGCAGAGATACTCTGGCCAAGTTAAAGAAACATGAGCAGGAATCTTCCAAACTTGTAATCCATTGAGTTTTGGTTTGGTTTGGTATGTAGCATTATTGTTGAGGTGTTAGTGAAATTGGAGGGGAATTGGCAACTTTGATGTATATTTTAGTCATAGGTTATGTCAAGGCTGTATATTGTCACCCTGCTTAATTAACTTCACTTGTTTGTTAGTAGATTTCACCTGCTTCCTCAAGTAAATATGTCCACTCACCATTGACTCTAAATCTTTATCCTCCAGGCCATGCTGCTGCTGCTAAGTCGCTTCAGTCGTGTCTGACCCTGTGCGAGCCCATAGACGGCAGGCCACCAGGCTCCCCCATCCCCGGGATTCTCCAGGCAAGAACAGGCAAAAACCTCTGGAAATGGCAACCCACTCCAGTGTTCTTGCCTGGAGAATCCCGGGGACGGGGGAGCCTGATGGCCTGCCGTCTATGGGCTCGCACAGGGTCAGACACGACTGAAGCGACTTAGCAGCAGCAGCATGGCCTGGAGGATAAACATTTAGAGTCAATGGTGAGTGGACATATTTACTTGAGGAAGCAGGTGAAATCTACTAACAAACAAGTGAAGTTAACCCAAGGACTACCCTGGCGGTCCCGTGGTTAGGATTTTACCTTCCAATGTAGAGGATGCGGGTTCCCTCCCTGGCTGGGGAGCTAAGATCACACATACCTTATGATACAAAACCCAAAGAATCTAAAATGGAAGAAATATTGAAACAAATTCAATAAAGACTTTAAAAATGGCCCACATTAAAAAAAAAAGTTAACCCATACAAAAGGGCTCATAGTTGAGGTCCGTGGCACTGCAGTTTTTAGAGGTCTGATAGAAGGAGAGTCAGCAGAGGAAGCTGAAAATCAGCAGCCAGGTATTCATAGGATGAGACCAGGAAAACCTGTTGTCACAGACTCCCTTCACAAAAGCCACCATTGTCACCATGTACTGCTGATGTGTCCAGTGTGTGTGCTTGCGGGGAAGTTGTATCCTTAATCAGAGTGCTGACTGTGCAAGCTGGATTGCCAGTGGACTGAAGAGTAAATGGGATGAGGAAGGACGCATAGGATGTATAGACAATCAGTTTAAACATTTTTCTATAAAGCAGAGAGAATTGAACAGAAGTGAGAAGTTTTGTTTTGAAGTGTTAGCTGTAATGGTGACTGCATTAAGTGGTAATCATAGTACAACCTTTCATGTTACCTTGGTCAGTTCTTTTACCCGCCCTACTTGCTATTTATTCAAATACCTGCCACTCTCCTGGAGACCCTTCTTAAACTTCTCTCCCCTTCTCTCAGTAAAAGACCTCAATTCCTACTTTGTAGAGAAAATAAGGGTCTTGAATGGTGAAATCACTGGAAATGTATTAATAGCCACCGAAAATCTTATCTTGGAGAAGGAAATGGCAACCCACTCCAGTACTCTTGCCTGGAAAATCCCATGGATGGAGAAGTGTTGTAGGCTACAGTCCATGGTGTCAGAAAGAGTTGGACACGACTGAGCAACTTCACTTTCACTTTTCAGAGAAGGAAATGGCAACCCACTCCAGTGTTTTTGCCTGGAGAATCCCAGGGATGGGGAGCCTGGTGGGCTGCCATCTATGGGGTTGCACAAATTTGGACATGACTGAAGTGACTCAGCAGCATCAGCAAAACCTTATCTACTTTCTTTGGGAAGAAAATGCCTATTTTCTCCAAATCTTGGCTAAATTCTATCCCATTCCTTCTCTTCTCTGCCAGAAACCTGCCTCATCTATTACATGTTATTTGCTTTCTTCTATATCTTCACCTTCTCCTTTCGTATATTAAGTGTCTTAAGATACAATGACACCCAAACATTCTTTCTGAAACTTATGTCCTTATAGTGAACATTTTGTCTCTCTTCTTCTCTTTGAACCACCCATAATTAAAAGAGAATCTTCTTTTGTTACCTCCAATAACTATTCCTTTAAAGCAGTGAAATCTTGCTTCTATTTCCATATTTGCATTCAGTTGTCTATCCATAACCTCCCAATTCCAAAAGCTAAAGGATGCATTTTATTCCTTGTCTTAAATTTATGAGATAGTGGAAATAAATTTTTATAGCATTGCACTTGAGGTTACTCAGTTATTTGTGTAACTATCATTTAATCAATTTAATTTCCTAGAATATAACCTTCATAATTACCAGATTATGGTTTGCATCCCTGATGCCAAGCAGACTGCTTATCACATTATAGGCATTTGGTAAATATTTGTTGAATGAATGAATAAGTGGATGACGGATTAAAATACAATCCCTGTCCTCAAGAGACCATGAAAGAATTCACTATTTAGTGAGGAACTGGCATTTTATATAACACACATGTGCTGGAATTTCCAACAGTAAAAAATCGTATGACATCTACCCAGCCCACACACTAGAATGTGAAATGTCAGTAAATTGCAATCTGTCATTCTTGACTAATGAGTCTGCCTATAAATTTATAACTAAGTTTTAAATTTTATTCTAATTACTTCATATCAAATTGAGTAGAATTTAAATTGTAGGTCTTGAAAAATGAGAAAGTATTTTATAATCATTCAATATAAGTCTAAAATCTCATTTTTTTGAATGAAAAGGATCTGGATTTACCCTTGTGAAGCTTTTTCATAGTATCATTAAGTCTCTATATAGAAGAGAACTTAGCACTCTTCCAGCCCAACTATTTTCATGATATAAAATCTCCTATATAATGTTCTGTGGAAAGTTCCTGTCAAATCTCTACAGGAGATGCCTGTGGTAGGGAACACACCTCTTTTATGGTAACCAATTTCAGAATTATTAAAATTCTAAATTCTGGAAAGCTAGTTCCTAGTAACTTACATTGGTCCAGTTTAACTATTTAAGATTGGCTGCTTTTAGCAACGGAGAAGGCAATGGCACCCCACTGCAGTACTCTTGCCTGGAAGATCCCATGGACGGAGGAGCCTGGTGGGCTGCAGTCCATGGGGTCGCTAAGAGTCGGACACAACTGAGTGACTTCACTTTCACTTTTCACTTTCCTGCATTGGAGAAGGAAATGGCAACCTGCTCCAGTGTTCTTGCCTGGAGAATCCCAGGGATGGGGGAGTCTGATGGGCTGCCATCTATGGGGTCGCACAGAGTTGGACATGACTGAAGTGACTTAGCAGCAGCAGCAGCAGCAGCAACTTTTAGCAACCTGGATTAGAATGCCTACTTTGTTTAATTTTTTGGTTTTTGTTTTGTGGAAGGGGGGAAACTTTATAACTGTCAGGGGAGAAATGGGAATTAGTTAAAGGAGGAATGTATATAGTATGTATTGTATTTGAAAAAATGGAAATAAATTAATCAATATCCCTGGCAAATATAAACTTGTAATATTCAAAATTCTATGTAACTGAATAAGAGGTATTGAACATTTTATTTATTGATCTGTATAACTTATGTCACTTTGGCTAGGGGCATGGTCATAGATTTTGCAGACTAATAAGAGGGAGGTAGGCCAAGTACACAAGAAATATTGCAAATTGTTTCAGCATTAAGGTCGACCAGATAGTGTCCCCTGAGTTGAGTCTTGAAATGTGAATGACTAGCAAAATCCCATGGACAGAGGAGACTCGTGGGCAGATTACAGAGTTGAACATGACTGTATATGTATCTGAGCACACATACACACACAGCAAAATGGTATTCCTTATTGACCACATTTCTATAGAGTGAGAATCAAGAATAGAAACACACACACACAAATAGAATAAAGAGGTAATTTGGGGAGACCCCAGCAGTTTATGCATATCTCTAGTGGCCTTGAGCTTTGATTTTTAAAAATTTTTATTGGACTTTATATGAGTAAGCTCAGAGAAAATACTAAGGGCTTACCAGATGGCACTAGCGATAAAGAGTCCACCTGCCAATGCAGGAGATATATGAGATGTGGGTTTGATCCTTGGGTCAGGAAGATCCCTGGGGGCATGACAACCCACTCCAGTATTCTTGCCTGGAGAATCCCATGGACAGAGGAGCCTGATGGGCTACAGTCCATAGGGTCGCACAAGTTGGACATGACTGAAGTGACTTGGCATGCATGCAAGCAGAGAAAATACTATGGCATATGCAATATGGGAAGCATATTGGATGTGAGTTTATGTGCCTGTTTTTAGGAGCTATATGATGTGTTTAGGGGTGAAATGTCAGACTGTTTGTAACTTACTTTCAAATTGTCCAGCAAAAATAATGTATACACACATATTTATATAACTGTGTGCATACACATATATTAGTGAGGCTACAAAATATTTGATTTAAACAACTAAGTTAAGAATCTTTATTTATCAGATGAGAGGATATTCATTTTCAGACAAGTATGGAATATTATTGATGCTAACTACATATTGGTCAAAGAGTCAATACATTTCAAAGAATTTAGAATTATGTAAATCATGTTCCCTGATTACAGTGAAATTAAATTTTAAAATGATAACTATCATAATTTAAAATCCAGTTATTTGGAAATCAAAGCTTATTTATGGCAAGTATGGAGACTGAATTGGAGGATATTATGACCAAGTGAGAAAGCTATTAGTGTCCCAGAGAAGAGATGGTCAAATTCTCTGTTGAGGCAATATGAGTGGAAACAGTAGGAGGGATTTGATGATTGATTATCCTAGGAAGCTGAGGGAGAGTAGACAGTAGAGGTGACTTCTGGGTTTTTGGATGGATGGTGGTGTCATCAATCGTGAGAGGAACATGTCAATTTGAATGTCTTTGGGACATGCGTATAGACACGGTAAGTTATTGAAATTTGGCACTTGAGAGTGGTCTGAGAAGGATACTGAGATTTTGTGAGGCATCCACGTTTCCATGATAAATAGAGCTTGGGAGGAACAATACCCTTCCTGTAAAGGGTTAGAAGGCAGCCAGAGAAAGCTGTAGGGCATACATAACAGCTGGATGTGGTCAAAGAAGGAGTCCGTGAAAGAGGCGAGTGAAGTAGTAACAAGTGAATTGAATGGATGATTGATTTCAGATGAATGCATGATTGAATCAGGTGAACTGAGGAAAGCAAGGTAAATGGTGTTGAGGACTAGAGGCCTTTGGTTGTATGCCTTATATTTCATTTGTTTGCTTTCATTACAGAAACCCCAAATATTCACCACTTTACAAGCATTTTCTTTTTCTTAGTCTCCCTATCCCTTGCTAATTGTTTTACAGAAATGATTTAAAATTTATGTTTCAGAACTGAAATTCTAGAGTTGAAAGACTAGATTTTACATAGAGGGAATAGTTATGAACTCAAAGAAGTTATGTCTTCGCCAGTGGCTCAGCAGTATAGAATTTGCCTGTAAAGCAGGAGCCGCAGAAGAGGTGGGTTTGACCCCTGGGTTGGAAAGATCCCCTGGAAGAGGGCATGGAAACCCACTCCAGTATTCTTGCCTGGAGAAGTCCATGGACAAAGGAGCCTGGCAGGCTACAGTCCATAGGGCTACAAAAAGCTGGACGCTACTGAAGCAATTCTGCACAGCAGAGATGTTATAATTTGCCCTAAGTCATACAATAAGTCTTGTTCCTCATCTAAAGGTTTACCTAGTATAGGATTTTCATATGCTTTAGTTGTCTTTTTAGAAATCTCCTTTAGCGCTTGTCGCGAAAGAGCAAATTATTCAAGAGCGCGGTGGTAAGGCTCTCTCGCCCCATGACCTTGCGCTCTCGCCCCACGTGTTGTAAATTCACGGTTATGTAACAGCTGAGCTCGCGTATAGCACTGCGCATGTGCGTCATGGTGTACCGCTTGGGCACAGGCCTCTTTTGGTCTGTAAACATAGATAAGCTCCACCTGAAACACCTGCGTCATGAGGCTGAGGCTGCATCATGGCTGTGTTCTCTGGGTCAGCTGTGAGAGAATACAGCACGTCTGCTGCGACGGCTCGGAGAAGGCAATGGCAGCCCGCTCCAGCACTCTTGCCTGGAAATTCCCATGGATGCAGGACCTGGTGGGCTGCAGTCCATGGGATCACGAAGGGTCAGACACAACTTCACTTTCACTTTTCACTTTCATGCATTGGAGAAGGAAACGGCAACCCACTCCAGTGTTCTTGCCTGGAGAATCCCAGGGGTGGCGGAGCCTGGTGGACTGCCATCTTTGGGGTCGCAGAGTCAGACACGACTGAAGCGACTTAGCAGCGGTTCCTACAGCTACCACACCAGAGAGGAGAGAGTAAGCATGTCTGCGGTTTCTAAGGTGCCTTGAACTTTCTTCCAGCGTCCCCCTCTCGCCTTGCCTACCCTGGGTGAAATGAATGGTGAGATACAGTGAGATTATTGGCGTAGCTGACAGCGAGTCAACTCTGCTTTTTTAGGCAGTATAATTGTACTTATTTTCTATTTGGGATGCAGAACTAATATGATTTAGTTTAATGGTACTATAGAGGTTTTCATTTTAGTGATTAAATGACTAATTCACAAAGTTTTGAATATTTTTTCACAAAATAGGCATATCTTTTGCTTTATTAATCATTGTAGTAGCACAGGCTTAGTTCCCTTAGCATCATTGTGCAATTCACTCTCTAGATCGGTGGCTTGCACATCTCATGACCTGACCTTTCTTTCACTTTTCTGCAGTGATTTTCATGTTAGTCATGCTGTCCACTGAGAATGGCAGTGTTTTACTAACACTATAGCCTACATCTCGCCTCTCTATGAGCTAGTATGGCAATTTACACTCAGTAGATATTCCTTAAATAAGTACAATAAAAATATACACATTGGATACCATGGATAGAATGCAGGCTCTAGGAATTGCCTGCTTGGGTTTGAATATTGTCTCTGCCTACTGCTAGCTGTATAACCTTAGAAAAGTTCATCTCTTTCTCTGCTTCAGTTTCCTCATCTGTAAAAACGGAGATAATAATATAACTTACCGGGTGGTTGTGAGAATAAAAAATGATAATCCATATACAGCAGTTAGCACACTTGACTGTTTTTAAGACTCAAACTTTTAATTTTTTCTTTTTCACCTTAATATATTTCTCGACTTACCATATATCTTTATATGAAGTGTATCTTTTGAGCTCTATATCACCCTCCAATGTAAGCATGGCAGAGATTATCTTTTTATCATACTAGGCACCTAATTAATAATTGTTATAACAAATAATTACTAATAATTAGGATAATTGCTGTTAATAATAATTAAGCACCCTCATGAAATCTGCTGGGGTGGTAGGGTAGAGTGAAGAAGGGTGAACTTACAGTCAAGGATAATCGGTTTGATCCCTGGTTTAGCACTTTTAAAACTTAGATCTTGGGTAAATGGCTTTCCTGATGTATAAAAGAGAATAAACACAAAAATTCACCAAAAATCCAATTTTCAGGTTTAAGTGTGAGATAATCCACAGCAATGCTAGCGAACACCCCAATATATTATGAATAGTAAATATTAGCCTTCTGTTTTCCATTTCTCCAAATTTTTGGGTCTTTTTATACATTTTAAATCTAAATTATATATGTTGTCTTGTGTGCTTTTTTATTCATTAGCATTGACATACCAGCTAATATGTAAATATTTCTGAAACAGTGTTTAATCTCATATATTTTCTGTATCTTTAATATCTTTTTAATATACCTGAACTAGTTAACTAGAAGGTCCTTAATAGATATGACAATATTTTGTTGCACTGTTTCAAACTATGTTAGTACCATATGTTAGGACTCTGTTAGTCCCATTATCTGAATAAAATAGAAAAAAAATAGGCATTTAAAAATATTTATCTTGTTTCTTTTTAGACTCTAAGAACTTGATTTTTTTTTTTAAATGAAGAACCTTTGCTTTTGTGGATTTAAGTCTTTCTAGCAAATGGAGGAGAGGAGATTTCTGGAGCTCTCAGTGTTTCTATTACATTAATGATTGCTAAATTGTTTTGAAATAGCAGGCTCTCCTATAAAAGCTAAGCCTTATGAAGATAAGGATGACAATAATACTGATATGTATAAAGGAGACTGTACTCTCAGCTTGTGCTATATTCTTGCTGACATTTCTCTACAAAGGGAGCGATCTCTTTTCTGATATATGCAGTTCATTTACTCTATACTTGCAGTCCTAAGTTTTAGTAATTGCAAAGCATCTGAGGAGCATGGGGTGAAAAAGACACTCAAATGTGTTTTTAGGGTATCTTTTATTAGTAATTTTTTGAAAAATATTGTACCTTTTATTAAAAAATCTGTGATTTGCAATTTAATTCAAAACATGCACTTAGACCTTGAAAACTAATAGTCTACAATTAAAACGTTTTTTTTTTCTTTCAAATTCAAGAACAAGTTAAACTGGATAAAATAGTGACTAATATTGAATCAGTGAGTAAAAAAATGGAGAAAGAAAAGCAACTGCACCATGGGAAGACCAGGTAAGGAAGGTGTAGTTGGCTAACCTATAGAAAATGTGCACTTTTCTACTCCTTTGATAGTATTTCTTGACCAATTGTCATGGCTTCTCAAGTCTTTTAACACCCCGTACCTGAGGCTAATTTATCCTTCTGCTTCAGTACCTCAAAGAACATCAATTATCAAAATTTTAGTTTTCAGTTCAATTAACTTTTGAACTAAACTGGAGGATGTCTGAATAGTTAAGCAAACCATCTGGGCTTTACAGTGCATAAGCTCAAATCCAGTTTGTGGCTTTCTTGAGAAAAATGCCATATTTTATGGTAATATTACATAAGTTTGGAATTTTAATAATTAATCTGCAGCATTTATGAAGCAGAGTTAAGATAAATTTTCCTTTTTAATATAATAATTTAAAATTAGTGTGTTTTCTAACAGAAGATGAGGCTGATCCTACAGAGCATACTTTGAAGGCAGGAATTTTGAGCATTGCTTCTGCTGTCCAAAGGTGTCTGGAAATGGGTCAGTTACTTTTCTGAATTATTCCACTAAATAGCAGCATCACCTTTGGGATAATGTTACAATTGTGTCCATAAGTTTTGGCCCTGAAGCTACAGATAGAAACTCTAAAGGCTCTTCAGCACATTTTGTAAGAACATTTATACTTGTAGAATGTAAATGCTCTTTTGTTAGGATGTAGATTTCAGTGGCTTGTTTAACGTTAATTCATTATATAACATGATCAGAAATGTGGGGTATTAGGTAATAGAAGTTTGAAAAAATGTTGCTATGGCTGTAAGGAATGTCTTGGCTCTTCCAAAACTTACCTGCAAGGTGTGCTTAGCACGACAAGTTCCTTGCTCAGCAGTAAAAGATAATACTATGGGAATTTGCAAGAGTGAGGTATATGTACAGCTTTAATAATGAGGATTTGGTTTTACCCATGGTAAGAGAAGATATGAATTACAAAAGAAAATAAATGATTTATATAGGAAATTTACCAGTTTAAAAACTTTTGCCTTTACTCGAGTTAACCCAAGACCTAGGTTAGTCTAGCACAGTGTTACCTGATAAAAGAGTAGTTAATATGGCAGTTTAACCAAAGAGTTGAGAATTTCAGGTAAACTTTAAAACTAGAAAAGCTAAATGGAACTAACTTGAAAAGCTACCATTTTTAGTATATTAGATGGAGCTGTGATCCAAGGAAGAAGAATAATAATTTAGGGATACTTGGAGCACTCGTTAACAATAAATCTGATCATTTAATATCTTTCAGCATGTCTTTCTCAAGAGAGTTAAGTATTTCCTTAAGAATTGTTTCTTCTGAAATTGGTAAAGATAAAGGTCTCTTGACATTCTATCATTCCATGTTTAATGAAAACATGTCCTGCTTAATGAGGAAGGTCAACACCTTTTGAAATTAAAAGTACTTCAGTGACAGCTTGGGACACACAGACCCTGAATATCATCAATCCACTGGAGGCTGCCTTGTCTTTATTTATAGCTGACTAATGGGGATAATGTGTTTCCTACCCACTGAAGCTAGCTTCATTCACAAGCGTTAGAAGTAACTGAGCCATGAGGCTATAAAGGACAGAAAGGAAAACAGAATCAGTCAGGCAATCAGGTAGGAGATTGTTAACAATGCAGAGAAAGCGCTAGGACTAATTAGTATAAATTGTCTAACCCTTTGTAAGACTCTGTAAAAGTTTCTGCTCCAAACAGAGTTCTGTGACAGGAGTAGTATGTGAATTACTTCTAATTCTCCAGAAGATGCCTTAGAAAACACTAACTTTTAAGGAAGAACCATAATATTTTTAGGTGGACCATAAAAATATTGGTCCAGCAAAAGAAATTCCTTATAAAATATGAAGAAATATGATAGAATCTTATAAATGTCTATTCCCCCCACCCCCAAAAATTTCTCTATGTTTAACTTACAAAGAAAACAAAATTGAATACTTCTGCATATTCAAATTTAGGTTTAAGGAAGTGAAGTTCTTCAATGTACCTTTGAATCCTAACTTCAAAGATTAATTATACATTAAATACTCTTACGACAACAATGATAAATGTGAATGCATTCTAAATATTAATATTCCATCAAGGAAATTTATTATGCATTTATCTATTAGAGCTAATTTTTTACTTGATAATATTTGATACATTTGAAGGTATGACAACTGCATTTCTGTAAATATGTTCTATGGCAAATGAGCCTCAACTTCTTCCCCTAGTTTTCTGATCAGTGGGAGTTTCTTATGTGTTACATGACTATTTGTATTTAGGTTATTCTAATTAATAACAGAATGAGGATATTATAAAATAATGATAGACTCCTCATGTCATTTCACATTGGTGTTAAACAACTCTGGCATTTCATCTTAATGTTTATAAAATATTTTGCTTAGTGGATGAATTTTAGTCTGCTTCTATCAGAATCTTTCATTAATAGAGAATCATTGAAAAATGCAATTAATAGTTCTAATTTAGAGATTTATGTAAAAATATTTAGCCAGGGCCTAGTTTTAGGGAAGCAAATCAAACTACAACTATGTATCTTGGCCCTATTCTTGGTAGCATATAAATAAAATTCTAGAATTTCAAATGGAGTTTAGAAAAGCTGCATTCTCAAACCTCTCATAGTTTCCATTGACAATATGATTTTGTCATATAAGGGATGTCTCAGTTCTTTGGCCAACTGCATAATCATGAACCACATGAGTGACAACTAGACTAATGGATCCTATAAATCACTCATTGATTTACTAATTTATTGAGTACCTCCTCTATGCCAACTATAAAACTCAAAATAGGACAGTCACAGACTTTCCTTTTAGACCATATTTTTTGATGGGCAGAATGTTTTAAAATCCTAAAATTTTGTGTAACATTTCTAAAATTTTTGAACTAGCAATTCCAGTTCAAAATTGAATTGTGTTTGAACAATCCAACTGTTCAAATTGGATTCAGATTGATCTAGAATTTCTAGGCCAAAATAATGATGTGCATCTTTGTACATTTACAAGGAAATACATTGATTGTATTCTGTCAAATATAAGAAATAAGCTAAAAAGTTCATGTACATTTATGTACACCTAAACATAAGTGTGGAGTATATTACATGTTAATCGTGACAAATGGAGTTGGTGATAGATAGTAATAAGGTGTTTACTTAGTTCCCTAAATCCAACTGCCTTGATTCAAATTTTGACTCCACCCATTTCTAACTGGAGTAATCTGAACTAGAGCCTATCTAACCCTAATCTTTTAGTTTCTTCCTTTATAAAATGTTTCAGTTTTTTGTTTGTTTGTTTTTCCTATAGGGAAGTTGTTACGAATAGTTCATGAAATAAATGCTTTTTGATCAACTTCCTTTAAAAAAAAAAAAATGGGTATACCAATAGTAAATACCCAGAGGCTTGTTTTGAGTATTAAATGTAAGACAAAAAGTTAGAATAGTGCTCAACTCACAGGAAGAATTTAAAACTTGGCAATTATTACTCACACTACTAGGGTAGTGAATTAGGGGTAATTTTTGTTTTCTTACTTTTGCTTATTTCCATTTTCCAAAGTTTCTGCATGGTACTCAAATTTTTGATTCAGCTGACTTGGTCAAAGCTCTTCAAGTCATAACAGGAAAACATGTTACTTCAAATCCTTGCAAAATGGAAGAAATAGATGTGACATGTGTTGTTTTCTAATTTTTGTTAGAGTTTTTCCTTTAGAAAGCAAAAGTTACATATTATCCTTATTCAGAGGCAGCAGAATTTGGTATTACTTTGTCTTTATTCAATAGTGAATGTTTATAGAGGGCCTGCTGTGTGCTCCTTACTCTGCAGTGAGGGCACCAAGGATAGCCTTGCAGAGTCTCTGTTCATAGGAGAATAGTGGTTTTCTCTCTGATTAGCATCTAGTCTTGCAACATTATTCTAGAGTTTGTGTTACAAAATAAAGGTTAGTCAGTCACTCAAAGCTCTCACTTCATGTTTTGGAAACAGAAAGCTGGACTCCTTTTCTGCCTTCCCTGTCTTCAGCCTTGGCCTGCATTTGCGACCCATGACCTCCTCTTCCATGGGGCAGCTGAAAGAGCACGGTGAGTCTCACTGCCCAAGTGCAGCCGCAACATGGTGATTCTTCATTGTTTAGTACTCATTTAAAAGCAGACTCACACAGCTAGTATTGAACAGTCATTTCCTTTATATTTCATTCAAATAATGTATCACAGGATAGAGATTTCAGAAACAACTAGTACTAACTAATGTTCAGCTCCTTTATTTGAACTTTAGAGATTGGATTTTTGTAATGCGTGTAAATATTGAAGGTTTTGGCAAATTATAAGGATATATTCTTAGAATTTTAAATGTTTCTCTATAGTTGAGTTATTGTTGTTTACCAAAATATGTATTAATATTTCTTAAAAAGAAAATATAGATGAACCTCTAGAAGTCCCTTAAGTGTGACTGAACAACTGTTTGGAACATGGTCAGCTATGTGATGACTTGGGGGCTATTGATTCAAAGAAAGCTATTCTGTAGTTTCTCCTCTTTTTAATTTGTTTCTCATGTCTTGAGCTTCAGGCTGTCTTTAAGAGAAAACTTTTCTTGTAGAGTGGGGCTTTGATTGATGTTGGAATAAGTTTTGAAATTTGCAGAATAAACTCTTGGGTTCTCAAGGCGCTCTTGTTTAAAATTTGCTTTATCCAACAATAATTTTATAGCCTTTATTTGCTTGAATTACTTTAGAAAGAATTTAAGCATCAATTGGAGGTTCATCAAATGCATTTTTGTTAATCCAACTAATGTTTACCCAAACTATTAGTATTTGTGAATATAATATCAGAGTCTTGAACACATAATAGGCCTGTTTAAAATTTTTGGTTGTATTTGTCCATAGCTTAAATTCTTTTAAGGCTCGATCAGATAATTTGAAGCCTCACAGTAGTAGAATAATGTGTAGGTCTCAGATGAGTCTAGAATTGAGTATGTATGTGAAGAGGTAAATGCTGTCAAAAATTCCTCTTGTGGTATAGGATCCAGTGGGTGAAATAGTTTTGATAGATAATCTTGAAATTTGATAACCCTTGAAAGCTTCTACATAGTGGAAGTTCTACGAATTGTGTGACATTTAGGGTTTATTCAGGGCTTCCTACAATGCTGGAGACCTGGCCTTGATTCCTGGGTTGGGAAGATCGGCTGGAGAAGGGATAGGCTACCCACTCCAGTATTCTTGGGCTTTCCTGGTGGCTCAGCTGGTAAAGAAGTTGCTTGCAGTGAGGGATACCTGGGTTCGATCCTTGGGTTGGGAAGATCCCCTGTAGAAGGGAACCACTACCCACTCTAGTATTCTGGCCTGGATAATCCCGTGGACTGTATAATCCATGGGGTTGCGAAGAGTCGGACACGACTGAGAGACTTTCACTTTACTTTAGCGTTTATTCAGGATCATCCTCGGAGAAGGCAATGACATTCCACTCTAGGACTCTTGCCTGGAAAATCTCATGGATGGAGGAGCCTGGTAGGCTGCAGTCCATGGGGTCACTAGGAGTCGGACATGACTGAGCGACTTCACTTTCACTTTTCACTTTCCTGCATTGGAGGAGGAAATGGCAACCCACTCCAGTGTTCTTGCCTGGAGAATCCCAGGGACAGGGGAGCCTGGTGGGCTGCAGTCTCTGGGGTTGCACAGAGTCGGAAACGACTGAAGCGACTTAGCAGCAGCAGCAGCAGGATCATCCTAAGTGTTGATGAAAGCCTCTGTTTTCAAATACCATCCACCTCAGGTAAATCACATGTCTCTTTCCATTTGTAGGAGGTGTATCAGTCCATTGAAGGGTTCAGTAATTCTCATGGCTCTAATCTGAAATTAGAAATGTGAGTCTTCTTTCTTTGTACTTGTGGAGCTTACTATACAGGGGCTCAACCACTGTTTGTTTAGTGCTAAAGAAAAGATGGAAGACCTTTCTTCTGAAACATTTGTTGAGAGAATCCCAGTTACTAGCTATAGATTATTGTGAAATTGTGACTAGAGGGTTGGCAGAATGGGCAGATCCCTACATGATGGGATTTGAGATTTGCTAAAGATTCTATCTGTGCAAAAATGTTCTGCTGAAATATCTAAAATATTTATCAGTACTAATAGAATTATAGCTTCTTGGAAGCTAAAGAATTCCTGTGCTTATCACAGAGACTGGCACATATTGGGCATTAACAAACATTTGTTAAATGAATGAATAAGTGAAGATAAAAGGAGAAGCTACTCGAATGGAATATCCTTCTATATATCTCTATGTGTCTGTTTCTACACAGTAGGCTAAAATTTGATGACTGATAAAAGAAAAAGAACTTGGGAAAATATAATAGTAACAGCTGTGAATATAAACATGCAAAAGGATAGCACCGGACACAGTACTTTAACAGTTCTTATTTAATCATAATTACATGGAGGAGACTGCACAGATACCATAAAAATAAGTAGAATGTTATACAGTGTTTTTCATATGTTTTAAAAGCAAATTGTTGGGTAGATTACTAGTTTCATGATCTAAGTCTCTCGATACCCATAAACATCATGGGAAATTTAAAGGTTGAACTGGCTAAAAGTGTAACAATTGCAATAAAAATAATACTTTCCAAATGCTGCAGGGCAGCCTCTTTTTTCCTTAAATTGAAATGTATTTTTAATCCAATAAATAAGAATGGGAATTTGATCCCTGTTTTGTTGTATGTGAAATTTTTGTTTTGTTTTAAGCTAAACCACTCTTTTATAATTGCAACATTAAAAAAAAATAAGGGCAGAAATATCTGAAGCCCTGTGGTCATCAACTTATTTTATGTAAGCTATTAGCAAAATATGGAAAATGTTGATTTTCTTTTGCATAACTGAGGTGTGGTCCTGGCTTTGTGTCTTGGATGAAAAAATAATATGGTTTCATGCTTGTCAATTTTTAGTTCATTTTGAGGCTATAGTCTAAACATTTGCACAACAAAGCTTTTTCTCCACATATTATAACTCTCACAAGTTAGAGCTTCACTGAATATCTGAAAACAGCCACTGAGATTTGTTTAATAGCAGAATGTTGCTTAAATTGTGAAAGAATTGAGAACTTGTGGTTTCTCTGGGATGTGTGGTAATTTACTGAGCTCTTAAAGTTGCCCAGTTAATATTTTTAGGACAAAAAATTATTCTTAAAGGAAAAAGGAAAGGAAATTAAAACATAGAAATTAAGGCAAAGTCATAATTTCAATCCATTTGACTTATAAAATGTAGAATACATAATAGTAGCATTACATATACATATATATGTGTGTGTATATATATATGTGTGTGTGTATATATATATATATATATAAAAATGTATGTACCTTGTGCCACCTGAAGTCTTGCCCTTTAAAGCCATATAGCATAGTGATTAAGAGTGAAGGCATTGGAGTTACTGCAGTTACTCTGATGAGGTTAGAATTCTGGCTCTCCCAGTTTCTAGGTGGAAAACCTCATCGAAGTTAATCATTCTGTGACTCAGTTTCTTCATTGTTTAAGTGGGGAATAATAACAATACCTACCTGAAAATGTATAACATACATCCTAGTGCTTAATAGAGTAGTAATTCTTAGCTACAATTCCCTAGATAAAATGTTCATAGGCCTGGAGATCACTTTTTGAATTTTTTCTCAGCCAAAATCATTCTCTGTAATTTTATTCAATCCATAGTTTTAACTACCATTTATATGCAGATGACTCCAAATCTGTATATCCAGCCTGGTCATTCTCTTCAACTCCAGCTCACATTCACATGCTTAATCAGCATTTCTGCCTAGGTTGTTATTAGGCATTTTGAACTTAACATCTCCAGCTCAGTAACTGCGTACATGTTGTTTTCTGCCTGGAAAACTCTTGATCTCAGACATCACAGCATGACTCCATTACCGATTCTTGTGGTGGTGGTTCAGTCGCTAAGCTGTGTTTGACTCTTGCGACCACATGGACTGTAGCCCATCAGGCTCCTCTGTCCATGTCATTTCCCAGGCAAGATTATTGGATTGGGTTGCCATTTCCTTCTCCAGGGATCTTCCCAACCCATAGATTGAACCCATATCTCCTGCATTGCAAGCAGATTCCTAACCACTGAGCCACCATTCTGGGCTTTATCCAAATGCCTTCTGATCAGTGGGGCATCCCTGACCAGCCTATTATAGTAGCAGCTATGCCTCCCAGCCACATCTACCAGTCCTGCTTTATTGTGATCTCTAACAGTTAAGACATTAGGACATTTTACTACTATTTTACTTCTCTGGTTTTGTCTGTTTCTCTTGGTAGAAGGTAATCTCCATGAATTCAGATAGTTTTGACTAATTAATTCATTACTAAAGCCCACGGCATATTGAGTGCAGCACTTTCACAGCATCATCTTTTAGGATTTAAAATAGCTCAACTGGAATTCCGTCACCTCCACTAGTGTTGTTCATAGTGATGCTTTCTAAGGCCCACTTGACTTCACATTCTAGGATGTCTGGCTCTAGGTGAGTGATCACACCATCGTGACTATCTGGGTCATGAAGATCTTTTTGTACAGTTTTTCTGTGTATTCTTGCCACCTCTTCTTAATATCTTCTGCTTCTGTTAAGTCCATGCCATTTCTGTCCTTTATCGAGCCCATCTTTGCATGAAATATTCCCTTGGTATCTCTAATTTTCTTGAAGAGATCTCTAGTCTTTCCCATTCTGTTGTTTTCCTCTATTTCTTAGCATTGATCGCTGAGGAAGGCTTTCTTATGTCTTCTTGCTATTCTTTGGAACTCTGCATTCAGATGCTTATATATCTTTCCTTTTGTCCTTTGCTTTTCACTTCTCTTCTTTTCACAGCTATTTGTAAGGCCTCCCCAGACAGCCATTTTGCTTTTTTTTGCATTTCTTTTCCATGGGGATGGTCTTGATCCCTGTCTCCTGTACAATGTCATGAACCTCCATCCATAGTTCATCAGGCACTCTGTCTATCAGATCTAGTCCCTTAAATCTATTTCTCACTTCCATTGTATAATCATAAGGGATTTGATTTAGGTAATACCTGAATGGTCTAGTGGTTTTCCCCACTTTCTTCAATTTCAGTCTGAATTTGGCAATAGGAGTTCATGATCTGAGCCACAATCAGCACCTGGTCTTGTTTTTGTTGACTATATAGAGCTTCTCCATCTTTGGCTACAAAGAATATAATCAATTTGATTTCATTGTTGACCATCTGGTGATGTCCATGTGTAGAGTCTTCTCTTGTGTTGTTGGAAGAGGGTGTTTGCTATGACCAGTGTGTTCTATTGGCAGAACTCTATTAGCTTTTGCCCTGCTTCATTTTATATTTCAAGGCCAAATTTGCCTATTACTCTAGGTGTTTCTTGACTTCCTACTTTAGCATTCCAGTCCCCTATAATGAAAAGACATCTTTTTTGTGTGTTAGTTCTAAAGGTCTTGTAGGTTTTCATAGAACTCTTCAACTTCAGCTTCTTCAGTGTTACTGGTTGGGGCATAGACTTGGATTACTGTGATACTGAATGGTTTGCCTTGGAAATGAACAGAGATCATTCTGTCATTTTTGAGATTGATCCAAGTACTACATTTTGGACTCTTTTTGTTGACCATGATGGCTACTCCATTTCTTCTGCGAGATTCCTGCCCACAGTAGTAGATATAATGGTCATCTGAGTTAAAATCACCCATTCCAGTCCATTTTAGTTCCTAGAATGTTGACGTTCACTCTTGCCATCTCCTGTTTGACAACTTCCAATTTGCTTTGATTCATGGACCTTTCATTCCAGGTTCCTATGCAATATTGCTCTTTACAGCATTGGACCTTGCTTCTATCACCAGTCACATACACAGCTGGGTATTGTTTTTGCTTTGGCTCCTTCCCTTCATTCTTTCTGGAGTTATTTCTCCACTGATCTCCAGTAGCATATTGGGCACCTACCAACTTGAGGAGTTCCTCTTTCAGTATCCTATAATTTTACTTTTTCATACTGTTCATGGGCAAGAATACTAAAGTGGTGTGCCATTCCCTTTTCCAGTGGACCACATTCTGTCAGACCTCTTCACCATGGCCTGACCAACTTGGGTGACCCCACATGGCATGGCTTAGTTTCCTTGAGTTAGACAAAGCTGTGGTCTGTGTGATTAGATTGACTGGTTTTCTGTGTGGTTTCAGCGTGTCTGCCCTCTCGCAACAGCTACCATCTTACTTGGGTTTCTCTTACCTTCCACGTGGGGTATCTCTTCATGGCTGCTCCAGCAAAGCGCAGCCACTGCTCCTTACCTTGGACGAGGGTTATCTCCTCACCGCCAGCCCTCCTAAACTGGAACATGGAGTAGCTCCTCTCAGCCCTCCTGTACCTGCACAGCCACCACTCCTTGGACGTGGGATTGCTCCTCATCCGTGAACTCCCAGATGTTCAACCTGGTTTTAGAAAAGGCAGAGGAGCCAGAGATGAAATTGCCAACATCTGCTGGATCATCGAAAAAAGCAAGAGAGTTCCAGAAAAACATCTATTTCTGCTTTATCGACTATGCCAAAGCCTTTGACTGTGTGGATCACAATAAACTGTGGAAAATTCTGAAAGAGATGGGAATACCAGACAACCTGACCTGCCTCTTGAGAAACCTATATGCATGTGAGGAAGCAACAGTTAGAAATGGACATGGAACAACAGACTGGTTCCAAATAGGAAAAGGAGGATGTCAAGGCTGTGTATTGTCACCCTGCTTATTTAACTACTGTGCAGAGTACATCATGAGAAATGCTGGGCTGGAAGAAGCACAAGCTGGAATCAAGATTCCCAGGAGAAATATCAATAACCTCAGATATGCAGATGACACCACCCTTGTGGCAGAAAGTGAAGAGGAACTAAAAAGGCTCTTGATGAAAGTGAAAGAGGAGAGTGAAAAAGTTGGCTTAAAGCTCAGCTTTCAGAAAACAAAGATCATGGCATCTGGTCCCATCACTCCATGGGAAATAGATGGGGAAACAGTGGAGAGAGTGTTAGACTTTATTTTGGGGGCTCCAAAATCACTGCAGATGGTGATTGCAGCCATGAAATTAAAAGACGCTTACTCCTTGGAAGGAAAGTTATGTCAACCTAGATGACATATTAAAAAGCAGAAACATTATTTTGCCATCAAAGATCCGCCTAGTCAAGGCTATGGTTTTTGCAGTGGTCATGTATGGATGTGAGAGTTGGGCTATGAAGAAAGCTGAGTGCCGAAGAATTGATGCTTTTGAACTGTGGTGTTGGAGAAGACTCTTGAGAGTCCCTTGGACTGCAAGGAGATCCAGCCAGTCCATTCTGAAGGAGATCAGTCCTGGGTGTTCTTTGGAAGGACTGATGTTGAAGCTGAAACTCCACTACTTTGGCCACCTGATGTGAAGAGCTGACTCATTAGAAAAGACTCTGATGCTGGGAGGGACTGGGGACAGGAAGAGAGTGGGACGACAGAGGATGAGATGGCTGGATGGTATCACCAACTCAATGGACATGAGTTCGAGTGAACTCTGGGAGTTGGTGATGGATAGGGAGGCCTGGTGTGCTGCAATTCATGGGGTTGCAGAGTCGGACATGGCTGAGTGAACTGAACTGAAAGCCCATGGACCCAGAATCATTCCTGGAACATAGAAAGTGCTCATTTTATTTTGTTGGATGAGTGAAGATACTGCTATTATATTTTCTAAAAGAGTGGTATTAATTTTCATATTTTTTCTATTCAGTGAGAAATGTATAATTCATTAGAATAATATTTTCATTCCCACCAGCAGTGTAAGAGGGTTGCCTTTTCACTATGGAAAACAGTGTGGAGATTCCTTAAAATATTGCAAATAGAACTGCCTTATGATCCAGCAATCCCACTGCTGGGCATACACACCGACGAAACCAGAATTGAAAGAGACACATGTACCCCAATGTTCATTGCAGCACTGTTTATAATAGCCAGGTCATAGAGGCAACCTAGATGTCCATCAGCAGATGAATGGATAAGAAAGCTGTGGTACATATACACAATGGAGTACTACTCAGCCCTTAAAAAGAATAAATTCGACTCAGTTCTGGTGAGATGGATGAAACTGGAGCCGATTATACAGAGTGAAGTAAGCCAGAAAGAAAAACACCAATACAGTATACTGACACATGTGTATGGAATTTAGAAAGAGAGTAATGATGACCATCTATGTGAGACAACAAAGGAGAGTCAGGGGTATAGAGTGGACTTTTGGACTCTGGGGGAGAGGGAGAGGGTGGGATGGTTTGGGAGAATGGCATTGAAACATGTAGACTATCTTGTAAGAATGAAGCACCAGTCTATGTTCAATGCAGGATACAGGATGCATGGGGCTGGTGCACAGGATGATTCAGGGAGATGGTGTGGGGTGGGAGGTGGGAGGGGGCTTTGACATTGGGAGATTGTGGACACCTGTGGCTGATTCATGTCAATGTATGGCGGAACAAATACAGTATTGTAATGTAGAATAAAGTATTTAAAAAATAAAAAAATTAAAAAAGAATAATATTTTCACTAATATAGCTCAAATATGCTGTTTCCATTTTAAATAAAAACTTTACAGCTGAAAATAATTACAGCCCTGGGTGTGTTTGTGTTTCTCAGTATTTGGTGAACAGGTATTAAGGAAAAGCTTCTGGATACAGGACACTGGACAATACAAGTTAAATGTGATAAATAATTTAAAAACCTTGGCTGGACTGCCATGAAAAGGCAAAAATAATAAAACCAGAAAATATAAGAAAGCCTAATTCCATAAACATTTAATATTCCTTAATTAACAGACTGGTTCCATATAGGAAAAGGAGTACATCAAGGCTGTATATTGTCACTGTGCTTATTTAACTTATATGCAGAGTACATCATGAGATATGCTGGGCTGGATGAAGCACAAGCTGGAATCAAGATTGCCGGAAGAAATACCAATAACCTCAGATATGCAGATGACACCACCCATATGGCAGAACGTGGAGAACTAAGGAGCCTCTTGATGAGAGTGAAAGAGGAGAGTGAAAAAGTTGGCTTAAAGCTCACCATTCAGAAAACTAAGATCATGGCATCCAGTCCCATCACTTCATGGCAAAGAAGGGGAAACAGTGGAAACAGTGTCAGACTTTCTTTTCTTAGGCTCCAGAATTACTGCAGATGGTGATTGCAGCCATGAAATTAAAAGACACTCCTTGCAAGAAAAGGTATGACCAACCTAGACAGCATATTAAAAAGCAGAGACATTACTTTGTCAACAAAGGTCTGTCTAGTCAAGGCTATGGTTTTTTCAGTAGGCATGTATGGATGTGAGAGTTGGACTATAAAGAAAGCTGAGAGCTGAAGAATTGATGTTTTGGAACTGTGGTTTTGGAGAAGACTCTTGAGAGTCCCTTGGACTGCAAGGAGATCCAACCAGTCCATCCTAAAGTAGATCAGTCCTGAGTGTTCACTGGAAGGACTGATGTTTAAGCAGAAACTCCAATACTATGGCCACCTGATGCAAAGGGCTGACTCATTTGAAAAGACCCTGATGCTGGGAAAGATTGAAGGCAAGAGGAGAAGAGAGGAGAATAGTGTCTTATTCAGCATTATAATGAACACAAACAAAATCATCCCACAGCCAAAAGACTATAATATTGATGGCAACTATTATCTATTTGAGAGAAGGCAATGGCACCCCCACTCCAGTACTCTTGCCTGGAGAATCCAGGGACAGGGGAGCCTGGTGGGCTGTCATCTGTGGGGTCACACAGAGTCGGACACGACTGAAGCGACTTAGTGTGCCTCATGCAGATCCTATTTCTTTGCTTCCACCACAGATTTGGAGGAATTCTCTTAAATTCTTGCTACTAATCCTTTGTTAGTTTTGTTGTGACTAATTATCTCACTTTAAGGTGTCTTTGATATACAAATAATATTTATTTAAATGCAGTAAATGAGGAAAAATGTTATCTTCCCTGGGGTAATAACAGGGCTATGAAGCACTTTAGGTTTACTCTGCCTCCATTTTGAATTTTATACTATTATTGTACATTATTTCAATTTTGTCTTTTTAAAAACTTTAGTCTCATAAAACATACCATAATTATCATTAATTATTAAGCTAAAATTTGTTTCAGTTCAGTTCAGTCACTCAGTCATGTCCGACTCTTGGCAACCCACAACAAGCCTCACTGTCCATTACCAACTCCTGGAGTCTACCCAAACCCATGTCCATCGAGGTCAGTGATGCCATCCAACCATCTCATCCTCTTTCGTCCCCTTCTCCTCCTGCCCTCAATCCTTCCCAGCATCACGGTCTTTTCATATGAGTCAGTTCTTCACATCAGGTGGCCAAAGTATGGGAGTTTCAGCTTCAGCATCAGTCCTTCCAATGAACACTCAGGACTGATCTCCTTTAGGATGGACTGGTTGGATCTCCATGCAGTCCAAGGGATTCTCAAGAGTCTTCTCCAACACCACAGTTCCAAAGCATCAATTCTTCAGCTCTCAGCTTTCTTCACAGTCCAACTCTCACATCCAGACATAACCACTGGAAAAACCACAGCCTTGACTAGATGGACCTTTGTTGGAGAAGTAATGTGTCTGCTTTTTAATAGGCTATCTAGGTTGGTCATAACTTTCCTTCCAAGGAGTAAGCATCTTTTAATTTCACCATCTGCAGTAATCTTGGAGCCCAGAAAAATAAAATCTGTCACTGTTTCCACTGTTTCCCCATCTATTTCCCATGAAGTGATGGGACTGGATGCCATGATCTTCGTTTTCTGAATGTTGAGCTTTAAACCAACTTTTTCGCTTTCCTCTTCCACTTTCATCAAGAGGCTCTTTAGTTCTTCTTCACTTTCTGCCATAAGGGTGGTGTCATCTGCATATCTGAGGTTATTGATGTTTCTCCCGGCAAATCTTGATTCCAGCTCGTGCTTCCTCCAGCCCAGTGTTTCTCATGATGGACTCTTAAATAAGCAGGGTGACAGCCTTGACGTCCTCCCTTTCTTATTTGGAACCAGTCTGTTGTTCCATGTCCAGTTCTAACTGTTCCTTCCTGACCTGCATACATATTTCTCCAGAGACTGCTGTGGTGGTCTGGTATTCCCATCTCTTTCAGAATTTTCCACAGTTTATTGTGATCCACACAAGATTTACTTGATTCGATGTAGATTAGGATTTAAGAAAACCTTAGAAATTTTTAGAATGAAATACAAATGGATGTGAAATATCCTTTTATTTAGGCCTTTTAGAATGGTCTCAGTAGTATTTTATATAGTTTTTACATTTTGAAAAAAATGTATGTTTATGCATTTGATGTTTTTGATGCTGTTTTAAATATTTAAAATTTTATTTCACCACCACTGTCCTTTTCTGGAATACAGAAATACAGTTCATCTTTCTGTGTGAACGTTATGTCCCTTGTCTTACTACTTCTAGTAGTTTATCTGGTTTATACATTGATCATTTTAGACTTCCTATATATACAATCACATTGTCCACAAATGATGAATGCTTTTGTTCTTTCCTATTCTAGAGCTTTTATTTTTTTCTTGCTTTATTGTGTTGGTTAGCACCCCCTGTCCTACATAAAAAGAGGTGATGAGAAGTTTTCTTGTCTCATTCCTTGTCTCAAAAGGAAGTATTATATACTTTAGCATTAAGTATAATGTATATATAGTGTTTGTTATACACTCTCCTTACTATACTAAAAGTTCCTAGGTTTCTAAGAGTTTTTATAATGAACTGATTTTGAACTTTATCAACTAATTTTCTTTTTATCTCTTAAGATGATTGTGTGATTTCTCTCATTTGTTTTTTAATGTAGTGAATTAACTTATTGGTTTTAAGATATCAAACTAGTGTTTAACCCTGGAATAAACCTCAGTTCAGTTCAGCTGCTCAGTCATGTCTGACTCTTTGCGACCCCATGAATCTCAGGACACCAGGCCTCCCTGTCCATCACCAACTCCCGGAGTTCACTTAGACTCAATTTCATTGAGTGAGTGATGCCATCCAGCCATCTCATCCTCTGTCGTCCCCTTCTCCTCCTGACCCCAATCCTTCCTAGCATCAAAGTCTTTTCAGTGAGTCAACTCTTCGCATGAGGTGGCCAAAGTACTGGAGTTTCAGCTTTAGCATCATTCCTTCCAAAGAAATCCCGGGGTTGATCTCCTTCAGAATGGACTGGTTGGATCTCCTTGCAGTCCAAGGGACTCTCAAGAGTCTTCTCCAACACCACAGTTCAAAAGCATCAATTCTTCGGCACTCAGCCTTCTTCGCAGTCCAACTCTCACATCCATACATGACTACTGGAAAAACCATAGCCTTGACTAGACAGACCTTAGTCGGCAAAGTAATGTCTCTGCTTTTGAATATGTCATCTAGGTTGGTCATAACTTCTCTTCCAAGAAGTAAGCATCATTTAATTTCATTGCTACAGTCACCATCCGCAGTGATTTTGGAGCCCCCAAAATAAAGTCTAACACTGTTTCCGCTGTTTCTCCATCTATTTCCCATGGAGTGATGGGACCAGATGCCATGATCTTCGTTTTCTGAATGTTGAGCTTTAAGCCAACTTTTTCACTCTCTTCTTTCACCTTCATCAAGAGGCTGTTTAGTTCCTCTTCACTTTCTGCCATAAGGGTGGTGTCATCTGCATATCTGAGGTTATTGACATTTCTCCTGGCAATCTTGATTCCAGCTTGTGTTTCTTCCAGTCCAGCATTTCTCATGATGTACTCTGCATATAAGTTAAATAAGCAGGGTGACAATATACAGCCTTGACTTACTCCTTTTCCTATTTGGAACCAGTCTGTTGTTCCATGTCCAGTTCTAACTGTTGCTTCCTGGCCTGCATACAGATTACTCAAGAGGCACTTAGGTTGTCTGGTATTCCCATCTCTTTCAGAATTTTCCACAGTTTATTGTGATCCACACAGTCAAAGGCTTTGGCATAGTTAATAAAGCAGAAATAGATGTTTTTCTGGAACTCTTGCTTTTCCTATGATCCAGCAGATGTTGGCAATTTGCTTTCTGGTTCCTCTGCCTTTTATAAAACCAGCTTGAACATCAGGGAGTTCACAGTTCACATATTGCTGAAGCCTGTCTTGGAGAATTTTGAGCATTACTTACTAGCGTGTGAGATGAGTGCAACTGTGTGGTAGTTTGAGCATTCTTTGGCATTGCCTTTCTTTGGGATTGGAATGAAAACTGACCTCTTCTAGTCCTGTGGCCACTGCTGAGTTTTCCAAATTTGCTGGCATGTTGAGTGCAGCACTTTCACAGCATCATCTTTCAGGATTTGAAATAGCTCAACTGGAATTCCATCACCTCCAGTAGCTTTGTTCGTAGTGATACTTTCTAAAGCCCTCTTGACTTCACATTCCAGGATGTTTGGCTCGAGATGAGTGATCACACCATTGTGATTATCCGGGTCATGAAGATCCTTTTTGTACAGTTTTTCTGTGTATTCTTGCCATCTCTTCTTAATATCTTCTGCTTCTGTTAAGTCCATACTATTTCTGTCCTTTATCGCTCCCATCTTTGCATGGAATATTCCCTTAGTATCTCTAATTTTCTTGAAGAGATCTCTAGTCTTTCCCATTCTGTTGTTTTCCTGTATTTCTTTGCATTGATCACTGAAGAAGGCTTTCTTATGGCTTCTTGCTATTCTTTGGAACTCTGCATTCAGATGCTTATATCTTTCCTTTTCCCCTTTGCTTTTCACTTCTCTTCTTTTCACAGCTATTTGTAAGGCTTCCTCAGACAGCCATTTTGCTTTTTTGCATTTCTTTTCCATGGGGATGGTCTTGCTCGCCGTCTCCTGTACAATGTCATGAACCTCCATCCATAGTTCATCAGGTACTCTATCAGATCTAGTCCCTTAAATCTATTTCTCACTTCCACTGTATAATCATAAGGGATTTGATTTAGGTCATACCTGAGTGGTCTAGTGGTTTTCCCTGCTTTCTTCGACTTCCATCTGAATTTGGTAATAAGGAATTCATGATCTGAGCCACAGTCAGCTCCTGGTCTTTTTGTTCTCCCTCTTAGGCTGCAAAGAATATAATCAATCTGGTTTCATTGTTGACCATCTGGTGATGTCCATGTGTAGAGTCTTCTCTTGTGTTGTTAGAAGAGGGTGTTTGCCATGACCAGTGCATTTTCCTGGCAATACTCTATTAGTCTTTGCTCTGCTTCATTCCGTATTCCACCTAATACAAAGTCAATTTGGTAAGATCCTGTTCAGAGATTTTTATTTTTATCGAAGAGACAAATGGCCTATTATTTCTCTTGTTTGTAATGATCTTGTCAGGATTTGGTATTGAGGTGATGACATTGTATACAGTAAGTTTGAAACCATTTCCTCTTTTTCTGGTGTCTGGAAGAATTTGTGTAAGACTGCTATATTTTTCTTAAATGTTGGGAGAAACTCACTAGTAAAGTCACTTGATCTGGACATTTCTTTATATGAATAAAATGTCTCTGAAGGTATTTTCATCTTCTTTCAGTTTTAGTTACTTATGTTTATAAGGATGTCTGAATTGTCAAGAGTATTGCCATAAAGTTGTCCATAATAACATTTTTGCTGATGTATTCTTTTTAATTTTTGGTACGAATTATTTAGGCACACATGTGATCTCTTTCTCTCCTTCCCTTCCTCACTCTTTCTCTTTGGTCAGTTTTGGTAAAAGTCAGTCCACTTTATTTTTTAAATTTAAACCAACTTTTTAGCCATACCAATTTTCTCTATAGTGCATTATTTCATGAATTCATAATTAATTGCTATATTTTCCTGATCTTCATATTGGTCAGCTCTGATGAAAACTCTTCATTGAAGTTCTTCTAATAGTGAACACTTTCTAAATTCTGTTATATATGATGGTGTGTGCATTTCGTTGCTAAGTTGTGTCCAACTCTTTGTGACTCAGTGGACTGTAGCCCACCAGGCTCCTCTGTCTATGGGATTTTCCTGGCAAGAATACTGGAGTGGGTTGCCATTTCCTCTTCCAGGGAAGCTCCAGACATGGGTTGAATTCATGTTTCCTGTATCTCCGGCCTTGCAGGTGGATTCTTTATCGCTGAGCCACTGGGAATTATATATGGTATTAATATATAATTAGTAAGATGCAGTCTTCTCTCAGTAAAAGGAATTATTTTTTGAGGACATCAGTCCCCCTTTAAAAATAGCCAATAGAAAGTGTTAGACATATGAGATCTCAAAAATACTTTATAAATAGTTTTTGTTCCCCTGTGAAGATAGCTTAAGATTAAACCCTTGCCATTAGACTCATATTAAGATCAATAGCAAATTTTTAGTTTTCATTTCTTTTTGTTATAAATATAATCAGTTATATTAAAGAACATTTAGAGAAAAGAAAAACTTGTCCATTAGTGCTTCCACCCTTCCCATAGTTAACAACTTGGTTTATTTCCTTCCAATTGTATTCCCTTAGCATCTTTTTAAAACCTAGGATTCTTTACCAACTGAGCTATCAGGGAAGCCCATTATTTATTTTAGTTAGGTCTAATAGTTACCTTTCATTAATTGGGCGTAAATATCCATTTCATTTTTTCCCCCAATGATCGTCAGAGAATTCTCTTCCATGTACATGTGTAGCCTTCTTTGTCTGCCTGCCACTCTAGGGCTTATTCAGTGTACTAGTTAGCTTGGGTTACCATAATAAAATACTATGAACTGCATGGCTTAAGCAACATATGTTTACCTCCAGCTCCTGACATTGGAAATCTAAGATCAAGGTGGTTGCAAGGCACCATGCAAGATCAACCATGCAAGCCAGCTTGGTTGGGTACTAATGGGAGACTTAGTCCTTACTGGCAGGCAGCAGCCTTGTAGCTGTTTTTTTTCACCTGGCCTTTTCTCAGACCATACATTCAAAGAGAAAGAGGTCTCTGGTCCCTTCCTAGCCACTAATCCCATTATGAGGACCCCACACTCATGATCTCATCTGAACCTAATTATCTCCCCAAAGGAGCCATCTCCAACTACTGTCATGTTGATGGACAAGGTTTCAATATGCAAGTTTTGTTGGGACACAGTTCAGTTCACAGCACTCAGTCTCAGTGGAGGAGAAGAACATGTTCATTTTTCCTGCCTTCTGACACTGTGTGAAGGCAGCTGAAGGGAGGGATGGAATCTCAACTCATTTTGGAAGCAGAGACAGATTTTTTTTTTAAGTAGCAAAATTTAAAATAGTAAAATCTCTAAATAGATTGTTTTATGCAGAATGATACTATATCACAGCAGGTGGGGGTGAGAAGTAGTTGATGCTTGCCTTGTGTATACTTAACCTATTTAACTGAAGTATAGTTAATTTACAATGTTGTGTTACTTTCGAGTGATTCAGTTATAAGTACATACACACACAAACACATATATATGTAATATATGTTGTTGTTGTTCAGTAGCTCAGTCATGTCTGACTCTTTGCAACCCCATAGACTGCAGAACACCAGGCTTTTCTGTCCTTCACCATCTCGCAGAGTTGGCTCAAATTCATGTCCACTCATTTGGTGATGCCATCCAACTGTCTCATCCTTCTCCTCCTGCACCTCAATCTTTATTAATATATGTATATATTTCAGATTTTTTTCCATTATAGATTATTATAAAATATTGAATATATCTCCCTGTGAAAGAGGAGAGTGAAAAAGTTGGCTTAAAGCTCAACATTCAGAAAACGAAGATCATGGCATCCAGTCCCATCACTTCATGGCAAATAGATGGGGAAACAGTGGCAGACTTTATTTCTTGGAGCTCCAAAAATCACTGCAGATGGTGACTGCAGTCATGAAATTAAGAGAAGCTTACTCCTTGGAAGGAAAGTTATGACCAGTGTAGACAGCATATTAAAAGCAGAGACATTACTTTGCCAACAAAGGTCCGTCTAATCAAGGCTATGGTTTTTTAGTAGTCATGTATGGATGCAAGAGCTGGACTGTAAAGGAAGCTGAGCACTGAAGAATTGATGCTTTTGAACTGTGGTGTTGGAGAAGACTCTTGAGAGTCCCTTGGACTACAAGAAGATCCAACCAGTCCATCCTAAAGGAGATCAGTCCTGGGTGTTCATTGGAAGGACTGATATTGAAGCTGAAACTCCAATACTTTGGCCACCTGATGTGAAGAGCTGCCTCATTTGAAAAGACCCTGATGCTGGGAAAGATTGAATGCAGGAGGAGAAGGGGACAACAGAGAATGAGATGGTTGAATGGCATCACCAACTCAATGGACACGAGTTTGAGTAAACTCTGGGAGTTGGTGATGGACAGGGAGGCCTGGCGTGCTGTGGTCCATGGGGTCACAAAGAGTCGGACACAACTGAGTGACTAAACTGAACTGAAGTCTGTATTTCAAAGGAAAACAGAATGATTTGATATAAGATGAGCTTATAAATTGGGTATTTTGTGGTACATATAATGTTATAAACTTCCCTGGCTTCCCTGGTGGCTCAGACAGTAAAGCGTCTGCCTGCAATGCGGGAGACCTGCGTTCAATCCCTGGATTGGGAAGATCTTCCTGGAGAAGGAAATGGCAACCCCCTCCAGTACTCTCGCCTGGATAATTCCATGAATGGAAGAGCCTGGTAGGCTACAGCCCATGGGGTCACAAAGATTCAGACATGACTTAGCAACTTCACTGATTCAATGTTATAAAGACTCATAAAATTTATATGATTTTTTGAGCATTTTACTTCAGTTGGTCCCATACAGTCTAAATTTGGTGTTTTTACGTATTTTTTAAAATTACATTTTCATTCAGTTTCATTAGTTTATTAATAATGTTACTGTACCTGATATAATTTTAGATTATTAGCCTTTATGTTCCATTATAAATTGATTTGTTTTGCTTTTTCAGTATGTAAAAATATAATAGGAAAGAGAGCTGTCTTGTATGATTGTCCTATGCTCACGTTAATACACATTTCATAAAAACACAAGTGTTTCATTGTCTGAAAACATATCTTGCCTTATCTTCTTTAGGAAAATGTGAGAAATATTTTTGATGTAAGAAATTCTAAACAGCAAAATATTTTCATGTTGTAGGATGTATGCTATGATACTAAAAATGTTCAGCATATTTATAAAAGATAAATATAGAGTTAAATACTGTTTTGATTCATTATAAGAGTACTTATGTCTTGAATCCAGGTACTTTTCAGTTCCCTGTACACTCTTGTCAGGATTTTTTTTTTTTTAAACAAGCTTTAGTTAATTTTAGGCCAGTTTTTAAAATTTCAAGAGAGATTGGGTATATAGTTGATAAATATTGATGGTGGGCAGAAGATGTATTTCCTAGTAAATTATAAGAAATTTCTTATTCAAACTTAATCTTAAAAAATAGTTTATTCAAATCTGAAATTTCTTATTCAAAATAATCTTGAAATTAATTTTCAATTTAAAAATTATAGGTAGGCAATTCATTTGTATATCCAAAGTAAGACTGAGAGACTGTCTTTACGCCAGTGATGTATAGTAGAAGTAAAAGGTGAGATTCTTAGGATTAAAAATTTTCTAGTAGCCACATTGAACAAGTAAAGATAAGCAGATGAAATAAATTTTAAATACATTTTTAATTTAACCTAAAACATATATCAAGTGATGCAACGGTAAAGAATCTACCTGCCAGTGCTGGAGATACAAGAGATGTGTGTTCGATCCCTGGGTTGAAATGGCAACTCACTCCAGTATTCTTGCCTTGAGAATTCCATGGGCAGAGGAGCACACACAAAACATATATATAAAATCTATCATTTCAATTTGTAATCACTATGAAAAATTATTAACATTTTTAACATCCTTTTTTTCTTACTAAAGTCTTTGAATTCTGGTGTGAGCTTAACACAGAGCACATCTCGTTTCAGATTAGCTCTGTTTCACATGCGCCTGGCCACATGTTACCATAGTGACAGCACAGCCTTGGATTTGGGGCTGCCCCAGATCTTGGTCACTCACTTCTTTGATAATGCTTGGCACATGGACAGGAAATGTTTAGAAAAAGAAGAAAAGGAAGCAAAGAAAAGTAAGAGGACAAGTTTGTAGTAAGATAGAGCTCTGTGTGTACTCACTCACCACTTGGATATCCTTGGTTAGCATATTTACTGTTTGTAATCTCAAAGTCCTTTTGTAGGAATGAGATATGTGTATCTGCCTTTCAAAATTATTGTGAAAGTGTTAAGGTAACATAAATAGAGCACCTTGCTGGTTCCCTTCCATACTATTTCTTCTCTGAAATCTTAATTAAATCATGTATTAGATGGCAGTCTATTTGAATCTACTTCTATTAGATCATATTAATTATCACAGCAAACATAGTACATATTTTTCAGTTATATGTGAGTGGAAAGGAAGGAAGGTAGAGAGTAGGAGGTTCTTAGCATCAAATGTGAAGCCAAGGACAATTAAACGTTCAGTTGCTTAGCATGCTGTGGAATTAATTGCCTGTGATCTTAATTATAAATACTTAATTTATGAAACAGCCTTTAAACACGGAAGTCTGCATTTAGATATATGAGTAATTTTGGTAACTAAGTTTCAGCCTGATAGCCAATTTAAAACGTTAATGGCACAATCACTTAAGATCTTCTCAGTTCCCTTCTGCTTAGGGCTGAGCCAGTGCTCAGGCACTTGCAGAAGGAAATAGAAGGGGCTCACAAATGTGCACGCACAATGTAACATGCAGCTGGTAATGTACAGAAAACATTATATACATGTTGTCTGGTTGGCTTCATGTGTGTGCATCCTTTCTGTCTTGATGGACTCCATCCTCAGAGGGTTATCAGTGCTTGGGGTTTAATGGTCTGTGGTTGTCATAGTGAAATTCTTAATAATTTTATCTTTAAATTTGTGGTTTGTGAGTAGTCTGATAGGATAATGAAATATGCACTGGAAGTTTGATGGCTTGGTTCCCAGTTGGTTCCACCTCCTGGTCTCCTCCATCTACCAGGATGGGCTCTTGAGCACCCACTTCCAGGTTCCAGCCCAGGTGTGGGTCTGCATACAGGATCCAGTGTCCCATGGGTGCATGCCATCAGCACACCTATGTGGGTCTGCACTTGGCCAGCCAATGACCTCATGCTCAGGGGAGCACAACATTAAAAAGCAAATTAAACCACACCAGTCTCTCTTTAGAGAGACTGCTAAATAAATGAAAACCCGATATGATGTGATGAAGAATTTTATGGAGTTGCACAGTTAACCATGTGTAAGCACTAAAGTGAAAACCAAAGTGTTAGTAGCTCAGTTTAGTTCAGTCGCTCAGTCGTGTCTGACTCTGCAACCCTGTGAACCGCAGCACGCCAGGCCTCCCTGTCCATCACCAACTCCTGGAGTTTACCCAAACTCATGACCATTCAGTCGGTGATGCCATCTAACCATCCCATCCCTCTGTCGTCCCCTTCTCCTCCTGCCTTCAACCTTTCCCAACATACTGGTCTTTTCAAAAGAGTCAGCTCTTTGCATCAGGTGGCCAAAATATTGGAGTTTCAGCTTCAACATAAGTCCTTCCAATGAACACCCAGGACTTATTTCCTTTAGGATAGACTGATTGGACGTGCTTGTAGTCCAAGGGACTCTCAAGAGTCTTCTCAAACACCACAGTTCAAAAGCATCAATTCTTCAGTGCTCAGCTTTCTTTATAGTCCACCTCTCACATCCATATATGGCTACTGGAAAACCATAGCCTTGACTAGACAGACCTTTGTTGACAAAGCAATGTCTCTGCTTTTTAATATGCTGTCTAGGTTAATCATAACTTTCCTTCCAAGGAGCAAGTGTCTTTAATTTCATGTCTGCAGTCACCATCTACATTGATTTTGGAGTCCCCCAAAATAAAGTTAGCCACTGTTTCCACTGTTTCCCCATCTGTTTGCCATGAAGTGATGGGACCAGATGCCATGATCATAGTTTTCTGGATGTTGAGCTTTAAGCCAACTTTTTCACTCTCCACTTTCACTTTCACCAAAAGGCTCTATAGTTCTTTTTCACTTTTTAGCTCCTCTTCACTTTCTGCCGTAACGGTGGTATCATCTGCGTATTTGAGGTTATTGATATTTCTCCTGGCAATCTTGATCATAGCTTGTGCTTCTTCCAGCCCAGCATTTCTCATGATGTACTCTGCATATAAGTTAAATAAGCAGAGTGACAGTATACAGCCTTGACGTCCTACTTTTCCTATTTGGAACCAGTCTGTTGTTCCATGTCCAGTTCTAACTGTTGTTTCCTGACCTGCATATAGGTTTCTCAAGAGGCAGGTAATGTGGTCTGGTATTACCGTCTCTTTCAGAATCTTCCACAGTTTATTGTGATCCACACAGTCAAAGACTTTAGCATAGTCAATAAAGCATATAGATGTTTTTCTGAAACTCTCTTGCTATTTCAGTGATGCAGCGAATGTTGGCAATTTGCTTTCTGGTTCCTCTGCCTTTTCTAAAACCAGCTTGTGACCCAGCAATCCCACTGCTGGGCATACACACCGAGGAAACCAGAATTGAAAGAGACACATGTACCCCAGTGTTCATTGCAGCACTGTGTATAATAGCCAGGACATGGAAACAACCTAAATGTCCATCAGCAGATGAATGGATAAGAAATCTGTGGTGCATATAAACAATGGAGTATTACTCAGCCATTAAAAAGAATACATTTGAATCAGTTCTAATGAGATGGGTGAAACTGGAGCCGATTATACAGAGTGAAGTAAGCCAGAAAGAAAAACACCAGTACAGTATACTGACACATATATATGGAATTTAGAAAGATGGTAATGATGACCCTGTATGCGAGACAGCAAAGAGACACAGATGTACAGAATGGACTTTTGGACTCTGAGGGGGAGGGAGAGGGTGGGATGATTTGGGAGAATGGCATTGAAACATGTATACTATCATGTAAGAAACGAAGCGCCAGCCTATGTTCGATGCAGGATACAGGATGCTTGGGGCTGGTGCCCGGGGATGATCCAGAGAGATGATATGGGGTGGGAGGTGGGAGGGGATTCAGGATTGGGAGCTCGTATACACCCGTGGCTGATTCATGTGAATGTATGGAAAAACCAATATGGTATTGTAAAATAAAGTAATAAAAATTAAAAAAATAAAACCAGCTTGAGCATCTGGAAGTTCATGGTTCATGTATTGCTGAAGCCTGGCTTGAAGAATTCTGAGCATTACTTTTCTAGCATGTGAGATGAGTGCAATTGTGTGGTCATTTGAGCATTCTTTGGCATTGCCTTTCTTTGGGATTGGAATGAAAACTGACCTTTTCCAGTCCTGTGGCCACTACTGAGTTGTCCAAATTGGCTGGTATACTGAGTGCAGCACTTTGACAGCATCATCTTTCAGGATTTGAAATAGCTCAACTGGAATTTCATCACCTCCACTAGCTTTGTTTGCAGTGATGCTTTCTAAGGCCCACTTGACTTCGCATTCCAGGATATCTGGCTCTAGGTGAGTGATCACACCATTGTGATTATCTCGGTCATGAAGAATTTTTGGATAGTTCTTCTGTGTATTCTTACCACCTCTTCTTAATATCTTCTGCTTCTGTTAGGTCCGGACCATTTCTGTCTTTTATTGTGCCCATCTTTGCATGAAATATTCCCTTGGTATCTCTAATTTTCTTGAAGAGATCTCTAGTCTTTCCCATTCTATTGTTTTCCTCTATTTCTTTGCACTGATTGCTGAGGGAGGCTTTCTTATCTCTCCTTGCTTTTCTTTGGAACTCTGAATTCAAATGGGTATAGCTTTCCTTTTCTCCTTTGCTTCTCACTTCTCTTCTTTTTACAGTTATTTGTAAGGCCTCCTCAGACAGCCATTTTGCTTTTTTGCATTCTTTTTCTTGGGGATGGTCTTGATCCCTGTCTCCTGTACAGTGTCATGAACCTCCATCCATAGTTCATCATGCACTCTGTCTATCAGATCTAGTCCCTTAAATCTATTTCTCACTTCCACTGTATAATCATAAGGGATTTAATTTAGGTCATACCTGAATGGTCTAGTGGGTTTCCCCACTTTCTTCAATTTCAGTCTGTTTTTGGCAATAAGGGATTCATGATCTGAGCCACAGTCAGCTCCCAGTCTCGTTTTTGCTGAGTATATAGAGCTTCTCCATCTTTGGCTGCAATTAACATAATCAATCTGATTTCATTGTTGACCATCTGGTGATGTCCATGTGTAGAGTCTTCTCTTGTGTTGTTGGAAGAGGGTGTTTGCTGTGACCAGTGCGTTTTCTTGGCAAAATTCTATTTTAGTCTTTGCCCTGCTTCATTCTGTACTCCAAGTCCAAATTTGCCTGTTATTTGAGATATCTCTTGACCTATTTTTGCATTCCAGGCCCTATAATGAAAAGGCCCTCTTTGTCTGGGTATTAGTTCTAAAAGATCTTGTAGGTCTTCATAGGACTGTTCAACTTTAGCTTCTTCAGTATTACTGGTCGAGGCATAGACTTGGATAACTGTGATATTGAATGGTTTGCCTTGGAAATGAACAGAGATCATTCTGTCATTTTTGATATTGCATCCAAGTACTACATTTCCGGCTCTTTTGTTGACCATGATGGCTTACTCCATTTCTTCTAAGGGATTCCTGCCCACAGTAGTAGATATAATGGTCATCTGAGTTAAATTCACCCATTCCAGTCCATTTTAGTTCGCTGATTCCTAGAATGTCGACGTTCACTCTTGCCATCTCTTGTTTGACCACTTCCAATTTGCTTTGATTCATGGACCTTTCATTCCAGGTTCCTATGCAATATTGCTGTTTACAGCATCGGACCTTGCTTCTATCACCAGTCACATACACAGCTTTGTGTTGTCTTTGCTTTGACTCCTTCCCTTCATTCTTTCTGGAGTTATTTCTCCAATCTCCAGTAGCATATTGGGCACCTACCAACCTGGGGAGTTCCTCTTTCAGTGTCCTATCATTTTGCCTTTTCATACTGTTCATGGGTCTCAAGGCAAGAATACTGAAGTGGTGTGCCATTCCCTTTTCTAGTGGACCACATTCTGTCAGACCTCTCCACCATGACCCGCCTGTCTTGGGTGGCGTCTCACGGCATGGCTTAGTTTCAATGAGTTAGACAAGCTGTGTGAGCAGATTGGTCAGTTGTCTGTGATTGCAGTTTCTGTCTGTCTGCCCTCTGATGCCATTCTCAGCACCTACCATCTTACTTGGCTTTCTCTTACCTTTGACGTGGGGTATCTCCACGACTTCTCCAGCAACGCACAGCTGATGCTCCTTACCTTGGATGTGGGGTAGCTCCTCTTGGCCACCACCCTTGACCTTGGGCATGGGGTAGCTCCTCCTGGCCGCTCCTTGGACATAGGGTAGCTCCTCTTGGCTCAGTTGTGTCCAGCTCTTTGCAACGCCATGGATTATAGACTGCCAGGCTCCTCTGTCCTTGGAATTCTCTGGGCAAGAATGGAGTTTATAGCCATTCCCTTCTACAGGGTATCTTCCTGACGTAGGGATCAAACCCAGGTCTCCTGCATTGCATGCAGGTTCTTTTATTGTCTGAGCCACCAGGGAGGCATAGCCCGTGTGAACACTAAACAGCTCATAAAACGGAACACCATTAGGACCTTCTATCACCCTAACCCTCACCCTTCCCACTAAGAACACTTATTCACTCCTGAGAGTTAACCACTAGTTTAAGTTTTATGTTAACAGCATCTGTGCTTTTCTCTCTAGTTCTGTCATCCAGAGTGAAGGTGAATTATTTGTACATATTTAAAAAAATGTATGTAAGTGAAGTTGTACTGCATGCTTTTTCTCTGCCTTATCTATTTGGCTCAACATTGCTTATAAAATTTGTCCATGTTGTTACAATGCTGCTTGTTATTTCCACGGCTGTACAGAATGGTCTTTAGAAATATATGAAGGTTTTAGGTTATTCTTGATGGACACTGAGTTGTTTTCATTTTAGGACTGTTGTGAACCATATGTATATATTTCCTGGTGTACATGTGTAAACTTTCACAAGGGTTTATACCAAGGAGAGAATTTTCTGATTTATGGATTGTATATACCTTAAATCTAAATAATGCCAAAGTATATTAAAAGAGTCAGACATGACTGAACACTATTAAAAGAGTGGTATTGATTCACATTTACACTTGCAGAGAACAAATATTCCCATTGTTCACAGCCTCTTCAGGTCTCGAAATTGTTAAATGCATAAATTTGCAACCATTAGTTGGGATTCAGTGTTTTAAAAATTCTTTAATTTTCATTTTTCTAGTTTTTGATGATATTGAGCATTCTTAACATATACTTCTTGGACATGTGGATTTCCTCTTTAACAAATCTTGTTCTGTTGCTTTTTTTTCTAATTTTCTTATGAATTGACTATTTTTTCTTATTAAGTTGTTAAAAAAACTCTTTGTAAAATACTATAAACTGTACCCTTGTCAGTTACATGTGTTGAAAAAAGTTCTCCAGTTCATGGCTTGTCTTTATGTACTCTTTTACGGTGTTTTCTGATAAGTAGAAATGGAAAATTACTGGTGTTTCCTTTATGACTTTTTTTTTTTTTTTTGTCTTAAAACATGAAATTCTTTGTCACATGAAGGTCATTGAATTAACATCCATTACTAGCTTCTAAATTATTTATTGCTTTCATGTATTTATGTAGGTTTTTAAGCATAATGGAGCTGATTTTTATGAAAGGTGTGAGAAAAAGATTAAGTTATAATCCCTCCCCATTCTCTCCCACTTCCCTGTTATAGAGACACTCAGTTTTTCTAGAAATATTTATTGATAAGTCCCCTCTTTACCTGCTGTCTCAGGGGCCACCATAAGACCCTGAAGACACAGAGCCGTATACTAGAGCCCAGGCATACACAGGTGTGCTTCAGTGCTCTCCTTCTGTTCCATCAGGCTGGTTTTTGGGTTTGGAAGAGTGCTATACTCTCCTAATCACCATATGTTTATAATAAATCTTTTGTCTTTCTCATTGTTTGTGACAGGAGGTCAATTGCTGTAGCAGTTAATATCTTATGAATAGAAGACGTATTTTCTTTATACATAGCTATGGCCCTTTCCTGTGAAAAATAATGGAATTTGTATCTATTTACTCTTCCCTCCCCTCTCTTTTTGGAATGCGAAGCCAAGTGGGCCTTAGGAAGAATCATTATGAACAAAGGCAGTGGAGGTGATGAAATTCCAGCTGAGCTATTTCAATTCCTAAAAGATGATGCTGTGAAAGTGCTGCACTCAGTATGCCAGCCACATTGGAAAACTCAGCAGTGGCCACAGGCCTGGAAAAGGTCAGTTATCGTTCCAATCCCAAAGAAAGGCAATGCCAAAGAATGCTCAAATGACTGCACAATTGTGCTCATCTCATACGCGAGTAAAGAAATGTTCAAAATTCTCCCAGCCAGGCTTCAACAGTACATTAACCATGAACTTCCAGATGTTCAAGATGGTTTTAGAAAAAGCAGAGAGACCAGAGATCAAATTTCCAACATCCAGTGGATTATAAAAAAAGCAAGAGAGTTCCAGAAAAACATCTATTTCTGCCTTGTTGACTATGCCAAAGTATTTGACTGTGTGGATCACCACAAAATGTGGAAAATTCTGAGAGAGATTGTAATACCAGACCACATGACCTGCCTCTTGAGAAACCTGTATGCAGGTTAGGAAACAACAGTTAGAACAAGACACAGAACAATAGACTGGTACCAAATTGGGAAAGGAGTATATCAAGGCTGTATATTGTCACACTGCTTATTTAACTTATATGAAGAGTACATCATGAGAAACACTGGGCTGGATGAAGCTCAAGATGGAATCAAGATTGCCGGGAGAAATATCAATAACCTCAGATATGCATATGATACCACCCTTATGGCAGAAGGTGAAGAACTAAAGAGTCTCTTGATGAATGTGAAAAAGGAGAGTGAAAAAGTTGGCTTAAAGCTCAACATGCAGAAAACGAAGATCATAGCATCCAGTCCCATCACTTCATGGGAAATAGATGGGGAAACAGTGGAAATAGTGACAGACTTTATTTTTTGGGCTCCAAAATCATCACTGCAGATGGCAACTGCAGCCATGAAATTAAAAGAGGCTTACTCTTTGGAAGGAAAGTTATGACCAACATAGACAGCATATTGAAAAGCAGAGACATTATTTTGCCAACAAAGGTCTGTCTAGTCAAGGCTATGTTTTTTCCAGTAGTCATGTATGGATGTGAGAGCTGGGCTATAAAGGAAGCTGAGCATAGAAGAACTGATGCTTTTGAACTGTGGTGTTAGGAGAAGACTCTTGAGAATCCCTTGGACTGTAAGGAGATCCAACAAGTCTATCCTAAAGGAAATCAGTTCTGGGTGTTCATGGAAGGACTGCTGTGGAAGCTGAAACTCCAATACTTTGGCCACCTGATGTGAAGAACTGCCTCATTTACAAAGATCCTGATGCTGGGAAAGATTGAAGGCCTGAGGAGAAGGGGATAACAGAGGATGAGATGGTTGGATGGCATCACCAATGTGATGGACGTGAGTTTGAGTGAACTCTGGGAGTTGGTGATGGACAGGGGAGGCCTTTTGTGCTGCATTCCATGGGGTTGCAAAGAGTTGGACATGACTGAATCACTGAACTGAACTGAACCCCTCTATGTATAGGCTGCCTTGGTGGCTCAGATGGTAATGAATCTGCCTGCAATGCAGGAGACCCAGGTTCCATCCCTGGGTTGGCAAGATCCCATGGAAAATGGAATGTCAATCCAATTCTTGCCTAGAGAATTCCATGGAAAGTTGTAGAAAGTCTACAGTTGATGAGGCTGCAATGAATCAGACATGACTGAGTGACTAACACTTTCACTTTCCCCCTCTTTAACCCATCACCAAATTGTGTTAGCTATGTTTTCTTTTTCTTTTATTGTTTAGTGGTGGTTTAGTTGCTAAGTCATATCTTACTCTTGTGACCCCATGTGCAGCCTGCTAGGCTCTTCTGTTTATGAGATACGCATGGCAAATATACTGGAGTGGGTAGCTGTTCCTTTCTCCAGTGGATCTTCCTGACCCAGAGATCACACCCAGATCTCCTGCATTGCAGGCAGATTCTTTATGTACTGAGCTACCAAAGTCAGTCACCTTTTACTGCATGCTTTATACTTTAAATATACCTATTTTTGATCATGCAATTTATTAATTCCAAATGATACTTTTTCCCCATGACTCCTTGGAGGAAAATCTATGACCAACCTAGACAGCATATTAAAAAACAGAGACATTACTTTGTGAACAAAGATCAGTATAGTCATAGGTATGGTTTTTCCAATGGTCATGTCATGTATGGATATGAGAGTTGGACCATAAAGCTGAGCACTGAAAAATTGATGCTTTTGAACTGTGGTGTTGGAGAAGCCTCTTGAGAGTTCCTTGGACTGCAAGGAGATCCAACCAGTCAATCCTAAAGGAAATTAGTCCTAAATATTCATTGGAAGGACTGCTGTGGAAGCTGAAGCTCCCATACTTTGGTCACTTGATGCAAAGAGCTGACTCACTAGAAAAGGCCCTGATGCTGGGTAAGATTGAAGGCAGGAGGAGAAGGGGATGACAAAGATGAGATGGTTGGATGGCATCACCGACTCCATGAACGTGAGTTTGAACAAGCTCCAGGAGTTGGTGATGGACAGGGAAGCCTAGCATGCTGCAGCTCATGGGGTTGCAAAGATTCAGACAGATCTGAGCAACTGAACTGAACTGAATAAATGATGTTGGTATCAGGACCTACAACATTTGCCAACTTCTTTTCCCTCTCAAAATTTCAGTTAGTTATGTTATTTATTGACTATCATCTAGGCTAGGATAAAAATTTTCTGTCACACTCATTTTTCTTGAATATTTTGTAGACATTTTTTTCCACTATCTTTTACCTTGAAGCTTTGCTCCCTATAGGCATTATGTTCTTTTTGCCTGGCTATTCAGACTGTTCTTAATTTCTGAATTCTAATAATGTTTCTGAGATATGATTTGATGAGTATGAAACTGAGACAATTCTCAGTTTCATATCCTTCAATTTATAACACCCTAATTTTATTTTAATAATTGCTCCTGAAACTATGTCCTTAATATATTTTGTTCTATTATTTTGTTCTGTTTTTCCTCCTTTGCCTATTTTCTATGTCTATCATTTTCTTTTATTCCATTAAAATTTTTTCTTTACTGTGTTGATTTTCATGTTGTGTACCTCTGTGAATCCTGTTTTTATTGTCCAATAGTCAGTCTTCATTTTTCTTTTTAAAAAATTCAATTGAACAAACAAAAGCATTCACCCTTTTCTTCCATCCTCCATCCCCTGCCTCTGTTCGCCATCAATCTGTTCTTTGTATGTATAAGCTTAGTATTTGTGTATATAAATGATGTATATATATGTACACATATATTCCACATATAAGAGAGATCATACATTACTTATCATTCTCTGATTTCACTTAGCTTAATGCCATTGAGGACATAGGTCTTTATGCAAATGATTTTATTTCTTTCTTCAGCTCAAGTGGTTATTTCTGTTGTCTGACCATATCTTTGTTCAGCTTTTGATTCATTCAGGGGATTATTTTAATAGAAACAATCACCCTTTTTCTGCCCTCCAGAGGCCATAGGCAATACGTCCGGTCAGAGTGCTTACACTGTCTGTGGCACTCGCTTTCCTCCTTTTGTCCCCCTGGAAAAAATTTTTCTTGTGGTAGTCATCGGTCATAGTTCTTTTTAGCGCTTTTCCCATTTTATTAGTTTCTACAGTGTTTTCTGTATATTTTTATGCTAGTCCCTCCTGTTTTTCACTACTCACTTTGTGGTGAGTTGTTCCTAGACCAGCCACTTGTAGGAGGCTGGGAGCTTTATATATCTTAGTGATCAGAGCAGAGCTCCACGTTAATGGGAATCACCTTAATGACACAGGTCCTTGTTTGTATACAGAGCTTCCCTAGTGGCTGAGATGGTAAAGAATCTGCTTCCAATGCAGGAGACCCAGATGCAATCCCTGGGTCAGGGAGATCCCTTGCAGAAATGGCTACCCACTCCAGTATTCTCGCCTGGAGAATCCATGGACAGAGGAGCCTGCGGGCTACAGTCCATGGAGTTGCCAAGAGTCGGACATGACTGAGTGACTAACACTTTTACATCCCCCAGTCATTTTATCTCCACTCTGAAGGCCGCTCATATTGCTGACTCTCCTTAGCCCCTTAACAACAAGGGGGCTGAATCCTGAAAATATGCCTCGTTTACGTGTTTCTTCAGTCAGCCTCATTTCCCGACTTCTGGAGACCTTGTAAAAATATAGTGCTTTTGTTGTTACAGAATCTGAGTTCTGATTTTCCAAAGGGATTTGTTCCTCAGGCAGTGGAGCTATTTTAGAGAGTTCTTCCCTGCATTGTCTGACATCTGCGACCATGGGCATCCCTAACTTTCCCTTCCTCCACTCTCATTTAACTTCAATTTATATTTGGAAGCTCTTTCTTGTATAGTGTGCATCTGAGTTGTGGATGATGTCTGATTTCACCTAAGGAGTTTACTTTTCTGATTTTTTTTTTCATTTTTATGCTTATTTTTGGACTAGGTCTAAGAAAAGGGGAAAAGTATATATTTTTTTACTAAAATTTACAAATGAGAAGGCACATGATATTTTGAGTAACTAAAGCAAATGCCAAGAAGCAAGCCTCCTTGAAGAATTCACAGTTCATACATTAATGTCTAACACAAATCTCTTATCATTACCTAATTTTTATTTAAATGATAGTCATAATTACTTCAAAAGTTACTGGTAAGATATAAAATTAAAAATAGCATTTTAATAATGTGTATTAGTTTGTTAGGGCTGCCATAACAAATCACCACAAACTGAGTAGTTTAAAATAACAGGAATTTATTCTCTCCCAGTTCTGGATGCTAGAAGTTCAAACCTGAAGTGTAGGCAGGGCCATGCTCCCTCTGAAGCCTCTGGGGGGTGGGGGCAACTCTTTCTTTCTTTCTGTTCCAGCTTATTAGACTCCAGGCATTCTTTGGCTTGTAGCATGATCCAGTTGCTGCTTCTGACTTCACGTAGCTCTCTTCTTCTGTGTCTGTGTTTTTGTCCTCTTCTTATAAGGATGTGAGTCTCACTGGATTTAAGAGCCCACTCTGGGCTTCCCGAGCAGCTTAGACAGTAGAGGATCTGCCTGCTGCAGGAGACCCACGTTCGATCCCTGGGTCAGGAAGGTCCCCTGGAGCAGGCAATGGCGCCTCACTCCAGAATTCTTGCCTTGGAGAATCCCACGGACCAGCGAGCCTGGCGTGCTACAGTCAGTGAGGTCATAAAGAGTCTGTCATGACAGAGTGATGGTGTTTTTTCTACTCCAGCATGCCATCATCTTAATTTAACTAATTATATCTGCAGTGACCCTATTTCCAAAAAGATGACATTTTGAGGTGTTGGAGTTTAGGACCTCAACATATTTTTGGCAGACACAATTTAACTCATAACATAGCTGTAGTATCTTTTGGTAGAGAATAGATTAGCTGATTATCCTAACTCACTGTTTTTTTTAATAGATAAGTAATATTTTTGTGAAGCAACTCTAAAGCATTCCTAAAAAACACAGTGTGATTTTTATAGCAGCTATATTGAGCCATTGAGACATATTGATTTCCTTATTTTAGTATTATGTTTAGTCTTGTATCTTTGTTAAACTTGGAAAAAGATGTTTGGAGACCTGCCAGTGATTATTATATCAGGAAATAGAAATATAGGCCAGTGCTACTTAGCTATCTACTTATAGACAGATAAATACCTTTGAGACTGTAAAAACTGTTATCATATAGCCAAGGAAATGTGGTCATTGAAATAGTATCTTGTTTTAGTTTTTGAGTAACAAAAATTTGTTAAATTCTGGTTTTAATAATGTGATGATTCTACTGAGGTATTTATTTCAGTTAATGGAGAGAAACATTGTTTGGATAAATCATCCATTTTAAAATAAAATTAAAAATAAATTGCTTTAAAGCTTATCTTAAAATTCAGTGAAACACTAAAAGACAATGGAGAACTCTACCAGTTAATTGTTGATTGATCACTTATAACCAAAGTAAGAAGCAGGGTGTTAAAGTGGGAAACTTGTTTATGCCCTGAAGGCATAGTGATACTGCACACTTGGGAAAAGCAAGCTTGCAGGTAAGGAGGACAGAGTTAAGGTTTATGGCCTGTCCACACTGGAGATTTTTATTAAAGAGCCTCCCTGCATTAAGCCCGGGTAAGAGCAATCTAGGATGTATCCCACTTCTTTTCCAACAAATGCAGAAATTTTTAAAAAAATGCGAAAAAGAAATAAATTCCCTGAGGAGTTATGGTCACTTTCAGTGACTTACATGGATTGGCACCTTGTGTATACAGAGCCTAGCTTACCAGGGAGCCTCAAATTAGAACTTAGTTTAGGATGATTTCCAACTTGTAATGCCCCCAGGCTGCAGACGGAAGTGTACATCCTCTTGAATGAAAGGAGCTTAAATTAATTTTTAGGGGCATTGAGAGTCAAGAGGTTCATATTATCTAAGTACATAAAGAAACAATACAAAAGGTACAAAACAAGCTGAAAAAAACAGATAGTAGTAACAGGCTCATTCAGATTTATGTGTTGGAATGATCAGATTCAAATGTTGGAACCATTATACTTAGAGTGCTTAAAGAAATGAGATGAAAATAATTGTAGAGAATAGGGAATTATAAAAAGTGGCATACATTTGAAATTAAGACAACAGAACTTCTAGAAAATAAAGGCATAGTGACTATATCGGCATGCTTGGTAACATATTGGATACAGCAGAAGAAATAACAGTGAAATGAAGGTTAGAAGAAATTATCCAATGTTCAACACAGAAAGACAAGTAGCAAAATACTTGAAGCGAAGGCAAGAATGACACTAGGAAAATACTGTGAAGACATCGAGCAGCCATATGATGCATCCAGAGGGAGAATGTCCCGCCTAGGGTAAACGCCGGGGGAAACCTAGAGAGCTTTTTGTTTGCTTGTTTGGCTGGGCTGCACGGCCTGCAGCGCCCAGGTCCCTGGTTCCCTGTCCAGGGATCGCCCTTGTCGTGGAAGCAGAGTCCCAGGCACTGTGCCACTGGAGAAGCCCTGAAGAGTTTTTATTAAGCATGTACTTTTCCTTATCTAGAATCACGGACATTATTATGTGACTTTTATTTATTTTTATTTTTTTAATTTTTTAAATTACAATACTGTATTTGTTTTGCCATACATTGACACGAATCAGCCATATATTATGTGACTTTTAAACTGGTAGATGATTAAAAATAGCATTAAGTATAGTATGTGACACAAATGAGGGCAAGAGGAGCAAGGAAAGGAACACTTGGTAAAATAGAAAATGACAATGAGAAGGTAAATACTTACTATTTCTTATATTCACTTACAATTGCTATCATGTATATTGAGCAGAAATGAACAAAATACTCCAGGTACAAGTCAAACAATTTTACGGTATAAGGGGGAAATATTAACTATGTAATGTATTTGAGAGACATTTAAAATATAGAATATAAAAAGTTAAAGGCTTTTTAGCTCTCTTGACTTGTGTTTACATAGTATATATTTCTACCTTTTATCAGTGTGTGCATGCTAAGTCACTTCAGTTGTGTCTGACTCTTTGTAACCCTATGGACCATAAGTCTGCCAGGCTCCTCTCTCAGTGGGATTCTTCAGGCAAGAATACTGGAGTGGGTTGCCATTCCTTCCTCTAGGGGATCTTCCTGACACAGGGATTGAACCCATGTCTCTTCTGTCTCCTGCATTGGCAGGCAGGTTCTTTACCATTAGCACCCTCTGGGGAGCCCTCTTTTATCAATACTAAGACTATAAAATGTGATTTGTTGTTTTTCACTTGCTAAGTCATGTCCGACTCTTTGTGACCCCATGGACTGTAGCACGCTAGACTCCTCTGTCCTCCACTGTCTCTCAGAGTTTGCTCAGATTCATGTCCATTGAGTTGGTGATGCTATGTAACCGTTCTCTGCCTCCCCTTTTCATTTTGCCGTCAGTCTTTCCCAGCATTAGGATCTTTTCCAGTGAGTCAGCTCTTTGCATCAAGTGGACAAAATATTGGAGCTTTAGCATCAGTCCTTCCAAGAATATTCAGGGTTGATTTCTTTTAAGATTGACTAGTTTGATCTCCTTGATGTCCAAGGGACCCTCAGCACCACAATTCAGAAACACAGTCTCTCAGCACCACATTCAAAAACATCAGTTCTTCAGTGCTCAGCTTTCGTTATGCTCCAACTTTCACATCTGTACATGACTACTGGAAAAATCATCATTTTGACTATATGGATTTTGTCAGCCAAGTCGTGTGTCTGCTTTTTAATTTGCTGTCTAGTTTAGTCATGGCTTTCCTTCCAAGGAGCAAGTGTCTTTTAATTTCATGGCTGCAGTCACTGTCTGCAGTGATTTTGGAGCCCAGGAAAATCAAATCTGTCACTGCTTCCCCTTTTCCTCTTCTATTGCCGTGAAGTGATAGTGTCAGATGCCATGATCTTAGTCTTTTGAAAGTGGAGTTTTAAGCCAGGTTTTTCATTCTCCTCTTTCACCCTCATCAAAAGGCTGTTTAGTTCCTCTTCACTTTCTGCCATTAGAGTGGTATCATCTGCATATCTGAGGTTGTTGCTATTTCTTCTGGCAGTCGATTCCAGTTTGTAACTCATCCAGCCAAGCATTTCCCATTGTGTACTCTGCATATACGTTAAATAAGCAGGGTGATAAAATGCAACCTAGTCATACTCCTTTCCTAGTTTTAAACCAGTCAGTTGTTCCATGTCCAGTTATAACTGTTGCCTCTTAAACCACATATGGGTTTCTTAAGAGACAAAGTAGTCTGGTACTCCCGTCTAGTCAAGGCTATGGTTTTTCCTGTGGTCATGTATGGATGTGAGAGTTAGACTGTGAAAAAGACTGAGCGCCAAAGAATTGATGCTTTTGAACTGTGGTGTTGGAGAAGACTCTTGAGAGTCCCTTGGACTGCAAGGAGATCCAACCAGTCCATTCTGAAGATCAGCCCTGGGATTTCTTTGGAAGGAATGATGCTGAAGCTGAAACTCCAGTACTTTGGCCACCTCATGCGAAAAGTTGACTCATTGGAAAAGACTCTGATGCTGGCAGGGATTGGGGCCAGGAGGAGAAGGGGACAACCGAGGATGAGATGGCTGGATGGCATCACTGACTTGATGGTGATGAGTCTGAGTGAACTCCGGGAGATCGTGATGGACAGGGGAGGCCTGGCGTGCTGCGATTCATGGGGTCGCAAAGAGTCAGACACGACTGAACGACTGAACTGAACTGAACTGAACTCTCATCTTCTAAAGAATTTTTCATGGTTTGTGGTGATCCACACAGTCAAAGGCTTTAACATAGTCAATGAAGCAGTAGATGTTTTTATGGAATTTCTTTTCTTTGTCCAAGATCCAACAAATGTTGGCAATTTGGTTCCTCTGCCTTTTCTAAATCGAGCTTGTACATCTGGAAGTTCTCAGTTCACAGACTGCTAAAGCCTAGCTTGAAGGATTTTGAACATAACCTTGCTAGCATGTGAAATGAACAAAATTGTATGAAGTTTGGACATTCTTTGGCGTTGCCTTTCTTTGGAATTGGAATGAAAACTGACATTTTCTAGTCCTGTGGCCACTGCTGAGTTTTCCAGATTTGCTGACATATTGAAGGAGCACTTTAACAACATTGTGTTTTAGGATTGAAATAGCTCAGCTGGCATTCTATCACCTCCATTACCTTTGTTCATAGAGATACTTCAGAACACTCCAGGATGTTTGGCTTTATGTGAGATACACCATTGTGGTTATCCATGTCACTAAGATCTTTTTGTTACATATAGTTCTTCTGTATATTCTTGCCACCTCTTCTTAATCTCTTCTGTTAGGTCCTTACCTTTTCTATCCTTTGTCGTGCCCATCCTTGCATGAAATATTCCTTTGATATCTTCAAGTTTTTAAAGAGGTCTGTAGTCTTTCCCATTGTATTTTTTTTTCTTTATTTCATTGCATTGTTCATTTAAGATGATCTTTTTATCTCTCCTAGATATTCTCTGGAACTCTGCATTCAGTTGGGTATATCTTTCCCTTTTTCCCTTGCCCGTCACTTCTCTTCTTTCCTCAGCAATTTGTAAAGCCTCCTCAGACAACCACTTTGCTTTCTTGCATTTCTTTTCCTTTGAAATGGTTTTTGTTCGTGCCTCCTGTACAGTGTTATGACTTCTACCTATAGTTCTTCAAGCACTCTGTCTACCAGATCTAATCTCTTGAATTTATTTGTCACTTCTACTATATAGTCACAAGGGATTTGATTTAGGTCATACCTGAATGGCCTAGTGATTTTCCCTACTTTCCTCAAGGTAAGCCTGAAGTTTGTAATAAGGAGTTCGTGATCTGAGCCACAGTCAGCTCCAGGTCTTGTGTTTTCTGACTGTATAGAGCTTTTCCATCTTTGAATATAAAGAACTTAATCTGAGTTTAGTATTGACTATCTGGTTATGTCCACATAGACAGTCATATCTTGGGTTGTTAGAAAAGGATGTTTGCTTTAATGTCTACCTGCATTGGCAGGCGGGTTCTTTACCACTGGTGCACCTGGAAAGCCCTTGTAATTATAAAAGAAAGTAAAGAGAAAGGCAAGCCCTTATCTATAACCACTAATTCCTATTAAGTAATGTCTTTGAACATATTCCCCTCTAGAGCAGGTACTATGTTATGTGTGAATTCTGCTAGGTAACTGACACATTTATTATTCCTAATTAAGACAAATACTTGATATGTTTTCTCTAATAAATATGGCAAAGGATGATGCAGATTTTATGGACCAGCAAACATGTTTGTATCCTTTCATACATTTTTGAGTCTATCCTAAGTCTGAGGAATACTATTTATTACTGTGTCCTAACTCACAAGGAAACCAAAGTCAGTCATTCTTCAAATTTAATATCCTGTAACAATATTCTAGTGTTCTAAAATGTACTTTAAACCAATGAGAATCTCTGTTGTATTAATATTTGGATGACTGAATTTTGAAGGAGTTACAAATTTTCCTGTGCAGTCCATGAGATGGGTTTATAGTTGAGACAGATGAAGGCAATAACTGTTGAGATCACAGAACATCCCTTCTTTGCTAAAGGGAAAAAGGATACTTTTTGTCATTCCTGACTATGCAAAAGGTAAAATGTTTCATTGCTTTTAAGTTGGAACTAATTTATAGCAAGTATTCAAAGATTCCTTTCAATTACACACCGATGGGTATGAAAATGGATTTCCTATTTTATGGCCCTTCATTTTTATCAGTTTGTGCTAAGCTGTGTCCACTGGGAAATATAGTGTATATAAGGGATGTGTCTTTGAAGCATTTCATGCAGATGTATCTTTTAAACATGCGGCATTGAAGCTATGCTTTAAAAACACACTACAATTCTATTGCTTAAAAACAAATAAAAGTCAAGGTGTTTTGACTTGAAGGTTTACTGAGGGGAAAATCTCATGGATGGAGGAGCCTGGTGCGCTGCAGTCCATGAGGTCGCTGAGTTGGACACGACTGAGTGACTTCACTTTCACCTTTCACTTTCATGCGTTGGAGAAGGAAACGGCAACCCACTCCAGTGTTCTTGCCTGGAGAATCCCAGGGATGGGGGAGCCTGATGGCCTGCCATCTATGGGGTTGCACAGAATCAGACACGACTGAAGCTACTTAGCAGCAGCAGTTCTTCAAAGTACTATTTATTAAATGTCAGAGTAATTACTTGTACCATCAAGTCCCAGAAAATAAATATTGGTGAGAGTGTTTTCTCGAAGTATTTTTTTCCTCTTATTCCTCTTATTTTCTGTTTGGGATATTTCTTCTTGAATATATACACTGTAAACTAAACTTTGTCCATAAACAACCAAAATCTTAATGTTGGTTCATTTCCTTACAATGACTGTGAATTTTTAGAATACAAAAAGCAAAATCTTATTCTTTTAAAGTTTCCCTTTTCCATGCTTTTAAAGGCAATTTTCCAACTAGATTTATAATATCTTTTTATACCTAAAATACTCTTCTCTGGCATAAGTTTTAAAATTGGAATTAATAATTTATGACCAAAGTAAATTACATGTTTGTCATTATGAATTTTGCAAGCTTATCAGACTTAAGGAATATTAATGCAGGGAATAAGGAAAGCATGGGAATAAAGAAAATTGAATGTTAGAAACTTTTTTTCTGGGTTTCTAATTTTTGGCTTAAATTTCTCTGGGACAAAATTTGGTTTGGAAATGTATTGAAAAAATATTTAATGACTGATGTGTTCTCTCTTGTTGTATTTAAAAAGGATTTAATCCTTACTTTACAAGAAAGAAAAACACTTTTGGAAAGAATTCTTGCTTTTCATGATCTTAGTTGCCACAATTTCATCTAATTGTATTTGAATAAAAATGTTTTTCTGCAGTTAATCTATACAACATGAATTTTTAAAATAATATTGGCAATTTCTTCATTTTTAGTGTTTCTGAAATAATACATAATTAAAAACAGATTTTCTGTGTGATCCTAATACCATGGGTCTTTAAAAAATGATTTTCATTCAGTTCAGTTCAATTCAGTTGCTCAGTTGTGTCCGACTCTTTGCAACCCCATGAATCGCAGCACACCAGGCCTCCCTGTCCATCACCAATCCTGGAGTTCACTCAAACTCACATCCATGGAGTCAGTGATGCCATCCAGCCATCTCATCCTCTGTAATCCCCTTCTCCTCCCGTCCCCAGTCCCTCCCAGGATCAAAGTCTCAAAGTCTTTTCCAATGAGTCAACTTTTCGCATGAGGTGGCCAAAGTACTGGAGTTTCAGCTTCAGCATCATTCCCTCCAAAGAAATCCCAGGGCTATCTTCTTCAGAATGGACTGGTTGGATCTCCTTGCAGTCCAAGGGATTCTCGAGAGTCTTCTCCAACACCACAGTTCAAAAGCATCAATTCTTCGGCACTCAGCTTTCTTCACAGTCCAAGTCTCACATCCATACATGACCACAGGAAAAACCATAGCCTTGATTAGATGGACCTTTGTTGGCAAAGTAATATCTCTGATTTTTAATATGCTATCTAGGTGGGTTATAACTTTTCTTCCAAGGAGTAAGTGTCTTTTAATTTCATGGCTGCAGTCACCATCTGCAGTGATTTTGGAGCCCCAAAAAATAAAGTCTGACACTGTTCCCCATCTATTTCCCATGAAGTGATGGGACCAGATGCCATAATCTTTGTTTTCTGAATGTTGAGCTTTAAGTCAACTTTTTCACTCTCCTCTTTCACTTTCATCAAGAGGCTCTTTAGTCCTTATTCACTTTCTGCCATAAGGGTGGTGTCATCTGCATATCTGAGGTTATTGACATTTCTCCCGGCAGTCTTAATTTCAGATTGTGCTTCTTCCAGCCCAGGATTTCTCATGATGTACTCTGCATAGAAGTTAAATAAGCAGGGTGACAATATACAGCCTTGGCGTACTCCTTTCCTATTTGGAACCAGTCTGTTGTTCCATGTCCAGTTCTAACTGTTGCTTCCTGACCTGCATATAGGTTTCTCAGGAGGCAGGTCAGGTGGTCTGGTATTCTCATCTCTTTCAGAATTTTCCATATTTATTGTGATCCACACAGTCAAAGGCTTTGGCATAGTCAATAAAGCAGAAATAGATGTTTTTCTGGAACTCTGTTGGTTTTTCCATGATCCAGCGGATGTTGGCAATTTGATCTCTGGTTCTTCTGCCTTTTCTAAAACCAGCTTGAACATCTGGAAGTTTATGGTTCACATATTGCTGAAGCCTGGCTTGGAGAATTTTTGAGCATTATTTTGCTAGCGTTTGAGATGAGTGCAATTGTGTGGTAGTTTGAGCATTCTTTGGCATTGCCTTTCTTTGGGATTTTCATTAGAATTAGTAAATTATTGTAGAGGAAAAGAATAAGCAAAATGGCTAAGTAAAATCATAGTTGCTTTTATATTATTCTTCATAGTTATAATTCTTTTTCTTTTGTATTGTTTTGCCAGTTAGGTTCTTAATAATTAATGAAAATGAGAACAAATATTTTCTGAAGGATACATGAAAGATGATATTGATCTGTTAAACTTTTCCTATATTCTTAGCTCTATTAAAAACTGCTTAGTATCCCAAGATTGGCCTTAAATTAAAAAAAAATTGGATAGAATGGATAATTTACTTAGGAAAAGTGAGGATCATAACTAGGAGAAAAGCTTTAAATAGAGATATATGGAGTTGGAAAATGTGGTTAGAATTTAAGAAATCAAAGAGGAAAATAGTTAAATAGGCGTTTCAAGTATGATGAAGAGTAAAAGAAGAAAAAAATGTAGTTTTGTCTTACTTATATTGAGCAAGGGAAATCCCTGCTTATCTGTTTCTCTTGGTGGATATAAAAATCAGATGAGATTGTTTGTGTAGAAGTTAGCTATAAATTATGAAGTTCTGGACTTTGATGACTATTTTTAGAATGGAATATTAATACTTGAATCAATAAATAATATAAAAGATCTAATGTTAAAGAGGCCTTATACTAATAAGTTTAAAATATCCATAGGAATTCTGATTCTCCTCAACAGAAAGTCACCTCAGTGCAACATTTATAAAATTGTTTTTAAATTAATTCATTTTTCAGTGAGAAAAACAGGAGTTTAGTCCAGGGAAAATACTTGGCTGTTTAGATTTTGAAATGCTCTAATTTGTTTTGTGAATTATTTATTCTCAAGATGAACTTAAAATTAAAAAATACCTTTAAGATACATGGGGACTTGGTGGCTCAAATGGTAAAGAATCTGCAGTGCAGGCCTCCTGGGTTCCATCTCTGGGTTAGGAAGATTCCCCTGAAGAGAAGGGAATGGCAACCCACTCCAATTTGCTTGCTAGGAGAATTCCATGGACAGAGTAGCCTGTAGGCTAGTTGGATTAATATCTCAATGCAGAATTGATGGATCACAAAATAGATGTATGTTTAAGAAACAAGATAACTTTCTAAAGTCATGGTACCATTTTGTGTTTCCATTGGCCTTCCAGTTGCTCCACTTTCTCCAACATTTGGTTTTGTCCGTCTCTTTCATTTTAGTCATTTCAGTGGGACTAGCTCATTGGAGCTTCAATTTGCATTCCTCTGCCTGATGAGTAATGATGCTGAGCACTTTGTCATATGCATGTTTTATATGTATAGATCTGTTTTTGTGAAGCAGCTTGTCTTTTAAAAATAGAGTGATTTGTCTTTTTATTGTTGAACTGTAAGAATCTATATGTATTCTGGGATTTACGTCCTTTGTCATGAGTTATGAATATTTACTCACAGTATATAGTTTTTTTTTTTCCGTTCACTTTCTTATGAGCAGAAGATTTTATTTTTGATGAAGTCCAATTTTTTCATTGTTTTCCCTTTGTGACTTGTGCTTTCTGTCTCTTCTTTAAAAATCTTTGTTGATTCCAAGATTGCGAAGATCTTCTATATTTTTTTTCTAGCAGCTTTGTTGTTTTAGCTTTTATGTTTTACCCTATGATCCATTTCAAATTAAATTTTATGTGTAGTTTATGGTAGTATCATTTATTGAAGAGATTTCTTTCTCCATTGAATTGCTTTGGTACTTTTGTCAAAAACTGATTGTATTTGTGTACATATATTTGGGACTCTGTTCTGTTTCATTTCCTCATTACCGTTCTTACAGCTTTATTGTAAATTTTAAGTGGTGTATACCCTCCCATTTTTTCTCTTCAAGGTTGTTTTTACTATTCTTATTACTTTTCTTTTCCAAAGTAAATTTTAAGTTATATTTTCAATTTACAGAAGAAAAGATGGCTGCGACTATAATTGACATTGCTTTCAATCTAGAAATCAATTGTGGGATTTAGAACAACAATCTTAACCTTATGTCTTCAATCCTTGAACATAGTGTATTACTTCATTTATTTAAATCTTTCATATCTCATCAATATTTTCTTTTTATAAAATATACATTTTATATTTACCTGCTATTTGTTAAATTTATACTTAATGCTTTGATTTTTGAAGCTTTTGCAAATGATGCTGATTTTTAACTCCTTTTTCTAGTCGTTTATGATACTCTATAGAATATAGTTGATATTTTTATTGACTTTGTACTTTGCGAGAGTACTAATTTTCATTAATAGTTCTACTAGTTTTATTTCTGATTCATTAGCATTTACTACCTACACAGTCATGGCATTCTGAATAAAGGTATTTATATTTTTTTGTTTAATTGTCTTTTAAAAATCTTTGTCTTAAGTTTTATTGCACTGGTTATGAATCCTAGCATGATGCTGATTATAGATAGCCTGTGTTATTTCACACCTAAGCAGAAGGCACTCAATATCTCACCATCATGTATAATATTAGCTACAGTTTTTGTAGGTTCTTATCATCTGGATTTGGAAGTTTCCTTTTTGGTTGTTGGCTCTGGAACAGTTTTTTTATTCCTAATTGTTGAATTTTTTAAAATGTTTTTATGCATGTCCTTAAATATTATTTGATTGCTCTTAGTGTATTACTATAATAAATTCACTGGTTAATTTTCACATATAAAACCAACTTTATATTCTTGAGCAACTCCTAATTGACCATGATATAGTATGCTTTTTATATATTGATGAATTTGATTTGCTAATATTTTATTAAAGATTTTCGCATCTGTGTTTAATGATGTTGGGCTATACTTCTTTCTTCTAATACCTTTGTCTGACTTTGCCGTCAGTGTTACAGTGGCTTCGTAAGTTCCCTGCTCCTTCTCCAGCAGCAGCCAGGTACCACCTTGTACTCATGCAGTGTCTGGTTTGGAAACAAGCTTCTTGGGTTCTTCTGGTCCTGCATGCTGTACCACAGAAGAGCCCTCTCTCTTAGATCCCCTGCCCCATTCCTCTCTATCTCAACAGTAGCCAGTGGAAGCCTTTAGGAAAGACTGGGGAGTGGATGCAGATGCCCCAGGTGTCTGGGCTTCTGCGAAAACTATACTATCAAGTGAGTCCACATTTGGCCTTTAAAAGATTTGTTAACATTCCATTTGCTTTCTTCTTGCCTGCTTCTCTGCTTGTCATCTCTTCATGTTCTGCCCAAGGTGATTTGTATTGAGTCTCACTGCTAGAGTTTGGCAACCTCGTATTGCAGTTCATCAGGTTGCCTTGTGAACTCAACTCTCAGATAAGCTCAAAAAATTATTGTTTTATCAACTGTCTGAGTTGTTCTCATTGTTAGAGTTGGAAAGACTTTTTCTGATTTTCTATATTTAAAGTAAAAGATGAACTCTGCATATTTAAGATTTTGAAATTATATTCCTTAATATTAAATGTAAAACTCACATAATGGGCATGATTTTCTCTGTCTCATCCTTTGGCCATGGGCCCAACTTCTTCTTAGACACTGTTTCATTCCTTACTAGAATGAATAGTGTTGTGTGAAAGTGCTTGATTAATTTTCGAGATATCTTAAATTTAAAAATTATATGGATAGTTCTCCAATTGAAAGAATGATCATGAGTAAAAAAACTAGAGCTAAAATCTCAGCAGATAATGAGCTCCAGTTTTTCATTTTCTAAAGTGGAAAGATTATCCCTTTTTCTTTTATGTCTCATTGGATATAAGGCTAAAATGAGATGGTATATATAGAAATTATTTTTAAGATAATAAGTAGATGTGAATTAATAATAATTTTCAGAAAGAATCATACATAAGTAAAGCTTGAATCTTTGAAGTGAATTTTTATGCTAATGGTTTAAAACCTTTAGTTAATGCTATATGGTCTTATGATGGTAGTCAGAAGATAGCATATTTTATATACAGGAATAATTGACAAATATTTATTGAGCACCCTACTCTCTGTGCTCTCCTCATTGCTGGAGAGGCACTGGTGAACATAACAAAAGCTGTCGACCTTGTAGTGCTTATATTCTAGTGGAAAAGATAGACCATAAACAAATTTTTGATGCTGTTTAGAGATGCAGATAGAGATTCTCAGAAACTCTCTTAGGTAGAGAGTTTCTGACATAGGATTTCAGAATATTTTTAGCAAAGTCACCATATGAAGACTTGGGGATTTTATTACTTAGCTGAGTTCCTTATACCTTATTGTTTAGTTTTATTCCTTCTTTTCTAAACCAGATTTTGCCAGATAGAAAAGTATCATTCTTTATGTGTTGCTCTGTTGTCTGCTCTCTTTTTCTGATGATTAGCTATTTAATTAAAACTTTTCTTGGCATTGAGAAGGTTTATATATTTTTGAATAAATAGATGAAAAGTCATTTTATTATGGAAAATCTACATATATACAAAAATAAAGAGAATAGGATAATAGATACACATGTACTCATTACCTGGCTTTAGTAATTATGAACTCATGGTCAGTACTGTCTGATCCATGCACCAACTCAATTTCCTTCTCAGCTTGGATTACTTGAAGCAAATTCCTTGCCATCCACCCAAAAATATTTTTCAGTTTTATTATAAAATCTAAGATATCTTCTTAAAGCATACCAAAATATTATGGTCTCATCTAAAAATTATATTATTACCAGTAGTTGTTCAAATTCCACATTTTCATATTATTTTTATAAAACTATATTCAAGTAGAGATATAGTTATTATATTATTTTTGCTTCCAGTTTTTATAAGGATAAAGACATTTGGTATAAGTATCCATCATAAAAGTAAAGATGTCATCTGAACTGACAGACAACTAATCTCAAAGATATATAAGCAACTTATGCAGCTCAACTCCAGAAAAATAAATGATCCAATCAAAAAATGGGCCAAAGAACTAAATAGGCATTTCTCCAAAGAAGACATATGAATGGCTAACAAACACATGAAAAGATGTTCAACATCACTCATTATCAGAGAAATGCAAATCAAGACCACAATGAAGTACCATTTCACACCAGTCAGAATGGCTGCAATCCAAAAGTCTACAAGCAATAAATGCTGGAGAGGATGTGGAGAAAAGGGAACCCTCTTACACTGCTGGTGGGAATGCAAACTAGTACAGCCATTATGGAAAACAGTGTGGAGATTCCTTAAAAATTGCAAATAGAACTGCCTTATGACCCAGCAATCCCACTGCTGGGCATACACACCAAGGAAACCAGAAATGAAAGAGACACATGTACCCCAATGTTCATTGCAGCACTGTTTATAATAGCCAGGACATGGAAGCAGCCTAGATGTCCATCAGCAGATGACTGGATAAGAAAACTGTGGTACATATACACAATGGAGTACTACTCAGCCCTTATAAAGAATAAATTTGACTCAGTCCTAATGAGATGGATGAAATTGGAACCGATTATACAGAGTGAAGTAAGCCAGAAAGAAAAACACCAATACAGTACACTGACACATATATATGGAATTTAGAAGGATAGTAATGATGACCCTCTATGTGAGACAACAAAAGAGACACAGAGGTATAGAACGGACTTTTGGACTCTGAGGGAGAGGGAAAGGGTGGGATGATGTGGGAGAATGGCATTGAAACATGTATCCTGTCTTGTAAGAAACGAAGCGCCAGTCTATGTTCAAAGCAGGATGCAGGATGCATGGGGCTGATGCACAGGATGATTCAGGTAGAGGATGTGGGGTGGGAGGTGGGAGGGGGCTTCAGCATTGGGAGATTGTGTTCACCTGTGGCTGATTCATGTCAATGTATGGCAAAACAAATACAGTATTGTAATTAAAAAAATAAATAAAAATAAATTTAAAAGGCAATTAAATTGAGTAATTTTTTAAATTTTTAAAAATTGACTATACACAATACCATGATAGGTATATAATGAATACAAAAAGCTTTTAGACATCAGCCATGTCTTATAAAGTTTATAATATTGTGGCTGAGTTAAAACATAAAGGTAACCCACAAAAGTTATGTTCTGTCCCAGTGATGGCGATGGATGGTTTTCAGCTTCCATGACTATTTACATTGGTATATCATATGGGTGAGGTGACTGCAAGGCATATTTTTCTTAATACTGAGAAGACAGAACTTTGAAAGTTACCTTTTTAATAATTAGAATGGATTCAGGGTTATTTTTGTGATCATGCCAGCTACATTCTTTTGAATTTCAATATGTTCTTATGAGTGATGAGAAAAAGGATGGAATTACAAGTTGGCCTGGAAAGCTGGATGTGCTTTGGGAAGGTCAAAATTGCTCAGGGATCGTAGCTAGTGTTCTTGAGAGAAACTGAATCAGTAGGATCTCTCTCTATAGATATAGATACAGATATATATATCTATTGATCAATATATTTACATAGACATCTAGATAAATGGAGGATACATAGACAGGTAGATAGATAGGTTTCTCTTTCTCCGTAAGTGATTTTTAAAAATAAATCTTTCTCTCATCCCTCCTCCTCATATATGGAGAGATTTATTTTAGGGAGTTAGTTTATACAATTGCAGAGACTAGCAAGTCTAAAATCTGTAGTGTGGGCTCCAGACTGGAGACCCATGGAAAACTTGATGTTGTGTCTCAGGTCTGAAGGTAGTCTGCTGGCAGAATTTTCCTCAGGGGAGATTAGTCTTTTTCTTAAGGCCTTCAGCTGATTGGATGAGGTTCACCCACCTTTTGGAAAGCAATGTGCTTTACACAAAGCAGATTTAAATGTCAATAATTTACGGATACCTTCACTGAAGCATCTAGATATGTTTGACTAAATATGTGGGCACTGTGTCCTAGACAAGTTGATACATTAAAATTAACCATCACAAGTGGGCACCATGGCATAAGCAAATAAATGGCTATGGAATTCAATACTCTATTAGATTAAGGCAAGTAGAGCACTTTAACTAGAGGAAAAAATCATATATGGGCATAGTAGTTAGTAAAATCACTAAGAAATGCCCATAATTTTGTTAATTATTCTTAAAATTGCTGCTAAAATGATACATAATATGTTTCTTGAAAGAACCAAATTTTGTTGAATTTGATCTTTGAATGTGTAGGAGTAAAAAGACAGAGCATCTGTGAAATATTTTATTAGTACAGTCAATTTTAATTTATTAGTAATAATGGAAACAGGGTCCACATGGCTACTGAACTTCATAGATAACATTTAATATTATTACTTCATAGATAACATTTAATATATTAATATTCAGAATTTTTATCAGAACTTAGACTTTAGTAGTCACAAGTAGAAACCATGATTTGTGTTTTATCTTTGCTTCCTTTCTGGTGATGGTTGAAAGGACTGAAAAGGACTGAAAGGACTGAAAAGGTTGAAACTAACTAATCCTTAAAACTAGATTGTAAATGTTGATCATAACAATGGAAAGTCCTCATCGTTAGCTTGTTTCACAAAATCTTGTTTGTTATATTTATGTATGATATTCACTGTAGCTTTATAGACTTGGGCTTTGCAAATCACTTTGTACTTACACAAAATTTTAATATAGTTTTCTACAGTTCTTTGCCTGTAGTTGGGTTTTAAATTTTCACTAATCATAAAGGTCTATACCTTGCTAATAATAATCTCATTACCAACTATGATTAGGACAGTAGAAAAGAATAGAGTGAAACATTTGGCATAAAGATACAAGCATAAGCAGGGCTAAGATTTTATTCCATAATTATCCTTTTGTTTTTGTCACCAGAGTCTTTTTTTCTTACATTGAATGTGTCGCTTTAATAAACTTTCAATAAAGATAATGATGTATTAATGAACTTCAATGTTCTGACAAGTTGATCATCAAACACAGATGCAAATATAAAAAAAATTAACCGTCTTTCTTAAGGGATTTGATTCTTGGTTTTATTTGCTAATTCCATTCCAGAATTTTTAGTTCTTATTCCAGAATTTGCACAATAATTCTAACTCATGCATAACCTGTGAGTATGAGGAAAACACAATTAGGATAGCTTTCTTCAAAGGTGGTGAGTGAGGTTTAAGAATTTATGAACCTCACATTCAGCCTATTCAGAACAAAAGAAAAGAAAATAAAGACAAAAATATGACCAAACCACCTTCAGCAGTTTAGCATATTTCTGTCCAGTCCTTTAGCTTAAAGATTTTGTTGATGTTGTTGTTCATAATTAAAGGTATAAGGTATATCATATTTTAATTTTTTATGTAAGTAAAATTCACAGGTAAAATTTTTACCAAAACATAATACAATGTATGTATATATTATAATTCTTTTGACCAATCTCCCATTACTGGAATTTTATCTTATTTCTAATTTGATTATGTGTTATGGATCCTGAGACTACCCCAAGGCTACTCAGTGATTTGCTAGGACGACTCAGGGGACTCAGTATATGGTCCTATCAACAGCTCAGGTTTATGTAGTGAAAGGATACAAAGAAAAATCAGCAAAGGGTAAAGGCCCGTAGAGTGAAGTCCAGAGGAAATCAGGAGCAAGCCCACAGGAGTCCTCTTCCAGTGAAATCACATGGAGGTACTTGATTCCTTCAGCAATGAGTGACACATGTGAAGGGTTATATATTGGGAAACTCATTACAGACTCAGCACCCAAAATTTTTAATGGGACATGCTCACATAGGCACCATCTGCTTAGCATGTACCAATATTCCAGACTTCCAGAAGGAAAGCTGATATTCTGCCTAAATCATATTGTTTGTACAATTTAGGTATAGTGAGATGCCCTTATCTTTCAGGGAAAATTTTACATCAGGGACTAGGGAACTGTTTACTCTCTAAGTGCTTAGATCCCAGCTGAGGCTCAACTTTGCAAGCATCTTTTTCTAAGAATAGCAGTGTTATGCTAACTCAGAAACTAACTTGATTTCTGCACAGTTAGAAATAATACTGTAATAAGCATCTTTGTTAATAAATCTTTTGGCACATTCCAGATTATTTCCCTATGAAAGAGTCCTAGAATTAATATTACATCAAAAATATGAACTTTAAAAGATTCTTCTTACTGATAATTACTTTCCCAGAAGTCTCTTCTGAATTTTCATTTTCACCAAACAGATATGAGTGTGGACACCAAAATAGGTAAGATCCATATGGCCCAAACAGCAGTACACAATAAACTTGAAAGAATTCATTTTAAAAAAGAGTTGTACGAGATGAACAGAAGACTAGTCATTGCTTCCATTTGCAGGAGGCAGAGACACCAAGAATACTCCCATTAAATTATCACTCAGTATGCAGTTTTCTCCTAGACCTTTGTCATTTTTTAGTCTAGAGACCTATGACATCATTGTCACCTGTAAACCACACTGTATCCAGTTAATTTTCACAGTCATTTGTTATAAACAATTAGCACATATTCTGTACCAGGCATTTCAGTTGTGTGGAGGATAAAACAGTGCCACTGGGCACAGTCCCCTGCCCTCCTGCTGTTGCAGGCTACCACCAACATGCGCTTATATTTGTCACATTGCTTCTTGGAAAAGATTACACGTGAACTGCAGTCAAGAGGCATTTTCAGGGACTTCTTTGGGGAGCCAGAGGTTGGGACTTGTCCTTCCAATGAGGGGGTGCCGGTTCCATCCGTGGTTGAGGGGCAAAATTCCCGCATGCCTCATGGCCAAAAAACCAAAACATAAAAATCAGAAGCAACAGTGTAACAGATTCAATAAAGACTTTCAAAACAGTCTGAATTAAAAAACAAAACAAAACACAAAACCTTTAAAAACAAGTGACATTTTCAAATCACATATTCAGATAGCTGCCCCTGCTTTGCAGGAATGAATTTGTGACAGACCTGGTGCCCTGACACCTGCTTCAGTTAATCAAGAGTCTTTAGGTTCTAAGCCTGAGACCAGCGTTTTCCAAAGCTGTAGGACATGGGAGATTCTCTTTTACTTCCTGGGAGGGGAATAAGAGTTTTGACTCTCAAGATGTGATGCCCCTGCTCTCAAAATATGTGTTGATCATCGAGGGCAAATTTAAAGGAAATACTTACTTTTGTTTGCATGTTTTGTTAGAAAAAGTTCAAACTAATTGTATTTTCTCCTTTATAAATACAACATGTCCTTGTTAGGAAAAAAACAAAAGGATTAAAATTTAGTCTCAGTGTGTTGCCTCCTGAAAGGTAAACCATTCCTAAAGTTCTGTGATACTTTGCTTTTGTTCATAGTTTTTACATAATTTCACTTATTTTTACCTAAATTTTTATGGCTTCATTTAAAATATGTTTTTCATAAAATTTGCTATTAGTTGTAATAAATTTCAGAAAATGTGGAAAATACAGACCACTATTAGAAAAAAAAAAAGACCTCTAGTATTCCACCACCGAGAGATATTCACTGCTAAATTCTGGTATATTTTGTCAAATCTGTTTTCCAGGTAGATTTTTATCCTTAGTTAAACAGCAAAGCTCCATAAGAACACTCAGAGTTTCTATGACATAAAGAGGATCTTTGTGAGGGGTGATGCCCTGACTCAGGCAATTCAGTTTGAACTTTTAAAAGGAGAAAAGTCATATTTAAGTTCTGTGAACCTGAAAATCATCATTATATTGTTGTTGTTATTGTCTGGTTTACTGGGTCTCTGAGTATCTGTTCCAAACGTTTGGCCATTGTAAGTGCCTGACAGAACAACACTAGTTATTGCTTATACAGCAAGATTCCATTTAAAAGAACATTTCATTGGAACCATGAGTGAGTTCAAGTGTAAACCCTAGGAAACTAATCATTTGGTTCTTGGGAAAGTAGAATAGCAAAAGAAACTATGGGGTAAAGCCTGGCAGGACCAATCTTTACATCAGAGTCACAGCACCCACATACCACAAATGGTCCTTCTAGAACTGAATACTGATTACAGGAAAACTTCTGGAACTCTTACACCATGGTTTCTAAATTCTTTCATCCTTGATTTTGATTCATGTCTTGGTCTTCAGATAAGTGTTTGTTTATTTACTTAAAAACACGTGTTTCTCTGAGCAGCTTTTCAGGGCATTGGTATATTTGAGAATGATTTTTTTTTTTTTTGCTGAACTTCATACATTGAAAACAATTTTGTTATGAAATTTCTGTTTCACACCTTTTCTTTTCTCTGGAAATTCTGTTGATGGTATTCTATTATGTATGGGTTCTTTTGCTGTTTCACAGAGAAATGTACAAGAGCCTGAGTTTTGCAACTTTAAGATTTTCGTTCTTTCTAAATATGTATGAATTTTTCTTTAATCTTATAATTAAAATTTTTTTTATTCCTTTACTTTTGCAGAATGCACTTGCATACAAATCCCTCTTAATTAACTTTTCCTAAAACACAATGAGCCCCGATACTCAGGAGATGCAAATTTTGTTTTCAGCTCAGAAAATTATAATTCAGTAGTGTTATTTTTTTCATTCCTGATTGATCTGTTTTCGTCTTTTGTAAAGTATATGATTTCTTTCATGTATATTTATCTTTTGTCCTCTTTAATCTGTAATCTTCTCTCTCATTATTTTTGTCTTTGGATACTTTTCTTCTGCGTTCTAGGAGTGCTTGCCAAATCCAGTCATTTGCTATTCTGCATCTTTTACATCCCTACTAACTCTGAAGTACATTATAATTCTGCTATTACATTTTCTGCCATTGTATTTCTTGTCTTTTAAAAAACGCTTATTTTCCTTTTCATTTACCTTACAAATCTTATTTTTACGTCTTTAATTTATCCTTGTTGCTTTTGACTTCTATTTTTAATTGGAGTTTAGTTGATTTATAATAGTGTATTAATTGCAAGTGTACAACATAGTGATTCAATATTTTATGCATCTTACTACATTTAAAGTTGTTGTGAAATATTAGCCATATTCTTTGTGCTCTATAGTACATCCTTGCAGCCTGTTTACTCTATACATAGCAGTTTGTGCCTCTTATTCCTTGAGCCCTTCCCTGCCTCTCCCTACTTCCCTCTCCCAACTGGTAGCCACTAGTTTAATCTCAGTGTCTGTGAGCCCGTTTCTGTTTCTCTATATTCATTAATTTTTTTCTGTTTGTCTATATTCATTCATTTGTTTTGTTTTTAAGGTATTATATGTAAATGATAAAATAGCATATTTGTCTTTCTCTGTCTGACTATTTTCACTAAGCATAATACTGTAATACTCTCTAGTTCCATCCATGTTGTTGCAAATGGAAGAATTTCATCCTTTTATATGGATAATAGTCAGTTGTATATGTATATACTACATCTTCTTTATCCATTCATATTTGGTGGACACTTAGGTTGCTCCTGGTTATTTCAAGTGTTTATAAGTAATGCTATTATTAAATAATGCTGCTATGAATATTGGGATACATGTTTCTTTTCATATTAGTGTTTTAATTTTCTTCAGATATATTCTCTCATTTGATATACAAAAGTAAACTCAGTGGATTAAAGACTTAGATGAGAGACTGGAAACCCTAAAACTCCTAGAAGAAAACATAGGCAGACTATTCTTTGACATAAATCTTAGCAATATTTCTTTGCACCTGTCTCCTAAGGTAAAGGAAACTAAAGCAAAATAAGCAAATGGAGCCTAATTAAACTTAAAAGTTCTTGCATGGCAAAAGAAACCATGGACAAATAAAAAGACAACCTAATGATGAATGGGAGAAAATGTTTGCAAATGACTGGTAAGGGGTTAATATCCAAAATAATAAGCAGCACTTACAAATCAATATTCAAAAAACCCCAAACAACCAGATTAAAAATGGACAGAGGATATGAATAAACATTTTTCCAAAGAAGATATACAGTTGGCCAACAGGCCAATGAAAATATATTCAGCATTGCTAATTATCAGAGATATGCAGATCAAAATCACAGTGAGATATCACCTCACACCTGTTAGAATGACTATCATCAAAAAGTCTACAAATAACAATATCGGTGGGACTGTTGAGACAAGGGAAACATTGTACTCTGTTGATAGGAATGTAAATTGGTGCAGCCACTATGGAAACAGTATAGAAGTTCCTCAAAACACTAGAAAAGAACAATCTCATTATGCAGCGATTCTACTCCTTGGTGTTTATCCAATTGATGTATAAAACACTAATTCAGAAAGATACATGCACCCCTATATTTTGGCCTCTATTTTGAAGAGTTGGCTTGCTACAATATAGTATGAATGCCAACAGTTTTCTAAAATTTTCTTCTCAGTCTTGTGAAATATTTTACTAGATTTTCAGAATTGTAGACTGCATTGGATGGAGGGAGCCTGGTGGGCTGCAATCCATGGGGTCGTGACTGAGCGACTCCACTTTCACCTTTCACTTTCATGCATTGGAGAAGGAAATGGCAACCCACTCCAGTGTTCTTGCCTGGAAAATCCCAGGGATGGTGGAGCCTGGTGGGCTGCCGTCTATGGGGTCGCACAGAGTCAGACATGACTGAAGTGACTTAGCAGCAGCAGCAGACTGCATTAGTTTTCCATGGCTCTTCTAACAATTTACCAAAACTTGCTAGCTTAAACTAATACAAATTTATTCTCCAGGGAGAATTCTACAGTAACAGTTATTCTCTAGAGGCCAGAAATACAAAATTAATTGCATCAGACTAAGTCCAGGTTATCAAGAGTCTGGACCCGGTTAAGACTTTGAGGACCCTGGGGAAGCATCTACTTTGCCTTTCTGAAGGCTGCTTGTCTTTTCTGGCTCATGACCTCTTTCTCAGATCACTCTGGTTTCTTGCCTCTGTCATCGTATTTCCTTTTCCCCTTCTAGTCACATCTACCCCCAACCCCCTCGTAGGGATACTAGCGGGTAGTCCATCAGGATAATCCAGGATAATCTTCCCTTCTTAGGAGTCTTAATTTAATCTTACCCATAAAACCCTTTAAATCATATGAACTAAGGATAAAGATATGATATCTTTGGGGCCATTGTTCAGTCTACTACAGGAACTTTCCCCTTGTGGCACAGTCACGTGGGCTTCAAATTTGGAATGGCTTGGGTTCACACAATCACTTAGCAATTGTCTGAACTTGGACAAGTGACTTAATTAATTTTTTTTGCCGTTGAACTGGGATAAACTCACCGTGGAGCTTGTAGGTTAATTTTGTGGATAGATCAAGTAGTGTGTGTCCAGGGCTTCCCAGGTGGCACAGGAGCTGTAGGAGACATGGGTTCAATCCCTGGGTCAGGAAGATCCCCTGGAGGAGGAAATGGAAACCCACTCCGGTATTCTTGCCTGGAAAATTCCGTGGAAAGAGGAGCTGATGGGCTACAGTCCTTGGGGTAGCACAACTGAGTGACTGAACACACACACATACAATATATCTTAAGTGTTTAGCAAACGAGGCCCTCATTAAATGCTAACTATCATTGCCATGATTAACGTAGGCCCTGGTGTGTTTACCCTGAATAAGGAGAAACCAGTCTGTGCAAAGTGAGTGATTACACATGGAGAACATGGTGGGTTTAATCTCAGCTCTGCTCCATGTTCACTTGAGTGTGTTGCTCGCCTGTTTTAGTTCTATACTTGATGAGCAGGTGTCAGTACCCACTTACCCCTCTGGAATATAGTTTGGTTCTGCCAGTGTGGGGCCTGTCCTATTCCACTCCTTTGTTTTTATTCTTTTTAGCTGTTCAGCACATGAAAATTACAGCCCCCACTGTACATCGTTATTGAGACCTGCCTGTCTCACCCTCTGCACAGAGTTCTTTCCTTAAAATAGGACTGTATCAAATCCCAGCATCAGGAAGACTTCATTCCTAGTTGCTTTCTTGCAGTTGTGGTGTCGAGTGGATTGATGGATGGGGTATGCAGAGGAAAGTGGTCCTCAGTAGGTGCACCCACATTTTAGAGAAATCATTGTTTGTTCTGTTCATTTTTTTTTTAGGTGATCTTAAGCCTCTTTCTAATGACTTTCAGATGGGCTAGGGGTTTATTATTATGTAATGATTACTGATTGCTTTCCTCAGATCTGTTCCATTATCCTAATTATGAAAAAAATTTTTTCTCAGCTAACACTAGGTGAATGGTTAAATTTATTTTTGTGACCTTGAAATTTTTGTCTTTTTTGTTATAGTATTTTATTTTGGACTATAAAAGGGGCTGCCTCAGTCAAAGATAACAAACCATATTGAATCAGAAATCATGATTCTTTTTGAATATTTTTATTTACTATAAACTTGGAAGTATCTGCCAATCTTGTTCAAATACTTGATAATTCAGAAAGATATTATGCAACAGTGATGATACTGTTCCATTATATTATATCCTAATCACAATGAACTTCTCATATATTTTTCTAAATTACCTGAAGTTTATCTTGCATCTTGTTATTTCCTCTGTATCTACAAACAGCTATTTCCATTAGATAGCCAAAAAAAAAAAAGATGAAAGCTATGTTATATATGCTATCTCTCAGCACACTTAAATAGACCTGTTAATTAGAACCTAGTACAAAGAAGTTAGTCATATTCCTTAGATGTTTTATAACATACAGCTTGGGAGCCATGGATATACAATAGATAATAAATAAGTTAGTTTGTTGGATCTTTATTTTTACTGAATTCTTTTGGAAGCAGTTAATTATAAATAAAAGACGGTAAATAATTTAAGTAATTTTAGAATATATTCATTTTTGACTATAAATTGACAATATAAATTGATTCAAATGGACATTTTAGTCATTGATTCTAAAGTTTGAACTAATGCAATAGATGGAATTCAGCTGCCCAAGCAAGCTTCTAGGGTTTGATTATTCAACTGATTAAGATGCTGTTTGTCAACTCTAGTTTACCACCCCTTTTAATTATATAGATAATCAAACTAAGAACTGCTAATTCTGTCTCCTAACTATTAATTGATTGTAATTACCTACAGATTAAAACTGCATGTGTAATTAACTCAAAGAATTAATTGATAGAAAGGAATTGATAAAGGGGAAACAGAATGGGCTTGGCATAAAAAAAAGGCTCTAAGGGCACAGGACCACTGAACCCACTCGTGTCTTGGGCTCTGTCACATCCTCATAAAGATACATCGCGCTTGCATCTGGACTCTGGCTCTGCTGGAGACAGTTGCATTGATTATTTCTTACGGACATTTGGTTTCTTGGTTGACTGAAACAGTATAATTGAAAAGTTTAAACTGCTATTGTCTTTGGATTTTGTACGGATATTCGGACAGTTTGGACAAGTCTGCTGCTTAGTCGCTTTAGTAATTTCTGACTCTGTGCAACCCTATGGACTGTAGACCACCAGGCTCCTGTGTCCACAGAATTCACCAGGGAAGAATCCTGGAGTGGGTTGCCATGACCTCCTCCAGAGATCTCCTCAACCCAGGGATCGAGCTCATGTCTCCTGCATTGCAGGCAGATTCTTTACCACTGAGCCACCAGCAAAGCCCCTGGGGACATATCTGTCCATTTGCAGTGTGAAGGAAATGCTTGTCACTGCAAAGATCATAGAAAAATGATAAATGTTTTAACTAGCTAGAGATTTTTTTCATCCCTCCACCCTGTTTCCCATTTTATTTCCTCATTCTCTTGGTTCTATCACTCTATGCAGTCTTATCAGTTTTCTGTGAGTCATCTAGGTAATTTAGGTTTCTAAAATAATTATGCTTATTAGATTTTAATAGTATCTCTCACCTGTGTAAATAATTGGCTTATTGTTAACTACATGAATTTGAATGAAAATGGAAATGAATGAAAAGCCATCCCCAACAGATATTTGAAATCTATTACCATTATACACATCAAGACAAATATCAAGAGAGATAAGACGATCTGGTGAAAAATACTTGGTCCTGAAAAAAAAAGACATTTACATTTCCTATTGAGGAAATGTAAAGACAAGAAGACATTGGTATGGATATTTGACAGTTGTTTTTAAATGTTCAGATTTAGCTGCTGTTTAGTTAATAAAGGGCTTCCCCTGTGGCTCAGACAGTAAAGAATCTGCCTGCAATACAGGAGATCAGGGTTTGATCCCTGAGTTGGGAAGATCCCTTAAAGAAAGGAATGACTACCCACTCCAATATTCTTGCCTGGAGAACTCCATGGACAGAGGAGCCTGGAGGGCTGTAGACACTGGGGTCACAAACAATTTGATATGACTAAGAAACTAACAGTTAGCTAATAATTCTTTGTTAACCTGATGGGGGACTTCTCTGGTAGCACAGCCAGTAAAGAATCTGCCTGCAGCATGGGAGACCTGGGTTCTGTCCCTCAGTTGAGAATGTCTCCTGGAGGAGTGCATGGAAACCCACTACAATATTCGTGCCTGGACAACCCGTGGACAGAGGAGCCTAGCAGGCTGTAGTCCATGGGTTGCAAGGAGTTGGACGTGACTGGGTGACTAAGCACATGCACATAACTTGATGGGGCCATTTTGGCTTCTTTCCAAATATTGCTGTTGCATTTAGCCTACATTTGTTTAATTTCAGAGTATTTCATTCTGGCTGATGGTACTGACAAATTTTTTTTTTTTTTCACATATGAATGTACAGCCTACTCTTATGCTGTCTCTCATACACACACCCTAGAATTCAGAATCTTCACTTCCCTGTGGCGTTACCTTTGAAACTTATTGGCTCTGTGAAGGGTTTGTGAAGACTTAGTCTGATGTATGACTTCGGTCCTTTTCAAACTGTCAGCTTATAACTTTCATCTGACTTTGTGGAATAAACTGGAATTTGTTGCATGTCACCTTCTGTGTCTGGCTTCTTAGGAGGAGTCATTAGCATAGATCAGTGTGTGAATGATCACCTTGAGGATTTTAGTGGAGGCTTTACTGCTTCCTGAAGTGGAAAAGTTATAGCTATATTTTCCAGTGTGATACCTGTATACTGAAGAATATAACGTATGACTTCTCGATTACATGGATCTGTTTTGTGGGTAGACAAGATAAAATATTTGAAATGCTCTGGAATCTCTTGGAAAAATAAGTCATACAGCATTAAGTTTCCTATTTAGCTGTGCTCCTCAGTAATCAGGAAGATTCTCTTTTCCCTGAGAGATTTAATCTCATGAGGCTAATTCTAATTTATCAGTGTTTACATAGTGACTTTAATCATATTACTAATGAACCAGAATCATAGAGCAATTCCAAGTAAGATGTTGTCCTTGCCCTAGAAGAGTTTATACATTTTAAAAGGAGATTGGAAAGAGATGCTTCGTTATCTAAAATAGAATATTTGCTGTCAAAGTGCATTGAAGCAAGTGGGTGGAATAGGAATAGTGCTAATGAATTAAAGAATACTTCAAATTAGTCAACAAAGCTTCATAAGAAATGTGGGGGCTTACACATCTCAATAACTCTTATGCTGTCCTTTTATGTCCCTCTGAATTTATAAAAGTTCCCAAGTAAAGTATGATGCGTATGGCCTTTTCTTTGCTATCCTCTTCTCAGATAATATTTTTGGGTTCTCTATGGTCTCCTCATTATGGGCATTGCTTCCATTAAAGAAATTCATTTCTTAATATTGTGTTGTGAATGAAATATATCATTTATATGTTGCCTCTCCTAGAGAGCTTTCCGTTTTGATAGAGGGCAGAAACTGACTGAAATGGAGGAAATACATGCACAATTAAGATGCGGTAGGATGTGTGTGTGTGTGTATACTGATTAGAATGTCTCTGAGATAATATCACATTTCATTGTTTTATATTGCTATTCTACCTCCCCATATATAGAGCACTTAGTTTATGGTCCTGTAAATAAACTGAAGCAATGAAATGAGACTACATTACTTCTGATTTTTCTCTAAATTTATATGGAACTAACTGGTCCATAGAGGACTGTCTTAAATTGAAAGTTTAGGTAAAGAGTATGTGTATGTGAAGAAGTATTAGAGGATTGGAAATGTAAAACTAGTTTGATTCATTTGGATGGCAGGATTTAATTGTATTTCTGAGAAATAAGTGAACAAATAAATCTTGAATCTCTGCCTCTTTATTAAAAATTGTGTGCAGAAATCCTGCATAATAACTACTATGAGCCAGAAGAAATTTGCGGGTATATACTGGTTCACCTTTTGCTCTTCCAACCTATTTACCTTAAATACTTTCAGTATAAAAGTTCTTCTGCCTTCAGTAATTCTAAATTCTCTTTTAAAGGGCTTATGTAACAGGGAGAGGAGGTTTTCTTTTGTTTTTGTTAAGTGCTATCCACAAATATGATTTTGCTTTAAGCCTCTCTTACAAAAGAAGTCAGTGAAGAGTCAAAAGAATGACCCTATTAGTCTTCCGATGGGCACACTGTATGTAATGAAAACACGAGAGCTTTATGGTGTAAGGAAGCCTATTAATTGAAGCCTCTCTCTATGCATTGCTATCACTTCTTCATCTTGCTACGATTAGATGACAAGATGTGATTGTAATACAGAATAGTGGGGCTGTACAGATGATTTACTTTCACCTTTGTAACACTAACAGTATGATCACTGTGTATTTTTCCTGAATAAATATTCTTTTAACCTGCATTGGTATTTTTAACAGACAGGACATTCTATGATTGGAGAGGATCTGTGTCAAAAAGGTTCTCCCGTTTGACTCACGATTCCAGTTGGCCTAGTTTCTCTGGATCATCATTAGCGTTTCAGGATTATTCTAGTGTAAGTATTTGTAAAACCTGACATAAAGTTGAATTTCCATTGTTTTTTTCTGGCAGATGATCGAGTTAATTTTGATATGACATGTATGATGTTACTATGAGCATAATTCATTCCTAAAATGATTCCCCTTTAAAATTCATTTTTTGCCCTGAAGCAATGCTTTTGTTATTTTGTGCCAATCTTGCTGATCACCTCAACTCCTAAATATGTGGATTAGTTTTTGTTTGAAGAGAGCTAATAGCCAAAATGCTCATAACAGTGGATTTCCCCAAATGTGATAGCAACTGTTTTTGTAATGGTAACTAACTTATCAGAAAAGCACAGTGGAGACCAGAGGAGAATAAAGATGTTTGTAAAGGAGTATGTCATTAAGAAGTTTTAAAAATCCAAGCACACTGTCATGACCACATACTGATGGTTTATTAATGAGTTTTCTCTAAATTGAGACATGGGAATCTGTGACTTGAAGATGGAATCCAGATTTAACATTAAGTTCGCATGCCCATCAGGGCAAGTCCTGTGATGTCTCTATGCAAATAGTGAAAGAAACTCATATGTTCTAAAATCTTTAGCAATGATTTCTTAAAAGACTGCAAAATGCCACTTAATAACATTTGTGTCACATAGTGTCTGTATAGGTGTCTGAGTTTCTTACATCTCCTGTATGTTCTGCTTTGTATGTGATTGTGTCTGTCTCATCCTTTCTTTGCCTTTTTTTCCTTTCTTCATATCATTAATTATTTTTAATTTTGACTCATCATTTGTATTAGTGTTCTTGGGTGCCCATAACAAAGTGCCCCAGACCAGATGGTTTAAACAACAGAAATTTATTTCTCAAAGTCCTGAAGACCGGAAGTCCAGGGTCACGGTGCCAGCAGGGTGGTTTTCTCCGGTGGCTTCTCTCCTTAACTTGCAGAGGGCTGCCTTCTTGCTGTGTCCTCATGTGGCCTTTCCAGTGAGTGTGTCTAGTGTTTCTCTCTCTCTCTTCTTATAAGCATGCTAGTCATATTAGGTTAATGCCCTACCATTATGAGCTCCTTTAACCTAACTACCTCTCTACGGATAGTATCTCCAAATACAGTCACACTGGGGCTTAAGGATTCATATGAATTGTGGGGAGACACAGTTCAGTCCATAACACCATTAGATCAGTTCAGTTCAGTTGCTCAGTCGTGTCCGACTCTTTGTACCCCATGAATTGCAGCATGCCAGGCTTCCCTGTCCATCACCAACTCCCAGAGTTCACTCAGACTCACATCCATCGAGTCAGTGATGCCATCCAGACATCTCATCCTCTGTCATCCCCCTTCTCCTCCTGCCCCCAATCCCTCCCAGCATCAGAGTCTTTTCCAATGAGTCAACTCTTTGCATGAGGTGACCAAAATATTGGAGTTTCAGCTTTAGCATCACTCCTTCCAAAGAAATCCCAGGGCTGATCTCCTTTAGAATGGACTGGTTGGATCACCTTGCAGTCCAAGGGACTCTCAAGAGTCTTCTCCAACACCACAGCTCAAAAGCACCAATTCTTTGGTGCTCAACTTTCTTCACAGTCCAACTTTGATAGCAGTTATTTTTCTTATCTGTTGAATAGGTTGTTAAGTTCAGTCGCTCAGTCATGTCCGACTCTTTGCGACCCCATGAATCACAGCACGCCAGGCCTCCCTGTCCATCACTATCTCCCGGAGTTCACTCACTCATGTTCATCGAGTCAGTGATGCCATCCAGCCATCTCAACCTCTGTTGTCCCCTTCGCCTCCAGCCCCCAATCCTTCCCACCATCAGAGTCTTTTCCAATGAGTCAACTCTTCACATGAGGTGGCCAAAGTACTGGAGTTTCAGCTTTAGCATCATTCCTTCCAAAGAAATCCCAGGGGTGATCTCCCTAGAATGGACTGATTGGATCTCCTTGCAGTCCAAGGGACTCTCAAGAGTCTTCTCCAACACCACAGTTCAAAAGAATCAATTCTTCGGCGCTCAGCCTTCTTCACAGTCCAGCTCTCACAGCCATACATGACCACAGGAAAAACCATAGCCTTGACTAGACGGACCTTAGTTGGCAAAGTAACGTCTCTGCTTTTGAATATGCTATCTAGGTTGGTCATAACTTTCCTTCCAAGGACTAAGCGTCTTTTAATTTCATGGCTGCAGTCATCATCTGCAGTGATTTTGGAGCCTCCAAAAATAAAGTGTGTTTCCACTGTTTCTCCATCTATTTCCCATGAAGTGATGGGACTGGATGCCATGATCTTTGTTTTCTGAATGTTGAGCTTTAAACCAACTTTTTCGCTTTCCTCTTTTACTTTCATCAAGAGGCTCTTTAGTTCTTCTTCACTTTCTGCCATAAGGGTGGTATCATCTGCAAATATGAGGTTATTGATATTTCTATCAGCAATCTTGATTCCAGCTTGTGTTTCCTCCAGTCCAGCATTTCTCATGATGTACTCTGCATAGAAGTTAAATAAACAGGGTGACTATATACAGCCTTGACGGACTCCTTTTCTTATTTGGAACCAGTCTATTGTTCCATGTCCAGTTCTAACTGTTGCTTCCTGACCTGCATACAGATTTCTCAAGAGGCAGGTTAGGTGGTCTGGTATTCCCATCTTTTCAGAATTTTCCAAGGTTTATTGTGATCCACACAGTCAAAGGCTTTGGCTTAGTCAATAAAGCAGAAGTAGATGTTTTTCTGGAACTCTCTCTCTTTTCCATGATCCAGCGGATGTTGACAATTTGATCTCTGGTTCCTCTGCCTTTTCTAAAACCAGCTTGAATATCAGGGAGTTCACGGTTCATGTATTGCTGAAGCCTGGCTTGGAGAATTTTGAGCATTACTTTACTAGCATGTGGGATGAGTGCAATTGTGCGGTACTTTGAGCATTCTTTGGCATTGCCTTTCTTTGGCATTGGAATGAAAAGCGACCTTTTCCAGTTCTGTGGCCACTGCTGAGTTTTCCAAATTTGCTGACATATTGAGTGCAGCACTTTCACAGCATCATCTTTCAGGATTTGAAATAGCTCAACTGGAATTCCGTCACCTCCACTAGCTTTGTTCATAGTGATGCTTTCTAAGGCCCACTTGACTTCACATTCCAAGATGTCTGGCTCTAGATGAGTGATCACATCATCATGATTATCTGGGTTGTGAAGATCTTTTTGTACAGTTCTTCCATCTATTCTTGCCATCTCTTCTTAATATCTTCTGTTTCTGTTAGGTCCAGACCATTTCTGTCCTTTATCAAGCCCATCTTTGCATGAAATTTTCTCTTGGTATCTCTAATTTTCTTGAAGAGATCTCTAGTCTTTCCCATTCTGTTCTTTTCCTCTATTTCTTTGCACTGATCGCTGAAGAAGGCTTTCTTATGTCTTCTTGCTATTCTTTGGAACTCTGCATTCAGATGCTTACATCTTTCCTTTTTTCCTTTGCTTTTCACCTCTCTTCTTTTCACAGCTATTTGTAAGGCCTCCCCAGAGAGCCATTTTGCTTTTTGCATGGGGATGGTCTTGATCCCTGTCTTCCCTACAGTGTCATGCACCTCGTTCCATGGTTCATCAGGCACTCTATGTATCAGATCTAGGCCCTTAAATCTATTTCTCACTTCTAGGGTATAATCATAAGGGATTTGATTTAGGTCATACCTGAATAGTCTAGCGATTTTCCCTACTGTCTTCAATTTGAGTCTGAATTTGGTAATACGGAGTTCGTGATCTGAGCCACAGTCAGCTCCTGGTCTTGTTTTTGCTGACTATATAGAGCTTCTCCATGTTTCTCTGCAAAGAGTATAATCAGTCTGATATCGGTGTTGACCATCTGGTGATGTCCATGTGTAGAGTCTTCTCTTGTGTTGTTGGAAGAGGGTGTTTGCTATGACCAGTGCATCATCTTGACAAAACTCTATTAGTCTTTGCCCTGCTTCATTCCTCATTCCAAGGCCAAACCTACCTGTTACTCCAGGTGTCTCTTGACTTCCTGCTTTAGCATTCCAGTTCCCTATAATGAAAAGGACATCTTTTTTGGGTGTTAGTTCTAAAAGGTTTTGTAAGTCTTCATAAAACCATTCAGCTTCAGCTTCTTCAGCGTTACTGGTTGGGGCGTCTTACCTAGTATTAAAAAAAAACAAAAAAACTTGAGTTTTTATATTTTTCCTGTAAACCAGAACGTTTCAATTATGTAATACTTAACTTCTACTACTAAATTCTTTGTAAATAAATACACTAAAAGTCAATCATCAGATTCTTGTTTTTGATAAGGATATAATATGTATATTATTAAGGAAAATTGTATGAATTTAGATGAAGAAATTATATGAATATTATTTCGTGAAAGTCACAGTTGTAATCTATTAATACTGTTTTCAGAATATATTAATTAAATATAGAAAAAGGATTACCTCCACTAATGGGGTGTATATTTCTAATTCATGCATGTCCTTAGCAAAAGTAACACCCAGAGATGGTTGTTTTCATTCTTTTCCAGTAAAGAGGAATAAGTGGACTATTGTTTCTATGCCTGCCAGTTCTATGCTATTTTACATTAATAATTTAGAGGTTGCTCCTCGTTATGTGAGGAAGTATATTGAAATATATCACTTTGGGGAGTAAATCTGGCAAGAGAAGATATGACTGGAGAGCTCCCAAGTGCAAGATTGGGGAATTAGGAGTACAAAGGGCTACAAACCATGGCTTTCAATGATAGTGCTTTGGATATGTGTACCTGCCTAAAGAATTTGGGGTAGACTAGAGTGGGGACTGGGTGAGCATTAAGAGGCCTGTCACATCAGTCCAGTTAGAGGCTTATCTTACCCTTGGAAACCTATTATGTTGAAGGTAGGGTGGGAATGGATAAGAGAGAGTAAAATTGAGATTTGAAAATTGAAATCTTCAAATTATTTTCCTTCAGCTCACTGCACTTTTAGTTTTCACCATCAGAAGTCTATTTTTTTTTTTTTAAGTAAGATTTCTCCTGTCATTTATTTTTTAAAATAATAACAATTCTAAAAAGGGTTATACACCAAGTTCTAAGTTAAGCTTTTTTCCCTTTTTATTGTGGTAAACTATTCATAACATAAAATTTACCATTTTAATAGTTTCAAGTGTACATACAGTAAGTATACCCACATTGCTGTGTAAGTATTACCGCCATCCATTTCCTGAACATTTTTATCTTTCCAAACTAAAACTCTGTACTCATTGAACACTAATTCCTTGTTCTTCCTTTCCCCCATCTCCTGGCAACAAATATTCTACTTTCTTGTGATTGGCTTGTCTCACTTATAACGTCTTCAGGGTTCATCCATGTTGTATCATGTGTCAGAATTTCCTTTTTCTCAAAGGTTGAATTATTATTCTGTTACATATGTGCCATGTTTTGTTTATCCATTCATCTGATGGTGGACACTTGGGTTGCTTCTACCATTTGAATCTTGCACTGTGAGCGTGGATGTACAAATATTGTTTGAGTCCTTTCTTTCACATCTTTTGGGTATATATCCAGGAGTGGAATTGCTGAACCATATGGACTTCCCTGGTAGCTCAACGGTAAAGAATTTGCCAGCAGTACAGGAGATCGGGGTTTGATCCCTGGGTTGGGAAGATCCCTTGGAGGAGGGAATGGCAACCCACTCCAATATTCTTGTTTGGAGAACCCCATGGATGGAGGAGCCTGATGGGCTACAGTTCATAGGGTCACATACAGTTGGACACAACTGACGCGACTAAGCAGCGGCAGCAGCAGCGTTGTATCCCCGTGCCTAACACTTGGAGGGATCGCTGTACTGTATTTAGTACCTTGGCCACACCATTTTACATTCCCGCTAGTAATGTGCCTGTGTTGTGGTTTCTCCGCATTTTCATCAGCACTGATTATATTTTGTTTTCCTGATATATCCTAATGGGTGTGAAGTGTTGACTGATCTTGATGTGAGTTTGTTCAGTCAGGCCCAGAAGACAAAAAGGAACTAGAAAAACTGAGAATGTAGAAAGAAGTTTGCATTGTTAGGAGGAGTGATGACAGGGTACAGAAAATCCTGTATTTGAATTTGTGGGAGGAGAGAAAAGTATAACGCATTTTGCTTTCAAAACACTCTGTAGAGGTTAGTTCCTCTCAAAATTTTAATTCTCTCAAATAAGAAAGTTAATGTGGATATATTTACTTTAGGCTAAAAGAAAATATCCCCTTTAAGCCTAAAGTTTTAAGTTTTTTTAAAAAGTATTTTGTATCCTATATGTTTTTAGTTCTAATTAGATAATACAATAATGTTATATGTCTTTAGCTTTAATGTTTCATTTCTGCAACTGCAAACTTATTGTATTAGAATTCCCAGTTATTTTAAACAATGGCATATAGGCTCCCAAACTTCTTTGCACTAAGTTAAAAATGTTGTCTGCAGTCCTGAGATATAAACTCTTAATTATCTTGAAAGATAATATTTATCCAAATAAGTGAGCACCTGTCAATAAGATCCTTGCATAACGTAAAAATGTAGTATTACATTACAATAATATAGGAGAGACCACCATCTCCAACTTTGTTTCTGCAATTTCATTTCACAACTCTTCTTTACAAGGTTTGCTAACTTTATGATAATGTATGAAGCAATCTGGAAACCCACAATCTGAAGGAAGGTAAGTGTGGAAAACAACCCTGGTATTTATCAAAATTCTGAGATGAAAAATTAATATCAATAGTGCTCTTAAAAAATCTAGAATAAAAACAAATACTGACACAAATTTGTGTATGAAGTTAATTTCTAGTTAATATTTAGAAACATAGAGTGAACTTAAAATTTTTTTATTGGCGTACAGTTGCTTTACAATGTTGTGTCCGTTTCAGCTGTACAGTGAAGTGAATCAGCTCTGTGTATCATATATCCCCTCCCTCCTGAGCCTCCTTCTCACCACCCCACACCCCCACAGCCCATCCGCCTGGGTCACCACTGTGGTGTACAGCAGCTTCCCACTAGCTAGCTATTTTACACATGGAAAATCCCATGGACGGATTAGCCTGGTGGGCTGCAGTCCATAAGGTCGCTGAGAGTCAGACAGGACTGAGCGACTTCATCTTCACTTTTCACTTTCATGCACTGGAGAAGGAAATGGCAACCCACTCCGGGGTTCTTGCCTGGAGAATCCCAGGGATAGTGGAGCCTGGTGGGCTGCCGTCTGTGGGGTCGCACAGAGTTGGACACGACTGAAGCGACTTAGCAGCAGCAGCAGCAGCAGCAGAGGATATATGCATCAATCCCAGTCTCCCAGGTCGTCCCACTGCCCTGCCCACCACTGTGTCGATAGGTCTGTTCTCTGTGTGTCTCTGTATTCCTGCCCTGACAATAGGTTCATCTGTACCATTTTCTAGATTTCACATATATGTGTTAATATACAGTCTTTGCTTTTCTCTCTCTGGTTGACTTCACTCTTTATGACAGTCTTTAGGGTCCACCCATGTCTCTTACAAGTGACGAGGCGGAGCTCTCCTCAGTGAGTGGCCAATCTGCAATTATGTTACTGTGGCTCTGGGATCAGAGTGTTCTCTCATGGGAACTCTGCCATTTGGTGACATTCTAGAATGAGGATGAGACAAGCAAGGGAGTGCCCGGCCGTGTGGGCTTGTGTACTTATTGCGGTGGTGACGAGGTTCAGGGAGGGAGGAGCAGAGGGGGAAGCACAGTTGTGGTTGTCTGGGTGGAAGAGCAGGGTGCGTTTCAGGAAGTAACAGAAATTGAGCGTGGCAAAAGCATGGCATTCAAGTGAGAAGGCGGCAAGAAAATGAATTTAAGGAAAGTCCCATCACCCTGAAGTGCCTTCCTTAGTGCCTTCCAGAGGACATCATTTGAGCCCTTTCTTTCTTTCTTTTTTTTAAAATTTATTTATTTTAGTTGGAGGCTAATTACTTTACAATATTGTAGTGGTTTTTGCCAAACATTGACATGAATCCGCCACAGGTGTGCATGTGTCCCCGTCCTGAACCCCCTCCCACCTCCCTCCCCATCCCATCCCTCTGGGTCACCCCAGTGCACCAGCCCCGAGCACCCTGTCTCATGCATGGAACCTGGACTGGCAACTGTTTCACAAATGATAATATACGTGTTTCAATGCTCTTCTCTCAAATTATCCTACCCTTGCCTTCTCCCACAGAATCCAAAAGACTGTTCTATACATCTGTGTCTCTTTTGCTGTCTTGCATACAGGGTTATTGCTACCTTCTTTCTAAAATCCATATATATGTGTTAGTATACAGTATTGGTGTTTTTCTTCCTGCCTTACTTCACTCTGTATAATAGGCTCCAGTTTCATCCACCTCATTAGAACTGATTCAAATGTATTCTTTTTAATGGCTGAGTAATACTCCATAGTGTGTATGTACCACAGCTTTCTTATCCATTCATCTGCTGATGGACATCTAGGTTGCTTCCATGTCCTGGCTATTATAAACAGTGCTGCAGTGAACATTGGGGTACACGTGTCTCTTTCAATTCTGGTTTCCTCGGTGTGTATGCCCAGCAGGGGGATTGCTGGGTCATAAGGCAGTTCTATTTGCAATTTTTAAGGAATCTCCACACTGTTCTCCATAGTGGCTGTACTAGTTTGCATTCCCACCAACACTGTAAGCGTGTTCCCTTTTCTCCACACTCTCTCCAGCGTTTATTGTTTGTAGATTTTTGGATAGCAACCATTCTGACCGGTGTGAGATGGTACTTTATTGTGCTTTTGATTTGCATTTCTCTGATAATGAGTGATGTTGAGCATCTTTTCATGTGTTTGTTAGCCATATGTATGTCTTTTTTGGAGAACTGTTTGTTCTTTGCCCATTTTTTGATGGGGTCATTTATTTTTCTGAAATTGAGCTGCAGGAATTGCTCATATATTTTGAGATTAATTATTTGTCATTTTCTTCATTTACTATTATTTTCTCCCATTCTGAAGGCTGTCTTTTCACTTTGCTTATAGTTTCCTTCATTCTGCAAAAGCTTTTAAGTTTAATAGATCCCATTTGTTTATTTTTGCTTTTATTTCCATTACTCTGGGAGGTGGGTCATAGAGGATCCTGCTGTGATTTATGTTGGAGAGTGTTTTGCCTATATTTTCCTCTAGGAGTTTTATAGTTTCTGGTCTCACATTTAGATCTTTAATCCATTTTGAGTTTGTTCTTGTGTAGGTGTTAGAAAGTGTTCTAGTTTCATTCTTTTACAAGTGGTTGACCAGTTTTCCCAGCACCACTTGTTAAAGAGATTGTCTTTTCTCCATCGTATATTCTTGCCTCTGTTGTCAAAGATAAGGTGTCCATAGGTGCGTGGATTTATCTCTGGGCTTTCTAATTTGTTCCAATGATCTATGTTTCTGTCTTTGTGCCAGTACCATACTGTCTTTATGTGAAAAGAATTTGCCTAACCATGACACTAGGAAGTAAGGGAATACAAGCAAATAGAATTTGGTTTAATAAGTGGTTGCATTCCATGTTGTTGATTTGTGTTTCAAAGAACACATTTTGAGTCCTCTGGCGTTTGTTCCTCCCTCCTCCCAAAGAGAACAGGTACTGTATGAGAGAAGCCAGGAGTCACTGGTCATATTTTTAAACATAAGCATAGATTCATCACTTTCCCCTTGTGGCTCGGTGGTGAATCCACCTGCAATGCAGGAGATGCGGGTTCCATCCCTGGTCATGAAGGTCCCCTGGAAGGGGGCATGGCAACCCACTCCAGTATTCTTCCTGGAAAATTCCATGGACAGAGGAGCCTGGTGGACTACAGTCCATGGGGGCATAAAGAGTTGTGTGCTGAAGCAGCTAAGCATAGCACCTCCCAAAGAGAACAGTCCTATGTGAGAAAAACCAGGAGTCACTGTCATATTTTACACATATGTGTAAGGTCATTAAATAAACACAACTAAAATAAGTTTTATAAGAAACATTTTTCAGAAATGAAAACATGTCAAATTTAGCATTATTCTTTATATTAATTTTGACCGTGAAATGGGTTGACTAGATTTTTCTTTCTTTTTTGTGATTAGCACTTTATTTATTTATTTTCTTATTTATTTATTTATTTAAATTACAATACTGTATTTGTTTTGCCATACATTGACACGAATCAGCCATAGGTGAACACAATCTGCCAATGCCGAAGCCCCCTCCCACCTCCCACCCCACATTTTAATGAAATTTCTTATCAGTTTTCTCTGGAGCGTTTTCTTGCACAATTTTGGTGAAAGAAAACTGTAAGAGTCTAAGGGGATATTCTTCTTTGAAATTTAGATGTTTTTATGTGACTCTTTACCAAATTGTGCTGTCAAAAGACTGTGGGCATTCACTTGAAAGATGTAACTATATAATAAAAAGTAGTCAATTAACATTTAATATGTAAAATATCTTTCCTACTTTTTTCCTCCTCCATCGTAATCTCTTCTGTCTGCTGTTTTCCTTTCCTCCACCACATATTTGAGAGATATTTTAATGATTTTCATGTTCATGATATTCTCATCTTGTGGGCTATGTTTGATAAAAAGGTCATCTGATTTGATTTTCTGATATTTCAAAGAATTAACATAAATCATTGTGACTATTAAGTTTAAAATTTCTGTTTATTCACATAATTTCTTATATTTAAAAAGATCATTTTGGATACTAATTCAATGATATGTTGAAAATCCTGTAGTAGGCTTGGGACTGCTTTAAGCCTTGAGTTAACTACATGACTATGATTTGACATGTTGAACAACATTCCAACAGTTTCCTTTTTTCTAATTTTTTAATTTATTTGTTATAGTCCTGTTACAAGGAGTACTGATATTTAATACTGTACATTATCTTCAAATTTCACAGTTTAATTTTGAAATGCATATTTCTTATGAAATATAAAATTTTGAATCTTTGTGATAGAATGATGTAGATATTTATTTTGATATACTCCTATATATATAATTATTATTTTAATGTACATTTCAGTGGTTATATTGCCTTGCAGCAGGATTATCTGAACCTGATATTTTTATATCTTATATTTTATATGGTCTTAGGTATTTTTATGAACATTATTTATTTTTTGGGATCTTTCTTTCTACATAAAAATTTCTACTGTTGGCCTTAAAGTACTTTGGGGGAAAAATAAAGGAGATATTTTATGTAGAATTCCTCTGGCAATAGTTTAAGATGTACAGTCACAATAAATTGGTCGGCATATATATTTAAAACTATTCTATCAAAGTTTTAAAAGAAAGCACTGTTGATGAATGGATGCTTTGGATTATAATGTTACTTAGGTATACCAATGTACCACAATTTAAACTACATCACAATACTGCTCACACTAAGAAATATTCAAAAATGGAAAGTAGGTAAATAGAAACAATTTAAATTTGTATTTTGGGACTAATACAGTTTTATAGAGAAGAATCTTGATCTACACCTCTCATTTCTTTGATTGTAGGAGACCATTAGGTTTTTAGTTTCAGAATTCACAGTCTTTCTTTACCATAGAAGCCAAAGGATTCAATCAAATTCTGTCAATCATGTCGACTCTTTATTCTCAGATATCCTCTTGTGGGAAGGTATTTGAGAGATTCTAGGACCCTGGGCGTTAATAATAGTGCTCACCACAGTTCTGGTTTTATAATAATCTCCCAGTCCGCATATTCATCCTTTCTGAAATAAGCTGGAGTGTGATTGTTACCAAAACCTGGATGAAAAAATGAAAAGCTGGCTGCAGAGAACATTGGAACAACTATTAGGTTAAGGGAGTGAACAGACTGTGCCTGCCCTGGGGAATCCCCCAACCCCCACCCTCCTGGGAAGCTAGGTACGCTTGTTCTCTAGGAAAGGGAACATTAACTAAATTTCTTAAAAAGTAATGAAAGAGAACAAACTGTAAAAGGCAGCCAAAACAGGCAAACATCTGTTACTGAACATGTCTTACTTGACTTCCTTTTAATGTTCTTAGGAATAAATTTATGAACTAGGAAAGGTTCAGCACTAATTAGCTTGTTTTCATCAAACAAAATGCACCAGACATGGATGTTGAATATGAATGGAAACTTCAGTAGTAATAATAAGTAGACACAGAAAGTGCCAGGCGAAGTAGAAAGTGCGGGTATCCAGGGTTATGGCCACAGGCTTTGGATCTTGCTGTGGCTGTTAATATTGCATTGATCCAGATTTGCTTTTTAAATGATCAGAAAAAAGTTGAAAAAAGTCAAGTGTATTCATTAAACAATAGATGGATTAAGTGCAAAGTTTTCTCCTCAATTATACACTTTTAGCTTAATGAGATGTTATACTAAATTGCAATGACAAATATGCTTACAAGACGTTTATTTTGAAGGGAAAGCCCAATGAGCCAAAAATGAAAAAACCACACTTATTACAACAGCAATGCTTTATAATCTTATTTTTTCATTCAAAAATATATTCTGAACATCTTATTGATTAGCATATATTCTGTAACATTAAATCAATGACAGCACTATTCCACTGAATGGAACTCTAGGGACATGGCTCATTTTTGGTTATTTTGGCAATTGCTTTAATGGGGTGCAGTGCACTATATTTGTAGTTAAGTCTTTGTGCATATTCTTAATTTCCTTAGAATAACTTCCTTTTAGTGAAGTTGTTGTTATGTTTGTTTGTTTTTATTAAATATTGATGATTTGTCTTCCAAAGAAGTGTGGGTTTTCAATTTTCACATAGATTTCCACTGCTGCTGCTTCCTCAAACAAAAAGTATGCAAAGAAAAAAACAATAATCAACTAAAACTAGATAATTTTCTGCAGGTTTAGTTTAAATCAGAGTTAGATTTTAGGATGTTTTGTGGAGTAGGGCAATATCCTCTAGTCCTTTGCCACTCAGTGGCTCAACAGAATTATCATCTGGGAACTAGTTAAAGTGTAGGCTTTTAGGACCCACCCCAAATCTATTCAATCAAAATCTATTGTATGAATAAGATCAATAGTGATTTATAAGTATATAAATGTTTGAGAAATACTGTTTAGGCAATTCCCCATAATATTTTGCCTTTTAAGTGGGCTTTTGATAAATAGTGACAGTCTATTCAATGTAATTTTTCCTGAAAAATACCTGAAGTACAGATATGAAGACCTACAAGATCTTCTAGAACTAACACCTCAAAAAGATGTCCTTTTCATCATAGGGGACTGAAATGCAAAAGTAGGAAGTCAAGAGATACCTGGAGTAACAGGTAAGTTTGGCCTTGGAAACACATTGGTCATCGCAAACACCCTCTTCCAACAACACAAGAGATGACTCTACACATGGACATCACCAGATGGTCAATACCGAAATCAGATTGATTACCTTCTTTGCAGCCAAAGATGGAGAAGCTCTATACAGTCAGCAAAAACAAGACCTGGATCTGACTGTGGCTCAGATCATCAGCTCCTTATTGCAAAATTCAAGATTACATTGAAGAAATTAGGGAAAACTCCTAGACCATTCAGATCTAAATGACCTAAATCAAATCCCTTATGATTATACAGTGGAGGTGATGAATAGATTCAAGGGACTAGATCTGATAGAGTGCCTGAAGAACTATGGATGGAGGTTTGTAACATCATACAGGAGGTGGTGATGAAAACCATCCCAAAGAAAAATATTGCAAGAAGGCAAAGCAGTTGTCTGAGGAAGCCTTACAACTAACTGAGAAAAGAAGAGAAGTGAAAGGCAAAGGAGAAAGGGAAGGATATACCCAACTGAATGTAGGGTTCCAGAGAATAGCAAGGAGAGATAAGAATGTGTTCTGAAGTGAACAATGCTAAGAAATAGAGGAAAACAGTAGAATGGGAAAGACTAGAGATCTCTTCAAGAAAACTGGAGATGCTACAGGAACATTTCATGCAAAGATGGGCTCGATAAAGGACAGAAATAGTATGGACCTAACAGAAGCAGATGATAGTAAGAAGAGGTGGCAAGAATACACAGAAGAACTGTACAAAAAGATCTTAATGACTCAAATAACCATGATGGTCTGATCACTCACCTAGAGCCAGACATCCTGAAGTGTGAAGTCAAGTGTGCCTTAGGAAACATTACTACAAGTAAAGCTAGTGGAGGTGATGAAATTCCAGCTGAGCTATTTCAAACCCTAATAAGATGATGCTGTTAAAGTACTGCGCTCAATATGCCCCAAACTGGAAAACATAGCAATGGCCACAGGACTGGAAAAGGTCAGTTTTCTTGCCACCTCTTCTTTTTTAAGTTTATACGTAAAAATACCAATGTATAATACACTATGATTGATCACTATATAATGAAGTAGTGCTTACTCCTTAGTACAAGTAAACCGTTTTATTCTTCAATTATATATGTGTGTGTGCATATACACACACACACACACTTTATCAGATTCTTTTCCATTATAAGCTATCACAGAATATTGAACACAGATCCCTGTGCTATATAGTAGGTCTTTGTTGTTTATCTCTTTCATATAGAGTGTGTGTGTGTATGTGCGTGTATATATATATTTATATATATATATATAAGCCTCTTGATTGGGGGTGAAAGAGGAGAGTGAAAAAGCTGACTTAAATAACTCAACAACAGCAGCAGAAAAGGTCAACATTCAAAAAACTAGGATCATGGCATGCAGTCCCATCACTTCCTGGCAAATAGAAGGGGAAAATGTGGAAGCAGTGACAGATTTTATTTACTTGGGCTCTAAAATCACTGTGGACAGTAACTGCAGCTATGAAATTAAAAGACACCTGCTCCTTGGGAGAAAAGCTATGACAACCATAGACAACATATTAAAAGATGAGACACCCCTTTGCCAACAAAGATCCGTCTAGTCATAGCTATGGTTTTTCCATAGTTATTATGTACAAGAATGTGAACCATAAAGAAGGCTGAGCACTGGAGAACTAATGGTTTTGAATTGTGCTGGAGAAGAGTCTTGAGAGTCCCTTGGACAGAAAGATCAAACCAGTCAATTCTAAAGGAAATCAACCCTGAACAGCCATTGGAAGGACTGATGCTGAAGCTGAAGCTCCAATACTTTGGTCACCTGATGCGAAGAGCCGACTCATTGGAAAAGACCATGATGCTAGGAAAGATTGAGGGCAGGAGGAGAAGGGGGAGGCAGAGGATGAGTTTGTTGGATGGCGTCACCAACTCAGTGGACTTGAGTTTGAGCAAACCCTGGGAGACAGTGAAGGAGAGGGAAGTCTGGCTTGATGTAGTCCATGGGGTCACAGACAGTGTCAAACATGACTTAACCAACTGAATAACAACTATTCTCTGCTTAATTTAGAGTCATGGCAGGATAGGAATGCATTTTCTTGTGAATGTTGATGAGTAAGATTATAACCAATCAAAGATCTGAGAAACACATTTTCAAATAATGAAATAAAAATAGTGAATATCAAAATTGGCCTGGGAAAATATGCCAGGTAATAGACCTTTCACCCCAATAAAGTAATCTGTACAATTTCAATAAGCCAATATATCCAAGTGTATCCTTACTCTCGAAGAATTAGATCTTAGTGATTTATAAACACAAAGTTTGAGAAGCATACTTTTATGTAATTCCCCCATAGAAGTGCTTCAAACAAGGGTAGTTAGCCAAATTTTAGTCAGTGTCTGGGGCAGCTTTTAACAGCCCCCCATGCATTCACTTTTTTGTTGTTTAGTCACTAATTGTGTCCAACTCTTTTGTGACCCTATGGGTTGTATGTAGCTTGCCCAGCTCCTCTGTCCCTGGGATTTCCCAGGCAAGAATGCTCAAGTGGTTTGCCTTCATTTTCTTCTCCATGGGATCTTCTCGACCCAGGGATTGAACCCTGGTCTCCCATATTGCAGGTAGGTTCTTTACCAACTGAGACACCAGCAAAGTCATATGTATTTATAGGTTCATACAGTTAAAACCTCAGAATAAGAGTGCTCATTCCTGGCAGCAGCTGTTGCACTGCTTGGCATTCTTGAATTTTGAAATTTCCAAGAACATACAGGGTAGATCTGGAACCACGTATACTCCTAGGGGGTTTCGATAAACTTAGAAAACACATAGACTTCCAAAATCTTTTCATGCTTTTTCTTTCTTGGGGGACTGACAGTCACCTTAAACTTAGGGAACTTTTCTATCACACGGTTTTAAAAATTTTATTGTTTTATGTGTCAGTAATGCAAAACAGTATATTATTCATATATATATATATATATATATGTACCTCTCTCTATATATATATCTTAAAGAATAAATCTGAAACAAATACTTATAAAACTTAGGAAACAGAACTCTTTGAATCTTTTCACTCCCTTCATAACTTGAAGAAACCAATCTTCTTAATTTTATGTCAAGTGTTTCCCTGTTTTCTTTATAATTTTAGCACATCTAGACACATCTCCAATTAGTATTTTGCTTAATTTTACTTGTATTTGACTTTGTGTGAATGAAATGTATTCTCTCTCTTTTGCCCAACAATGTATTTTTGAGAACTGTCAATCTTCATAAATGTTGACCTCTTCCCCCGTGGTTCATTCATTTTCATGTATGCACACCATCACATTGAATAATCACATTGAAATTTAATTATCCTCTCCATTGCTGAGAGATATTTGTCTTTTTAAAGGTTATGTCCTATTGTGAACAATTCTGCTACATTCTTTAACAAGTGTTAGGTGCAAGAGTTTCTCTAGGGTAAGAATTCCCAGCATCAATATGAACCTGCACCCTGTTACATTGAGAATGGGTTATGTAGATGCTAGAATATTGATCCCTTTAACCTGGGAGGCAGGTGGATAGGGCCTGGGGAATAGGAAGTCAGTAACTGATTATTAACTACCTGGATAATTGATTGCCTCTAGCCACAAGCAGCCTGGAGTAGACTGGCTGTGCTGCTCAGTGGGTGCATGTATGTTCAGTGTTACCAGACAATACAGTGAACAATTTTACGCTTTCAGCAGCAATTTATCAGAATCCCCATTGCTTCATATGCTTGGCAACACTTAATATGTCAAAATTTTAACCTTTGCCAATGTGGAAGGTGTGAAATATTTCTTTGCAATTTTAATTTGCATTTCCCTAATGAAAATCAGGCTGAGAATTTTTTTTCACACATTTCTAGGCCACTATTATTTCGTCTTTGTGAACACCATAGAGTGGTATTTTTAAAAATGTATTTAGGTGCATTTACACCCTTTCTATTTTGTGTTCTCCATTTTTCTTTCCATTTTATCCTTTTTTTTTTGGTAAATTGACATAGTTTCCCCCTCTTATTCCTTTGTCCCTAGTACAAGTTTGACATTGTACTAGTTTTCCTTGTACTCATTTGACATTTATGTTCTTGTTTTTACTTTTTAAGTGGTTAAATTATAAATTTTAATACATACTTTAAACTTAAAATATACATACCCTCTTCCCACTTCATACAGAAATCTTAGATTGTGTTAACTACTAGTGTTTAGTTCTCTCTTATTGTTTTTATTCTATTTAACTTCACAAATTATTTAGAAACTGTTTTATTGTTTTATACTTCTCTGCCTGTTTAGGTTTATGTACATGCTTACCAGTTTTTTACCTGCCCTCTCAATAAAGAATCTGTCTGCAATGCAGGAGACCCGGGTTCGATCCCTGGGAAGATCCACTAGAAAAGGGAATGGCTACCCACTCCAGTATTCTTGCCTGGAGATTCTATGGAGAGAAGAGCCTGGTGGATTATAGCTCATGGGTTGCAAAGAGTCAGACACGACTGAGCAGCTAACACTTTCACTTTTATATCTAGCATCACAAGCCTATCGGTTGCTTTTCCTTCTTGAACTATGTCCTTTACAAGTACCTTTAGTCAGGGCTTCCCTGGTAGTTCAGCTGGTAAAGAATCTGCATGCAGTGTGGGAGACCTGGGTTTGATCCCTGGGTTGGGAAGATCCCCTGGAGAAGGGATCGGCTACCCACTCTGGTATTCTGGCCTGGAGAATTCCGTGGACAGAGGAGTCTGGCAGGCTACAGTCCATGGGGTCACAAAGAGTTGGAAACAACTAGTGACTTTCACTCACTTTAGGTAAGGGTCAGTTGGCAGAAAGCTTCTGTTCATATTATATTTACTTTTATCCTCAATAATACATTCTCCAAACATTGAGGTTATCATTTCCATGTTTTCTGACTGCCACTGTTCTATTGAAAAATCAGATGTTTATCCAGTTGTCTTTCTTCTGTGAGTAATGTGTCTCTGTTCTCTACTTCTAAGGACTTCATTGTTGTTCTGCTGTTTTATTATGAGATGTGTAAGTGTGTTTTTCTGTTTATTCTGCTTGGTCTTTATTTGGCTTCCTAAAATCAGTGTCTTTCTGCAGTATGGAAAAATAAAAACACACTCTGTCACTATCTCTTTAAATGGTATTTTTCTTCCCTTTTTTTTCCTGTATAAACTCTGATTAAAACTTTTTATGAAACTCTCCTTACATATATGTTGTCTTCCATTCAGTTGTCTTTCTTATTTTCCTTCTTTTTCGTATTTGCCATCTCTCTGCCTCTCAGTGCTGCATCCTGGGTCTTTTTTTTTCCTTCCTGATTTCTATTTTTAGATTAGTTTAAATATTTTTGTGTATCCATTCTTGTCTTTTGCTATTCATTTAGCTCTCAGTTATTTCAGTCATATGTTTCATTTTTACACTGTCTAGTGTTATTTTCCAAATTAGCTTGGTCAACTTTGATAACTTGGGGTCCTTTAATATATCTCTAAACATATAGAAAAGGAAACTCATTCTTATTTTGTATTCTGTTTACCTTAATTAGGGTATTGCAGTCCTAAAATTTCTGAATTTATAGCTTGTTGTTTTTTTTTCTGGCACCTTGATTGCTTCAGATCAGTTCAGTTCAGTCGCTCAGTCATGTCTGACTGGGGTCTTTGTGACCCCATGAACTGCAGCACACCAGGCCTCCCTGTCCATCACCAACTCCTGAAGTCCACCCAAACCCATGTCCAATGAAGTCAGTGATGCCATCCAACCATCTCATCTTCTGTTGTCCCCTTCTCCTTCTGCCCTCAATCTTTCCCAGCATCAGGGTCTTTTCAAATGAGTCAGCTCTTCACTTCAGGTGACCAAAATATTGGCGTTTCAGCTTCAACATCAGTCCTTCCACTGAACACCCAGGACTGATTTCCTTTAGGATGGACTGGTTGGATCTCTTTGCAGTCCAAGGGACTCTCAAGAGTTTTCTCCAACAGCACAGTTGAAAAGCATCAATTCTTGGGTGCTCAGCTTTCTTTATAGTCCAACTCTTACATTCATACATGACCATTGGAAAAACCATAACCTTGCTTCCTGGTGGCTCAGACGGTAAAGCCTCTGCCTGCAATGCAGGAGACCCAGGTTCGTTTCCTGGGTCGGGAAGATCCCCTGGAGAAGGAAATGGCAATCCACTCCAGCACTCTTGCCTGGAAAATCCCATGGACAGAGGAGCCTGATAGGCTACAGTCCACGGGGTCGCAAAGAGTCGGACACGACTAAGCAACTTCGCTTTACTAAATGGACCTTTGTTGACAAAGTAATGCCTTTGCTTTTTAATATTTCTTATGTTTGATGATTTTCTGACTGGGAGCTCATTTTTCTTGGTATTTTATTATGAAAATTCTTTGAAACTTTAAGCTACACTCTTCTTTATGATTCATATTTGCTTTTACTGGGTACATTTTTAGAGGACTGCCAACTACTGAAGCCTGCCTTGCTGCAGTACACGGGCTCGCAAAGATTCAGACATGACTTAGCGACTGGACAGAACAACCACCACCAACCTGGGACCCTTTTACTCTAAATTTGCTGCCTTTCTTGTGGAGTGGGGGAAGAGTTTAGGGAATTTCAGATAGTGTGAAGTGAGGCACCAAATCCTTATGAATGAGGTGTTGCCCTGAGAAATTCCTAGAAAGGGCTTTTGACCCCTCTTTACCCAGAGCCAAGGCCATGACAGACAAGTGGACTCATGATATCTCCTTCTCTGTTTCTCTTTCTTTCTCACCCCATGGAAATTTAAAAATCCCAGTTATATGCTAATGATATTGCACTTCCAGTCCCTAGCCTTTTACAGGATGTTTTCAGCTCTAACATTTTTTCATGCTCTGGGTTCCAGTGCTTTCAGCTAGAGGGCACAGTTCAGTTCATTCAGTTGCTCAGTCATGTCCAACTTCTGTGACCCCAAGGACTGCAGCACGCCAGGCCTTCCTGTCCATCACCAACTCCCAGAGTTTATTCAAACTCATATCTGTTGAGTTGGTGATGCCATCCAACCATCTCATCCTCTGTTGCCCCTTCTCCTGCCTTCAATCTTTCCCAGCATCAGGGTCTTTTCCAATGAGGCAGTTCTTCGTATCAGGTGGCCAAAGTATTGGAGTTTCAGCTTCAGCATCAGACCTTCCAATGAATATTCAGGACTGATTTCCTTTGGGATGGACTGGTTGGATCTCCTTGCAGTCCAAGGGACTTTCAAGAGTCTTCTCCAACACCACAGTTCAAAAACATCAATTCTTCAGTGCTCAGCTTTCTTTAAAGTCCAACTTGTACATCCTTACATGACTACTGGAAAAACCATAGCTTTGACTTGTTTGACCTTTGTTGGCAAAGTGATACATCTACTTTTTAATATACTGTCTAGGCTTGTCATTCTTCCAAGAAGCAAGCATCTTTTAATTTCATGGCTGCAGTCACCATTTGCAGTGATTTTGGAGACCCAAGAAAATGAAGTCTCTCACTGTTCCTATTATTTCCCCATCTATTTGTCATGAAGTGATGGGACCAGATACCATGATCTTTGCTTTTTGAATGTTGAGTTTTAAGCCAGCTTTTTCACTCTCCTCTTTCAGTTTCATCTAGAGGCTCTTTAGTTCTTTGCTTTCTGATGTAAAAGTGGAGTCATCTGTGTAACTGAGGTTATTGATATTTCTCCTGGCAATCTTGATTCCATCTTGTGCTTCATCCAGCCCAGCATGTGACATGATGTACTCTGCATATAAGTTAAATAAGTAGGGTGACAATATACAGCCTTGATATGCTCCTTTCCCAATTTGGAACCAGTCTGTTGTTCCATGTCTAACTGTTGCTTCTTGACCTGCATACAGATTTCTCAGGAGGTACAGAACTCATTAAAACCCAGAGTATAGGTTGTCTAAAATTTCCACACAATCCCTGAGGCAGAGATAAGTCTCTGAATTCATACAACAGTAAATTCAACATTTCTTCTTGTTTTTGACCAGATAGGAATTCCATTACTTTCCCTTCATCATATGCATTTAAAATATCTTTGATTTTTATTTCTAGAATATGTTATAGTATTATCCTCTGATTTGTTGCTATGAACATGCTTCAAGAAATAACAGTCTTATTATATTTTTTAGAAATAAGTTTCAACCCTGAGAGGGACTTATACTGGGATGTAAACTTCTCTGTCTTTCTTACCCATCTTTGTATTGCTACCATGTTAGCCTTAAAGTCCTACATATCAAAGAGTCTTGATTTCCCTTGGAGTTTAAAGAAATTTTGTCTAGTGATTGGTAAAGGACCAACCTATGTTTTGTTGGGCCACCTTCTTCAGTCTTTCCTTATCTGAAAGCTGAATGATTTTTTTGAGGCTGTGGCTATGACCAAGTGACTAGCATTCCTCATGTCATTCCCCTGACTTCTCATAAGGAAAGTACAGGAAACACCACACTTGAGAATGCCTTCAAAGTGGAGGCATCTGTGGCTCCATGAGCAGGTTTGGAGAAACCTGGGCCTATCGCAACTTCCTGGGGCTGATTCTGTGGCTTGAAAACCTTCTTGTTCTTTCTGTGTATTTTTAGAAAGAAACACTTAAATACAACAATGTAAAGAAAATGACTTGTGAAAAATTCCAAAATCATGTGTTTTGTGCCTTCTGGTTCTGCACGTGTGCAACTTATTGACAGTTTTCTTTTTAAAATATTTCTTATCAAAGCAGTAGCAGTGTAACTCACTGCTATTTCACAGAATGTGCTGGTGACATGACTGACTTCTGCTGGGGAAACAGGAATGTTTATATTCAAGCTTGGCAGAAAAAGCTTTTCAGTTTACTTCACATGTTTTAATGTGTAATTTGTAATTTTACATGTATATGCTATTAGTGATTTTCTGTTCACAGTTACCTATTTTTAAACAAGCATTTCATTTACCTTAAATGTGTGTTTATATGTTCTTCTGGTAGGGTCACAAAGCTGTTTAAAACTATGAAAATTTCTTGCTACTTAGAAAATACCCTTTAACTACATTTGAGGGTAATGTATTGGAGGCGTAATGTGCCAATTATAGATTACCTTTATACTGCAAACATATTGCAGAATTTGACGCTAATAGTAGTAATATAGAAATATGGCTAGCGTGAAGGTGCAAAATGAAAGGCTTTTTTCTGTATTTCATCTCTGGTTAATCAGTGCAAAGATTTAATCATTAAACTGTGAGAGAAATTAGCAGCATTGTCAAAAGGAAAACACAAATTCCAGATGAGATTTGGAAAGAAGGGGGAACGGGTAGATTAGCCAGCTGCTTCTGAAAGGAAGTTTGAGATGTAATAATATGTGAATTATCACACGTTGGTGCCAGTTAAATTGTGGGGTTTGAGAAAATATGTGGGAAAGGAGTCTGAAAAAAAGGTTTGAAATAAATCAATACAGGTTGTTAAAAACATTGGAAATTTGACATGAATATTTAATAAGTGACTTACATCTTCAACCAAGTATTTAGAGTGTGTCGCTTGAAATGCATTGCCATAAAGAGACTAGGACCTTGAGGAGGTCTCGAGAAGCAGGTGGCAGCTGTGGTAAGAAGAAACCTTTTGAGGGAGAATGGAATAGAAACATCAAGGCGAAATGGACTTGCAATTTTAACATATAGGTATGGAGAAAACGAAGACTTAGGTAAAAAACCAAGAACCCTTAAATAAAGGACTGCTAGTGACTTTGCAAGAAGATGACCCCAAACCCCTCAAGTTCTAATTATGTTAAGTAGGAAGAAAAAGAAACAACAGATGTCACTGGAAAAAAATCAGAGAACATTTTAGTAAGAAAAATCCTCAAGACTGTTTGTCTGAGGGACTTCCCTAGTGGCCCAGTGGCCAAGACTCCACACTCCCCTGCAGGGGGCCCAGATTTGATCCCTGGTCAGGGAGCTAGATCCCACATGCTGCAACTAGGAATTTGCCTGCCATTGATAAAGATCCTGCATACCGTAACTAGGACCCAGAACAGACAAATCAATCAATTTTAAAAATCCTGAAGTTGGGGTGGCTGCCTTTTAGTCTGTGTCTTACAACCACCATTTTAAAAAAGAATGGTTGTCAGGCTGCTTTGCTGAATGACCTTCATATCTGACACCCTTCATAATGGAGAGTATGTCATGTGGCCAGAGAAGGAGGCAGTTAAAAAAATCAGGTTGGCAAGTGTAAATAGTAGTATCTTATAAGGACGGTGTGTTTCAAGCCAAGCGCTTTATTTTGTGTGAAAGTATGGAATATATAGGTTAAAAAATAATTTGTATAGCCATGAGTATTTTTCTAGCCATGAATATGTGTCATGGCACATCTTGAGGGTGATATTTAAAATATAGGTCCTGTTTCATGTTTTATTATCACACCTATATATGTGCATACATTTTTAAAAGTACAATATTACTTTTGAGGATGATTTTTTGCTTTGAAATAGAAAACATGATCAGGGAGTTCTAAAAGTAACAAGTAGTCAAGAGATGATCCAAAGTGCTTCTCAAGGTTATTATTGCAACTATAAAAGATAAGTTAATCTTCAAACTTAAAAAGTGAATGGCATGAAGTAAAAATTTACACATACAAGTCAGACTGCATTCAGGAGAATATTCGCTATAGGATAGAGTGAAGCTTGACTCCAAAGGAGAGGTTTATGATTTGTTTAATGTATTTAAAATAATCACTCTGTGTCTTAAAACAGTGCTATTGCAATACAAATACAAATTTCTTCCATATTTCATGTTTACATTTACTCTTTATATATCCTGAGATTTTATAGAAGAGACTTCTTTGACTCCAGTTGCCAAACAGTGGTGAAATACATATACTTGAAACTTTAAAAGCAAAACTAAAATAAGTATTTTCTTTGTGGTATCAGAAACACATCCATAGCCAAGACACTGTCTGGTACTGACTTCTAGAGTCTGAGAGGAAGACAGCGCCAACAATCCAAAATCCATTAATCTTCACTCATTAACAAGATTGCCTCAGATTCCTCCCAATCAAGGCAATCTTTTCAAAAGCTATTTTCGCACAGTAATTGTCATGGCAGATTATAAATTGGGTATGCAGTGCCTCTAGGCATCAGTTTAAGCTTTGGGTCATACCTAAAGGCCAGAAAGGGAATGGCCCAGTTTCGAGGTCTGGAACAATTATCTTTCTTTCTGAGCTGTTCTTTCACTTGTTGACTGGTACTGAAGGATTGTGTAAAGATCCATATTAAGCACTCCAGTGTCATTATTGAAGAGATGCTCTTGAAGCTGACCATGCCATTATCCCAGGCTTCCTTTAAAGCTACTCATGGAAGAAATTTTAGAAGAAAAGTTAATCTTCAAAGTTAGTCTAGTGGAAAAGTTAATCTAATGGAAAAAAAAATTTTACAGAAAATAAGGGTGCTTCTCTTATAGACATTGTGAGTGTTAGAACTACTGTGCTTTCTTTGTTACTGTGTGTTTTAGTTTTCCAGGCCTGCCATAATAAAACATTATAGACTGAGTGGCTCACACAGTGGAAGTTAGTTTTCTTTTAGTTCTGGGACAGAGTGAGTTTTTCCTGAGGCTTCTCTCCTTGACTTATAGATTTCTTCTTCTTGCCATGTCCTCACATGGCCTTTTCTTTGTGCACACACGTGGCCCCTCTTCCTGTTATAAGGTCACCAGTCCTATTGGATTAGGGCCTCACCCTTATGATCTCATTTAATCTTCGTCACCTCCTAAAAGGCCTTATCTCCAAATAGAATCACATCTGGGGATTTGGGCTTTAGCATATGAATCTTAGGGGAACACAGTTTAGGCCACAATACTTTGATAACTAGAAATTTGAAAGACAAATCTGTGTAACACATTAAGCAAAAGCAGAAACACTTTGACATTATTTTTCTATTCATATTTCCTTTCAACATGATATTCTTATTTTTCTTTTTAATACATACTATATTTTTGGAAGTTACTTTAATATTTTTATAAGGACAAATAAGTAAATAAAGTCTTATCTGTAGTAGATCTTTATGGATATTTGTTCACTGAAATAATCAGTAGGAGTTATATTCCTGGGGGCCAGAAGATGCTGGAGGAGGTTCTATGGTCATATGCTGCTGAGTACACTTATTTATATATGTTTTTAGGCTCATAATTGGGGCTTCCCCAGTGGCTCAGTGGTAAAGACTCCACCTGCAATGCTGGAGACGCTTTGATCCCTGGGTCAAGAACATCCTCTGGAGGAGGGCTTGGCCATCCACTCCAGTTTTCTTGCTGGGGAAATCCTACAGGCAGAGGGACCTGATGGGCTATAGTCCATAGGGTCACAAAGAGTCAGACATGACTGAAGTGACTTAACATGAACACATTAGACATACATATGTATATCATTGTTCAGGCTTTTAATATATAGTATAACCAGGCTTTTAATATTTAGTATAATGGAACAGTTCTTTCTTCCTTTGATTAATATAATAGAACATCAGTGGAATTAAAATTTTATTGACAGTGAAGTTGTTTTCCTAATTGTGTCAATTCTCTTTTCTTCTAGAAAAACCTTATTAAAAAAGAACAACAATCTATAAAGCCAGAGTCAAAGCCACAACCCAGGTACACTTTTTATATGATAGCATGAATGTTTAAATTATGTGCTTGCTTTGGTTTTATCCTGACTTAAGTATCTGGTTTAAAGAAGTGTAGGTTGTTGAAAGCTCACAGTATGAACATATCTTTTCAAAGTTCCCATTTAATTTGAATGAAGCAAGGGAAAACAATTCTTCTTTTTGAGCATATATTGCTCATTCAGTAGACCAGGCAATGGTTTCCAGTGGCTAGTAAAGCACTCTATAAACAGTGCCGCATGATGTCTCAGTAGTTTGGTTTGTTAGAAGCTATGATTGCAGCCATGAAATTAAAAGATGCCTACTCCTTGGAAGAAAAGTTATCACCAACCTAGATAGCATATTCAAAAGCAGAGACATTACTTTGCCAACTAAGGTCCGTCTAGTCAAGGCTATGGTTTTTCTTGTGGTCATGTATGGATGTGAGAGTTGGACTGTGAAGAAGGCTGAGCACCAAAGAATTGATGCTTTTGAATTGTGGTGTTGGAGAAGACTCTTGAGAGTCCCTTGGACTGCAAGGAGATCCAACCAGTCCATTCTGAAGGAGATCAGCCCTGGGATTTCTTTGGAAGGAATGATGCTAAAGCTGAAACTCAAGTACTTTGGCCACCTCACGTGAAGAGTTCCCTCATTGGAAAAGACTCTGATGCTGGGAGGGATTGGGGGCAGGAGGAGAAGGGGACGACAGAGGTTGAGATGGCTGGATGGCATCACTGACTGGATGGACGTGAGTCTGAGTGAACTCAGGGAGTTGGTGATAGACGGGGAGGCCTGGTGTGCTGCAATTCATGGGGTCACAAAGAGTTGGACATGACTGAGTGACTGAACTGAACTGATCCAGTACAATCCACTATGGTGCAACGTGCTTTTCAGTCACTCTGAGAGAGTCTTAAGATTGCTCTGCTTCTCTGTGTAGCAAATTTGTTGACAGACTTTTGTGAAAAACTAACTGATTTTGTGAGATAGATTGGAGAGTGACGTGGAAAGAAAGGATTGTTGAAAGCTAATAGTGAAGTTTCTGAAAAGGAGAGATTTCAAACTTGTGCTTTCTTTTGCATTGGTAAAACATTCTTTTATTAAGTCACCTGATATTGTCTTTTACCACCCTGATGCAAAGCTCTGTGTCAAACCATAGAGATGCAGCTAGTAGAAGGGTAAACCTAGGAGACTAAAATTTGCCAGAAGCAACCAGTTTGGAAATCTAACCCCCTAGTAAATACAGGTTTATTCAGATATATTTTTCAAGCTACTTTCTCTTACCAGACATCCTGCTTAATTCCTTCTCTCAGTTACTCTTAAGGTGTGGGCTATACAATGTCCATAATCCCTCATTCATAATTCCAAATCTGGAAAGCTCCAGAAACAAAGCTGATGTCATCTCAGATGGTGCCAAAACTTTAGCGTCAAAACCTGACTGAAATAACAGGTGATTATGACTACTCATAGTCTACACTTTTCCCACTTTATGTGAATATTCCAGTGTTGCATACATATGAACATTAATTGTATTAATAATATATTTAATGGTGGGACATGCCACAGACTGTACTTCAATGTTATATAATATATTAAATACATGCTATATTAATTTCCTAGACTTTTAAACAAAATCTGAATTTCAAAACACATCTGACTGTAAAGTTCAAGCACTATAGAACTGCACTATATGGTGAATCTAGGCCAAATATGACTGTGAAATAATACAGTTCAATTATTTAAATATCTAATAAATAAATATCCCAATTTAAGATTAGATATTTTCTGAGAGCTAGTCTCATAATGAATTTAGTAATAGTAATCATTCTGTGTTTATCTTGTACAAGGTACTTGGATATAACGCCCATAACAACACATGATGTATTTTTATTTTCACTGTGTTACTAATGGGTAAACATGTTGAATATTTACTTATGGTCATTCAGCTAGTCAGTGAGGGAACTGGATTCAAATGTAGGTCCTTTAATTGCAGAGTCATGGCTAGTGACAATAAGCTAAATTATGTCAGAATGATACCTGGCTACAATGTCAAGCTCTGCGAGGGCAGGGATGGTTGATTCTAAAAAATGCTTAAATATATAGTTCATGGCACAATCTGTGGAATATAGTGGATACTCAGAAAATATAATTGAATTGATGAACAATTTCCAGAGGAGAAGGAAAAACAGATTTGTATCTTGTCCTGTTGAGAAATTATTTTTCAGTCTTTCATAGTTTATTAACTTGACAACACACAATAAGAACCTGCTATTTTAGATGCTAAGGACAGGGTGAATGAGACAAACTCCTCTAACATTTCTGGAATGTAAATCCTAGGCAGAATTTTCAGTTGCTCTTCACCATGGAGAGAGGCAGAAATTGGAAGTCAACTCCTGCCAAATGACAGAGACTTAGTAAAAACCTCAGATTTCCATGCGAATGTTAGAATGCCAACACCTAAGGAGTGGAGAGGGCTTCCCTTGTGGTTCAGCTGGTAAAGAATCCTCACACACTAGCAAAGTGATGCTCAAAATTCTACAAGTTAGGCTTCAATCATGAACTGTGAACTTCCAGATGTTCAAGCTGGATTTAGAAAAGGCAGAGGAATCAGAGATCAAATTGCCAACATCCATTGGATCATCAAAAAAGCAAGAGAGTTCCAGAAAAACATCTACTTCTGCTTTATTGACTACACCAAAGCCTTTGACTGTGTGGATCCAAACAAACTGTGGAAAATTCTTCAAGAGGTGGGATACCAGGCCACCTGACCTGCCTCTTGAGAAACCTGTATGCAGGTCAGTTAGAACCGGACATGGAACAACAAACTTGTTCCAAATCAGGAAAGGAGTACATTACGGTTGTATATTGTCACCCTGCTTTAACTTATATGCAGAGTACATCATGAAAAACACTGGGCTGGATGAAGTGCAAGGTGAAATCAAGATTACTGGGAGAAATATCAATAACTTCAGATATGCAGATGACACCACCCTTATGGCAGAAAGTGAAGAAGAACTAAAGAGCCTCTTGATGAAAGTGAAAAAGGAGAGTGAAAAAGCTGGCTTCAAACTCAACATTCAGAAAATGAATATCATGGCATTTGGTCCCATCACTTCATGGTAGATAGATGGGGAAAGAAAGGAAACAGTGACAGACTTTATTTTTGGGGGCTCCAAAATCACTGCAGATGGTCATTGCAGCCATGAAATGAAAATACACTTGCCCCTTGGGAAAAAAGGTATGATCAACCTAGACAGTATATTAAAAAGCAGAGATATTACTTTGCCAACAAAGGTCCATCTAGTCAAAACTATGATTTTTCCAGTAGTCATATATGAATGTGAGAGCTAGACTATAAAGAAAGCTGAGCGCCGAAGAACTGATGCTTTCAAACTGTGGTGTTAGAGAAGACTCTTAAGAATCCCTTGGGCCGCAAGGAGATCCATCCAGTCCATCCTAAAGGAAATCAGTCCTGAATATTCATTGAAAGGACTGATGCTGAAGCTGAAACTCTAGTACTTTGGTCACCTGATGCAAAGAGCAGACTCATAGGAAGAGACCCTGATGCTGGAGAAGACTGAAGGCAGAAGGGGATGACAGGAGATGAGGTGGTTGGATGGCATCGCCTACTCGGTGGACATGAGTTTGCACAAACTCCGGGAGATAGTGAAGGACAGGAAAGCCTGGCGTGCTGCAGTCCCTGGGGTCACAAAGAGTCAAAGATGGATTAGTGACAGAACAACATAAATAGATAAAGTAGAAACTGACAGGATTAAAGAATAAAATGGACATCTCCATAATTATGACTGGAAATTTTTTATATTCCTCTTTTAGTAATTGATAGGAAAATTAGTAAAACAAAAAAGAATAAATAACAATATAGCATATTTTAACAAACCTTCAACTTATTTGACATAATTGATGTTTATAGACGACTATAGCCAACCATTGTAGAATATACATTTTTAGATGCATGTGTAACATTCATTATAGAGATAAAAACAGAAAGCAATGACATAGAAATGAGAAACAATAAACCAAATTAACAAAGCCAAAAGTTGGTTCTTGAAAATATTAAATTTTAAGGATATAGAATTTGTAAACTCCTAACAAAACTAAGAGATAAAAGACAAATTAATTACCAATATTAAAAATGAAAAAAAATGGAATCACTATATATTCTATAGACAGTAAAAAGATAAAAGATTATATGAGTAACTTCTTGCTTATCACATTCAAAGACAAGGATGAAATGGAAAAATTCTTGAAAAAGACAACATACCGAAATTTACATAGAGCAAATTGAAAATCTGAATAATTCATGTCTATTAAATTGAATTTGTCATCAAAAGCCTTTTCACAAAAAGATTAGCTTTAAAGAAAAAAATACTGTTATGTACATTTTTAAACTAGTTGATACTGTTAGCTTATTTTCTTGTGTAAGGCTTTTTCCTATAAGTATCCTTATCTGGTTAGTTTGATTGGGAAGTCTTTTCTTTTCCTCATAGGTATTGCTAAATTAAAATTTATTCCTGTTTTTCAATGATAAAAATTGTACAGTCTGAAAGGTGAGTGCTTACTGTTTTTATTTTCTTGAAGCCAAGCAGCTACTCTGAATGTGAAACATTTTCCTGTACCATCTGCCATCTGTTGCCGTATAAAGAGCTGTGGCAAAGTTTTGAAGGGACATCTAGCTAATTTTTGCAGGGATATCTTGAATGTTTTAGAGGATTATGGCTGAAGGGAAATTTAGAGAGCCTTTGATTCAATCCTTTAATTTTCAGTTGGGAAAATGAAGATTTAAAAAGATTAAAGTGACTTCTTTAAGGTCACAAAAGGTCACGCAGAAAAAGAAAGAAACAAAAACTGTTACTAGAATCCAGCCTTCATTTTATAGTGTTCTTACTCAGTCATGCTGCTTTTATGTTGTTTGTATCTTAAATTTTAACAGCCTTTCTGATGATTACTTAAGAGAAGTAGACTGAAACTAATGAATTAGCATGTTTAATGAGAAAAAGAGATAAAAGTGAAGGCAACGTGAAGATAAAGTGAAGTAGGGAACAGTATGGGCGCCCCTGGTGACTCAGTGGTATAGGATCCGCCTGCCAGTGTAGGAGACACATATTCGATCCCTGTATCAGGAAGATCCCCTGGAGAAGGAAATGGCAACCCACTCCAGTATTCTTGCCTGGGAAATCCCACGGACAGAGGAGCCTGGCGGGCTGTAGTCCATGAGATGGCAAAGAGCTGGACATGGCTTAGTGACTGAACAACAACAAACACAAATGAATGATATAAAACTGTAAATATTTCATATGTTCACGTATTTCATTGAAAATATTTAAGTGAAACACTATTAAGATGTTCTTGTTTATTTGAAATCCTAACCATTTCTATCAGAAATTTCATGCTTCCTCTGTCCATGGGGATTCTCCAGGCAAGAATACTGGAGTGGGTTGCCATGCCCTCCTCCAGGGGAGTCTTCCCAACCCAGGGATCAAACCCAAGTGTTTCCTGAAGTGCAGGCAGATTCTTTACCATCTGAGCCACCAGAGAACCCTAAGAATACTGGAATGGGTAAGGCAACTTCCTGACCCAGGAATCAAACTGGAGTCTCCTGCATTGCAGGTGGATTCTTTATCAGCTGAGCTGGCCGGGGAAGCCCTTAGAATCCGAATGTTGAAACCCTTTAAGCTTGTATTTAAATTTTTTCTTGTTAGAGAGAATTTTCTCATATATTTTCAGCTAGAGTTTTCCTTAGAGTCTACATAAGACGCAGTATGTTATGACATTTCTTCAGTTATCAATCAATTTCAGAAGGGTACTGTCCAATTTCTAAAGTACTTTTGCATTTAAAGGGTGAAAATATTTTGTACATATATTATCATTGCCAGGCTACAATAAATATGAATTGGTTTTCCCCCCTCTTCTTAGTTATAGGAAAGAAAAACATGATGGAATTCTTCTACCCATAGCCACAAGCTTTGGGGGAACCCTCTACAGTTGGCAGATAGAATTGGTTTCAATATCTAAGCAAAAATTGTGAATCAGGATTATAATCTATTACAATATTACAGTGACATTATACTTTTATTTTCTGTGTGAAAGGTATTCTTCATATATCTTTCTTGAGGTCCACTTGAATTTCCTTGGCTACTCTGACTGTATTGCAAATAGTATCACCTTCATTTAGATATACTATGGTATTCCATAAACAAAACATTTATTCTCTTTTGATGTCTTTCTGCAGTGAGCTGTTCATCTGACTTTAGCGATGAATTTTCCTTTTGGTGAATTTCTGAAGTACATAATTGCTTTTGAAAATGATTGACTGATTTCTAAGCTTTGAATAGAACAATTGATGAGTTTTAAATTCATACAGGAAAAACATTCTGTTGTTGATTCATAATGTTCAAGTTTTAAGTTCAAAAGTGGTAATCAGCCTTCCACCTTTTTTTACTATTAATTCTGGATAAAGTAAACATTATTTTTTATATATGCCATCAATGAAGTGTACCATTTTATAAATCTTGTTTCTCTCTTTTTTTTTTTTTTCATTCTTTAGGATCCTAAGAATCCAGATAGTTCGTGTAAATATGAGGAATAATTGTATACTTTCCCTTTCTATTTTGTAGCATGCTTGAACTAAAAGGGTAGAAGTTGCTGGATATGACTCACCAATGTGTTACTAAAAGACAAAATTGTGCTAAGAATTCTAAATTTCCTCTTTTTTGATATTATAGAATACTGTACATTGTTGGGGTCCAGCCCAAGCAGGATCCAGGGGTACCCTCAGGGAGATGGCATCAGCGAGAGAGATTTAGAGAGAGAGATAAAGAAAGAATGTTGCAGATAAGAAAATATAGGAGAGAAAAAGGTTGATATTCCTTGGTTTATGCAGAAAGCCAATAAAGCCCCAGGCACTCTCTTGATGGGGAGAAGGTGCAGAGCACCTTCTCAAGAGGGTCTTAGAAGCCTGGGTAGGAAAGTGAACTCAGAGAGCCTCTGTGTTCTAGGGGATCAACCTGAAAAGGAAAGAGAGAGAGAGAGAGAATGACATGGGGTGACCAAGCTTTGGTGAGCGAGGCCCATAACTTTATTTTTAAAAGGAACTTTTATACCTTGACTTGTACATAGAGGGAAATGAAAGATGCAAAGTCATGCAGAGTCAGCCCAAACATTACATCTATTTTGTCTTTATTGAAACCAGGATTTTTTTTTTTTGTATACCTTTCCCATAAACAATGTTGTGTACATTATCTTTTGGCCTTGGAGGCCTATGGACATTTATGACCCTCTTTTGATAAAGGCTGCTCAACCAGAAAACTTATTTTCCCTTGAAGTGTTTTTTTCTTTATATTTTTAATCTGTGTCAGCCTCAGAAAGTATTAAACAGAGTTACATTCTCACGGAGCAAAGGTGCAGTGAGTTACAACAAAGAAAGAACCAATTAGCTCAAAGGTCTGATGTGGTTAATTCTAAGGCTACTGCTTGTTTTTCTTGCATTATAACTATGTTAACTAATGCACTCCCAGGTGCACAATGGATAAGGGATATGGGAACTTGGCAGCAAGCATTGACTCAACAGTGAAATCCTACACCAGCACTATTTTAATAGTTTTTAACTCTTTGAAAGGCTCTATAGTTTTAGAATGTTTTAGGCTTCCTGTGTCTCTCACAGTTGGGAGGCTGTGAACAATTACAAGTGTAGCTGTGAGAGTCTGGATAAACCTGCCAAGCAAGCTAAAAGCCATCAGAGGAGGTTTGAATTGAAATATTTTTTTCATGCCCAAGAGACTTATCAACTAGAGCCCTAAGTTAATTTTTTCTAGAGAAAGATGGTCGGAGATAGCCCCTGTTAATGTCAGAAGAGTTGGTGAAAGGCACAAAATAGTAAGAGATTCTGGTTTTGGGGGTAGATATTTGAGCAGGTCAGGGGGTCCCTCGAGTCCTGATCCGCCTTGCTCATCATGTCTCTTCCACATGACCTTGTCATTGGTGGGATCTCCTGTGTTGGCTCCTGCCAGTACATTTCCTGGCATATCTAGTATGAAATTAACATTTCAAAGTCTGGAAATTTAGCCATTAAAAGTTTTCCTTTATGTCTCTAAAATTTCTACACTTGTCCATCATCATTTTTCCTGAAATGGGTCAAGTCCACCTATTTTGTCTCAAAACACTTCTACAGTTTACCACCTAATGACTTTCCTGTGATCTCTTCTGAAATTTGTTATCTACTAATAGTGGAACCTACCTTCTAATGCAGGAGATTTAAGAGACAGAGGTTTGATCCCTGGGTCAGGAAGATCCCCTGGAGGAGGGCATGGAAACCCACTCCAGTATTCTTGCCTGGAGAATCCCATGGACAGAGGAGCCTGGAGGGCAACAGTCCATAGGGTCTCAAAGAGTCGGACACGACTGATGTGACTTAGCACACATGCTCTCAATGTAGTATTAGCGTGTTCATAGTATCTTCTGTGAACAACTTTTTTCTCAGTAGAGGCTAAGCATTTTTTTCAAAATAAATTTATAGTGGATGATATTTCTCCAGTGATATTTCCTTAAGTGTGTTTTGTCTTTGGGAAGTTATAGAATATCAGAGTTTAAGAAACTGTAGAGATTTCCTATGGAAACTATCCAAAGGGTGAATCTTCTACATAGCCTCTTGCTGAAGACTCCAGGGACTAGTAATGACTCTGTTCAAGTGGAATCCCATTTCATTCTAAGTAGTGCTCTGATCCTGACAGTTCTCTGTGTGCGGCTCAGTGCTTATCTACCTTGAAATGGTAACCACTGCTCCTGAGTCAATCTTTTGAAACCACTCTAGTTACCAATTTTATCTTTTTAGATTCTCTCTCTTTATCTATCTATGTCTTTATTAGGAAACTAATTCAAATTAGCTTAAGCAAAATGGTATTTAGCTGTTTGCTCATGTAAGTGGAAATTCCAAGAGTGTAGAGTATGGTGGGAAATCTGTTCAGCATCTTAGACTCAGTGGATTCAATAGACTCAAGTAATGTCTTAGGATGTGCTCTCCTTTCATTCATTTTACATCTCTGCTTGTCCCTGTTTGGAACAATTAAAGCCTCTTACTACAGAGTTGTTCTCCATGTGGTAAGGAAAATGACTGGCTTCCAGCTGTTTGTAATTGAGTTACTCTCTGGTCTTAACAAAAAGAAAAAGCTCTTATTACACACACACACTTCACATAGAAATATTCTGGCTAACCTTCCAGCTTGGATGGCATGAGCAGGCAAATCATAAAGGAGGCACATGATTGGAGAAGGAGAAGTGCAGTTCTGTAAAGGGAGATGAGACAGAAACAGAGGAAAGGCATGGGTGCTTACCATCCTGAAAAGCATCCCTCCTGAAATGTGATGCTTCGGGAAGAATACAGCATTTCAAATGTAATTTTATGAATACAGTGTTCAGTGGAACCAAACTGTAGTAGCCTAGATCAATTCATGAAGCTTGTCATTTGTCAACTTAGTGATTCCATTTCTTAAGGAAAATAGTCACACTGACTTCAATTCTGAAAAATAAAAACCCAAACAAGCAAACCCTCAAACTTTCTTAAATTCTGATATGTCCCCATTCTGTTCTTTTGCCATCCCTCCTTTCTTTTCCTTCCCTTCATCTATTATATATTGCCAGACACACAAGGAAAAGTAATCTCTCTCAAGGAATTCAGAGTATAGAGGTGTGATGACCCAGAGAATTGTTATGTGGTACCTACGATGCTGCAGGAAATGTACTAACCATCCTCATGTGTCTGAGGAATTATTTGTACAGTCATATACATTAACCAGCTACAGAGCTTTATAAGTACAGCTATCACATCTCATCACTGGATTTAGCTCCATGTCACCTTTGCCTGAGATGATTAGTTCATGCTTTATGGTGTTGTGATAGTTTCTGTTGTATAGCAGAGTGATCAGCCACACGTACCTGTATAGATATATACCCTCACTTTTGGATTTCTTTCTCATTTGGGTCACCTCAGAGCACTGAGTAGCATGCCCTGATATATAGAGTAGGTTCTCTTTAGTTGTTTATTTTATACTTATTATCAATAGTATGTACATATCAATCCCAGTCTCCCAACTCATCCCACCCACTTTTACCCACTTGGTGTCCATACATTTATAGATGATCTTATTTCGCAAAACATACACTAACATCGCAATTTCTATGCCTGCTGCTGCTGCTGCTGCTGCTGCTATAGCACTTCCCAATCACCTTACCCTGCTTTATTTTTTATGATAGCATACATTGCTTTCTAACAGACTCTATTATTAACATATTTACTGTGACTACTATCTGTCTCTCCTACTAAAACATAAACTTAATGAGGAAAGGGAATGTTCTATTTTATTTATTAGTGTATCCCCAGTGTTAAAAGAGCAACTTATACTGAATGAGTCAATGAGTGAGTAAATGAATATATATATGTTCAATGCATGAGTTAAAATTTTGGATCTTTTCTCTGCCTTTTATAATTTTTTTTTCCTTTTCAGGCATTTATAATTCCTATCTCAGACTTTCTACTCCTTCCTGAATATCTTCACTGGATTATCCCATAATAGCCATCTCTCAAAACTGAAATTATCATGTATTCCCTTTCCCGTGTCTTTATCGTATATTCACCATCTCAGCTAGTAATGACACTATTCACTGGACCACCCAAGATCAGCCAGTCAGCCTGTATTTCTCTACTTTATTTGCAAAGATTTTATGAAAAGCTTGAAATTTAGCCTCCTGAAATTCAGAAACATTACAAATCATTCCATGGTATAGCAATCTAGTGAAAACAAAAATAATCATACAATTAAAAGAAAGGAAGTGAATTCAGAATGGCATGACATTCATTGTGTACACATCTGGCTCTTGGCCCCACTGCTGCCTTCTTCAGTTCTTCACGTACTATCCCATTGATAACTGATACAGTCTGATATTAAATAACACAAGGGCACCTGCTTTCATCTAAGAAGCGAGAAAACAGCCACCCCCACATCACTTCTAAGAAAACTTGCAGAAAACCAAACTGACTATATATTCTAGCTGTTTTTATATGACATGAACAAGAAATTTAACCACAAGAAAGTGGTATAAGCTGTCTAAACTTCAAAACTGGGACGGAGATCTTGCTATAACAGGAGTCTCCTACCCCTGAGCCATGGACCACTAGCAGTCCATGGCCTGTTGAGGACCGTGCTATGCAGCAGGAGATGAGCAGTGGGCGGAGCGTCATCTGTATTTACAGCTGCTCCCCATTGCTTGCATTGCTGCCTGTGCCCCCTTCTTGTCTGATCAGTGACAGCATTAGATTCTCAGGAGTAAAATGGCTTGGAACTGTGCTTATGAGGAATCTAGGTTGCATGCTCCTTATGAGAATCATTTCCAAACCACCACTCCACTCCCCCAGCCCCCTGGTCCATGGAAAAATTATCTTCCATGAGATTGGTCCCTGGTGCCAAAGCAGCTGAGTACTGCTGCTCTGCAACTCTTTATCATCTCCTTTTAATGCTATAGGGCTTCCCTGGTGGCTCAGAGGGTAAAGCGTCTGCCTGCAATGCGTTCGATCCCTGGGTCAGGAATATCCCCTGGAGAAGGAAATGGCAACCCACTCCAGTACTCTTGCCTGGAAAATCCATGGACAGAGAAGACTGGTAGACTACTGTCCATGGGATCACAAAGAGTCAGACAGGACTAAGCGACTTCACTTTCACTTTAATGCTATAATCCTTGCCCAAGGTCACCATGTTGGTTCCATCTGCTTCTGACACAAACTCTAAAGGACCATAAAAGGGCAGAAAAGAGGCACTGACCCTGATCCAGGACATCACCACCCATTTCCATGAATCTAAGTGACCATGACCTCTGCCTCATTCTGTCCCTTAAGCCCCTTTTCCTATGAAAAGCTTGTCCTTGTCTATGGGAGAAGGTGCTTTTAGAGCAAGACCTCCTGCTTCTCCATTCCTTGGTCAATGAATACTTTTCCCATCTACTGCTATAAAAAGTAATTTCACTTTGTTGACTGTTGGGGTCCAGCCCCCGGTGGATCCAGGGTGATTCGAAGGTGAGACGGAGTCGGTGTCCTTGAAAAATACATATTTAGAGATTAGAAATGGATAGTGTCGTAGGAAATATTAGTGGAGAAAAAGAGGCTGAATAACTTGGTTAATTCAGCCAGAAAAACGGGAGCAAGAAAGAAACAACATGGGGGAATCAGTCTTTTCAGAAACTGACCCCATTTCTTTTATTTTTAGGTTTTCTTATATACCTTTTGTTACATAGAGGGATGAATACAGAGTCACGTGGGGTCAGCAGTCCTGACCTTTATCAAAATCAGGTGCTTTACATAAAAAAAAGGTCTTAGGGGTTTTACATCATCTTCTGGCTATGAGGCCTGCTGACATTTATGACCCTTTCTTTCTGATAACCAAAAACTTATTTTTTCCAAGGGTGTTTTTTTCTTAAACCAGGCACCACCCTCCAAATAAAGTTGCATTCCTATAGGGTGAGGATGTAGTGAGTTATAATCAAGAAAGCAATTTATTTAACCTAAGGTTAACATGATCAATCTTAAAGGTTAATACTTATTTCTCCTATATGCTAGTTATATTTATTATAAAGGCAGGGAATATGGAGATTTAGCAGCAAAACATCAGCCCAACAAATGAAAATCATTTCTCCAATGTTCCCCTTAAGATCTATTTAGTCTTAAGATAGTGATAAAGTTATATTTTTACATAGCAAGGACACAGTGATTTATAACAAAGTACAGTGATCTATAACAAAAGAGAAAATTCATTAACTCAAAAACTCTAATATTGCTAACATCAAAAACTACCTTTCCTTTTCTATATTCCAAATACATTGATTAATATATTCCCAGGTGCCTAAGGATATGGAGGCCTGGCAGCAATCATGGACTCAACAATGGGAAAAGCCCTATGCTAATTAAGACTCTCAAAATACTCCAAAACTCTCCATGCTGTTTATGGTTGAGGGGTAGTAAACAATCATGTGCTTAGTGGCAGGAGTATGGATAATCCTGTCACACAAGCTAGTTTGCCAGCAGAGAGGTTTGACCTGAGACACCCTTGTCCCACCCAGGGCAGGAATTAGCAGCAGTTATTGGCACAACAAATGAAAAACCCTTCACCAATATAATTCCTAATCAAACCACTATACTAATAATTTCTAACTTCCCAAAAGAATTTGTCTTTAGTAAGTCTAAAACATCTCATGCCTCTCATGGTTGGGAGGCTGTAAACAATCATGTGGCCAGACGAACCTAGACAGGCAGGCTAGATAACCTTCAGAGGAGTTCGTAAGTTGAAACACTCTTGTCACACCCAGGAATTTTTATTGACTTGGAGCTGCAAGTTAACTCCTTCTCCGAGAGAAATGGTGATGGGGGAGAACCCCCTGTAAAGTCAGAGGTGTAAGTGAGAGCATAAAACAGACTCTGGTTTTGGGGGTAGATGCTCGGGAACAGGGGGTTTCCTGAGGCTTGATCACGCCTTTGTGTATGCCAAGCCTCCTTCCTCATGACCTTTGCCATGGGCGGAGTTCCTCATGCTGGCTCCCAGCAGTTGAGGCCATTAACAACCTGTCAGGGAAAGAAGCAGACTTTATTGGTAACAGTTCCTGTGTGGAGTCAGAAAGAGAACACCCGAGAAACAGCAAGAGGAATGATGAGAGAGGGATCACATGAGTTTTCATCTCTAAATGACAGTGATCTTACCCACAGAAGTGAAATGAGGATGAATGGATGTCTCATTTCACAGGGAAAATTCAGATTTTCAATTACTTTTTCATGGACGAACTCATCCAGAGGGAGAATAGGGAGGCAGAAGCCTGGGGAGAGGGATTCCAAGCCCCATCCCTCTCCAGATTGCTCTGAAGACTGTCCACATTTCCTGCTTTTCTAGTAAAATCTGACCTGCTTTCTGATCCTCAAACCGAGTGTGCTTGCTCGAGGGTCTCCCCAGTTCCTGGAAATGACAGTCTCTAAAAGACATAGGTGTTCAGCAATAACAGGTTGAGTATAATATTGTAAGTTGTTTTTAAAAATCACCTGAATTGTTGTGGGGATTTATTTCATTATCTAAAACTCGATTCCAGGGACAAATCATCTGTGGACAGGCACTGATCTTCATTGTTCTTTCTGATCAGAGATGAGAGAGACAGATGGCAGTGGGTAGATTCAGCTCTCCTCCATAAGTGACTAAAGTTTGGATTGAGAGCAAAGGGCTGTCCCGAGAGGAATAAATGAATATTTTGGGAGAAGGACTAGACAACTCATTATGTTTCCCTGTTGCACAGATAAGCTCATGATAAATGGACAACTCTGGTCATTCTGTCACAGAAAAATCAGCTCCCATTACACCTTTGGCATAAACACCCTAGTCATTATGACATCTTCCAGGGTAATGTTTTTAAGTGCCTTACAGATAAAAACATGTATGTACATTAAAATGGTGTTTTAATGCTTGTATTAGAGAGAATTCCCTGGGAGTGTGTCATGATTATCTTGCTCATATAGGCAGAATAAATTAAATTTGAACAAATCCAGTTTTCCTTTTGGCTGTCTGTAATGTGAAATGATAATTTTGGTTTAATTCATAATAAATAGTGCTTCTCCAAAAAGTTAATACATGCAGGAAAGAATAATTTCATTTTTTGAACTGAATTTGGGATTTAAAATTTACTTTTTTGAGGAAGAGCTGTTGGAAAATTGAAACTAAGCAGCAACAGCAAAAATAAAACTCATCTTTCCAGAGATATGGCCTGATGAACTAGGAGAATGTCTTCCTAGGAAAATCAGGTGTGAGGTAGGGAGAAGAAACCGTCCCAGGCCACTGTGTTATTTGCATTTCTGGATAGGTGCTGGTTAGAGCACTTTAGGTAGTAAACTGTTGAAGACAAGTATCCTCAGAGGCTCTAAATAGACTATCAGCATCCACCCTTTAATATGATCTAGTTAAAGGTTGCTGTGGCTTAAACTCAACATTTAAAGAACTAAGATCATGGCATCTGGTGCCATAAACTTCATGGCAAATAGATGGGGAAACAATGGAAACAGTGACTATTTGGCTCCAAAATCACTGCAGATGGTGACTGCAGCCATGAAATTAAAAGACGCTTGCTCCTTGGAAGAAAAGCTATGACCAACCTAGACAGCATATTAAAAAGCAGAGGCATCACTTTACTGACAAATGTCAATCTAGTCAAAGGGACTAGTATGGATGTGAGAGTTGGATCATAAAGAAGGCTGAGTACCAAAAAATTGATTCTTTTGAACTGTAGTGCTGGAGTAGACTCTCGAGAGTCCCTTGGACTGCAAGAAGATCCAACCAGCCAATCCTAAAGGAAATCAACCCTGAATATTTATTGGAATGACTGATACTGCAGCTGAAGCTCCGGTACTTTGGCCACCTGCTGTGAAGAACTGACTCGTTGGAAAAGACCCTGATGCTGGGAAAGATTGAAGGCAGGAGAAGGGGGCGACAGAGGATGAGATGGCATCACTGACTCAATGGACATGAGTTTGAGCAAACTCCAGGAAATAGTGAAGAATGGGGAGGCCTGACATGCTGTAGTCCATGGGGTTGGGAAGAGTTAGACATGACTTAGCGACTGAACAACACCCAAAAAGGAGAGCTCTTCATTTTTTTGTGTCAGGGCAGGCTAGCATTGTTAGGAATAATCAGAACACAAGAGTGTGGAGAGCTCAGAAGGAAACACATCTCATTCAGATATTTAAATTATTTAAAAAATTTGCCTCAATTAAAGTGATGTTATCTTCCACTTCAGAAGGATTGCATCTTTTTAAAAGTGCCAGGAATTCTGTTCTGATGTTGGAATTAAGCAGGTTTTGCTAGCATGAAGTCCTAAGCCCTTGGGAAGATTTGCCAGTGGAGTACTAAATAATACTGAGACAGTATTATTTGTAGAAATGTATTACCTTCCTGTTCTTAAAAATCACTATCACCCATGCTGAATATAATGCATTGTTTTTAAACTGAACAGACCTCATATAGGGTATTAAAGTAGGCCACAAACTTGTTTCACTTGTTAGCCAAATTGCTTTCAGATCCAGCATTCAAAGCACGAAAGCATCACATGCTTCTGCTTCAAGGCTGCATGTACAGGAAACGAAAGCCCTCAACACAGCTTGGTAGCAGAGGATCCAAATCAGAGCAAATTGTGTAAATTATAACTAAATTGCAAAGCATTTGGACAAAGCAGGCATGCTAGTCTAATCAGGAAAGTGGTGGTATTTACTTTTTGATAATGCAGGTTGGAAGAGGAATTGGGGGCAGGGAGGCATTGCAAATCTTTTTGATGTATTTCTGAACTTGGCAATCTGAACTGGTTTTGTCACATATTTGCAGCTTAAAAAGTATTTGACTTTTACAGCAGCCAAAGTAAGTATCCTTTAATCACTTTCAACCTATGAACAGATGGCCGAAGAGTGCTTTTATAAATGGAGCATACAAAATACTTCAATATCAGCCAAAACTAATTAGTAGCAATATCTGAACCAAACTCTAAAACTGATTTAGTGTTTAATATATATTATCGTATAAGCATTAGCAGCTGAAAGGAAATTCCCTGTTCAAATGTTTGCCAAGCTCAGTGTCTTAATATTCAGACATGATTAACTTACTAATTAACTTATTGTATCTTTTCTCACATGTAACCTTCCTTAATTTCTTCTCTCCCTGAAAACTCTTTGATCTGACACCTTGATCATAGATTTGTCAAACCTCAAGTGAAAGATTTCAATTCAGCTATTCAGCTCTGGTCTTTCTCAACCTTTATAGGGTGACTTTCAAAAGAGGTGGCTTGGGGACAAAGAGTGTAATCTCTTCTATGATGGCAACTAGTTTCATACTTAGTTTCTAATGACTTATGTTTATGTTTATAAATACTTTCTAACAGAATTTTCAAAATTGAGATATAGTTGACATGTAATGACACATTATAGTTTCAGGTGTACAACATAATGGTTTGATATTTGAATATATAGCAAAATGATCGTAGAAAGTCTAGTTAACATCATCATCTCATATAGTCACAATTTTTTTCCTGTGATGAGTACTTTTAAGATCTACTGTCTTAGCAACTTTCAAATATACAGTATGATATTATTAACTATATTTAGACCTTATGAAGGCTAATAAATTTAAAAATTACATTTGAAGAAGTAAGCAAGGGATAGTTCCTACTGATTCTCTAATTCAGAGGTGGTTACTGAGCCTCCATCTATCTGACAGTCATAATGTGTTTCCCCATCTCATCTACTTACTACTGATGCTTGTAATTTTCATGAAGTTGAACATTATGTAGTAGAGTCAGTTTATGTGGTATGACTGTCTTTTAGTACCCCTGAAACAAAGAAAGAAAAAAAACCTCCAAAGTCAGTCACCCAAATTATCCAACCACTGAGGATTGAAGATTGCCAGTGACAACCTTTCTGAAGTCATGACATAATTTTGTCCTCTCTTGGTTTTATACTGGGATTCCCCACACCTGGGATCTAATGCCTGATGATCTGAGGTGGAGCTGATTTAATAATAATGGAACTAAAGTGCACAATAAGTGTAATTTGTTTGAATTATCCTAACCATCCCCTATCTTGGTCTGTGGAAAAGTTGTCTTCCATAAAACCAGTCCCTAGTGGGAAAAAAAAAAAAAGTTGAGCACTGTAGTATCATACGTATGATACAGATCACAAATTGAGAAGCCTATACTCTAAGTCTTCTCCTTCTTCTATAAATTGTTAAGAAAATATATTCTTTGTAAGGCTGTCATTCTTTTGATGTTTCTTTCAGGGGACATAAGTCCCATATAAGTTGTATTAGGGACTTTGGGCTAGTGTGAGAGAAAGGTCAAAGCCACCTGTTGAAGTTATGTCTGAGTGGAATAATATATGTCTAGTGTGTATGTGATATAACAAACAGAAATATCGGAGTGGAGAGAAGTGGAATCCTCTGTTGAAGACATACATATTCATTGCATAAGGATTTAGTCACTGATCACCTTGAAACACGGCTTCCCAGGTGGCCACTTCATTGATAGCTCAGTTGGTAAAGAATCTGCCTATAATGCAGGAGACCCTGGTTCAATTCCAGGGTCAGGAAGATCCACTGGAGAAAGGATAAGCTACCCACTCCAGTATTCTTGGGCTTCCCTTGTGGCTCAGCTGGTAAAGAATCTGCCTGCAGTGCAGGAGACCTGAGTTCTACCGCTGGGTTGGGAAGAAGGGAAAGGCTACCCACTCCAGTATTCTGGCCTAGAGGATTCCATGGACTGTATAGTTCATGGGGTCACAAAGAGGGGACATGGTCGAATGACCTTCATTAAAGGTGGCCCTAGTGGTAAAGAACCTACCTACCAATGCAGGAGATGTAAGAGACATGGGTTTGATCCCTGGCTTGGGAAGACCCCTTGCAGAAGGGCCCAGAAACCCACCCCAGTATACTTGCCTGAAGACTCCCATGGACAAAGGGGCCTGGCTGACTGTAGTCCATGGGGTCACAAAGAGTCAGACTGAAGTGACTTAGCATGCGGTTTTGTCGAAAGTTTTCACTTTCTTCTCAGGTTCAAAGGATTTGTTAACAAAATAAGCCACTCATTATACTCAAATAAACAATACAGATATTTATTAGAGAACTATCTAGTCTACTTTCAATATACTAACCTTAAAAGAAAACAAGAAATAGAAACAGCAGAGGAGAGCAGTAGTATATACATCACCATATAGGATTTGCAGACGTCTAGACTTAGTGCTGGAGAAGGCAATGGCACCCCATTCTAGTACTCTTGCCTGGAAAATCGCATGGACAGAGGAGCCTGGTAGGCTGCAGTCCATGAGGTCTCTACAAGTCGGACACAACTGAGCAACTTCACTTTCACTTTTCACTTTCATGCAATGGAGGAGGAAATGGCAAGCCACTCCAGTGTTCTTGCCTGGAGAATCCCAGGGACGGGGGAGCCTGGTGGGCTGCTGTCTATGGGGTCGCACAGAGTGGGACACGACTGAAGCGACTTAGCAGCAGCAATAGACTTAGTGCTAGGAAGCTCTGTGTGACAGCAGTCCAGAGTTCCATTTGGGAAAAGGTCCCAGGCAGTGTCAGCTCTGGGTGAGTCTTTGGACTGCTGTTACGTTGCCCCACTTATAATCCCCAGGCCACAAAACCAATTACTAGTTTAGGAGCAAAAACAAAAAAACAAAAAACCAGCAGCTCTGCTATTATGGCTCAGAGGTTAAAGCATTTGCCTGCAACACAGGAGACCTGGGTTCGATCCCTGGGTCCAGAAGATCCCCTGGAGAAGGAAATGGCAACCCACTCCAGTATTTTTGCCTGGAGAATCCCATGGACTGAGGAGCTTGGTGGGCCACAGTCCCTGGGGTCGCAAAGAGTGGGACACAACTGACCTACTTCACTTTTTTTCTTTGTTTTGCAGATCTTGGAATGTTGCTAAATCCAGGAAGTGGTTGGCCAGACCTCCTCTAGGGACTTAACAAATTCCAAGATCTGCTTCCTATCTATCTATTGTGTTTCTCTTCCAACACTCAGGAAGTTGTGGCTGACACCCACAGCAATAGTCTGGGCTGTGTCTAGATGGGTCAGAAGCAAGGTAAGTGGCTTGATCTGCTCCTTTGTCTCTGAAGCCTGAACAAGACCACTTCTATTTTATTTCCCTACACACACACACACACACCTCTTAAAATAAGAACATACTATTCACATTGGCAACCCTCAAGTTTTTTTTTAAGTCATCCCATAAAATCTTTGTCATGAGTGTCACTACTTGACAGAGATAATTTACCTCTGAAATAAAATAATAAAAAAAAAATCAACTCTACCGTTCCTGTATTGTCCTATGTGTATAAACATGAGTATGTGCATCAGTGATTCATTGCTACATAACATCACAGAATGTAGTAATTGAAAACAGCAACTGTTATTTCTCATGAGGCAGTTCTGATGATCTGGTCCATACTCAGCTGATATCATCGGGGATCACTCAAATGGGTCCCTCTTGTCGGTTCTCCTGTGGTCTCTCATTCTTTAGAGACTTGTTGGTTTGTTCTCATGTACATGACAAGTTCCAGGAGAATGGAACTGTGTAAGGCCTCTAGCGGCACATGCTAAGAACTGGCATAGCATCACTTCCATTGAATTCTTTTGGTCAAAGCAATTCACAGGGCTAACCTAGATTCTTGGGTGGGTAGCTTGATTCCCCACCTGATGTAAAATCACATTGCAAAGATAGGGGCATAAAGAGGCATTAATTAGCCATCAATGCAATCAGCTTACCACAAAGTGGGCTCCTAATATATTTATATTAACAATATTTTAGTTGTTATATATTTAAGGAGATTTGTCTTTGGTATCTTTTTGTGGTGTGGACTTGGATACATTGGACACCTTTCAATATAGTAGTGCTGAGTCAAGTGAAACTGTGGACATTATAATGAGCTCAAGGATCATGAGAATAATCAAGGAAAAGATATGGTCGTGGGTGACAATCACACTTTATTTGGCTCACATGGACAGCTATGAGAGAGGAAGTCCCTCACAGCAGAAGACCTAGAGACCATGGCATCGAGTCACCATTGAGAAGGGGAAGAGAGTGAGTGACCTCCTGTGGGAGTGGAGGAGGGGAGCTTACATGTCTGGGTGATTTCACGCACAGCAAGAAGGGGAGTCTCTGGGTCAGTGAACTCTGATGGGCAGCAGTGGCTTGAAGTCTTTCCTAGCCTCAAAGTTTGTCTTATCTTTGGCTAGTAAATGTTGGATATAGTTTTATAGGAAATGCAAAGCAGGCAGGCTCTAAATGGCCAAAAATTATGGTTATTCAGCCATATTTTAAACAGTTGGATCTTTAAGAATTTTGAGTTTTGAACCAGCAGGCTTTTGTTTCTAAATAAAGGATTTAAATTTGAATTGCAAAGAATTTTGAGAGGCTGCAAAGTATCAACAAAAGTCATAGGGGCCCTTAGAGTAAAAAAAAAAAAAAAAAGTAACATAGTCACAAATCACATTAAATATTAGGAATACCAGATTTTGTAAGAAGTAGATCACAAAGAAGAGAAAAACGTACAAGTATTTATAAGAAATATTCCTGATGTAAGGAATTTTTGCTTCCTAGGAAAACTGTAATAAAGGCCCTGAATGATTTTCCCCTCTCCTATTAGGAGCAGACTGTTATTCAAAAATCAGTTTTTTTCAGTGTAACAGAAAGAAAATCAAATTTTGATTTTACTGTTTTGTTTGTACCACCCATGCAACATTTCATAGTCAAGGATTCACACCCATTTCTCTATTTGAGGATTAAACTTATCCAAATTGACCTAACTACAATCAAAATTTGGGGTATTTCATAGCTTCTTTTCAAACCCGTTATTTGTAAATGTAATCACTTTCCATCAAGTCTTCTATAAATTATTCTTCAGCTTCAAATTTCCATTTCTTTTAACATTCCAATTGTTTAGAGATGTGTTGCTGATCAAAGTCCATATGACTAGAGCCTAAGATAAATCCTTTTCTTTTTCAATTGATTAAAAAGCAGATAAAACATATCCATCATTTTGTAAACGTTTTTGCATTTCCTTTTTCTTTTAATTAATGTCATTCTAATCACTCATGTTAACTATAGCTTTAATCACTCATTCTAATCATTCATGCTAGCTATAGCCTTTAACCAAAATAACTAACTTCAATTCCCCCCTCCCTCTCCCAAAGCCCCTTCTGTTGCAGGAAGGGGGACCCCTTCCAGGGCCCGAAACTGGGTTCTTGTCTAACACTTGGAAATGAATTGTCCGAGGAGACATGTGCTGACAAAGCAAGAGATTTCACTGGGAAAGGGTACCCAGGCAGAGAGCAGGAGGGTAAGGGAACCCAGGAGAACAGCTCTGCCACTTGGCTAGTCTTGGGTATTATGGTGATGGGGTTAGTTTCCAGATTGTCTTTAGCTAATCATTCTGACTCAGAGTCCTTCCTGGTGGTGCACACCTTGTTCAACCAAGATAGATGCCAGAGAGAAGGATTCTGGGAAGTGATCGGAAATGTGGTGTCTCCTTTTGACCTTTCCTGAACTCTTCCAGTTGGTGGAGGCTTATTAGTTCCGTGTTCCTTACCAGGACCTCCTGTCGTAAAACAGCTCATATAAATGGTTACTATGGTGCCTGGCTAGGGTGGGTGGGTTCAATCATTGTGCTTCTCCTAACATTTCCACACCACAGACAGTTTTCAGTACGTGACAAATAATTCTGTGCCATTCAAGGCAACTTATGAGAATAGCAGAGAGCTAGCGACCGCTGCTGGTACTTTAACAATACACATCACCTTATGGTCAGGTGTATATGTCCCTTTAAGATGTATTATTACATTATTGTTAGAATGTATAAGTTTGATCATAAAGTTGACTCATTTATGTGTTTCTAGAAGACTTCTCTTATTTCTTCTGAGAAAAAGGAAAAAAAGTCATGAACTCAAAATCCTTTTGATTTCACAGTAGGTCTTAAAACTCCGAACAAGTCAGAAGTAACCATTTCTGTTTTATTTGAGTTCCCAATTTATCTCATACATGGAGACCTGTTCATAAAAATTGATATAACAGAGCAAAAATACTCTTAGAAGGCAGAGCTCCCTCTTTTATGAGCTATTCAAAATCAGTCTTAATTTAAACAACCAAAAAGAAAACTTTGCTTTATTTTCTGTGCCTTTTCTGGTAGCTTTGTCTATTTAAATATTTCTCTCCAGCACAACATGTTATATATTTGACTCAGTCTACGGAAGTTTTCTCAAGAGAGATAATGAAGGAACCAACCAAAGATACAAAAGAACTACTGTTATATGAACATCACACAAGGCTAACTTCCTTTCTTTTGCAAAGACAGGACAGTGTTTATTTGTATACACAAACAGAGAGAAATGCTAGCCTCAGTTCTATGTCTTTAGCTTTAGATCAAAAGTAAATCCAGAGGACAGTTTTCTGTGTTTGAGCAAATCTCACTGGTCAGTAGTAGCTACTTCAGTGTAGGAAGGCCCAAGAGTCAAAAAGGATCTCCAAAGAATACTTGTTAAGAATTTCCTAATCTGGAGCTGATCTCCAATCTAGTGGGTACAAAAGTATCTCAAATGATTTTAGGTTTTGTCGTAGTTGTTTAGTTGCTAAGTTGTGTCTGATTCTTTTTGACCCCATGGACTATAGCCCACCAGGCTCCTCTCTCCATGGGGTTCTTCAGGCAAAAATAGTGGAGTGGGTTGCTATTTCCTTCTCCAGTGGATCTTTTTGACCCAGGAATCCATCTCCTACATTACAGGAAGATTCTTTACCGCTGAGCCACAGGGGAAACTTGATTTTAGGTATACCGATAATATAAGGCATATTAGAAGATACCACAAGTTTCAAGACAAACTAACAGAAGAAACAAATGGAAAAAAGATCCCCTGTTATCTACTATCTACCACCCAACAGAGACTAGATGGCTGGAGTCAATAACCAAAATCAGACTTCCAACATTTTAGTCACCAGGGAAGAAAAATAATGATCAAGTGCAAACTAGAACAGGAGTCTATTAGAGCCAGCTTAAGGCAAATATCAAAACGGATCTGGAGAAGAAAATTGTAGAAACAGTCAATGATATTCACTCCAGGAATCAAGAAAGTTGGGTCTGGGATTTAGAAGTCTATACACAGTGCACTTTGTAGGGCAAGACTCAGGTTTGGTGTGTGAAATGACCTGGCTATCTCATTGGAACTCCAGCTGTGAAAGATGCAGAAGCAAAAGCACTTAAGAGGAGAAAAAGATGGTTGTGTGCTAAAAATTGCAAGGAAACTACACTTTGAACTTTGGAAGGCTTTGAAAAACCTGACTACCCTGTTAAAAATACAAAAGATATCCGAGGGAAAAAGCAGACAGAAGATTACCAAGGTCTCAGCCTGTTCATGCAGAAAGTCTTCTCACACGGTCATCGCAGCTGCAAGGGCCGTCCATATCAGTGTTGCAAGGCTTGTCATGTTTTCCAGTAGGATCCCTCACTTCTATGATCCTGTAGTCCATGGCTCTAATACATACCCTGCCTCTCAACTGGAAGCATTTGGAAAATAAAATTACTTTTCAGAGGAGTTTGGTAAGCAGAGAATCAGTGCTGAATAATTTTGCAGCAGTCTTTAAAATAGTTTCTGGGACAGGAAAGTTATTTTTACTAATGTGCCTTGTCATATGAAAATATTTTGTTCCTTAGATACTGTATCTCTCTTTTGCATACTTGTGGATAAACTTTGACAGATTTACTTTCTTTTAGGTTTCATTTCTTCCGAAGGTCAATTTATGCATGTTATATTGATTTTGACGTATTCAAGTTTCTTTGGAAAACCCTATTGGAATGTTCAGATGATATATATATATACAAACACATGAATTCTATGTGCTAATTACAGTGTATTTTCTATTTCATTATATTCATTATGAAATTGAATTTAAGATTTTTAGAAGTTTGTTTTTCTTATTGACTATAATAAGAAATTTTATATTTTATTTTTAGCCCCAAATCCATTCTTAGTAAAAGTGATAAAACTGACAATAAAGTTAAAAGAATTGGACCACACATAGAGATCTTCCAGGTGTTCCGGGAAGAAAAAAATTTGCAATCACCAAAAACATAATTAAAATGGTCACCATCATGCAGGCACTTGTCAGAGGGTGGCTCGAACGTAAAAGACTCCAGAGAATAATGACCAAGGTAAACCATATATTGAATATTATAATGTGTTTAAAAATTCTTTGTTCTCCCAGTGTTACTGAGATATAACTGACATATAGCACTGTACTAGTTTAAAGTATACAGAATAATAAGTCAACTTACATGCATCATAAAATGATTTATCACGATGAGTTTAATGAACATTCATCATCTCCTATAGATACAGAATTAAGAAGTAGAAAAAAATTTTCTCATGATGAGAGCTCTTAGGTTCTCCTCTCTTAACAGCTTTCATATATAACATATAGCAGTGTTGGTTATATTTATCATGTCATACATTACATCCCTAGTACTCATTTGTTTTATAACTGGGAGTTTGTACCTTTTCCCTGCCATCAGCTGATTTCCCCTTCCCCTGCCTCCTGCCTCTAGTAAACACAAATCTGATGTCTTTTACTATGAGTTTGTTTATTTGCCTTTTTATTAGTTTTTGAGGTATAATTGGCCTATAATACTATGTTAATTCCTGTTATACAAAGGACTTGATTCTTCTATATATTTCAAACTGATCTCCACAACAAGTCATCATTTGTCACCATACAAAGGTATCATATAATTATTGAGTATATTCTCTGTACTGTACATTTCATACTCATGACTCATATATAACTGTAAGTTTATACCTCTTAATCTCTGTTATCTGTTTCTCTTCTCCCTTGGATTCCCTATCCTCTGGCAAAAACCTGTTTGTATATATGACTTTTTTCTGTTTTTTTGTTCATTAGTGAAATCATGAAGTATTTGTCTTTCTCTGTCTGACTTGTTTCACTTAGCATAATATCCTCTAGGTCAAAAAAAAAGGAAAATAATATCCCTTAGTTCCATCCTGATACCAACTAGGTTGTCAGAAGAGGCAAGATTTCATTCTTTTTTCCCACTAATGTCTCATTATATATACTATATATTATATATGCTTAATATATACAATATAGTGTATATTATATAAACATATATAATTATATACACATTCATGTAGTTATATATATGATTATGATTATAATTACATACAAAATATATACTTATATAAATATATGATTAACTATAGTATATAATATAAGCATAAATATATATATTATATGCTTTATATATATATAATATAAATCATTATATGTACGGGGCTTCCCACATGGCTCAGTGGTAAAGTGTCTGCCTGCCAATGTAGGAGAGGCAGTAGACATGGGTTCAATCCCTGGGTTGGGAAGATCCCCTGGAGGAATAAATGGCAACCCACTCCAGCAGTTGCCTGGAAAAATCCCATGGACAGAGGAGCCTGCAGGCTATAGTCCATGGGGTCGAAAAGACTCCGACACGATTGAGTGTCTGAGCACATACGTTATGTATAAACCATATCTTCTTTATCCATTCATTCATCAGTGTACATTTACATTCAATTAACAGACTTTTGAATAGTAACCTGGTCAATATACCTATGATTTTTCCAAAATAAAGTTCTTTGGTTTAAAAAATAGTTATGAATAATCTTCTCTTGTGGCAATTGCAGATTTTGTCAAGCTGGAGACTGTGAACAAATGCCTGGCTTATTGTTAACCCAACAGTCCTGGGACTACTTTTACCCTAAGGCTCAGAGCACCTATTTTTGCACTGGTTTTGTTTCTCCTATGCTATATGCTAATTCTCTGTTTAAAGCAACTTTCCACTTCTCTTACTCCTAGGTACTCTTGCAGAGCATAAACCTTTACCTAAAAAGAAACTACACATATCCACCTAGAAACTTTTATAAACAGCAGTCCTGACATTCAAAATAAATCATAAGGACCTATTTTGGCTGGGCAAATGCAAGAGAATCTGAATGGATGGATTTTGGTGAACCTTTGAGAGAAATCCAAACATATTCTCACCTGAAGTCTACCAATAACAAAATTTAGAAAACCAACTAGAAATGAAAGAATAGGTCAAGACTGCCCACCTGAACTGCCCGATTTTCTGTGAGGAGCCCTCTCAAATGGCCTTGTACTGTACATCCTGAACACATTTCTCTGAGAACATTGAGATGCTGTTAGAACATAATCCATTTGCCTGTCTCTGTATGTATATGTATACATGCATTAATATGTACATTTTATTGTTCAGTTGCTAAGTTGTGTCTGACTCTTTGTGACCCCATGGACTGTAGCACAACAGCTCTCTGTCCTTCATTATCTCCTGGGGTTTGAGCAAATATATACATATAACATAAGTGCTTTCCTTGTAGCTCAGACAGTAAAGCATCCGCCTACAATGTGGCAGACCTGGCTTCGATCCCTGGGTCAGGAAGATCCTCTGGAGAAGGAAATGGCACCCCACTCCAGTACTCTTGCCTGGAAAATCCCATGGATGGAGGAGCCCAGTAGGCTACAGTCCATGGGGTCACAAAGAGTTGGATACAACTGAGCGACTTCACTTCACATATATATAACATACATTTGTAGTTCTGATGATTATATAAGATAAAGCATGTAAAACTCTGAAATAAAACATTCCATATAGCTAATCTTTCACTCATTGTGTGAAATAGCTGCTATATTCATTTTATATGTAAAGAAACTCATGCTCAGAGAAATTAAGTCATTTGACCAGAGTTGCACTGCTGGTAAGTGACCAAGCTAGAATTCAAACCTTTGTCTGACCCCGAAGCCCATGCTTATTCTACATATTATATCATTGACCTACTTTATGGCTAATTGCTCCCTAATCTAATCTAAAGCTGTATCCCAGTCTGGTATCTCTAGCTCCAGATTGAGGCATTTAATTGCTTGTTTGCAAGGTCCATAGTTAAATCAGACTCCACAGAGCCTTAAATGAACTCATTTTCTTATTCTGCAAACCTCTTCCTTTCCTGTCCTACCTATTTTTGGTGAATTCACCCAACACCCATTGTCCAAGCTATACACCTGGAGTTTTCTTAGTCTCCTTCAACTCGCTCACTTCCATATTCAGTTGGTCACCACTTCTTTAATATTTCTTATGCTGCTCTTCCTCACAGGGCTCTTGCCAGATCTCCTGCTCATCACCCCCTCGCATGGAGAGCTGCAGTAGTCTCCTAATTGGTCTCCTTGCCTGTAGACCTACTGCCATCTAATCTGTCATGTGCAGTGGGGGAAACTGCACTCTGATGACCTTATTCTATTCCTTATAGTCTTTTGATGGCTCTGTATTGCTTATCAGATGAACTATGAATTCTCTAGTATACAGCACACATGAGCTCCTTGGTCTGGCCTTTTCCCGCTGTCCAGGCTCATCACACGACACTTTTTTGTTAATACCCTGTGCCCCAGCAGAACCCAGATCATGTCGTTTCCTGTTTGATCACTGTTATCTTATGTGTTAATGCTAACCTTTCAGACTGTATTACTGTTCCTCTCTAATTTTCTAATAAACTCCAATTCTTTCTTTAAGAACTTAAATGTCCACATCTACAAGAAAAGCTATGACCAAGATAGATGGCATATTAAAAAGCAGAGACTTTACTTTGCCAACAAAGGTCTGTCTAGTCAAAGATATGGTTTTTCCAGTAGTCATGGATGGATGTGAGAGTTGGACTATAAAGAAAGCTGAGCACCGAAGAATTGATGCTTTTGAACTGTGGTGTTGGAGAAGACTCTTGAGAGTCCCTTGGACTGCAAGGAGATCCAACCAGTCCATCCTAAAGGAGGTCAGTCCTGAATATTCATTGGAAGGACTGATGCTGAAGCTGAAACTCCAATACTTTGGCCACCTGATGCAAAGGACTGACTCTTTGGACTCATTGGAAAAGACCCTGATGCTGGGAATGATTGAAGATCAGAGGAGAAGGATGAGATGGTTGATGGCATCACTGACTTATTGGACATGAGTCTGAGTAAGCTCCGGGAGTTGGTGATGGACAGGGAAGCCTGGCGTACTGCAGGCCATGGGGTTGCAAAGAGTCAGACGTGACTGAGTGAAGTGAAGTGAACTGAACTGAGCTGAGACACCTTCTCTGGTCCATCAAGCAGAGCTGATTTCTCCATTTCTGGTCATTATTGTGCTAGTCATTCTACATTTTGACCTTTTGTTTAGATGTCTGTCATGGACACTACAATCTATATGACCTGTTTGGGAGTACACGCTGTTTTTATTTATAATATCACATATTGTTTTGACACATATAGTCTCTAATTTTAACTACATTCACTTATTTGCTGTTTTTCATGTTTATTTACTTGTTCGTATATGTTTGTTTTTTTCTGTCATGTTTGCTACTGTGTTCAGTACCTAGAACAGTGCTTAGCATGTGACAGGTGCTCAACAAATGACTTTTTGAAGTCACTTTTTGAATGGATTAATACAACACAATATAGAAGTTTGTCAGGGCACTAAAGATTCATATATATATAGCATGTACATATAAACATGTATAAATAAATATAATATGTCATATGCATGACACTGTACATATGATAATGTAATTCATGTCCTACTCTTTGCGACCCCATGGACTATACAGTCCATGGAATTCTCCAGGCCAGAATACTGGCATGAATTGCCATTCCCTTCTCCAGGAGATCTTCCCAACCCAGGGATTGAACCCAGGTCTCTCCCACATTGCAGGTGGATTCTTTACCAGCTGAGCTACCAGGGAAACCCAGTTATATCATAATTTAACTTAATTACAGCAGTTCCTAATGTTTACCATCATCCATAACATCTGGGACAAAATAGGTCAAGAAAACTTAGAGAGCAGGAATGGGCCCAAGATGATAACGAAAGGGAGAGATTGACAAAAAAAAAATTTTAATTTCTATATGGAAGTAAAATTTGAAATGAAGAGAGTGAGAAGCCTTTTTGAAGGATCCCAACAAATATAGATTGTTGACTTCAGTTTGGCTGGAAAACCTTTTATGGTCATGGATTTTCTTGTTTTTTCCACCACTGGTATGCTGTTTTGTATGTTGAATGGCTGCTCTGTTGATATAGTTAATGTTTTGCTCACTGTTGAAATGCTTGTATGGCAGGCCTGTAATGCATACATAGTCTGGTTCCAGGGCTGAGCCTGTGTGCAGGGTTGCTGTTGGGAGAATTCTTGATAGACTTTCTGGTCTAGAGGCCACACAGTGTATCACTGGATAATTGTCAAGACCGTGGCAATACCTCCACTGGGAAACTTCCATAGTCATATTGTTTGGCTGGCACTTCAGAGCTTATGACTGTTGACAGTATCTGCTAGAATGTCACTTTAAGGTAACTCAAGAGACTGTACAATTTCTATCTTTTCTGTGAAATACTCCAGATTGGGTTTATTTAGAAATAATGAAGCAGCATTTTATTATATCAGCCATAAGGAGACTACAGAGATTGCTGCATTTAACTATCAGCATTATTTATTTCCAGGCTTCCTAGGTGGTACAGTGGTAAAGAATCCATCTGCAGTGCAGCGATGCAGGAGACAAGGGTTAGATCCCTGGGTTGGGAGGATCCCCTGGAGGAAAAATTGGCCCCCCTCCCCCCGCCAATATCCTTGCCTGAAAAATTTCACAGAGAAACGGGTCTGGTAGGCTACAGTTCAAAGGGTCGCAAAGAGCTGGACATGACTGAGTGACCAAGCATACATGCGCAAACAGGGAGAACTATATTAATATATTCTAGAATACTTTAAAAAATTCATCCTAGTTGCTATTTACTTGATCTGGTTTCTTGCCTGGTGCATAGAGCAAATAGTCCAGACAGAAATGGAGGAAGTCTCAGGAATTTAATAATGAGAACTTAGAAAGACCATTTAACCCAAAGGCCTCAGCCTGGTATGGGAGTAGTCCCATGAAACTGAGATCTGGAGGCTGAAGAGTAACTGTGTTTTGTCTGGGAAGTGCATTTTGTCTGTGTAGATTGGGAAGCTGAGAGAGTGTAGGCCCAGGGAAAGAAAATATCAGTGGCCTTAGGTGAGACAGAATATTTGGGGCACTGGTGGGGAGGACAATGGCAGTAGAGGGACATGAAGGTAGGAGCAGATGAACAATGTTCTTAAAACCACACTGAGGCGTTTATGCTTAGTGTATCAGAATGGATGACTTTAGAGGAGGTGAGTGATGTGGAAGAGATTTGCTATTTTAGGAAAATTACTGACTCTGGACAATGAATTGAATAAAGAGAATGACAAAATTAGAGAAGGAACCACGAGTATGCTTATTCAGTAATCCATGGTGCGTGATGGTGTTGACTTGGGGAACAGCTGGAGAAATGGACAGGAGATAGGGTACTGAAATTGATTGGATTTGAAGATGAGGAAGTGGGAGGAGTCAATAATGGTTCTGAGGCTTTTGTCTTGAACGACATGATGGATGGTTGTGAAATATAGAACTTAGGAGGAATGAGTAGGAGAGGTGGAGGGAAAGAAAGGGAGGTAGAGTCTGTTTTTCAACACTGAGCTTGAAGTGCCTGTGCAACATCCTTGAGACGTCTGGGAAGCAGTTGGATACATGAGTCTAAAGCTCAGAAAGATGACTGGGCCACAGGGAAGCATTTGGGCTTCATGAAAAGTTCTAAAACTTCTTCTACTAACATACTTGAAGAATACAAAACCCTCCCACACATTAAATGGTTCAGTCTGGCAATGATTATCACTTTATCTCTGAGAAAGCTTTCTCCAGATGACTGCATGGCTTTCTTACTTCATTCATGTCTCTGCTCACTGTGACATTATTAAAAATCTGCCTATTACTACCCTATTAAACACTTACTCTGATCATTCTTTACTCTATTAAAAACACTACTGTTCTTTGCACTACTTACTACCATGTAATACATATTTGTTCATTGGATTATCATCCCTTCTATCAGGAATTTTTTCTGTTCATCTATTGACAAGGTCTAGAATATTCAGGGTTCATGTTTTTAAATAAATTATTTTCAACACAATGGAGGAGGGGTGAGAGGATGTACAATTTTACTCAGCTCCCCAACCAAGGATGCCCTCCTGTACTCTGCCTTCATCCATAGATTAGAGAATCATTATTAGTGGTACTGTCTAGAGCCACTGGAATTTACGTCATTGTCCAGAGAGTATATAAAGTAAGGATAGTGAAGTGAAGTCCTTCAGTCGTGTCTGACTCTTTGCGACCCGTGGACTGTAGCCCACCAAGCTCCTCCATCCATGGGATTCTCCAGGCAAGAATACTGGAGTGGGTTGCCATCTCCTTCTCCAAAAGTAAGGATAGAGACATATAAAGACAAAAGGGAGAAAGACTAATGCTCAGAGGGGAAGCCAGAGGTAAGGATTTCACAAACAATGAAACAATAGCTAGAGACATATGAAGAAAACTGAAATGTGTTAGATCAGGAAAGTTCAGGCACGGTGTGATAAAGAGGGTCAGGTCAGTTTTCCCAGTACTTCTAGGAATGAAAGCCTAGGCAAAAATGGGTAGAAAATGTGAACTAGTGCTTCACAGTAGAATAAACATAAATGGTTAGTAAACATGAAAAGAGGCTACGCTTGCTAGTAATCAAAGAAATTGAGTACCACTAAGTCTCTGATGATGGGAGGGATTGGGGGCAGGAGGAGAAGGGGACGACAGAGGATGAGGTGGCTGGATGGCATCACTGACTCAATGGACGTGATCTGAGTGAACTCCAGGAGTTGGTGATGGACAGGGAGGCCTGGCGTGCTGTGGTTCATGGGGTCGCAAAGAGTCGGACATGACTGAGCGACTGAACTGAAGTATCATATAGTAGTGGAATTAACCAAACGAGAAATGAATTCATTACTTAGAAACAAAAGACATGATCGTATCAAATACAAAGCAGACTTTTATTTGTAAAAATTTTACTCCTGATGTATGATAAGCATGATACATTTACAGTTTAAGTCAACATGGATTGGAAAATTATAATCAGTAATTTACATGGTCTGTTATTTAAATATTGCTGTTGTATCAATTTGTACATTTTTCTGATTAATTCTATCTTCAGAAAAATTTAGAAATATAGTGAAAGATTTGCATACTGAGATGACATGGCATCGTAACTACAGCATATTTCTGGGCAGAAGGCTGGCAGAGAGGCATGCTATAATAAGAAGCACACAGATGGACGACTGCCATTTTCTCTGACCAACTTCTTAACCATGAAAACCTCCTAGGTAGCCTTCTGAATGCCTCAGATCTGAGAAGTGTTTCTTCATGAGATAGGTTGTGTCCACAAAAGAGTATTTATTAAACTTGGAGGAAAAAACACTCAGCTTGGGTTTGATGACTGCCCAAACGTTCTTGCTCCCTTAGCAAATGTCACCATTCAACTAAGCAGCACTCTAAGCAGGGACCTTTTGGTTTATAGTCTAAGAAGACAATTAAAACAGTGCTTGATTCTCAGTTATAAGCAAGAGGAGCCTACTGACAGATTTAAGCAGAAAGGTATGGAGTAAAATTTTGGGCAGAGGTCTGAAGAAGTAAGCTCAGAAACACAGAGGAATGATGAAGGCTAGCCTACATAGCTCCCTGGACTGCAGTCAAATCCTGCACAAATTCTGATGCAACCGCTGAATCCTATACTCCTTCCACAAATGCCACCCTTGGAAAATGGATATTGTGCCAAGGTTACTCTTCCACACAAATAGATTTCCCACTATTTCCCTTTAAAAAGCATTATTAGTTTCTAGTCAAAACCTGAGGCTTGTGTAGATAATGGATGAGGCTTTGTCACATGTCTGCATCCTAGCAACAGCGGAGGTTTGGTCGTGAGCATCTGATTTGCAGCTTCAAATCGAAGGACAGGAGCTCTGCCTTCTTCTAAGATTCACATGGTGGGGAGTGCTCCTAAAGTGTGACCCATTCATTATTTAAAACAAAGCAACAACAACGAACCAAGTGACAAAGCTGTATTGAACAAAAGGGAGATTAAAGTTACACATTGGAAAACGTAATTAAATGTTGAACAGCACTAGCAAACATTAAGAATCCGCCCGATTCTGATGGAATTCAGATGGAAGGAGAAAAGGAAAGTAGTGAAATTATGCTAATTTATTTTTTTCAGGTAAATCAAGAAATATTTCATTGAAATTTTTGACAAATTAAGAAATATAGGCTTAAACATAGTATCTAAAAATGTCAGAGAAGAACCATAAAACTAAACAAAGGTGAAGAAAAATAATAAAACCAACCTTTAAACAATCACCCAAAACAGAAAATAAATGACAAGAGCAAGAACAATTGATCACAAGTGTAATAATAAACTAGGAAAGAACTAGAACAAAAATTTACAGAATAGGTGAAATATATGAAATTCAAGTAAATTAAGAGGAATATAGTATATAATTAAAAGTGTGGAGTGTGAAGTATCCTTGTTTTGGATTTAGAACCAGTTCTATAATTTAATAACTATAGGACCTTGGGAAAGCTAAACATTTTATGCTTTAGGGTTTTTACTTGTGTAATAGTATGCAAAGCATATCAAAGGAAAGCAGACTCAGAAGAAATTTCATAAACTTAAATAGATTCCTAAAAACATAATGAAAATTGGTGAATGAAGTTTTTAATTCAAGAAGTCAAGGAGAAAAGAAACCTTCAAAAGAATTAATAAAGATAAGTAGAGAAAGTAATGAGCTAGAAAATATAAAATGTAAAAATAATTGAATGGATAAATAAGGTGGAACTGGTTATTTACAAAAAAATGAAATAGATGAATTTTTATACTTTTTAAAAAGTTTATTTGAGTAGAAAGTAGAAAATGTGCATACAGAAAAATATAGTCACAAATAAAATACAAGCTGATAGAACAGGTATATACATATGATAAAACCTGAAAAAATCCAGTGAAAAATAGTTACAACACATAAATATACAGTTTCTGGAAAGAAAATACAAGGATTTGAGCACCCAGAGTGGACAGATTCATCCATTACAGAGTAATGCCTTAATAAAACTTTTATTTATTTTTTTTTTCTGGCTAAGTGGGCTACATATTATAGAAATTTCTACACCAATCTAGGAAGCTTCTATGAAATTACTCAATACTGAAACTTCTATACTATGACAAGCATAAGTATGTGATGCCAAAGCAACTCAAAATGATGTTCTCTGAACTTTAGGGAGAACATTCTATGATGCATGTACTTTGCTAACCTTATTTAGAAACATAAATGCTCTAAGAAACTAGATGAAATAGATGAAATGAATAGGACACAATCAGATTCAGTATAATAACAGAAATATATAAGGAGTTCAATTGTTTATATTGCTATTTTATAGGCTTTCTATCATGGACCAGATTTGAGGACAGTTATAAATATGTACTGCAGACAAATCCATCGTGTTAAATATCGACTTGGTCTTTGGAGGACAAGACAAATTATAAACCTCACAGAGTTGGAGGAATGGATGGACAGAAAAAAATGTGAGTGATGCTGTCCTTTCTGATTTGATTTTAGGTTTGGAATTTATTTAACCATTAAAACCTTACATATATTTACCCATAGAAAACACAAGTAGACAATATTTTTATTGTTGCAAGCTATTTGCATTTTAAGGTGACATATGAGGATTAATTTATTAGAATTCCCTTTTGGCTAAAAGGAAATTTAAAGAAAGATAACTGAAGAATCAGATTTCAGATGGAACATGAACCAGAGTAGCTCCAGAGATCTAGGGAGCAAAAATAAGGGGCTATCTCTTATTTGCTTCTGGGGGGATACAAAAGATGCTATCACTTTATGACTTTTTATTCTTGAGCTTTAAATTTAAATTCTAAGGAGAGAATTCCTGGTTGGTTTAGCATGAGTTACATCTTCAACACCTTGCCTTGGTGTAGGACAAAGAAATTTGATTGGGAGTTGTATAGGGGCTATATTCAATGGAGGGAGGGAGGAGCTCCCAAAGGAAAAACTATTTATATATAACAGAATAGCAGTTCATGGACACTGAGGAGATGAAACAATAGATATCCATTATATGTTGCTTTTTAGTGTTGCAATTCCATGCAACGGACAAGTTTTCCAATTTCTATTTTAATTTTCAGAGATCCTGATTTTTATTATATTTAGTATTGCTTAGGATTAGGATGAATATTACAGTTTGTTTCTTGATTTAAAAATAAATGAAGACTTCTGGTTTTTGCTTTTGCATGTAAGGAGCTTGGAGGTCATCTCTCCATCTTAACAACAAATAAAAATTCTGAACAGAGTAAAACATCAACAACTCTTCTTGGACCTTTAAGAGAGGGGAGGAGGATACAGGGCAAACTGGAGAGACAAGCTTGCAAATACAGGCAGTCCCAGGTTCCCAGAGCAGAGACTCATGAGCAGAATCTGATGTGGGAACTGGCACTTGGTTAAGAAAAATGACTGTAACTGACAAATGGCTGCTGGCTCAACGTGGACAACACTGAGTTAAAAATTCCAGGAGGATCCGGTCATAAAGGGACCTCCACAGTACTGTGATATTTACCTACAGAAGCTCAATCAGATTCCCAGGATAATTATGAGAAAATGAACCATTTTGAAATATGCCAGAGTACTCTGTTCTTCTTAATAAGGCCTGCCATCAGGAAAAACTAATTAACCAGAACCTAACCTGTTGGGTATTAGCAGAGCCTAATCAAGAATGCACAGAAGAACTGTACAAAAAAGATCTTCATGACCCAGATAATCATGATGGTGTGATCACTCACCTAGAGCCAGACATCCTGGAATGTGAAGTCACATGGGCCTTAGAAAGTATCACTACAAACAAAGCTAGTGGAGGTGATGGAATTTCAGCAAGCTATTTCAAATCCTGAAAGAGGATGCTGTGAAAGTGCTGCACTCAAGATGCCAGCCAATTTGGAAAACTCAGCAGTGGCCACAGGACTGGAAAAGGTCAGTTTTCATTCCAATCCCAAAGAAAGGCAATGCCAAAGAATGCTCAAACTACCACACAATTGCACTCATCTCTCACGCTAGTAAAGTAATGCTCAAAATTCTCCAAGCCAGGCTTCATCAATACGTGAACTGTGAACTTCCAGATGTTCAAGCTGGTTTTTAGAAAAGGCAGAGGAACCAGAGATCAAATTGCCAACATTTGCTGGATCATCAAAAAAGCAAGAGCGTTCCAGAAAAACATTTATTTCTGCTTTATTGACTATGCCAAAGCCTTTGACGGTGTGGATCACAATAAACTGTGGAAAGTTCTGAAAGAGATGGGAATAACAGACCACCTGATCTGCCTCTTGAGAAACCTATATGCAGGTCAGGAAGCAACAGTTAGCACTGGACATGGAACAACAGACTGGTTCCAAATAGGAAAAGGAGTACGTCAAGGCTGTATATTGTCACCCTGCTTATTTAACTTATATGCAGAGTACATCATGAGAAACGCTGGACTGGAAGAAGCACAACTAGAATCAAGATTGCTGGGAGAAATATCAATAACCTCAGATATGCAGATGACAACAACCTTATGGCAGAAAGTGAAGAAGAACTAAAGAGCCTTTTGATGAAAGTGAAAGTGGAGAGTGAAAAAGTTGGCTTAAAGCTCAACATACAGAAAATGAAGATCATGGCATCTGGTCCCATCACTTCATGGGAAATAGATGGGGAAAGAATGTCAGACTTTATTTTTGGGGCTCCAAAATCACGGCAGATGACAACTGCAGCCATGAAATTAAAAGATGCTTACTCCTTGGAAGGAAAGTTATGATGAATCTAGATAGCATATTAAAAAGCAGAGATGTTACTTTACCAACAAAGGTCCGTCTAGTCAAGGCTATGGTTTTTCCAGTGGTCATGTATGGATGTGAGAGTTGGACTGTGAAGAAAGCTGAGCACCGAAGAATTGATGCTTTTGAACTGTGGTGTTGGAGAAGACTCTTGAGAGTCCCTTGGACTGCAAGGAGATCAGTCCTGGGTGTTCATTGTAAGGACTGATGCTGAGGCTGAAGCTCCAGTACTTTGGCCACCTCATGTGAAGAGTTGACTCATTGGAAAAGACCCTGATGCTGGGAAAGATTGAGGGCAGGAGGAGAAGAGGATGACAGAGGATGAGATGGCTGGATGGCATCACCGACTCAATGGACATGGGTTTGGGTGAACTCCGGGAGTTGGTGATGGACAGGGAGGCCTGGCTTGCTGTGATTCATGGGGTAGCAAGAGAATGGGAAGGCAAGCCACTTAATGAAAAAAAAATATTTAGAAAAGAAATGTCTAAACAAGAACTGTTATCCAGAATATACAATGAGCTCTTAAAACTCACAATAAAGTTAACAACTTGATTAAAATATGGGCCAAAGGTCTCAATAGAGACCTCAGGAAAGAAGATATACAGAGAATAATTAAATGCATGGAATGATTCTCTGCATCATTTGTTTTCAGGGAAATGAAAATTAAAATTAGAAGAAATACCACTACACATCTATTAGAATGGCCAAAATCCAGAACACTGACAATGCCAAAATGCTGATAAGAATGTGGAATATTCTTTCACATTGTTGGTGTAAAATCAAAACAATACAGCCATTATGAAATACAGTTTGGTGTGTGCATGCTAAATTGCTTTAGTCGTTGTCAACTCTCTGTGGGTGAATTGTAGCCTGCTAGGCTCCTCTGTCCATGGAATTCCCCAGGCAAGAATACTGCAGTGGGTTACCATGCCCTCCTCCAGGGGCCTTCCTGATCCAGGGATCAAACTCACATCTCTTATGTCTCCTGCATTGGCAGGCAGGTTCTTTATCTTTAGTGCCACCTGGGAACCCCTAAACATGCTTTTATCGCGCAATCCAGCAATTATTCTCCTTGGTATTTAGCCACAGGTTGTTTCAATCCACACAGAACCTGCACATGGATATCTATGGCAGCTTTTTTGCAATTGCCAAAGCTTGGAAGCAGCCTTCCAAGCTGTCAACCCAAAGTAGTAGGTAAATGTAAATAAATCTGTGCATCCAGAAGATGAACTATTTCATTTTAAGGAGAAATGAAGCAGTCATGAAAATATATGGAGTAAACTTGACTGCATATTATTAAGTGTAAGAGGTCAGTTTGAAAAGGCTATATACTATATGATTCTAACTACCAGATACTTGGGAAAAGACAAAACTGTGGAGTAAATGAAAAGGTCGATGGTTGCTAGGGGTGGCTTGGGGTGGGAAGAAGGATGGATTAGCAAGCACAGAGTTTTAGGACCATGGAACTATTTTGTACATTATCCCAGTGATGTATCCACAAACCCGAGGAATGTGCGCATACCAGAGTGAGCCATAGGGTGAACTATTGACCTCAGTGATTAGATGCGTCAGGGCAGTGTAGGTTCATCCTTGGTAACAGAGGCACCACGTGGTGCATCCATTGACAATTGATAATAGGGGCAGGCAAATTATGCTTGAGTGGAGATGAAGGGCTTAAGAGAAATTTCTGTACCTCCGTCTCAGTTTTGTTTTCCATATAAAACTGCTTTTGTTACCATCTTTCTAAATTCCATATATATGCATTAGTATACTATATTGGTGTTTTTCTTTCTGGCTCACTTCACTCTGTGTAATCGGCTCTAGTTAGAACTGATTCAAGTGTACTCTTTTTAATGGCTGAGTAATACTCCATTGTGTATATGTACCACAGCTTTATCCATTCATCTGCTGATAGACATCTTCCATGTCCTGGCTATTATAAACAGTGCTGCGATGAACATTGGCATACACATGTCTCTTTCAATTCTGGTTTCCCTGTATGTGAGACAGCAAAAGAGACAGATGTATAGAACCGTCTTTTGGACTCTGTGAAAGAGGGCGAGGGTGGATGATTTGGGAGTATGGCATTGAAACATGTATAATATCATATGTGAAATGAATCACCAGTCCAGGTTCAATGCAGGATACAGGATGCTCGGGGCTGGTGCACTGGGACGACCCAGAGGGATGGTACGGGGAGGGAGGAGGTAGGGGGGGTTCAGGATGGGGAACACATGTATACCTGTGGCGGATTCATGTTGATGTATGGTAAAACCAATACAATATTGAAAAGTAATTAGCCTCCAGTTAAAATAAATAAATTTAAATTTAAAAAATAAAAATAAATATATTTTTTAAAAAGAAAAAACTGCTTTTATAACTTTTCTTTAAAAAATTTGAAACAGTAATAACAAAATGATGTGCGTAAATAATATTTAATCAGAATCAGCAGCTTGTTGCCTTATAATGTAAACATGCTACATTTTTGATAGTTTTAGCTAGTCATAAAATGTTTATTTTACAGTGGACCGTAAGTGCCATGAAGACAAGGACTGTGATTGCTTTGTTCAATAGTACACACTCACTATTAACAAATACCAGTTTATCAGAAGGGCTCAAAAATACTTTTGAAAGAATAGATTTCATTAACTTTATTAATTATGCTGACATTATGTATCAAAAATATTTTCCAATAACCAGAATTCTTTGAGCTAGAATGCCTCACTTTCTGTGGCTGGAGGTTAAGGAAGAAGGATCAGAGAGAGAAAAAGAGAGATTCTAGGTAAGCCATGGGACTCTGATCAGTTCCCCCATCCATCAGCTTGGTTTTCAGGGAAAAGAGCGTGAAGGAGCAAAGCGTTTGAGAGATGGAAAGGCAGGAAGAAAGAGAAAACAAGTAAGAGAGACAGAGAAAGAGAAAACCTTTTACTCACTGAGGAACTACAGAGGGCCTTCCCTGGTGGTCCAGGGGGCTAGGACTCTGTGCTCCCAATGCAGGGGAGGTGGGTTCCATACTGATCAGGGAACTGCATCCCATGTGCTGCCGCTGAGAGTTTGCCTGCCTCAACTGAAGATCCTGCATGCCATAACCTAGATCAACGGTCCCTCATGCTGCAGCTAAGTCTGGGTGCAGCCAAATTAATTGATTAAATAAAAAGAAACTCCTGGGACTCCATTTACTTAAAAATCCTTTAAAAAGTGAAAGGGAATACTGCTATCTTATTGGGGAGTTGATCCTAGGAAATACAGTTAGTAGAATGGAGAAATGAGAAGACAGAGAAGAGAATGAAGGAAGAACATAAGTGCATTCTCCCCCAGAGAATGTGGGCAACCAGAGCTTAATCCCTCTACGGGACAATGGAGCCATCTTGCCACAAGGGCTGTGTTCACCGACTCCCCCAGTCAGAGATTAAGGGTCACTCCAAGAGGAGCCTTGATTCCCTGGCACTTTTGACTCACTGCACAGGTGGGCAGAGTAAAGTTCTGCAGCCAGAGGGAGCCCTTAGGCAATGAAATGTAGGTGCTGGCAATTTAAAAAGTCAGGTTAGTTTGCACAGACATGTAAGGGACAAGGCAATATGAATGGAGAAGACAATAGCAACTGCTCTAGTTTGCTTGTTTGAATATAGAGACAGTCATAGAGATACTTAATAGACATTTATGTTTATTTTTAGCTGTGTTTCAGAATCTGGAATAGCTACTTGTATTCAGGCAATGGGCTTCCCAAGCAGTGCTAGTGGTAAAGAATCTGCCTGCTCCATGCAGGAGACCTAAGCTAGATGCAGGTTCAGTCCCTGGGTGGGGAAGATCCCCAGGAGAAGGGAATGGGTACCCACTCCAGTATTCTTGCCTGGAGAATCCCATGGACAGAGGAGCCTGGTGGGGTATGGTCCATAGAAGGACAGAGACTGGTTGCAGAGAAGGAGAGGACTGAATAACTTAGCCTTTACAATCACTAAACATTTCTTGACCTTGTTGGTATCTCAGGACTGTCCACCTCAATTGACTGGATATATGAATGGATTGAAAATTGAAGTCCATATTGTTGATTATCAGGGTGATACATTCACTTAGAAACCACTCTGGTGCCTTTTGTCATTTGGAGCCCATATTTCAGAGCTAAACCTATACTGAGCACAGACTGTCTCATCTTATAAATGTTGATTAACAATCAGTTTCAAGGGGTTAATCCATATACTTCAGAATGGAGACTCAATTTCACCTTTTTGAAAAGAAAAAATGGAGAACTACCCTTAAAAATCATGTGTGTCAATTCTCTTGGGCATTATCTAAATCTTGTCTAACATCAAGTATGGGAAGTAGGTGAGGGATGGATCAACTGAATGGTTTTCTGGGGAAGTCTTGAGCCAGGAGTCACAAAAGATATTAAAATAGGAAGAGAAGTGCATGATGTCAGCAAAAGGTAGACACCATAAGAGCAAAATCAGCAGTAATGTAAACAGTCCAAAGTGAAATCACCAAGTAGTTAAAATGTGAGTAGAAGTCAAAAAGAGATGAAGAAATTAAGAATCAAAAGTAATGATAATTTTTAAAAAATGGTGAAATACTTCCACAAAAGTCAGGTCCCCAGAAACCCTGTGCTATGTCTTATGATGTGGTTTGAACAGTGATGTTTGCAGAGTCTATGGATGACTGTCCTGTAAACCTGAGCGGAGGGTGCCTGTGTTCTCTGGGGGAAGCAAGTCCAAATTCCCTCCTGTGGGCCTGGGGAGGGAGATGCATGCCCACTTCCTCTCCTCACCCCCGCCAGTTGGCTGATCTGGTGCTGTGCTCATCACGGAGGTTTCTACCAGACATCAGAATAAAACTGGACTTAAAGTATTTTTAAGTCCCAATGATACTTTCAGGTGGGGAATATACTTGATATATTATTTACAAAGAAAATATTTTCTAATATAATTTTCCTTTGTAGTCTATGAAACAATGTTTGCTAAAAGAGAAGATTGGCAAGGATTAGAAAGACGTGAACTCCTTAAGTACTTCAACGATTGTGGTCATTTCCCAACCCACCAGCAAATTGATGAGGTCTGGGACCTGGTCCATAGAGGTAAGTCGTTTTCATTTATTTTTTTCCTTTTGGTTTCTCCTCCCTTATTTCTTTCTTCCCTGTTTTCCTCCCTTGATTTTTCCTATGTTTCTTCTCTTACTTTCTTTCAGTTCAGTTCAGTTGCTCAATTGTGTCCGACTCTTTGGGACCCCATGAACCGCAGCACGCCAGGCCTCCTTGTCCATCACCAACTCCCAGAGTCCACCCAAACCCATGTCCATTGAGTCGATGATGCCATCCAGTCATCTCATCCTCGGTCGTCCCCTTCTCCTCCTGCCCTCAATCTTTCCCAGCATCAGGGTCTTTTCCAATGAGTCAGCTCTTTGCATCATGTGGCCAAAGTATTGGAGTTTCAGCTTCAGCATCAGTCCTTACAATGAACACCCAGGACTGATCTCCTTTAGAATGGACTGGTTGGATCTCTTTGCAGTCCAAGGGACTCTCAAGAGTCTTCTCCAACACCACAGTTCAAAAGCATCAATTCTTCGGTGCTCAGCTTTCTTTACAGTCCAACTCTCACATCCATACATGACCACTGGAAAAACCACAGCCTTGACTAGATGGACCTTTGTTGGCAAAGTAATGTCTCCGCTTTTCAATATGCTGTCTAGGTTGGTTTTAACTTTCTTTCCAGGAGTAGACCTCTTTTAATTTCATGGCTGCAGTCACCATCTGCAGTGATTTTGGAGCCCAGAAAAATAAAGTCTGACACTGTTTCCACTGTTTCCCCATCTATTTGCCATGAAGTGATGGGACCAGATTTTTCTTATAAATCCCTTTTCTCAAATTGTTAAAACCTAATGTTAATATACATATGAAAGAAGGTTTAAATAACAGGTTAAGAGTTAATACAGTATCAACTTAGAGGGACTGATACTAGAGGGTGGGATGGGGAGGGAGACAGGAGGGAGTTTCAAAAGGGAGGGGATATATGTATACCTATAGCTGGTTCATACTGAGGTTTGACAGAAAATAACAAAACTCTGTAAAGCCATTATCCCACAATAAAATATAAATTAAGAAAAAAGTTACCTTTAAAGGAGTGGAGGAGATGATTTTAGCTTTTAAAAAGCTTTTAATGTATTTTTGATACAGTATATTATATCTGCATGCATTTAAAACCACCATATTTTAAATACTGATGCTGCAATGATTTCTCCTAAATATATTTGGTACAAAAAATATACTCAAGTTTGAATGTTTAAACTTATAAATTATTGCCAACTCAATAAAATTGTTTCTTAACAGTAAATAAGCAAAAGGATAGCATGCATTGTATAGGGATATTTAATAAGTTAAATGGATCAACATTTCTCCTTTCTTTATACTGGTAAGGAAATTGTCACCAAAGTGTGGGAAGTCTCAATGAATTTTTTTAACTCCTTTCTCAACATTTCTTTCTATGTCCACCCTAATGCTATGGCTTTCTACCATGTTTAGAGATGATGTATGAGGTACCCAAAATTTAATTGAGAGGAAAAGGCAAACAAACAAAACAAAATATCTCAAGATCTTTTTTTCTAATAGAGAAGGGCCCACATGCCAGCAGAAAGGTATGATTTATGTTGATTAATGTGACAAGGCTGAAGCTTCATTATGGGCTGAAGTTCTCTTTGTTAGTTCTTAGTGTAAGTTGACCTAATACTTTACCTACGTATAGGCTTTGTTTTGCCACTGTTGCATTCTTAGTACCCAGAAAAGTTTTCTAGGCTTGTGGTAAATTTGTTCACAGACTGGAGAAGCATCCAGGTCATTTTGAATGTTTAAGCAACTTTTTCCCACTGACAAAGACGTTGAGCATTTATTATAGAAAATCCGAGAATATTGAAACATATAAAATTACTAATAAATAGCAATTAACATTTGATGTTCTTCATTCCCAATTTTTTTCCTTCACATAGAACATTTTTATGAAAATTGGAGTTTTCTACATGTTGGGCTCACCGGTAAGAGTCTGCCTGCCAATGCAGGAGACATGAGTTTGATCCCTGGCTTGGGAAGATCCCCTGAAGGAAATGGCAACCCATGCCAGTATTTTTACCTAGAAAATCCCTTGGAGCCTGGTGGACTACAGTCCATAGGGTCACAAAGAGTCTGACATGACTTAGTAACTGAGCACACACGTGTTGCAAAATCTATAATTTTTGCTTAACAATACTCCTTAGTTCCCAAGCCATAAATACTTTTACAGCATTATTTAAGACTGAGTAATAACGCTATCATAAAGGAATTCTATAAAGCATTTACTATTGTACATTTAAATTCTTACCATTTTTATTTATAATAAATAATAAAATTCAGAAAGTTGAATGCAGCGAAGTAGGATCAGAGATTTCAGAAACTTATTCTGATTAGTGTTAGTAATTTAAAACATAAGTTTTTCTTCAAATTAAATTTCATAGTGGTATTTTTCATTACTAATTATTTTAGAGTGTATCATAGAGGCTTAGGTTTAGAGCATGGCTTACTTTTAGATTGCCTGGATTTAATTCCTGACTTCATCACTTATTAGCTGCATGTCTTTGGACAAGTTATTTATCTCTGTTATTTCTTATTTTATTAATATATGTTTAAAGCAAGATAATACTATCAAAATAGTTGGGCTGTTGTGACTTTTAAATGAAATAATTCATGTAAAACTTGTGGATCATTTTAAGTACCAATAAATGTCTATTCTTCTTCTTCTTAAATATTTAGTATACTGAAATAGTTATGAAAATTAATTTTCATATTTTTTTAATTTTGAAGGTGTTAAAATATTGAGCCTAATTATTGAATGACTTATTTCTATAGATATGTTTATACTGAATGTCTTCCGTTGGTTTCTACCCATATCATTTCTTGATTATCATAATGACCTGTGTACTACAGGAGATAATGCTCATTTATGCTCATTTTACAGATGAGAGAACTGAGACTTAGAGAGTTTTTAAAGCTCATTAAGAGAGCTGAAACTTTAACCCTGTTCTCTTAAAATCAAGTTCAATGCTCTTTATTATGTGGAGTAAAATTTAAAGTTCAGTATTACAAAAACAATTAGATGGATGATTAAAATGTGCTTGACAGCAAGCAATTCCTTTTATTGATCTTTCACAGACTAGATAATGCCTTGTGATAGAGCAGGTTTTCTGTAAATGTTCCACTCTATTACATTTCTTATTATAACTAGAATTTTCAAAAGAACTGTTAGCTTAAAAACATATTCTTTTTATTATAATGCCTAAAATTGGGAAAGTTTCCTTTATAGAAGAA